>JAPYXD010000710.1:16250000-17500000 GCA_030998225.1 Diplolepis rosae | reverse complement strand
TTTTTCTTCAGTACATAAAAAATGGGAACCCAAAGGAAAAGAGGCCAGCTCAGACACGTGCCAAGGTCAGGCCAACATCAGAAGAATATTAGCAGGGCAAAATTAAACATAGTCAGTATCGACAAAAAATATAATACCCATTAATCACCACCTAGAAGTTCCATGTCAGTATCGATCAAAAGGTAGCCAGTATCGACCGAAAATTAGCACATAAAAGTACCTGCGAATCTGCGAATCTTCAGTTGCCGCCGGGAAATCTTCAGAAGCGGAACTCCTCCCGAAAAGTACAGTTGCCGCTGGTCTATCATCAACGCTGGAACTCTGCTCAGAAATTTAGTACCAGAGTTCCCCTCGACCATCTAAAAATTGAGAACTCTCGAAGCTACCCCGGTCAACTCAGTCCATCTTTTGTCGGTATCTTCCTCGTCAATTTAAAATAACATTAGAATTCAATTTTGTGGAACATTGTTCGTGAGTTAAAAGTGGAACCTGTGAATGGTTCATATATTGAAGTGTCTACGATTTGATTACACCGAGGCCCCACATCGTATATATTGACAGGTGCATCTTCAACTCACCCTTCGGGATCGTCACTAGTTCAGCCCGAAATAGATTTGTGGATTTAAGGCTCACCTGTCACAGTTTCCTTATTTGGATTTTGGTCTACCTGTCAGAATTTCAACGCATCGTAAAGTGAATTAGAAGGTGTGTACCCCTTCCGGATTATCAGTGGTTCCAGCCTGGATTCGAGTAAGTCCAATTTTAATATATGACCCCAGGAGGAAATTTTAATAACTCTCTCTCTCTCTCTCTATCTCTCTCTCAGTTTGTACCCATCAAAATAAAGGTTAATAATTGTAAATTCAGTAAGTTTCGAGTTTCATTTTAGTTAGCTACCCTCATCCCAGTTTCGGTTTAGAAATCCTCTGGATTTCTTTATCGATCTAAAACGAGGGAAAAATAAAATATATTATTAAAGGAAGGTAAGTGTCAGGACGTCACACTGGGTAGACTGTTTGGTATATCGCGTAGATTGAGTATACATTTCGTGGACTTTGGGAAACCGTTCAGTATACTTAGGAGATCGCGGAGACTAATTGATATACTACTCAGTATACCCTAACTAATTTGGTTGACTGCAGTATCTTTTTGGGTGACCCTTGGGTGACTCTTTGGTATACTTGGGAGACTCCGTATACTCATTCGTATACTTTTTGTATACTCGGGAGACTCCGTATACTCATTCGTATACTGAAAAATTTCATCTCGGGGGATCATTTGGAGAAAAATATGTTTTTAATTTGTAAGGTATAAACAATTTTACAGTTAAAGTAGTTCATCCACGAAAATTAGACTTCCGGCAAAAAAAGATAACCTGGTAATAATTTATTCATTTTAAAAAATTGCAAACAGTTAAGTTGTAGGGAATCTTTTTCCTAAAAAAATGATCCATGATTTATTAGAATCACATCATTTTTTAGAATGAATAAATTATAACCAAATTCAGCTATTTCTTTATAAAAATTTTGTTTTGGAAAACTGATTTTTAATGGTTTCAGTCATTGAAGAATTTATTTCCAAAAATTGGGAACAGTAAAGTTGTAAAGATTCTTTTCCCTGAAAAAATGATCCGCGATTAATCAGAATTACATCATTTTTAAAAATTTGGTATGAAGCTATAAAAAAAGTCCATGTAAAAATAAAATTGTTGAATGCATTATTTTATTATGTTTCAAATTTTTTTCTTGGAAAATAATCTCTTTTCTTCCAAATGATCCCTTCAATATGAATAATTCTATTCTTGACAGCAAAATTATGTATTTTTACCTGAGGTCTAATTTTCGCGGATGAACTACCTTAAGTATCACATGCCCTTAATGAAAATATTTAGTAAAGTAAAGACTCAGAAAAGCATTGTTCAGGAGAAAGTTTGAAGAGCGTGAAAATTCTAGAGTGATCTTAAGCTGATTCAGCAACTAACACTTCAATTGGAAACGAGAATTGGAAGGATGCCTTTTACGAAAATTAGCACAATTTCTATAATCTTTTCTTCAATAATTCTCGAGAGGACGACAAGTATCCGAGTCTAAAAAGTAGAAACGAGGCGATGTGAAAGAAAGTAGGCTGACGGGTTGAGGCAGGTCGAAGAGCAAGTTGAGTGAGAAAGATGAGAGGGCGCAAGTGGGTGAAAGGGGTAGCTTTTATTTTTCTTGCAGTACCATCTCTCCTAGATGCTCCAGTGGTGCACCAAAACGGGACAGACTTGGCGTGTTTCTAGCACGATTTCCTCAAGTGTCTCAACCCTCCAAACCTCCTTTTTCTTTCCCTTTTCTCCTTACCTACTCCTTTCTTTTTATCATCCTAGTTTACCCCGAGGAAAAATATATGTGTAAATATTGCAATATATATTCCATATCATTTTCATATCACACTGAGAATGTGTTTTTTCAAAATTTCAAAAAGAAATCCACTTCCTAGAGGAAGAATAAAGTAAGGAAGAAAAAGATGGAAATTAATCGAGACGAGGTAAATGCCCAACTTAAACGTCCTTAATTGATAAAGGTAGTTTCTCGACGATAGGAATAGGAATCACGCAAGAAGAGGAAGGTCGAAGCTCCGCGATTCTCGCACGACTATCCCCTCAGGCCTGCTCAGGGGCGTGCCAGGAACTGTTTTTCTTCTCAGGAACAAGCTATAGACAGAGAGGGAGTAATAGATATGAAGGTAGAATTTAAAGGGAGAAAATAAACGCAAAAGAAGAAAATGAGATAAAAGAAGAAACTCAGTTCAAGACTCGAGTGTAGAATGATGGCAAGAGGTGTACATAGAAATGGGGGTGGACAGGGGGAGGGAGATACCGTCAGATCGTCTGATTAATTACGTCTCGAGAAGTAACGATCTCTTCTCGCAATTTTAAAAAGATTTCTCTAAAAGATAAGTGAGCGAAGGATGAAATCATGTAGAAAAAAGCAGCTAGAATCTCCCGTCAAGTAAAAAAGTCCTACGAAGTTGACAATATAAGGAACCTCGTAAATTGAAAATTTATAAATGTTAATAAATGCTCAAGATGCTTGAGATTCAAAGTCGTTTTACAATGTTTGTGTGAAAGTAGAGCTGCGCCTTAACGACAACTTCTGTATAAGTCATAAATACGTAATTCGGAAGTAATGGTTTTTGTTTGTTGATCGTGACTTTTTAATGCTCTGAATAGTGTCACTATTCAGGAGAAAAATGAAGAATCTGTTTTGAGGATTCTGTAAAGTATATATCCCCCCTCTCTCTCTCTCTCTCTCTCTCTCTCTCTCTCTCTCTCTCTCTGGTCAAGTTTTGAGCAAATTGCACTTTTACATTCAGCCATCAATTTCAATTCACATCATGCCCCATGGTTTTGCAATCGTCGATAACACCATGCCCCTATAAACGATAAGTTTAATTTAACGAGCATCTAAAACGAACATAAAATTTACACTGAATTGAAACTGCGCCCTTTCGAATATGACCACGCAGGTATTCAAGGATGAGCATCGATCTGCAAACTCAAGCATTCATGTGTGAAGGATGTAGGCATAGATTTGGATCTCGAAATATGATTGAAAAACCACAAATATTTTACATTAATGTCATGAATTAACCAGACCACGTGACTAAATTCATGCAAAATAAATTTTTTACTAGAGAAAATATGTTTTTAATTTGTAAGATATAAACAATTTTGTAGTCAAGGTAGTTCATCCACGAAAATTAGACCTCAGAAAAAATAGATAATTTTGCTTTCAAGAATAGCAAAACTATTATTGAAGGGCTAGTTTAAAAGAGAAAAGATTATTTTCCATGCAAAAAATTTTAAATACAGAAGAATAATATAGGGCTGAAGTTTCAGATGTATATTCTCACAAAAATTGTTTTTCATAGCGCCTCCTTTGAAAATCCTATTTTCGGTACCTGTAGAGCGGGTTGAAACTACGATTTTCAACCCTAGGGTTGAAAGTCGGTGTTTCAACCCGCTCCACAGTTACAGCCAATCAGATTCTCAAAAGAGTTGCTATGAAAAATAGTATACATTACTCGAAACAAAACACAGCGAAAGCATTTCGTGTGATTGCAGCCCTCGTTTCACTCGGACAGCAAACTTCACACTCACGCAATCGCTCTGTTTCGCCCCTTGTAATCTAATATACTATTTTCATTTATGACCGGATTATGTCAAAACATTAATAAAAATAGGTTCAAGATCGGTTTTACGTTTCTAAATGCAATATCTTGCTCCAAAAATCAAAAACTGACCCGAAATTCGATGATTTTGAGTTAGACGGTAAGTTCTCACCCAAAAAATAAAAACAGACCAATAATTCATCAGTTTGTGCCCGTTTTGACTGTCTTCCGACAAATGAATTTTTTTTAAATAATTTTTTTTAAGTAGCTCTTGTTAACACCTTTCAGGCGGGGTATGTGAAAAATGTCACAAGTTTTTAGTTTTGGGTGAGAATTTACCGTCTAACTCAAAATCATCGAATTTCGGGTTAGTTTTTGCCCGTTTTGACTGTCTTTCGAAGAATTAATTTTTTTTAAATAAATTTTTAAGTAGCTCTTGTTAACACCTCTCAGGCGGGGTTTGTGAAAAATGTCACAAGTTTTTAGTTTTGGGTGAGAATTTACCGTTTAACTCAAAATCATCGAATTTCGGGTCAGTTTTTGTCCGTTTTGACTGTCTTCCGACGAATGAATTTTTTTTAAATAATATTTTTTAAGTAGCTCTTGTTATCGCCCTTGAGGCCGGGTATGTGAAAAATGTGACAAGTTTTTAGTTTTGGGTGAGAATTTACCGTCTAACTCAAAATCATTGAATTTCGGGTCAGTTTTTGCCCGTTTTGACTGTCTTCCGACCAATGAATTATTTTAAAATAATATTTTTTTAGTAGCTTTCGCTATCGCCTTTGAGGCGGGGTATGTGAAAAATGTTACAAGTTTTTAGTTTTGGGTGAGAATTTACCGTCTAACTTATAATCATCGAATTTCGGGTCAGTTTTTGTCCATTTTGACTGTCTTCCGACCAATGAATTTTTTTTTTAATAATATTTTTTAAGTAGCTCTTGTTATCGCCCTTGAGGCCGGGTATGTGAAAAATGTGACAAGTTTTTAGTTTTGGGTGAGAATTTACCGTCTAACTCAAAATCATCGAATTTCGGGTCAGTTTTTGCCCGTTTTGACTGTCTTCCGACCAATGAATTATTTTAAAATAATTTTTTTTAAGTAGCTCTTGTTAACACTTTTCAGGCGGGGTATGTGAAAAATGTCACAAGTTTTTAGTTTTGGGTGAGAATTTACCGTCTAACTCAAAATCATTGAATTTCGGGTCAGTTTTTGCCCGTTTTGACTGTCTTTCGATGAATTAATTTTTTTTAAATAATTTTTTTTAAGTAGCTCTTGTTAATACCTCTCAGGCGGGGTATCTGAAAAAGGTCACAAGTTTTTAGTTTTGGGTGAGAATTTACCGTTTAACTCAAAATCATCGAATTTCGGGTCAGTTTTTGTCCATTTTGACTGTCTTCCGACCAATGAATTTTTTTTTAATAATATTTTTTTAGTAGCTTTCGCTATCGCCTTTGAGGCGGGGTATGTGAAAAATGTTACAAGTTTTTAGTTTTGGGTGAAAATTTACCGTCTAACTCAAAATCATCGAATTTCGGGTCTGTTTTTGATTTTTGAGCATGATATTGCATTTAGAAACGTAAGACCGGTCTTAAGACTATTTTTATTAAAGGTTTGACATACTCCGTCCATAAATGAAAAAAAGAAATTTTCGTCAGAATATACGTCTGAAACTTCAGCCCTATAAAAATAATGTATTTAACAAATTTTATTTTTACCCGAACTTTTCTTCTTGTCGCTTCATACCAAATTTAAAAAAATGATGTGATTCTAATAAATCACGGATCATTTTTTCAGGAAAAAGTATCTCCACAAATTTCTTCCCAATTTTTGGAAATAAATTCTTTGATAGCTGAAACCATTAAAAATAAATTTTCCAAAACAGAATTCTTATAAAAGAATAGCTGAATTTGGTAATAATTTATTCATTTTAGAAAATTGCCAGAAAAAAGCGATAGTAAAAATATAATAGTTTCACCTCGAGGCAATTTTTATATTCTGTACTTTTCTCGAAATTTTATCTTGATTTAAGTCGTCAACCCTTTGTTTTTATGAAACTAAAAGATTCCTCAAAATCGAAAGTACTAGTATTAGTATATTTTCCAAATGAATCTAGCATGTTTTATTCAAATAATCTCCAAGTTTCAGAGCAGTCAGTGATTTTTTTTATAAATGCCAAAGCCACCTTAAGTTGTAGAGAATCTTTTTCCTGGAAAAATGATCCGTAATTTATTAGAATCAGATCATTTTTTTAAATTTGGTATGAAGCGATAAGGAAAAAAGTTCGGGTAAAAATAAAATTTGTTAAATGCACTATTTTTCTTCATTTTAAATTTGTTCCATGGAAAATAATCTTTTCTCTTTCAAATTAGCCCATCAATAATAATAAAAACTGTGGTTATTTTTGCCTAAATGCTGTCAAAGTCTGAGCTTAGGACACAAAAATTGTAAAATTGTGAAATCAATTGTAAAATAAAAATTAAACATAATTTAATTGTATTTTGTAATGATGTTTTGTATTTTATTTCTCATTATCAATTGTCATAGTTTTAAAAATCTATTTTTCAAGTATAAGAATGCTTTGTATTTTCACAACTTTGTTATTCCAAGTTTAAACTTTAATAGAATTCAGTAAAAAATATCACTATATTTTACATACGCTGCTGATATTTTAATTGAATTCGCCTTTATAATAAGCAAATAAAAGATTCAAAGTATCAGCTCTTTCGAAAGTCATTCATAATTCAAGAAATTTTGCAATTCCTTCAAAAATAACTGAAAAGAAGACTTCTTATTGGGACATTAAATGCAGATTTTTGTTACATTTCATGCTATTCTTAGAAATTAATTTGTTGATTCATATTACAAAAATTGTCCGAAGACTTTTGGGCAGTGTATTTTGGTAAAAAAAAGTTATCGTCAACTTCCTAATTATGCTCATCTAAAAATATGAATTTTCCATAAATGACCATGCTGAAATTTCGCCATGGCACAAACTGGGGCCAGGCCTGGAAATCTTTACATGGATGAATTCTCTCAAACAATCAAAACGTGCTAAATCAAATTCCAAGATGAAAAGAAAAATAGTTCAAAACAAGAGATTTCATTTCCTTTTTGACCGCCGGAATATCTCTGATGCTGAATTCTCTCCAGAGAAAACCTCTTACACTATAGTCACAAAGGTCTTGGTACACCAAATCGCTTCATTGAAAACGCCTTTGCGACTGAACTCCATTTCAACTGCAATTCTGCAAGTGAAACGATTTAAATGCATTTCGCGACAACAATCTGAAGTCGGAAGGAACGTGCACTATGAAAATAAAAAGCAATCAGTAAATAATAGAGATATATTATAGAAGCCAATAATGTATTATTAAGAAAATTTATACTCTTTTCTAAAAAACATTAACGTTCTTCTTAGTGTCGATAATCATAGAAGCAGTAATTCTAGTGATGATGGCGGTTACAGAAGAAACTGAAGTAGTTGGAATGGGGGGCGCTATTAAATATGCCTCGGAAAATTGGATTTGAAATTCTTATTTTTGCACCGCTCGTTTCCATCGCCTCACCTTTTCTTTTCTCGTCTCTTTTTCTCCCACTATGCAATTCACCCTACCGACAACACTTTTTCTTCGTCGCGCTCACGGGAACGAAAGAACATTTGCCCTCTAGCTAAATACCGATGTCAGCATTGTTAGGTAGCAGCTATCCTGACCTAATAGTCTTAAATTTTTATGTTATGTACCTACGCAGAAGTATGGAAAATTCTACAAGAACCGGGACGTTTTCTACTTGTAATGGAATTCCCTCTGGCTATGGTTCTGACTCTGAGCTTCTGTACAGGTCGACTCAGAAGTTACTGCGTACATTGTGAAACGGCAGCTTTACGTGTCAGCGACATGGCATAAACTCAGCAAGTCGAGATTTACGTTCTGAGTTTTCGTCTGCATGTGTATTATCTTAAGCGAGTGCTTTTACAACTAATGTAATTGAAAAGTTAATCATTGAGACGAAATGGAGTGTCTCGAGGATAATATTTTCAAAATATCGCATCCACACTCGGAAAACAAATTATGTTCATTGAATACAATTATTTTGTTGGGTATATCTAGTATTTTAGTAACTTAACAAAATTTTTTGGTTGAATTTAACAAATAGTAAGAATTTATTAAAAGTTAGAATTATTATTTGATAGCGTGAAGAAAATTTTTGGTTTAATCAACGAAATTTTAATAATAACAGAGTTTTCTCGAGTGAAGGTAATAATTTTGTTGGATCAAACTAACACATTGTTGTCCGTATAACAAAACATTTTTTTATTTGAAATCTTCAAAAATGTTAATTTGTTTGCGTTAATTATGATCCCAAGCGCTGAAAGAGTTAGAGATAAAAAACTGCGAAATTATTTTTATACAAAAAATCATGTTTGAAAGTGATTATTACTTTTGTAATTTGAATTTGTAGAAGAAAAAATATGTGCATATGAACAAATATACTTTTCTCGAAAAACACTCTTGACTTGTTATTTACTAGTTTGTTTAACTGTATTTTTTTGTTTACTTTATCAACATTGTTTTTCTTAAAAATAAGTCTTCTGTCTTCAAGAGACCATTTATTGAAACGCAAACAGAAATACATTTTATTTTTTGCTGCATCCAGAACAAAAATCTACTTGGCCTGATCAAATCATTTTGTTAGATGGATTGGTTAAGTTAAATGAAATTTGGTTGAATTGCAGAAATATTTTTTTGCTTTAACCAAATCGTGTATGAAAAAGATTCTTTGATTAAATCAACTGAAAATTTGGTCAACCGTGTGATAAGAAAATTATTCGGGTGATCTAACTGAATTTTGATTAGAATAAATAAATATTCATCTGAATCTATTTCAATTGTAGCACGAATTTAGCGTTTACATACAATATTTGTGATACCAAGACCAATCAATTACGCAGGATTTAAACTCATTATTTTCAACTGTAGACGGGCCAATAAAAATAGACAAAATTCCAAGTTGTTCTCTATTGTCATATTTCCTTTATTTCTTAGGGCAGACGACTTTTCAAGGTCTAGAATTATTTAAACATATGCGGAATATATCCAATCATGAAAACCTACGTTTGAGAGATCACCGAACAAAAAAAAAACTAGAAAACTTTCAAATGTTTCCCGCCGAGATTCAAACTAATTTCGTTCAGTGATGAAAAAGTTTTATTAGTAAGAGTATAATTTTGTACCCAAAGTAACAGATCAAAATTTTTTATGATTATTCATCGTAAAAGTTACATGAATTTTCTAATTAAATTCAATAAGTGCAATAATCCCTTTCCACTTGTATCGTTTTATTACACAAGAAGTTCTAATAACTGTGAAACGCTTCTAAGTTGCGAAAGCAATATGTATACATGTAGAACAAAAGCTTTTATTAATTAATAACTTTGATACAAAAGCGAAGACAATAGTAATCTGACTACATGCACAAATTATTAATTAGGGTCTACAAACTAATAAGATTTGTTTAGAAACTTCATATTTCCTAGTCAAGAAGCAATGCTGGAGAGTACTTGAAATTTCAATAAGTTTGCGCTATAATAGAACATTAACGCGTTTTCATAGAAAATTTGAAGACATGTAAGAATAAAAAATTGCACTCAATGCCGCTGAAGGTTTTGACGAATTTATAACTGTGAATAAAAATGTTGCATTGCATGAGCTGAAGGAAACTAACATTCCCGGGTAATAAACAGACCATATAACGCACCTGACGGGGTAAAATTACGCCGAGTTTCAACGTAGCATTATAAATTTGAGTCATAATATCTGCACCACTGCACTGTCATGTTATTACTCATAGCCGACCAGCGTGAAATTTGTTAATTCCTATTTTAGCTCAAACTGTAATAGAGCAAGCACATCGCATGTCAGTACTACTCTCACTATTAAATGTACTGCGTAAACTAAATGTAAATATTAATCGTCATCTGTGTACACTTCGTAGCTTTGATAAATTATATCTGGTTGTGCTACTTTATGGAAAATCTTTTAAATAATTATACTTGGAAATTGTACTCTAAAGCTTTGTTGGTAATTACACTGAAAGCATTGCTACTTTGCAACATTCTCGTGAATTTCAACATCGTTCCAAATGAAACTTATAAAATTTTGCAACTGGTTAATATGGCCACTGACCAATATTTTCCTGACCATTGGTCAGGAAAATATTTCTTGAGTTCAAAGGAATAAATTAAGTGTCTCGAAGAAATCCGATAAAACGTAGACTGTTAGAAATTTCTGTATTAAACTTCCATTACAAGTAATGGAAGATTTTTTTAGTAACGTATATTAAATTTAAAATACTTTCATCTGGAGAAATACAAATTTTTATTTGAATTTTAATACACATGTGTATATATTTTAATAATGTTTGTTAATTTTAATATATTTTGATTGAAAAGTTATCTAGTTTAATATGAATGTATATTAATTTTTGATAATATACAAATCAATTAATTTTAATTTACCACTTGTATATTAAAGTCTAATGAAATTAATAAGATTATTAACAGTGTGATGTAATTTTACAACAGTTTTTGTATTGTAATTTCACAACTGATGGTGGTGATGTTTCAGAGCAAAACCACAACATTTGTATTGCAATTCTGGAAAAATACTTTACAAGTACTGCGATTTTGATAATAAAATTCCATTAATATGTTGTAAAATCACAAAAATTGTTGAAATCGCGTTTATTTGATGTGAGGATTTGAAGAATTGAACACCAATGATTTGTCGCGCATATTTTCAAATCAACTAAAGACTTTATGTAATTTTAAATAATTAATTACTTTTATTTACACTTAAATTTTCAATATCCAGGTATATAATGCTATGTATATTCAAAGTTTCTTCGAAAATTGTTGAAAAATTTAAAATTTAGTACGTATATCTTTTATCATGATTCTACGCATTTTTCTAGAGTTTTTTCCAATTTTTTGTGTAAAAATTCTTCAGATCTTTCAACTTCTTCATTCAAAAATTTAATTCCGAATCAATTTTAAAGTTTTTCTTATCAATTCATATAAAAATAAGTTAATTCGTAAATTTTCCGTCAAAGAAACTTGAAGTTAGCAAACGTCTGATTGATATCCAGTTTTTTTATTTTATGTTTATTAACACAAACAATTACAATAATTTCAGATCGTATTCTTGTATTTTTATAATTATTTGAATTGTATGTATTCTCTATTTCTATAAATCTATCATTTATTCGACATTTTCAATCAATTATTTCAGAAAGCTGTAATAGATGCTTAAAATGATGTAATTTTTAATTCTTCAATTGATCTTCTATGAAATAAATAAAATAAATAAAGCTATTCCGAACCAATCCGAAAAACGTTTTGAATCTCGTTCGATGCGAATGGATTAAAAATTAATACGTTCATCCGGTTTAATCCTTAGCATCAACTCGAATGAATCCAAACTACATTTTTAATCCGAATCAATCCGAAATGACTTAAATTCGCTTGGACTAATTCTATATTTCATAAAATTTATTTTACCGATATATTTTCGACTCATCACATAATCATAAACCCAGACAAAAGTTTCTTTGATTCAAACAAAATTTCTTTGAATTAAACAAATTTGTGCATTGCTACAATGTCAAAGAAAAGTTTCTTTGAATTGAAGAAATTTCTTGATTGTTTTTTTTCTTTGAATCAAAGGAATAAATTTCTGCACAGTTGTATAGTACATACGTAATGTGATTCACAGAAATATTTTTTTTTCATTCAAAGAAAAAATTGTCTTCGTTTAAAGATAATAAACTTGAATAAATTATTTCTGAGGTTTTTGCTAATACAGTATTTAAATAGAAAAAATATTTTTTAAATCAAATAAATAATGTTAAAAAAATAATTTCTTTTATTTAAAAAAGGCTAAAATGTGATTTTTTTAAATCAATAAATTTATATTTGTTCTCAAGGTGTTTCTATTTTGAATTGCAGAAATGAAGTTGCAATTATATTTATATTTCCGAATAACTGTTTGTCCGAATTTCCACATTTAAGAATCATCATTTAACCAAATTGGTATTCTTCCGAATTATCATTTTTTATCATTTTTATATTTCCCTGCCAATTTTTTTCCTAATTCCTATTTCACCGAATTGGCATCTTACAGAAAAGTCATTTGACCTAAATTACATCCGGTCGAAGAATAATGGTAAGAAAATTTAATTGAGCTAATCAAAATTTTCAAATTAAATTATTATAAATTCTAATTAGCTGGTTTCAACGTTGGCGTTTATATTTTTCAGCCGGATGTGTTTTAGGTCAAATTGTTATTCTATAACATGACAATTCGGTAAAGTGGGCTTTATGTGGATATTTGTAATTCGATTATTCTGAATGGATGAAAGGTTCCAATAGCAATCCTTTGGAAACATGGATCTTACCTCTTATGAAACCTCCATGAAGTCGGAAACACATAAAGTGAGAATTTAATTACAATTTGTAGTAACAAACATTACTGAAAGTTTAATGTAACAAAGCCGTATGCAAATTAGTGATAGTCCGACGTATTCCGCTACCAATGGGAGACGTATGGAGTAATACAATGTTATCTCGTTAAGGGGCTATAATTGCCCCGAAGGTGGTGGCAATCGTGGTATGAGCTTATTAAAGGAGTAATTTTCAACAGGAAATTAAATAAAAGGGAGAATTGTCAAAGTGAAGTAAGAGAAAAAGTTTTCAAAAAGTAACCGCAATTCTAAGTTTTTATAGCATTAAAGTTTCCCTTTATATTGACTTTGTGAAAGTTGAATTTGAAATCGATCGTTCATAATGTAAATCGCAATGATAATATTATTCATAAGGCAGTCATAGATATTTCAATAATAAGAGAAAACCATTAAATTGTTGTTAATTATTAAAAGTTTGTAGCCACATGATTTTGACTTAAGTTATAATGACTTTGGTTAAACGCTATTAAAAATCCAACCTCAGAGAGATTTATCCTTTTGAATTGGAAGAACTTTTGCTCTGAATGTTTCCTTTGCACAATTTTTCCTTTTTCTTCTTCCCGCCTTCACAGCCGCAAAAAGCAATGAGAGTGCCAAAAGTCTGAGGAAAATTGGTTTTCACGAGAGAACTAAAGAGTCAAATAAGACGTGAAATGATAAAAGTTTTTGCGAATTTGCCAAAAAAATTTCCATTCAAAAAATTATTAACTGCGAGTCCTTATTGCTTAAAAAATAATCACTCATGCTAAATACATTTTCTTTCTATGTTTCAGGCAATTTCCAATCAGAAGAATTTAGTTTCTACTGAACTGCTACCCTGAGTAAGTGTCACTTAATTATTTTATTAACTCCAGTTTCAATTAAAATCGATTATTATTAACTGCCGCACTTAATATTATGTATAAGAGATTATATTAAATTTCCTGGAAAACTTCAGGCTTGTATAGCTTGTAACAGTTTCTCAATAAGATTTCAAAATGACTTTAATACCATAATTAATTGCATCTTGCAAAGCAAATTAGAAGAGGCAGAAGAAAATTATTTTCAAATATTAATTAATCCCACCGTCCATTTCTACATGGAAACAGGCTATAACTTCTACAGCAAAACTGCCGGAAGGTGACAAGGGTTTAAAATATAGTTCCTGCGATGGGAATCAAATCTCTTCTGCATTTCCACCGAATACAAATGGTGTTTCATTTTTCACCAATATTTGTAAACTTTACTATTTGCAGATACCGTCATCTATATTTCACTGCTTATCAATGTAAATATCCTCTGCACAATTGACAGAAATATTTGCATTTTTTAATCCCTCTTCTAATTATAATGGAAAAGGCGAAAGAATCAAACTGACACAAATGATTGATGAGATGTAATGAATTTATCTCAAGTTTGCACACGATAGATTGTGTTTTGTTAATTACTCGAACCATTATCGACACCAGCCGCAATGCGAACGATAATGAGGTGACTCGTCCGCAAAGGTAATACCAAAAGAAAATACTGTGACTGAAATCTCAAGTAGCTACTCGTGATTTTGAACACGTACGATTCGATGTTAATTGTTACTTGTTGTAACTTGTTCAAGTGAACCTAACGTTGCGGTACACGTATAGAATCGATATCGCTTAACTCGTATAAGCAATCTATGTTTTACTACGAGGTGATATCAACTACTTTGCATGGTATTTGTTTCCAAATTTGTGGTTGGATCGTTTGTTCATCCACATGTATTCGCTATTTTTGTTCTACTTTTTTTCTGCAGAGAAATACACACACTTTTTTCATTACGCCATACTCGCCGGTTTTTGTCGACCATTATAGTATTCTAACTTTTTGCATTTGCTATCCTCTCTGCATTTTTTACCCTGTTTCGGTGGTTACCAACATTTCCTACTGCAATGTAGCCTCTATAACACTGATAACCCAGCGAGTACGTAACTTCGTAACGACGCAACCAAAAAGCATCGTTCTTTCAACTCAAATTAACATGCAGGAATTAACATTTTAAATTTTAATGACAAAGTTAGGACCATAGACCAATTGAGCCACGTGAGAAAATTTTATAGGTGAATATATTCATGCAGGAAGAATTTTATTTGTACACGAAATATTTTTTTGAAAATTTGTGAAAAATGGAAGAATAAAGAAGGAAGGTTTGTCTGGTTTATTTTAGTGCAAATTTTGCAAAGAATTTTAGTTTGATGTAATTGTTGACAACTTTTTAAATTATATTATTTACAGAAAGAAGTTTTTGAAATTTTTCAGTGAAGCGAACCAGACAGGCGTTCCTACTGTGTTTCCCAAATTTTCAAAAAAATGTTTTCTGTACGAAAAAAGTTATCTTTTACAAATATATTCGACTATAAATTTGATCACGCAGTCTGGTTGCCTCTAGAGCAATAAAAAAATAACTCAATTATAAAATTATTTTAAAAATTTCAAAATTTATCGAGTAAACTGTAAAATTATTGTTGATAATTAAGCAAAACATTGGCAGCTTGATATTTCACATTGCAATTAAATTTTCAATAAATTCTGTTTGTGAAGCAATTTATTTGTCAAGCAGAAATATGTTTATTATCCCTGATTATTTCTGTTGCAATTTACATTTATGCTAAAATTTGGATACCAAAGTTAATATTTAATCAAACTAATATACATACTAACGAAGAAACAATTTCGTCACTTGTGTGAAAGCTGAGAAGTCATTAATGAAAAAGAAACCATTACACAAAAGTCGCTCGGTTTCTAACTGACACTTATTTGATTAATATTTTAATCGTTTATTTATATATTTACTGTCTAAATTTGAATCAGTCAAAATTTACTGATTATCAGTGAAAATTGACTGATTCAAATAGCTAAAAAGAGGTTACTGTAAATCAGTCAGAATTCACTGATTATTTCAGTGAAAATTGACTTATTTGACAGTCAAAAATATTTTTTTCACTAATAGATCAGTAAAAATTAACTGATTTAACAGTGAAAAATATTTTTTCACTAATGAATCAGTGAAAAGGTAAATTACTGATTCAATCAGTAAAAAATTTAACTGATTCAGATTTAGAGAGTATTACAATTTAAAGAGAACATTATTCATTCCAAGTGATAAAAGTTGCTAAATTAGTCTGAGTAGACGAAAGAAACCTCCCAAGCGCGGAGTTAGATACGGCCCAACACTGGCCCAACATCGCCAAAAATTTGCCGAAGATTGGTTGTCAATATCGTGCCCTTGCTGGGATGATAACTCCGGTATGCACTTGGCGGCCAGTTCTAGCACAAACACTGGCCGTCAACACTCGTTTTTGGCACAGCAACCGGACAATGCTGTGCCAATTCTGGTTTTCTCACTTCCAAAATGGTTCGCCGTGGTGAAAGTGACACATGACCCAGTAATATGCCGCCCATGTGCCAGGCTCTGGCTCTTCTACTTTCGGAAGTGCATGCCATAGTAAAAGTGACAATCGGCTTGGTATAGGGCCGATACTGGACCAAGTTTCGGTTGAAGGTCGGTAAATTTAAAACGTCGAAAAAGGCTGTCGTCGTCGGCCCAGTACTTGACGGATGCAAACGGCGATACTGGCCCAATAATAATAACCGACTCTTGGCTGCCGAGTTTGGGCCAATATACTGCAGTATTATCACCTTCGTCAACCCAAGTGCGAAGTTAGATACGGCCCAACACTGGCCCAGTATCGGCAACAATGTTGCCGAAGATCGGTTGCCAATATTGTGCCGTTTCTGGAATGATAACTCCGGAATGCACTTGGCGGCCAATGTTGGCCCAAACTCTGGCCGCCAGTACTTGTTTTCGGCACAGCAACGGGCCAATGCTGTGCCGAACTCTGATTTTCTCACTTTCAGAATGGTTTGCCGTGGTAAAAGTGACACATGGCCCAGTAATGCGCCGTCCATGAGCCCGAATCTGGCTCTTCTAATTTCAGAACTAGATGCCATTTTAAAAATGACAATCGGCTCGGTATAGGACCAATACTGGGCCAAGTTTCGGATGAAGGTCGGTGAATTTAAAGGGTCGAAAATGGCCGCCGTCGTCGGCCCAGCACTTGACCGATGCAAACAGTGACACTGGCCCAATAACAATAGCCGACTCTTGTCTGCCGAGATTGGACCAATATTGTGCCGTATTATCACCTTCGGCAATTCGCACTTGGGAATTTGCACTTGGGGTTAAAATTCAATGAGCATTTTCAAAAAATTTAGGAAAACCATTACATATAAAATATATTGCGTTATAGAAAAGAGGGAAAGCAAGGGATAAAAGGAACCATCTAGAGCTAAAAAACGAAGTATAAAGCAACTCTTGTACTCGGAAATAACTGTCTCTCTAGTTTTTTTTCCTTGCTTGTTTTTGTAGTATTCCTACTTTCTTTTGCTTTATACAATTCTTTTTTTTGTTTCTCTACTCCTGTACACAACTCTTTAGGCGTAGGTTGGGGTACTGTGGTTCCAGTAGACTGGTCAACCACTATTGGACGTTAGAATATACGTATGTATATACTATAGAGTTCCAAACTAAAAAGTTTAATAGCTACACTTCCATTCGTTTTTTATTGCTTCTCAATTAAATTCATATTCCACCTCACTGCCTTCACCTCTTCAATTAATTTTGGTAGACATTTTTTATAAGGCTGTCATATTTCTTTTCTAATAATATGAGTTTTCTTCAATGTTAGCTAATTTCTTGTAATTAATTGTATGGGTCATCTTAAAAAGGTGACAATTCTCTAGGATTATAATATAACTGAATATTTATTTTTTTAAAGAGCAACTTTTGATAGGAAATTCTTCAACTTCTTTTTTTTGTTGTTTCAAGAGTTTGACTTCCATAAAAATGTCCTCTTTGTTTTAATTTCTTCACATAGAAATCAATAGATTTTCCGTGACTTGGCACAGGAAGTCGTGAAAATTTGAATAGCAGTGATAAAAAAATTGGGTAAATTCTCATGATAAAAAAGAGTAAACCTTTTCATAAGTTTATTTTTTTATTTTGGTTTCCTGAAAATAACGCACGTTTCAAATTTTCACCAAAAATGCCTGAAAACAAACTTTTTCCATCAAGTACTAAAGTTTCGTCACTTTATTAAAATCAAAGTACCATGTCTATTTTTATTATTCTGGCAATGTTTCAGCAAGACATAAAAATATGTGTCAAATAAAATTGTTAATAAAGGATTTTTTATCGATAAAAATTTTTATTTTGATAGCTGCGATACAAAGTAAAAGTCCATAAGATACACAGGAAATGTATTTACATTATTCGGAATAGCTTTCTATCTATTCTGTTCTATCCAGACAGATAGTTGCACGCGGTTTTATTCTTTTTGTTGCATTCCCATAAAAATTTTCCTGGCTGAGTATGAACGACTGACAATCCTTTGGCACCAGTGAAGCGAAAATTCACGAAGGCGTGTCAATCAATGTGCGGGAGGTTTTAAGAGCGCTAAAGGTATCACCCGAAGACGGAAATTTAGCTCTTTTCTACGATATTGCCAACTTCCTTATTTTTCATTCACTCATTGCTCTTGTGCCTCGTGGAAAATTCTTTTCTCTCAACCGACCCAGTCTTTGGGGATCAAGAGAGGAATTTTCTCTCCTCGTAACTTGGCTCCGCATGCCTCTTCGAAGGTAATATACCGTCGAAAAAATATTCCTCCCTTGGGACAGATCGCTTTCGTGGATTGGCCGAGGCGGATGTGAGACAGGCTGTTTCATGTCAAAGCTCTTTCTCGTTTGTATGGATTATCCCTTTGCTTGGGACTTTAAAAGTTTTACTACGTAATTCGTATGAAAATCGATTTCAACTTTACCGAAGTGTAAGCTTTAAAATTAAAAAGTGATTCTCGGGAAAAATTAATTCATATATTTAATACTTTACTAAACTTCATTTCATAAAGCTGGCTCTAAGTTTTTTACTTTCTGGAAAGTAGATAATTTCCATGTATATAAATATGTGGAATTGGAGTTTTGAGACCACTTGTGAATTGTGAATTAAATGAATAATTAGATTATCTTCCCTCTTTCATGTGGTTTGAAATTTCAAAAGTACTTTGCTGTGAACAAGTTTTTTTAATCTGACTCGATCTCTGCTTCAGTGCATTTTAGACATTTCATAAACAAAAATGCTTAAAAATGTTCGTTTTAGTATAATAAGCCGAGTGGAAAAATTATACTTAATGATTACTGCGGTGATTAAATTAAGCGCAGTGCAGTGCTCAAGCTCAATTATTCCATGCATTCTAAATTCTAATTATTACAAATGAAGCCTGATTCAACTTGATTCATTCATTAAATTTCTTGAAATTGTTCCACAAATGCAAAACGTTTTCCAATTCGTAGAAACAGTTAGAAAACTCAAGAGGGTAATTTTTTATCAACTGGAAGAGCTAGACAATTTTAAAAATATTACAATTTTCTGGCTTGCATCCAGTGAATTATTGATCAGCCTTGAGAATACTTTTTTGGTAAGAGACTAAAAATTTATTCTCGAAGCATGATTCATAGCGAGAAAATGAATAATTTCAGTTTTATCATCATTTAAGCTTAAAAAATTCTTATTGATAAAATGTGACTGTAAATAATACGTCTTAACAGTATATACTTTCTCTACTCGAGCATAAAACGAGTCGCAAGTAGAAAAAGTAGATCGCGTTAAGGCATACTATCCACGATTTCAAAAATCTAAATAATAACATTTTCAATGAATTTTATGAATATTACTATGTAAGTTATTAAATAAAAACTATATTTTGGAGTTACATCGTGCAATAAATGCAAATTAAAGTTGCACTTCATCCAAGACAAACTTAAATAGATTTCTTGATTATTACCGTTTTCATGCGTAGAATGTCGGATATAATTTAGTATTCTATTGGATTATTATCATTTAAGCTTAAACAATTCTTATTGATAAAATGTGACTGTAAATAATACGTCTTGACCGTATATACTTTATCTACTCGAGCATAAAACGAGTCACAAGTAGAAAAAGTAGATCGCGGTAAGGCATACTATCCACGATTTCAAAAATCTAAATAATAACATTTTCATGAATTTTATGAATATTACTATGTAAGTTATCAAACAAAAACTATATTTTGGAGTTACATCGTGGAATAAATGCAAATTAAAGTTCTATTTCAACCAAAACAAGCTTGAATAGATTTCTTGATTATTACCGTTTTCATGCGTAGAATGTCGGATGTAATTTAGTATTCCATTGGATTTCAATTTTTGTTCTTGATATTGGATTTCGAAGATCATAGTGTGCATTTCTGTGTGCATATCGAGGTCAGTGAAGGAATGATATTAGTGCACGTGACTCGGCAAGAACAGCGTCCAGTATTATTGAAAAGGCCAATCAAATATTCAGAAGTATAAATAAGAGATAACTCAGATCAATGCTGAAAACAATCAGCTTAAAAATATAAACAATTGTGATGTGATATAATCTCCTACTAACTTAATTAATTTCTTTGGACATTCTTCTGTTTCAAAAATCTTCAAGCAATATTAAGATTACTCTTGAGTCATTTTGGCGTTAGAATAATTTAAATTCATCTTAGGATATATAGAATGTTCATTTCTTGTCGTAACTCCGAGTTCAAGCAAAGCAACCCTTTTACCTCGAGTAAACGAACTCCTCAAAGTCGGAAGCAAGTTCAAACAGCCTCTAATCAGTAGGTTTGTCATGTTTTACGTTTTTACTTAACGATACCATGCAAGCGACAAGTGAAAAAAAACGAAAGATCCTTTTCTTGAACATGGATTGAAAAAAAGTAAAAGAAATAAGCGTGGAATCGTGGACAGCAATTTCACGCTGATGTATACCGTGTAAATAAGACCTTTAAATAGAATCACGATTCACTCTAAGAAGGTGCAAAACGCGGAAAATCTTCCAGATGCTATAGTCTGAAATGCATTAATAAGAAACCTGTTTTACACTTTCAGCTTTTATATACTGTGGATCCTTTACATACCTTAAAGATTTTCCTTCATTCGTTTAGATGAAGAGGAGGATTTCATTTGCATCAGTTTTCATTTATTGACACACGTTATTTACTACTTTGATTATTATCATCTTCTCATGTTTTATTCACATTTAGTTACATATGTATTATATCATCTAATATAAAAAGTTGTTCACATTCATCAATATCTCTAATTATACTTGCAATTGGAATTATTTATAGAAAAATTGTTTGTAATTCATAAAAGAGTGATCCATATGAGATTTTATTGCAGAAGAAAAAACCAGCTCTGAATTCATAAAAATGAAATAAATGATATTTAGTGCTTGAACAATTAAATTAGTAGCAGGAAATCCAAAGTGTTTGGAACATGTAATTATAGAATAGGAATAATTTAATCACAAACTGAAATCACTGTTAATATGATTTAAAATTCAAGTGATTTTTCTTATCAATACATTTATCGTTGTCTGGGTTCAAATTGAACAACTCAACCTGATTAAAAAATGATAGAGTATTATTTCTATTATTTTGGATCTACATCGTAACTTAAATCTCTCGGAGCGGATGAAATTGGTTCTGGGTTCAAGTATTCTCACGCACGAAACGAGCTGTTCTCTTTTACTAAACCGCTGGGCGAATTTTATTAGCGAGATTTTCTTACCTTCCGATTTCTTGGTACTCTGTGCTTCCTTTTCAAAAATGGGAGCGAAGGTGAAACCAAGACGAGTAGACTTCGGCAGCCAATATCTTGGAGTACGACTTAACCCTGATCCTTCCTTTATATCCACTGAATTTAAATAATGGATACCGCACTAATTCACATCCAGTGGTAGTCAACCTCGAAAGGTATAAAATTTTCAATCTGGGATGTTTTACTTGGAATAACTTCAGGAAAAATTGCCAGGCATTACTTCAGATAATAAATTGTCAGTTACATCGAAACGAATTTTCAGTAAATGTATTTCAGCAATTAATTGAAGTCATTAGATTAATTAATGCAACGAAGAACTTTTTATAATTGGTGTGAATTAATAATAAAAAACGTTTTTATTTTCGACAAATAATTAATATAAATATTTTTGAATCTCGTTAAATTAATCTCTGCATTTTATTATTCTGTTTTGTTTATTATTCTGTGTTATTATTTGTTTACTAGAATTCGATAAAGGGATGAATTTTTCAGGAATAACTAAAAATATTGCAAACTTTTTCACGTGTACTCGAGGGTCACATATTTGTCACAAAGCAAGAACTTTTTATTAAACTTTTTGAAGCATTGCATATATATGTGATTTTTAGTTTTCCCACGTGCAGAGATTGTCTATTAGTAGTAATTAAATCTCTTTATTCAACAGCCAGAGCAATAATAGTTAGTTTTACGAGTTCCTTTTATATGCGAGTCACTGTTCGCGAAGAAAGTAATTACCTTTGAGTTCTTAAAGGCTCTTACCCTGACAGTCTTCGGTCACAGTCGAATTGGAGTAACTTGAAGTGAACATTTTTTCGGCCCTTTTATCAAAAAAATGGAAAATATTCCGAAGCATAGTAAGCTAGGAATTCATTCACGCTTCGACCCATCAAACGTTCCTTTTTCCTCTTTTTTTACTACTTCACTCTGACGTTCAGTTCTAGATTTTACTGAACCAAAGAGAAGGAGAGAGGACAAAATGCCAATAGATTTCCTGTTCGGAACCAAGATTTTATTGACTTTGCTTCAGCGCAAGGATGCAATTAATTGTGAACAGATCAGACGGAACGTAAAGGTTTTGTTCTCTAAAAAAAATATGCCCTCACTATAGAATTTGCCCCGCCAGTAACCAATAGTTGGTCGATTGAATTTTCATCAACATTAAAATACCTAGTCTACACTAAAAGTCATCATCTTTAGTAAGCTTTTATTTATTCTTCCATTGGTTTTATATCCTGAAATTAACATTTTAATAGGCTTTACGTATATCAATAGATGCTATTAATAACCTGCTGTGGCAAGTAAATTTTTATGAGCCAGTAATGTCTGAAAAAGAACATTTTCCCGGCCATGCATGGGAAATGCAAACCATCAGCTAAAAATTTCACAAATTACAACAACTTGCTCGAAATCACTGACACAGATGGCGATCATTAGCGCAGAGGCACTGAAAATCGTTAATATGATCAGAGAGCATGGTACAACA
The DNA here is from genome assembly GCA_030998225.1 of Diplolepis rosae. Taxonomy (NCBI): domain Eukaryota; kingdom Metazoa; phylum Arthropoda; class Insecta; order Hymenoptera; family Diplolepididae; genus Diplolepis; species Diplolepis rosae. The sequence continues at coordinate 17,477,157 of JAPYXD010000710.1, read as the reverse complement.
ATGAGGAAAACGTATTGAACAATTTCGCCAGCGAAGCAATAGCTTTAATGATTTTTTTGTCCGATAAATTTCTGCTATGAAGTAGATCATTTTAGAACACCTGTGTTTAAATTTTATTTGCTCCTGAATAAACACTATTTATCCAAGCATTAAAAATTCTCTAAATTTTCTCTTCTTTTTAATTTCCGATTGTACAATTTCAAAAAATATACATTGAGTCAAATTATGTAAGACTAATTGAGTCAAAAAATTACATTGTTTGATAAATTTAATTTCGTCATGAAACAGCTTTGAATATTTATAAAAGTGGCAGGTTTTAATTAAAATTATGCAAATGCGAAAGACAAGGTGAAACGAAATTTATTTCTTTTCGGAAAACTTGTGATGCGAATATGCTTCATCGTTTCAAATATTCGCTCTACGTTGCGAAATTCAATGCTAGTCCAATTTAGAAAAGCGTACATACGAAACAATCTCACCGCATGTATGCTAAATATGGGTGGGAATTATATTTCACCTCTTAAAAGCATAGCAGAGAGAAGGAAAATGGGCTGTTGTATCCACATCTATACCTAATATGCATCGTAAACGTATTTTTTTACCCTGCGGAATATTGTAGAAGAACTTTTATCAATAAACTATTATTGTATTAAGGGGGTATTCTAGTCCAGAAGCCCGAATTTCGGGCGTTTTTTGACAGTCAATAAAAAAAAAGCAATCAAATTTTTAACAATCCATTTTTTTACCATTTATTTATTTATGTTTTGGAAATTCACAAAAAAATATTCAAAAAAAAATATATATATCTCGCAAAGTTACACGCTGTTGAAGTAGAGAGGGGGGGGGGGGGGAGATCGTGTCCATCTTGTCACGATTCCCACCCTTCTGATCATCTGTTAAAGAAAAATAAGGTAAATTCTTCATCAGGAAAACTGAAAAAGAAAAAATTTCTTGCAAAATGACAGCTACGCAAAAAAGAGGTAGATTTTTTTCAGTTATATGTTAACGGTTTCGAATTTTTAAAAAATAGATGAAATTGAAAATTTTGATTTTTTGTTGGCTTGTACGAAAGAGGGATATATAAAGAAAATTCGTGCCAAATTTCAAGAAAATCGGTCGATTAGAATTTGAGATTTTGTGAGAAACGTTTCGACAAAAGTAGTTTAGAGAAAAACGCGTTTAAAGTTTTTAAATTAGTTTCAGGTGGTCTAACTGATAAAACAGTACATATAACTTACATTTCCTCAAATCCTTTTAAGGAGATATTCTTGAATATCTAAACTATCGAAATATGAAGAAAAAAATTTTGTCAATTTTGTCAACTTTCTAGACTAGAATACCCTCTTAAGAGAAATTATCATGTAAATAATTTCATTTCGTCATACAAGAATTTTATTTAACCAATTACTTGTTAGAAATTTATTTTAAAAATGAACTTCATTTTATAAGACGTTATGGATAATTGAAAGAAGACGATAATATAATAAAGTTCATTGAAATATCACGGTCGAAAAAAGATTTTGTTGCTATAGGACAAAAAAAATGTTTGGTTCGTTTAAAAAAATTATTACATTGATTCTAAAGATTCTTTGATTAGTAAAATTTGGTTAATCTAATCAAATATTTCAGTTAGCATTAATAAGGTTTGAGTATTTATTGAATTTCACGAAAAAATTTAGTAAATTCAATAAATTCTCTGTAAATTCAGCAAAAAAATTGTATCTAGTAAACAAATTTTTTTTCCCTGAATGTAATTTTAATTATTCATATTCTGGACTTGCATTGACCCTTAATTAATAATAATATTCGTAACTGCTAATCCGAAATGTTAAAAAATTGAATAAGTTTTATAAAAAAATAGCTGTAATATCTTTTTTTGTTACATTATACTGCATTAAATCAAAGAATAAGTTTTTCAGAAAGCGTAGGTATTTTGCAAGCAATTTATAGACCATTTCTACCCTTAAAAAGCTAAAATGTTATTTTATCCCCATTTGAATTGAAGGAAACATACCCGAGAACATGTAGCAATATTGAACAAAATTTTAAAGCTATTACAACCCTTACAAATCACCTCTGAATTCAGAAAAAAGCACCCCTAAAAAAAGAATTCATAATCACATTTCCCGTTATTTTATCCTCCTCTAAATTGAAAAATAAGTATTTCGCAATACGTAGGTAAGTCATACAAAACTTATAGGGCATTATAAACCTTATAAATCACTCGTCAATTGAAATTTGTGAGAGTCGAGGGGACTCACAATAAAAAATCACCCCGATTTATTTGACAACTTTTTTGTGTTCAGAATAGTTAAATATATCATCGATGTATTTATATAATTTATTTTTCAACTATATTATAAAAGTTCAAAAAATGACTTTTTTATAATCAATCACCACCATCATCGGCTGCTTTTCGGTTTCAACCCCTAACGTTCTTTGAACATTCAAAATGATTTGGATGTCGTTTCAAAATACATATATGAACTTAAAATGACCAAAAGTTTGTTTCTAGGTGTTTTTTCAGTTACAGGGGTGGTTTCTGGAGTGTTATTACAGTTAAGGGTAGCTTTTTTCAGACCTTTTTGGAAAATGATTTATATGCTGTTTCCAAATAGATTTATGATATGAAAATAAACAGAAATCTCTTTTAAGATGTATTTGGGTGGTTTTTGGCGTGCTATTAAAGCCAAGGGTAGTTTTTTGCGTACATTTTTTTCAAATATTTTTAATTTAGATTCCAAATACATATAAGATCTGAAAATGTATAAAAATCTGTTTTTAGATGTATTTACATTTCTAAGGGTGTTTTTTGGCGTGCAATTATACTTAAGGGTAATTTTTTTCGATAAATTATATGAAAATCTTTTTAGTCCCGATTCCAAATACATATATCAGCTGAAAATGAACAAACATATCTTTTAAGATGTATTTCTGTTTCTAGGGGTGATCTTTAGCGAACTATTACTGTCTACTGTGAACTATTACTATCTTTGAGATATTTTTTGCACATATTTTTCAGTTTTTCGGATTTTCTGAGATGGTTTTGAATTCAGAATTTTGGTTCAAAATTTTGAAGTCCTTTTAGTGCCTTTAGTCCTTATAGTTGACTGCAAAACATATATGGTGATATCACAAACTTGTAACTCCTTCTCCCTTACAATCGATCGATTTGCTACTCCAGGTTGACGACAGAGGCCTTGCAAACGCCGCTGCCATCTAGGCTAACAGCGAAAGACGGTTTTGTGTGCTCAGGAATCTGGCACTGTCCTAAGCCCTCCAATTTATACCTTCCACTTCTGTGGAAACAAGGTGTATTTACCCTGAACGAAGTAGACGGAATTAGCAAAGTGGGACGGGAAATAAAATCAATTTCTTGCTTAAGATTTCATCCTATTTAAACGCAATTGTGTACATCAACCGACAATGCTTTTTATAGTGAGGAAAATTATTATTTATGACGAAAAATTAAATTTGTTCAAAGTTCGTCTGTTAGTACAATACAAAGATTTCCGTAAAACTGAATTTTCAGAGCGAATTCGTCCCGAGTTGACTTAAAAAAAGTTTTTTATATTCAAACAAATCTGTGCATTTTCATGGGGTCAAAAAATTCCTTAACTGAAAAACATGTCTTAATTTACTTTAAAAAAAAATAAACTCAAGAGAAAATGATCTTTAAAGTTAAAAATTATGTTTTGAATTTTAAAAATTACTTTTGTTAAATTAAGGGGGTATTCTGGTGAAATTAAGATTTTTATTTCATAGTACAAAAAATATTTTAATTCAAAAATTTTCAGATACTAAACTATGGTAAACATCTTAAATTGATAGAAAAATTTTTTTTGCCTATTTTTATAGTCAGAATAGCGGCGTGAAAAATGATCTCTCTTTCCGTTGCATTGATGAAAAATTAAAGACAGATGACTTGAAATCAAAAAGTAAAACTAATTCTTAATTTGTATAATTTTTGCTATGGCCCGTACTAAAATCAGAAATTTTTAACAACAAAAAAACAAAACGGCGTCTATTTGAAATTTTTTCACGGTTTTTGCAACTTTAATTGTTTATAACTTTGTTAAGTAATAAATTTCAAGTCAATCGATGCAGTAGTTTTGAAAAATCGATGAAGGCAAGGTGAAAGAGTGCAGTTTTGAGAAAAACGCTTTCAAAGTTTTCTTTACTAAAAATATTGAAAAAAGGCTCTCACGCTTGATCAGCGATTCCAGCTGCTTACACAATGCATACATAAGCATTTCTGGATGATGTTACAACACGAAAATAATATTTTTGAAAAATCAATTTTCCCAAAAAATGTCACTAGAATGCCTCCTTCAAATAATATTATTTTTGAGTTAAACATATTTTTTGTGAGGTAAACCAATTTCCATTTTTAATTAAGAAAACGAGGTTAAACAACTGCTTTTTTAATTTCAATAGAAAAGTTCTCTGAGTGCACTCAGGAAAAAAATTGTTTGGTTTAAGCAAACCGGTTTTCTTGAATATACAGAAATATTAAATTAATTAGAAACATTTTTTGTCAAGTGTTTAGAGCTGCAACATTTTAAATTTTACTCAGATTATAATATAGTTTTTATGCCTGACGAGGGGGGCGAGGGGATCGACAAAGTAATTGCCTCTGGGTCTACTTCACCTCTAAGAAATGATTAAACCCAGAAAAATGAATATTTGGATAAAATAATCAATGTAATAAACCTATGAAAAATTAGGGCCCGTAAGTTACTTCCCCCAGGTCTGAATTTTTCCTACGCGGCCCTAATAGTGACTCATGCAGACACGTGCCTGCGTAGTCGAACAGTTGCTATCAGGAAATAGAGCAGAATGATTGTGAAAATGGGAAAAGAATTGGAGTAAAAGGATGACACTTGAGTATGTAGGATCGTTCAAAGTTGAAAATGGAAGCAAGTCAAGAAGTAGGCAATCTTTACGATTGATTGCTGCCGTATGTCTATCACTAGATGTGTGAAAGTACGCCATAGACGTTTAGAATCTATTGGTCTCTGGGGAAATCAAGTATCTTTTCATTTAAAGATTTTCGTTAGTCTTAAAACTAAAAGGCGAAGGCTAAATAAATGTCAAAAAGAAAAATTTTCTTTAAAGGCAACTATTAAAGTATCGTTTTTTACCCTTACACCTTTTGTCAAATATCGTGACAGATATGTTAATGTGATAGATAAATGTGACAGTTTTTTTTAGATATTTTGTGAAAGAAAAATTAGTATTCTTCAATTTGTTAAATTCTGAAGTCACAAAGAGAATGTAATATGACACAATATAAAAAATATTAAACTTTAGAAATCTATGTTATCAACCAGTAAACCTTTTACGCTTTTGAAGATCTTTAATGTGTTATCTACAGATTCAAATCAGTAAGAATCCACTGATGAAATAGCTAAAAATAGTTTAATCTTTCATTTTGATAAAAATTTTATTTCGAAACAGTGGTATTGCCACTGAAATACAATGAAGTTGTCACTGAAGTTGATCAATAAAACTCAGTCGATTAAATACAGTTCTTTGATCAATTTCAGTGACAACTGCTCTGTTTATCAGTGAAATACGTCTGACTGGCAAAGAAAATTTTCACTGAAGTTAAATAGTTACCAAGTTTCAGCTAGTTCGTCAGTGAAATCTCACGTATTTAAATTTAGAGAGTAAATATCTATACAAGCTCACAAGCATCGAGAATCGAACCCTGGACTCTTATGTTTTCCGCACTTGAACTACCGAGAATAGCTAATATTGTTATATTATATCGGAACCAAATTTAACCGAAACTTTGTAATTCGAAAAATCAGCGGAGTATTTATAACTAACAACTCAAAAAACATTTTGAATTCTTTTTAATGAATCAATATAAAATTAGAAAATTAACATATAAATCTTCATACAATTTCTTTAGAAAAATTCAAATTTTAACTTTAAAAATTTTTTGTTGTTACCAGTGTATGTTAATAATAGTAAGAAAGATGGCCTTTCTTTCAAATTTGAACTCTTATCTGGAATAAATCAAAGAAAAATTGAACCAATATACTTATACGTTACTAACTATTTTACATATAGTACATAAAATTTAATATACACAATTATGGAATTGAATATATTGTTCAAAATATCATAATTATCATAAATTCACTAAAAAAATAACTTCATAATTGTGTGAAATTAATTTACATAGATTGTTAATTTTGTTATATTGAATTTGATACAATAATATGTTGAATCTAATACACAAGTGTAATGCCCTACAAAGAATATACTAATAGAAAAATAATAAATTTCACATACGCTAATAAAGTTTATTATTGAAATTTAGAATAAGGATTTTAGATTCAAGAATAATTACTAAAAGCAAGAGCCAAAAGTTTTTTAAACGCAGAGCTGACTATAGTGTATTTTTATATAATTAATGAATATATGTATACTTGTCGTTGTCAAAAAGTTGTGGAATTTGGAATATCAAATATAAAAAATTTACAAGGTTTTGGTATCCACTTATACCAGTTGAAAAGATTTATACAAAAAACTAACAATACAAAAACATATAAAATTCGTACTCTTAAATAGTCATCTGAGAGTGTCAAAAAAGATTTCGAGAACTTCAATTAAATAATCAGCAAAATATATTCTTCATTTATAAAATAACAGTTGATTAAACGAAATCAGTCAATAGTTTGAACAAAAAAGTCTTCAGTTAAGGTTGAGTTCACATGATAGTCAAAGGGTTAGGAAATTATAATTCTATGGTAAATATTGTTATTTTTTTGTTACTTTTTGTAGTGAAGAAACACGTTGTTTTGCTAGTTTAACAACATTATTCTCACGTGAACTATTAATTTCTAGTGAAAGTTTAATAAAGCCTTTGTGTTAATTTCGAAATAATTATCAAACGGAAATGGAAACTCATTCTAAAGTTATGTTTACAGATGTGATGACGTGACAAAAAACTTATATAAACACAGACATATATGCATTAACGCAAAAAATAAGATACATCACTAATGACTGAAAGCGATGTATAATATGTATAGTCATTTTTAAATACCGTGACCAGTTCTTCGCTTATCAGGGTCGAATCGGAATAAATAAAAACACTTACCAAAAATTTATAGTATGAATTAGTTTGAATTAAAAAGTGCAATTTTTGTAGTTGCAAGTGTAGGATTTAGATCATAAAATATCGTTTATTCAAGTCAATTAAGTACAGTAAAAATACAACCTCAATCTTTTGTCGTCCGACTCACACTTCGCTCCCTGTTCGCCCTCTTTTGTTAAAAAGCCTAACCAAAATCCCGCGAATTTTGTATATTGTAAACCACATTTCTACAATCGGTCATTCTGAATTACCATGCGCCTCGTATGTACGTTGATACAGTTAATCCCTCCATGGTTTCATGTACTCCGCACAGGTACTGGTGTTTTTTGACTTTTCGACGAATCCTACGCTTTTAACATCATAAGTTTCTTTAGATTTCACACGTTCCACTCTATAATTCCACTCATTTTCCTACCAGGCCTTAATTGCGTGCGTTTAAGAGCTAACAAATCACCTTCCCTATATTGAGTAGCTTTACGTCGTCTGAGGTAACAAGTACGTCTATTTTCTGCCTGGACCTTCGAAATTTGTTCTTTGGCTTTCTTCCGAAGATCTTCTCGATTTTCTTTGAATCCTTGTTGAAATTCCTTTTCCAGAAGCTGCTTCAACAATTAATCTCCTTCTGCTCGCATCTGGACTCCAAAAAGTGATTCGAAAGGAGTCATGCCAATGCTTCTCTGGAACTTTGAGTTTAGTATTAGTTGGAGACGCTCGACATATCGGTACCACTTCGACGGATCGTCTGTGGTCAGTTTGGTCAAAACAGGAATGATTGTCCTGTTCAGCCTTTCAACTTGGCCATTTGCCCTCGGCAGTCCTGTCGTGACGGTCACGTGTTTAATTCCTTCCTGTTCGCAGTATGAATGAAACTCTTCTGAAGTAAACGCTGATCTCTTATCCGAGATAATCAAGGAAGGGTTTCCAAAGACCACCTTTCGGCTTTCTGGCTTCTGAATAAATTCTTTCGCTCCCGTTGACTTTGTCGGATACAACCAGGCGAATTTCGTAAATCCGTCTATGACAGCTAGAATATGATATCGTTTACTCGTGGTCTCAAGTGGTCCTAGATGATCGACGTGTAACGTATGTAAAGGTACGCGATCCTTTGACAAAGGGTGCAGATAACCCTCCTACTTCCCTTGTTTTCTGTTCCCTAAAATACATTTCACACAGTTAGCAATCACCTTTTCTACTTTCTGTTTTAGACCTGGAATGTCTAAAAATCTGAAAATCCTGCTTAATGAGTTCTTCAGTTCACTTCATAGCAAAATGACCTCGTTCATGAGCGCTCCGAATTATTTCGTTCTGCATCGACTTCGGAACCACTAGCAGGTCTCGGCCTTCCTGCAGGAAATATAACACATCATTTTGAATAAAATAATTTCGGTACAGCTTCTCCTTTAATATCTCCAAAATGATCGATGCTCGATGGTGTATTTGAACGTTTCTAATTCCATAACCTATCCTGCTATCTTGTGAGAAAGATCTTTTTTATCCATGGTTCTCTGGAATGCCTAACAATCTGTAATTATCTTGAACGTTATACGCAAAAGATACACTTGAAACTTACGCAATGTTACGACCACTGCCAGATCCCTAACTCATAGCTGGAGTATTGCTTTTCAGCGGGCGACGTCTTCCGGCTTATGTAATATACTGGATGTAGCTAACGATCTTCTGGTGATCTTTGAAATAAGATGGCCCCATAGCCTTCTCTGCTTGCACCAAAAAAGTGAACGAATTTTTGATGAAAAAACGGATTTCTCTCATCAACTACTTTCCGTATTCGCCTGATATGTCACCATGTGACTATTTTCTATTTCCAAAACTGAAAACCAAGATGAAAGGAACATTTTATGATGATATTCCAGCCATTCAAGCAGCCGTAACCGAGGTGCTGAAGAACATTCCTATAAATGACATAAAAAAATGTATGCATGCGCTGGTTGATCGTTCCAAACGTTGCATTGAGTCTAATGGGACCTATTTTGAATAAATAATAACTTTCAAAGATAATATAATGTGTATTTTATTCTATATCCAACAAGTTCGGTAATTGTTGGGGCACACTGTGTATAGAGACTCTTGCTTGTGAATATCATTTCCGATTGCTACGTTCAATGGAGCACTACCATTGTGGCTCATACCAATTAAAGAAATTTCTGTCAAGCACAATTTCGGTCTTCCTATTTGCTTATATACATTTTCCTGAACAAAAGTTACCATGCTACCTAGATCTACATAATCTTCCACCGTTAAATTACCTATCTCGTATTTTTTATGAAATTTTGAATTCATGTTTACCATTAGCAAATTGACATCAGCTGATTTCCTAACCTCCTTATACTTACCGCTTTTCTTCTCCATATATTCATTTGCAACATGCTCGAATTTATTGCAAGCGAAACACTTCCTACCTAAACTTTTAGAATTACAGTCTTTAGATTCATGTCCTATGCCTCCGCAGTTGAAGCATCGCACGTCCTTGCCGAAGCTTCCTTTCGCTGTCATTCTTGTTATCATTCTTCCATGATGCACTATTTTCTCGACTGCCTCTCTTGTTATCTCGATCTTGGTCCATCTTATTGATCTCGTTGTAAACTCGAAGTTTCTCCTTGAAGTCCTTCAAAGTCCTTGCCCCAAAAAGACATAGCTTGTTTCTAGTATCATCTACAATGCTGTCGATCACATAATGAATTAACGCGTCCGTTTCAATTTCTCCTCGAGCTGCTATTTCTTTCATAACGAGGAAATATTCTTGGACGGATTCGGTTTTCTTAATTTTCCTTTTTCCCAGCATTTCATGTAACTTTGCATTGTTTATTTTCAGCCCATACTCGTCCTGAAGGACACTCTTCAATTTTCTCCATGTCGTTAAATTCTTTTCGCTTTGTATAAACAGCTTAGCCACTCCTGTCAGAGACTTTCTTGTGAAAATCAACTTTTGAAGACTGTCCCACCCGTACAGGGTTGCCATGTCTTCGAAATCAGCAATCCATTTTTCGATATAGTGATTGTCACTACCATCAAAGGATCGAATTGAGTCCTCCACGTCTTTGTAGTGGATGGCAAACTGCAGAGCCTTGCGTCCTGACGTTCTGTTATTATTAGAGCTGACGCTCATGTGGCTCCCTGCCCCGCTATCTCCGTCACCGTCGTCATCACCTTCGTCTTCATCTGAACTTCCTTCCGCTTCGTTTTCGTCGTCACTCCTCTCTTCCTCTTCTTCGTTTGGAACTGCTTGTAGAGAATTCACGTCCATAAGGCCGCTGCAAATCCGGTACACCAACTCATCCTTGGTTCCCTTGTAATCCAAACCTAGCAAGTTGCAAAACGACGTAACGTCTCCTATTTCCAGATAGCGATTTGCATAATTCAACTTTGCTGTGTGCTCTTCTGAGCTCTCTTGAAAGCAGAGCAAGTATCACTGCCCGCGTAGATGTTTTAATCTTTTCCCGAATCGACTCAATTTGACCGAGTTCCCATCTTGGAAAAATATACCGACGTTAAAGTCAAACTTTTATTTACTCACGCGATCGATAATACCGACTATTGTCCCGAGTGGTAGAAAGAGTTTTCTCGATCTGATTTGCTTCACTTACACGCGTCTAAACAGCTTTTGACTTTCTTTTTTGGACACATTATAGACTTAGGAACCATGAACTTCCACCATAATTTGCTAGAATTCACTTAGAGGCCTTTGAACCACCACATTCGTCGTAAATTAAATCAACTATTGCACTGATAATCCGTCTTCTTATATTTCTCCAGGAATCCTCTGTTTCGTCATGTGACCTTGAATGGTCATTCGTCGTTCCACATTTTTTGTAGCTCTTCCCACGTCTCGCGATTCATACACAATCTTTTCTTAAGCTCGAAAGGAAATTACGCGTCGTCTTCGTCTTGGAAATCGAGAAAAGCGTCTCTTCCCAACTAGGGTTATCCGACAGTGATGATCGGAACGACATAGTTCCAATGTCGGTTTTCCAGTACTGGATTCCGACACTGGACCGACATAGTTTATACAACCGGAACGACATCGTTCCTATGTAGGGTCCTCAGTACCGGATTGCAGACATGAAACCGGTGTCGATTCAGTAGCGAAATGATGTCGGCAACCCAGTACTGAATTGCAGACCTGAAACCGGTGTCGATTCAATAGAGGAATGATGTCGGAAACCAGTACTGGATTGCAGACTCAGAACCATTGTTGAATCGACACTGGATTCCAATTTTTATTGAATATGTATAAATAAAGATGAGCAAAATCTAAATTTCTTAAGTATCAATGGATTTCTTATAACCACTGTTGCAAATTTTATTTTGTAAAATTCATCATAATTATTTTCAATCGAAAATCATGATTTTAATTATATACAAACTAATTATATACCCTCAATTAATGAAAATAACTAATTAATTAATTTTAATTGATTAAAATAAATTTTTAGCTAATTTCAATCGATTTTAAATTACTTAAATTTGCATTTTTATGCCAATAAATATAAATTTTAATAAATTTTTGTAATTTTTAAGAAAATAGTAAATTTTTCTACTTTAAACTTGGAACCTCACAGTTCCAGAGTAAATCATAATTTATTAGTCTTTCAATATAGCTGAATATTCTTTGCAAGGGATATTTAGAAACATCTGGTAGCCAGCCGCTTATTTTTCGTTGCTTGTCCAGATATGAAATGTCTTACTCAAGTAATGTCTTATTCTTTTCTGAACGTAGAGGCTGTTTATATATCGGTGCGGTGGAAAAATGATTGATATAAATAGTAAAATTGAAAAAAATTGGAAACGATCACGCGAGTACACCAGGAAGCATCGTATCTTAAAAAGACATTTAGTGAGAGACAAAATAATTAAAAGTGAGTGTGCATTGAAAAGACCAAAGACTCAAGAATTAAATAGTTATTTAGAATGTAAAATTTACAGTTCCAATAATATAAGTGAGAATAACCCGAATTTTCATAGTGCTAATGATATTAACGAAACGCAGACGCAATATGAGTAAGGAGGGATGAAGCGAAATTGAAAATGGAAAAATTAGTTCGTTTTTATATTTATAAGTAGTCGAAAGCGTCATTTTTTCCACAGAAAGATTTTCAAATTCTTTAAATATTGATTATAAGCTATGAAATTCGATTTAAATAAATATTATGAAAACTAAATTAATGTTTATATTTATTGAATTTAAAATCTCGATACCAAATAAGTGTTGTCCTTTGATAATGGAACGATATTGAAATCCAGTATTGGAACGATGTTGGAATTCAGTACCGAAACGGTCTTACATTTTGATATTCATCCGACACCGATCCAGTGTCGGAAACCGATGTCGGAACGACATTGTTCCAATACTGGAACCCCACTTGGGTTCACTCGATTTGTTACGTCGTTACGTTTCCAAACTTACTCGCGACAATCACGAGGTATGAATCGTAATGGCGTCTTTTTTTAGGTCGTTTTTCGTCTTCTAACCTTTTTTAGTCATTTTACGGAATCAACGCTACACACATACTTCCGAATGAGATTCCCCGGCTTCCAATTCCAGCTGAGCCCCCAATTTGTAGGATTTAGATTATAAAATATCGTTTATTCAAATCAATTAAGTACAGTAAAAATACAGCCTCAATCTTTTATCGTCCGACTCACACCTCGCTCCCTGTACGCCATTTTTTGTTAAAACGCCTAACCAAAATCCCGCGAATTTTGTATATTGTAAACCACATTTCTACACAAGTAATGAAGTACAAGAAATGAAATGATTATAGGTTTGATGAATCTAAGAGAAATAAACATTTTAATAATTATCAATATTAATGAAAGTTTGAAAAAAATAGAAAAGTGTACTATTTTAAAATAAAATGTTTATTCTTTGATACATTAGGTATAATGTGAACATATTTTCTGCATTCTGTTGCTTTGCTTATCATTAGAGCTCATCAACCGAAAAATTAAAAATGTCTAAAAGTGCCACGAGTGCTTCCAATAACGTTCAAGCGAAAATACTTTGAAAAAACAATTTTTTAACATTTTTGCAAAGAGTTACTTGGGACAAAATTGATTTGTTTTATCCACATTTCGAGTCATGCTTAAGTTTCTTACGAGGACATGTAACAAAAAGTCTACGTTTCTTTTTAACTACGTTCATTAAACGATTAATTTCCTTATTTGTTTTAATAACATCGATAAAAAAGGATGTTTTTGTTTTATTAGTTGGCAAAATGGTAAGAACTCCTACAAGCAAGTTATTTTGAATCAGTGGTGCTCCAAGGTCTGTCTAAAATGAAGAAAAGATAATGTCTTTCAATCTTCCGAACGTGATATTTACCCCAAAGCCACCGATTGCCTATCAATTCCTATTTTACCGATATCTTGTTGCCTGTAAACTCATATCTATGCAAAATGATATATTAAGATTAAGACTAAAGAATGTCTGGAAACTATTAAATTTTTATAGTTCGAGAAAAACTTTTTCGGAAGTAAATTTAACAAATATCATAAATATTTAGGAATCGATAGACTTTCTCAAGTACCTTTAATTTAATTTCAAAAATATATAATTTGATACCACATTCCATATAAACAAGGATTTATATAAAAAAGATGTCTGAAACGTATAAATCGTTTAACAAGATACTCTCTAAATCTGAAATAGAGAAAAGTTAACCACTAATTCACTTTAGTGCCAATTGTGACTAAATATTAGTCATTTTGTACTACAGTGGGTGGCCGAATTATTATACTTACTTTGCTTTTGTTATCCACATAAAATATCTTAATAATGACAATACACATATTACAATTTTTCTCTAAAAATAAAATACACGACTCCAAAATTATGCATAAAATGACCTCAAGATTATGTCTGTGGAGTTGGCTCCACACTAGCAACATTTTTCAAATTTGATGATAGTTCTGACTTCATTTGCAATAGTTCTAGAGTTCCTTATAGGTTTTAGAAATAGTTCTGGCCTTTTAATGCATAAAACTGCGATTTTCGAAATGCGGAGCTAACTTCACGCATCTTCACACTTTCATAAAACAAATTTTTTTCTTGACTTCTGGGAAGATTTAGCATAGTTCTAGAGTTCCTGACAATTTGAGAAATAGTTCCGGTAAATTACGGGAAATATAGATATTCAAATTTTCCACCTTTTTCTTCAAAATTTCAAATTCAAGAGTTGCAAGAGTTCTTTTTGAAGTTCTGGATTTTATCCGAATAGTTCAACCAATAAGTCCTATTACACTTTCTACAAACATCAGATGATAGAGCATTCGACCGACAATCGAAAGGTCCTGGGCTCGATACCCAGCGGAGTGGAAGCGTTCCTTTTTTCACAGAAAAAATTGTTTAAAAGTCCTATTACACTTTGTTCTATAATCAAAATTCAAAAAACTATGGTACTTCGAAGTTTTCAAAAAAATTTGGGGAATTATTCATAATTTAAGAAAAGTTTGAAATTTGGACTTCTTCCACAATATCTTCCTCATAAATGGACAAAAACACTTCATCTTGAGGTCGATCTGTGTATAATTTTCATGTCTTATAAGTAATTTTCAGAGAAAAATTGTAATATGTGTATTGTCAGTATTAGGATATTTTATGCGGCTAACTAAAACAAAATGAGGATATTAATTTGGCCACCCACTGTATGTTCATCACAAGTTATAAAGTTTTTGAAAATTATTTAATAGAAAAATTACTTATAATTAATAGAAAGTTTTACTAATTTTAATCAGTGGCCAATTTTCACTAATTCAGATTTAGAGAATACTTACCTTATCGAAATTTATGACTTCTTCAGTTGCATATTCACACGGAATGAATCTCGTCAAATTAGTTCTTCGCAGTATCTTGAATGCAATTTTAGTTAACGTATATTCATGTTTAGAACTTTCTTTTTCTATATTCTTCCTATATACTGCCGCTGTAGCTGGTATTAAACGAGATGGCGAAACTAATCCCAGACCAATCCAACCTACAGAGTCAGATTCTGAGATAGCAGTAAGCAACTAAAAAAATGATTCCTATTTAAAAGACAGTAATTGGAGTATATAATAATTTTAAAATGAATAAAGATTTACGAAATTTGTTATTTGCTAAAATTGCCAACGATGAGGAAATAAGTCAAACTAGAGTAAAGGAACCAATTGTCTAGAACTTAGTTACATCGACTACCTTGACATTTGTACTTCTCAAAAATAGAACATCTAATTAGTTCAAAATTGTCTATTTGAAAAAGATATTAATAAAGTTTTTGTTTTATTATAAAATTTTATCCAAAAGTATGAACTGCATCATGAATGTGGAAACATTTACTGATTTTTAATTTAAAATAATACTAATTACTTTTTTCCAATAATTGAAAGTTTTTTCTAGAAATATTTAATTTATTTGACCTGCTACGCTAATATTTAAATAAAACTAAAGGGCTTGAAAAATATACCACCTATGGAATGAAAATGACAAAAAACATAATGTCCATTAGAATATATTAATAATTTACCGTTATGACTGCAATATTGTAAGTAGAATTGGAGATGCCGATCTGATACCAACGATGAGACTCAACTTGATCAAATGAGCGCACGATTTCTTCAAGAAGATCTGTGCTTTCAACTTTAACAGAATATTTACGAAAGTCAGGAAGTTCTCTGTCTTCAAAAAATGGTAAAAGACATTGTGCTGCTGTCAAGACATGTTTTAGAGATATCAAACAACCAGTACAATAATGCTCGTCATTTTTTCTAATAGAAGCTAAAAAATTCTTTTGCAAAGGTTTAGTTTCGTTTCCATTTGTCACTTTCCTCTCCGGAGATAATGAATAATTAAATTCTGTGAAGAAAAAATGATTTTATATTCATACTAAGGAAATCTCCATTTTTTTTTTTTAAATTGGAAACAGTAGAGTTGTAGAGAATATTTTCCCCTAAAAAATAAGCCGTGATTCATAAAAATTCTATAATTTTTAGAAAATTCGTAAGAAGCGATAATAAGAAAAAATTATATCACGAAAAACATTATTAAAAGTATTATTTTTCGTAATTTTTAAATGTTTATCATGAAAACTAATGTTTTCTCTTCTATAAGAGACGACTGATAAAATAATTTCAAGTTATAGATCATAGAAAAACTTTTT
The DNA here is from genome assembly GCA_030998225.1 of Diplolepis rosae. Taxonomy (NCBI): domain Eukaryota; kingdom Metazoa; phylum Arthropoda; class Insecta; order Hymenoptera; family Diplolepididae; genus Diplolepis; species Diplolepis rosae. Next base: position 17,460,891 of record JAPYXD010000710.1, on the reverse strand, counting down.
TTTTCAAAGACATGGTTTTTGGCAAGACAACTACCTGAAATATGACTAAGATTATAATTTGGTAAAAATTTCATACATTTTTGTTCCACGTGGAATGTCAATTTTCTAAGATAGAATTTTGCATACAAAGTTGAGTAAAACTAGTTGAGAAAATTTAAATATATTTACCAAAATTATCAGCAAAAATTGAAAACCAGGAGAGTACAAAAATAATATCTATCTTCATTTTGGATAATGTTTTTTTATCCAGAACATTCTTCTACTTTTAACACACCGCCTTAAGTAATTTAACTACACATCAATCATTATTCTTTGAGTAAATAAATTCAGGGCCAATTTAAATTATTTTTATTTTTCATCAACCGAGAATTATATCATTTGAATTCATTAAGGTAATATAACATGAATGATGACATTTTATGTTAATGGAAAATGTTTAAAACGTGTTTTCGTTAAAATGAAAAAAAATATCTTACAATTATTTGAAATACTCGTATATCTGAATATAAAATATATATACCATTTATTGAAGATTATTCAACGCAGTTGAACGTCTGCGATTTATTATATTTAAGTTGAAAATTTTCACGTTTTTTCCAAATAAATAATCGAAGAACAAGAACTACTCATGGAAAGTAGGGACTCCGGTTCGAATCCAGGCTGAGGCAAATTTTTTCTCGTTATTCAATTATTTATTTGTCCGGAAGAACTGTGAGAATTTTCAAATCATATGTATACCATTTGCTAAATTTTAAACTGTTATCCATCTAATGTGATCGATGTTGTGCATTCTTAATTAATTCCCATTTCCTTCGGATTTAGCAATTTTAATCTAAATTTTAATGTAGAGTTTCTTGAGTCAATTTAATAAAAATAATACATTTAAAACATCTACTATATATTATATCAAACACCATATAGTATATTTCCCCTAATATGCTTTAAAGTTAGTTTAAAGAAATTAAAATTAAATTTCATTACCAACAATTTATTAAAAAGCGTTTATTATTAACGATTTGCACTCTCTACATTTCTTGAGTGAAAACTAAGCCAATCTTCATTCAAGTAGCTTGGTTTTCACTCCAAAAGTGAGTACAATTTCACTGGAATAGAGTGGAACTTTCACTTTGATGGTAATTTACACTTGAAAATTGTTCAGAGAACATACATAGAAGTTATCAACATGTTCTCTAGTTTAACCTTTTAGCTGCGGGGAAATTTCAATACAAATCGACCTCTTATAAAATGCAAAATCTATACATAAAATCACTGTACATCTCAGGTAAAGTGCAATGTAAAAATTTTTTCACATTTGTCATGAAGGTTTAAGAGGGTATTTCTATGTAATTTCACGCGCTGAATATGAAATAAATAGTAGAAAAATTCTCGCAGACACCCTTGACCTTGAAAATCGCCAATTCAAGGTCAAATTTTATTTCTAATATAAGCCAAGTTTTTAGAAGGTTTTCGTATGTAGTTTGATGCTCTGCATACGTAAAATATAGTAAAAAAATTCCAGCAGACACCCTTCACCTTGAAAATCTCTATTTCAAGGTCAAGTTTTATTTCTAGTATAAGCCGAGTTCTGAGAAGGTTTCGTACGTAGTTTGATGCGCTGAATACGTTAGAAACATTTAAAAAATTTCGCAGACACTCTTGTTATGTAGAACGTTTATTTAGAGGTCAAATTTCATTTCCACCACAGACGCAGCAATTCAAGTATTTTTGAAGATGAGATGAGTTCCTGCGATATGTGATATTTGTTTCGTACTCGAAATAGACATTTTCAAGGTCAAAGATGCTTTGAGGATTTTTTTTCACTGTTTTTCCCATTTTTAGCGCATCAATGACGTGGAAAGCCATCTCCAACTTTCGCTTATGCAAAAAATTAAATGTGACCTTGACTGTAGATTTTCAAGGTTAAGGATACCATAGTGATTTTTTTCAGTATTTTTTTCGTATTCAGTCGATCAAATCACGTGAGAAATCAAATTTTGCCTAAAAACATTAAATATTTTGTGCCTCTTGAGTGGTCGATACATCGACCACCCCTGCAGCTAAAAGATTAAGCCTAAAGAAGGATTCAGACATAACGCTATTTTCATTTAAAAAATTAATAATTAAATGAGTGTATGGTTTGAAAGTGAAAACGAGACGCAAGAAGAGAGTTTGAGAGCTTCAATCAAATAATTGTAAATGAACATTCTTTTTTTATAGAATGACTCGTCCTTGAACAAAATAAATCAAACAATTTGCGTGAAAGAAAATTATCCAACAAATTTTTTTTGCAAAAATGATAAATTCTAAGAATTATAAAAAAATGTAATTTATTTTCGATTCTTATATGATCGTAGAAATGAGAAAATCATGCTTTTAGTCATCGTTTAGAAAATTTCTTATGTTCATTTCAGAATAATTATCCCAGGAATGTGAATGTAAATGTGAATTATCTGTAAACCATTCTCAAATTATGATTGAGGATATGATGACGTAATAATAAATGTTAGCGAAATGAAATATATATATATATATATATATATATATATATATACCATTATTTAAAAAATATTGTGCTTAAAATTAACCTAGGTGTATGTAAGCCGCGATTAGAGTCTTAAAAATTTTCTTGATAAAACTTTATAAAATATATGCATAAATAATCTTCAGATGTATGTAAATTTCCTATGCGCTAAAGTATTCCCATTATAGTGAAGAAACCTGTACGCTTCCGAAACTGTTTTTCTTATACTCATGTCAAGACTTAGAACCATAACAGCTAGTTTAACATCCAATAACCAAAAAATTAAGATAATTAATTAAATATAAATAATAAAAGTGAAGCGGGCAGATTTTTTTTTAGATATTTTCGCAAAAAAAGTAAGTGTAGTCATTTCTTGAAGTATGAGAAATATTTACCAAGAAATATGATTAACGCTTATTTATATCTGTCAGTTTTTGACATTCTATGTTTTGATCTACGGAAAAATGTGTCACATGGATAATTTCCGGTAGCAAAAATATGGAACTTCAGAGAAACAATTGGAACTTTTCGGAAAATTATAGCAAACTTCAGTACAAGCAAACTATTACTTACATGATGTAATAGTGATCATAAGTAATGCTAAATAAATAATTATAATAGTAATAAGTAATGAAAATCATATCATTCGTCAGGCTAATTGAAAGTTCTAAAAATATCTGAAATTAATAATTACTAAAGTAAGCCATTATTCTTGTAATATTATTTCTAATTTCATTGTTTCCACTTTTTATGTAAAAAACAATAATTTTTAATTCATTAATCATTGACCTCACATATTTTTAAAATATTGAATAAGCCCGACAAATTTTATGATTTACTCCTTTTCTCTGCCTTTCTTTAATTCTTGCGCAATAAGAAATGGAGCGGCTTTTTCGCATCACCAGCATCACTGGTCCACAGAGGTGTAATCATTTTAGGCAATTCAATTTTGTAAATCCTACATAAAATGCAAAACAGAACTTAATTTTGTCGTTTTTGTGCTTTCATGACATTTTAAAAATTTTTCTAAATTTCCATAAAATTTGAAAGTCCAAAGACTATTTTACAGGTTCAGCTAAGGGTATTTGAAAAGATTCAGGGACTTTCACTCAGTTTGTTTTACTTTTATACTTTGCACAAATTTTTATAAAATTTACTTTATGGCATTGCAGATTAGAAAATTAAGAAGATACGTGTATTTTTGGTTATCCGTACATAGATCTGAAATTATATTCGCAGATATGATGACGTGGGAAAAAAACAATTAAACACACACACATGTATTACTCAAATAAATAATTAACTTATAACAGTAATGTTGTAGTACTTTGAATTAGCGTATATTTAACTGTGCAATTAAATTTTGGAAATTTCCATAATAATAATGCTATTTTTATCGGAAACAACAGGAAGTTAAATATTAAATCATATTTTAGTTATATTTTAATTATTAATACAGGCTAAGATTAGGACTGTGCCATTTATACATTTCTTCTCACGTCATAAATGTAAACTTTTTCGGAAGTTATAATTTTGTATACCAACATGAGTAAAACTAGGTAAAGAGTTTGAAAATATCTACCAAAATTATCAGCAAAAATTAAAAAACAGCAGAGCACAATAATAATATCGATTTCCATTATGGATAGTATTCTTTTTTAGCCTGAAACATTCATGTACTTCTAACACATCGCGGTATTTAATTTAATTTTAAAGGAATAGTTTTTGTCTGAGTATATAACTTTTAGGCCAAATTATACTCCTGCAATATCTATTTTATTCAAATATAGGTTATTAGACCATAAATATTTCTCAGTATTTATTCACAATTAAAATAATATAAATAAAAACCAGTAAGATCCGGGTGAAATACACTTTTTTCACGATAGTAATTTTTTTACAAGGAATCATACTTTAAAAATAATCTTATTGTAAATATGTAAAATATGTAAAACTAATACAGTTGCGTGTGATCAAAATTTTGGAAATTTTAGTCATTTTTCGTTATGTGAAAGGCATTATTTTCAGAAATCTCAAAAACAATACAGAATATACATATAAAATATGTCCTTTAAATTTCTACAAATCTTCCATAAAAGAAATATCTGCATCCTGAAATTTTATTTTTTGTATTTTTACTGATTTTAGTATTTAATTCCATTTACGTATCAAAAATACATTGTAAGATATGTTTTAAATTATATAAATTATGGATTTTTTTGTGATTTGATAAAACTTGTAATCCTGGCTGGATTAATTATTATATATATCTAATCAATGAACTATCTAACCAAAATTTACTCAATGTCAATGATTTTACGTTTACATTTCTATGCCCCGTGTAGAAATTTAAACCGGTTTTTATCGGGCCCCGGCCGGGTATACCGAACAGGGCGCGGTCATTTTCGTCACGGGGAATCAAGTGCACCCCGCTCGGGCTAGAAGGCCGCTTAATCCTCGATCGGGTACCGGATAGTTGCCGGTCTGTACCCTGCCAGTCCCTGGTCAAGTATACGTATAAGATGTAATCCTCTAAATTACTTTAAAATATCAATATCATACATACATAATATATTATTATTGTCCTGGTGAATTTCGTGATCAAAGTTTTCTTCATGGTCTTTTGTGATACAAAAATAAAACATTTTTGATTATTTAAACATGAATATATGTCAAAACATACAAACAGAACTTACCTAAAGGTATAATGGGAGTCTCAATTTCACTATCAGAATCATCTATGTCGATATCGATTAAATCATGTAAAATTGAACTATTTTTTATTAACCTGCGCTTCTTAGAACGCCTACGATTTTGATCACGAATACGTTTATCCATTATTTAAACCGATACTATACGTCATAATTTACAGTAAATCTCCAAGAATGTTGACATGCACGAACACTTTGAGGTTAAGACATCATGGTTGCAACTTCAGTGGCAAAAACGTACTTACAGTTCTGAACGTTCATTGAACGATGGAAAATATTTTTTTGCAAAACAGGCACTAAAGTAGTACTTCGAGCCCCTGTAGAGCGGCCATAAAGTTGTCCATTTACGACCAGCATGTTCATATTGTATCTATTTTCTTCCTTAAGTCCTACTTTCGTTCCTTATGTCCTACTTTTGATCCTTACGCCCTCTGCACAGTTGCGAAAAATGGATTATATTTCCCCCCAAGCAAATACTTGATCGGCCCGCAAGATGGCGACAGCAGGGATTAAGCTAACTCCTTCATTGCTCACCAGGGAGCCATCTCGCACGTTCTGGACTTAGTGCTAATACTTAATTAATCTAACCAAAGTTTATACTTTTCCATACGTTATTAAATTCAATCAAATTTGTTTCTTGAAATACTGAATAGCCCAAAAATTGTACCTAACATTTTTTAAACTTGAAGAAAAAACATTTTACGTTCCAGAAAAATATTTAATTAATCTAAACAAAGTTTATACTTTTCCATATATTATTAAATTCAATCAAATTCGTTTCATACAATTCGGGGGGCACAGCCCCCCCAAACCCCCAGGAAGGGGCTTTGCCCCTCCCCCCGGGCTCCGCCCCTGGGAACCTCCCCCCTACAGCCATTTCCACCACCATTCGTGCCATATTTATCAATATTATTGTTATATCATGTTACTATTCCACCGAGTCGTAATTGGACACTCTCAATACCATTCAACAGACACTCGAAATACTTCTTTAGGACGTATTTTGCAAAAAATATCGTGTGTACCACGGAGGTTGGTCATTTTGGGACTCGACCAATGTATTCAGTCCTCGCCCCAAAAGACCTACTTTACCTCCTAGATACACAATATACTATTTTGAAAACTAAATGATTAGTTTTTAATAATTTTAATAATTAATTATCTTGTAAAAAAAAATTTTCTGTCATCGTTCAATGAAGGTTCAAACCTGTGTAAGTATATCTGGTAAAAGTTGTGTTTTTAAATTTTTCTACACAATTTTTGGTCACACATATATTTTAACATCTGATTCAGTATATTATAGATACATTATTTTTATAAAACTTATTGGCATATTCATAAAAATGCAAATTTCGAAACAAGCAGACGACCTGGTCGAGTCCCGTCCAGTGCCCGGGCGGAAACCGTAAAGCAACTTGCGTGGCCATAGTCTGACCAGGCTCTAGTTGGGGAGAATTTTCCAAACAACTGTGCGGGCAAGGCCCGACCAGGCCCCGGTTGGGTAAACGTTACCCGGCTATTGACCTGCCAGGATCCGACCGTTAGCAGGGCATAGTCGAGACAATTTCTGCACGGGGCTGGATGAAACGTATCCATTAAAATATTTCAAAAATGCTTCCTCTTCTTTGTCGAAAAGATTGTAGGAGTAAAAGACATGGAAAGGATTTTTAGAATAGCTCCCAATCATGCCTAGCTCTTCTACGAGGAGCTTTTAGGGACCTTTTAAGATTGCATTTATTGTTTATCAAACGACTAATCTTCTCGGTGGATTTACTAAGATGGCAAAATTAAGAGAACTCCTACAATCAAGCTATTCTGAATCAGCGGTGCTTCAATGTCGGTCTAGAAAGAAATTAAAAAATAATATAGATTTTTTCGGAATATAATATTCTTTTCCCAACATGTCTAGTAAAATTGTACATTCGCCATCTGTTTTAAAAGACGAAAATGGCTGATTTCACAACTGTTGCTATTTTCCCGTCTCAAAACAGGCGGTGAAAGTACAATTGTCATTAGATGTGTTGGGAAAAATAACGTGTTTCACTCGAGGGGAACAAGCGATTGTCAATTCGTGTGTGAAGACGTGTTTTAGAGATATTAAAGCACAAGTGCAAAAATGTATTTCATTATGTCTGATGAAAGCTAAGTATTTCGATGGATCAAGTTCAACATTGTCTGCACTAATTATTTTTCTCTCCAGAGATTATGAGTGATTATAGATACTATAAAAAACAGTGTTTTATATTTATATTAATTGACATTGATGTTATATTCTTTTAAGTTTGCTTTTCGAGATCGTTGATTTCACTTATTGATAACGTACGTTAATTAAAAATGATGGAGACCGTTCTTAAGTTTTTTCAAAGTTAATGAAATATTTTCAGAAATGTTTTCAACAATTTGTTACAACCAGGCGAATATTTCAGATCGAGATTTAATCCAAGCGAATCAGAAATATTAGAAGCTATTTGGAAATCAGTTTCTGAATCATTCGAAACCAATCCGAAAGCAGAATGATTGTGAAAATGGGAAAAGAAGTGGGATAAAAGGATGACACTTGAGTATGTAGGATCGTTCAAAGTTGAAAATGGAAGCAATTCAAGAAGCAAGCAATCTTAACGATTGATTTCTGCCGAATGTCTATCACTAGATGTGTAAAAGGATGCCATAGACGTTAAGAATCTATTGGTCTCTAGGGAAATCAAGTATCTTTTCATTCAAAGATTTTCGTTGCTCTTAAAACTAAAAAGTGAAGGCTAAATAAATGTCGAGAAGAAAACTTTGCCGTAAGGGCAACTATTAAAATATCATTTTTTACCCTCAGACCTTTTGTCAAATATCGTGACAGATATGTAAATGTGATAGATAATTGTGACAGTTTTTTTGAGATATTTTGTGAAAGAAAAATTAGTATTCTTCAATTTGTTAAATTCTGAAGTCACAAAGAGAATGTAATATGACACAATATAAAAAATATTAAACTTTAGAAATCTATGTTATCAACCAGTAAACCTTTTATGCTTTTGAAGATCTTTAATGTGTTATCTACAGATTCAAATCAGTAAGAATCCACTGATGAAATAGTTAAAAATTGTTTAATCTTTCATTTTGATAAAAATTTCATTTCGAAACAGTGGTATTACCACTGAAATACAATGAAGTTGTCACTAAAATTTATCAATAAAACTTAGTCGGTTAAATACAGTTCTTTGTTCAACTTCAGTGACAATTGCTCTATTTATCAGTGAAATACGTCTGACTGGTTAAGAAAATTTTCACTGAAGTTGAATAGTTACCAAGTTTCAGCTACTTCGTCAGTGAAATCTCACGAATTCAAATTTACTCTCTAAATATGAATCAGTCAAAATCTACTAATTATCAGTGAAATTTGACTGATTCACATAGCTAAAAAGAGGTTACTGTAAATCAGTCAAATTTAACTGATTACTTCGGTGGAAATCAACTGATTTAACAGTGAAAAATATTTTTTTCATTGATTCAATCAGTGAAAATTAACTGATTTGTATCGGGCCTACCTTTATATCTCCAAGCCATATTTTTTGAGCGACCTCTGCGGGGAATAAACGTCAACAGTAAAGCCTCACGTACCTATCGGTTGCTTTCTGACATCTGCTGGACGTATAGTTCATGCGCAACGTCTCTTTGTTTACAAAGCTATTTTTGAGTTCGGCGAATTTTGTGATTGTTAAAAATGACTGAAAAACAAGATCAACGAATTTGCATCAAATTTTGTTTTCAACTCGGAATACCCAGTTCGGAAACTATTCAGATGATGCAGAAGGCCTTTGGGAATGAGTGTCTGAGCAAAATACGAATAAAAGAGTGGTATAATCGTTTCAAAGGACGCCGCACTTCTGTTGATAGTGATTCTCGTTCTGGCCGACCTTCGACGACAAAAACAGTGGATAATATTGAGCGGGTGCGACTTGCGATTGAAGGTGATCGTCGATTAACTGTTCGTGAACTAAAAAATGATCTCGGAATACCGAAAACTACTGTTTGGGAAATTTTGAACAAGATTTCAGGAATGACTCGCGTGTGTGTGGTGACTGGCTTCTTCACCGCGATAACGCGCCATCGCATTCATCGAATCTTGTGCAGCAGTTTCTGAGTAAACACAGTATCGCATTGCTTCGATCATGGAGACTAGATATAAGGAGACCAATCTCCATATAACCATTCCCGAAATGAAGTTCTGCCAAGTACATAGTTACAAAACTTCCCGATGAGGGCATTTGTGTTCCCTGGGTGCAAAATGGCGACGTCTAATCCGCGATGCTTACAAACCGTGGATGCCGCCATTTTGCACCCAGGGAACACACGTGCCCTCATCGGGAAGTTTCCTAACTAAGTACTTGGCAGAACTTAATTTCGATTTTTGTGAAGTACGGCTATAAGAGATTGGTCTCCTTATAAAGGGTTTCCCAACAGGGGTGATATGATTTTGAATGTCCCTATCGGGCTCATTTGAACTGAAATTTTTGACGTCTGCTGTCAGTTGTCATCAGTAAGGTTTGCCATTTAATCATGAGTAGTTTCACGCTTCCACAACGTTTGGAAATTGTCCAATTATTTGATCAAAATTCGAGAAGTTTTGTCGGTGTTCAAAGAGCATATCGTGCAAAATATGGTCGTCATTCTGCTCCATCCGCGCTCTCAATTCGTCGAATAATCGATAAGTTGGAGAGTGAATTTACTCTATTGGATACTAAGCCTAAAAATCGTATGCGTACCGCACGTTCTACACAGAATATAGCCGCCGTACAGGCCAGTATCGAGGAAAACCGTGAATTGTCCGTGCCACGCCGATCTCAGGAATTGGGCCTGTCCAGGATGACTACCTGGCGTATTTTGCGATTGGATCTTGGCCTGCATCCCTATAAGATGATTCTGGCCCAAGAACTGAAGCCTAATGACCATCGTTTGCGTCGGGAGTTCGCGGATTGGGCTCTGGAATCAATTGAAAATTATCCCAATTTTCATCAAAAAATCATCTTTTCTGATGAGGCGCATTTTTGGCTCAAGTCTCGGGGGACATTTGGCCGATATATTGTTTAAATCATAAATGGCATAGAATATCCAATATAATAAAAAAGATTTCGATCAATTCCGAATGAATATTCAGTGTTTCTTTTCAATTTCAAAACATATCACCCTTATTGGGAAACCCTTTATCTAGTCTCCATGGCTTCGACAACCTCCGTACAGTCCCGACATAGCCCCCTGTGACTTTTGCCTGTTTACAAAACTCAAAAAACCTCTCAAAGGACAGCGATTCGATGACAAAACGACGATTGAAAATAATGCGACGAGCGTACTCGAAGCCATCCCTAAAAGTGAGTTCCAGGACTGTTTCGAGAAGTGGAAACATCGCTGGAACCGTGTTATTCAATCAAGTGGGGATTACTTTGAAGGATGCCATCCGCCCGATGATGAAGAATAACGCCAGCGCGGAGATATACCAGGGGTGTTAGTTGAAATTTGCCGGTTTTACTCATAGATGTCGCTAGAGATATGTATACATTTCTATGATTTGGCATCTATGTCATATTTTTCTCTGGACAATAACCTTCAATAATACACAATTACATTCTGCCAAAATAATAGCATCATAGTTGTTTACCTCAGTGAATATGTCGAGTTTCGTTCCAAGTAAATCGCATTTGCGGCATTCGTTGCTTTTCTTATTTCATCAAAAGAAAAAAGCAGTTGAAGCTCATCGATTGCTGGTAGAAACTTATGGTGAACATGCTCCAGTGATTAGAACATGTGAGGCATGGTTTCGTCAATTTAAAAGTGGAGATTTCGATTTAACAGACATCGAACATCCTGGTGCAGCGAAAAAGTTCGAAGACGATGAATTGCAGGCGTTATTGGATGAAGACCCAACCCAATCGCAACAACAATTGCCACAAACACTAAATGTGACCCGAGGAGCAATTTGCCAACGTTTAAAAGCCATGAGAAAAATCCAAAAGTATGGAAATAGGGTACCACACCAACTGCACGATAGACAAATGGAAAATAGAACATGACAACGCACCGTCTCATACCGCTAAAGTGGTGAAGAACACATTAAAAGCATTGAATTGGGAAATATTATCGCACCCGCTGTACTCTCCAGACCTCACCCCGGCGGACTATCACCTTTTCGCATCGATGGGACACTCACTCGGAGAGCAGCGCTTCGCCAATTTTGAAGAAGTCGAAAAATGGCTCGTCGAATGATTTGCCTTGAAAGAGAAAAAGTTTTTTTGGAATGGTATCCATGATTTGCCTGAAAGATGGGCAAAATGTGTAGAATCCAATGGTCAATACTTTGAATAAAAAATTTTTGGAATTCCCTTGAGAATTAAGTGTTTTCTTTATTGAAAAAACCGGCAAACTTCAACTAACACCCCTGGTAAAGGTAGGCCCGATACTTTCCGTACAGACTTCGTACACAAGTGTAATGTCTTACAAATAATATATAAAAATAATAAATTCCACATACGCAAATAAAGTTTATTATCATAATTTGGCAAGAGCCAAAAGTTTTTTAACCGCAGATCTGACTATAGTGTATTTTTATAAAATTAATGAATATGTGTATACTTGTCTTGGTCAAAAAATTGTGGAATTTGGAATATCAAATTTAAAAAATATACAAGGTTTTAGTATCCACCCATACCAGTTAAAAGGATTTATACAAAAAACTAACAATACAAAAAGATATAAAATTCGTACTCTTAAATAGTCATCTAGGAGTGTTAAAAAGAGATTTAGAGAACTTCAATTAAATAATCAGCAAAATATATTCTTCATTTATAAAATAACAGTTGATTAAACGAAATCAGTCAGTAGTTTGAACGAAGAAATCTTCAGTTAAGGTTATAATTACAAATGTGATGACGTCACGTAAAACTTATATAAACACAAACATATAGGCATTAACACAAAAAATAAGATAAATCACTAATGACTGAAAGCGATGTATATGTATATGTATAATCATTTTCAAATACCGTAAACAGTTTTTCGCTTATCAGGGTTAAATCGGAATAAATAAAAACACTTACCAAAAATTTATAGTATGAATTGGTTTGAATTAAGAACTGCCATTGTTGTAGTTGCAAGTGATGAAGTACAAGAAATGAAATGATTATAGGTTTGTTGAATCCAAGAGAAATAAACATTTCAATAGTTATCAATATTATTGGAAGTTTGGAAAAAAAATACAAAAGTGTACTATTTGCAAGTAATATGTTTATTCTTTGATACATTAGGTATAATGTGTACATATTTTCTGCATTCTGCTGCTTTGCTTATCATCAGAGCTCATCAATCGAAAAATCAAAAATGTCTAAAAGTGCTACGAGTGCTTCCAATAACGTTCAAGCGAAAATACTTTGAAAATTTTTTTTAAAACATTTTTGCAAGAAGAGTTATTTCGGACAAAATTGATTTGTTTTATGCATATTTCGAGTTATGCTTAAGTTTCTTACGAGGACATGTAACACAAGATTTACGATTAAGTTTGCGTACCCTCATTAAACGATTAATTTCACTATTTGTTCTAACAACATGGATAAAAAACGACGTTTTTGTTTTATTAGTTGGCAAAATGGTAAGAACTCCTATAACCAAGTTATTTTGAATCAGTGGTGCTCCAAGGTCTGTCTAAAATGAAGAAAAGATAATGTCTTTCAATCTTCCGAACGTGATATTTATCCCAAAGCCACCGATTGCCTACAAATTCCTACGTTACCGATATCTTCTTTTATGTAAACTCATATCTATGCAAAATGAGATATTAAGATTAAAACTAAAACATGTCTGGCAACTATTACATTTTTATGTTTCGAGAAAAACTTTTTCGCAACTAAATTTTACAAATATTATAAATATATAGGAATGGATAGACTTTCTGTGACTTTTATTTAATTTCAAAAATATATAATTTGATACTACATTCCACATAAACAAGAATTTATAGAAAAAAGATGTCGGAAACGTATAACTTGTTTAACAAGATACTCTTTAAATCTGAAATAGAGAAAAGTTAACCACTAATTCACATTAGTGACAATTTTGACTAAATATTAGTCATTTTGTACTACAGTGGGTGGCCAAATTATTATACTCACTTTGATTTTGTTAGCAGCATAAATTCTCCTAATAATAACAATACACACATTAAAATTTTTCCTTAAAATAAAAATATAAAACTTCAATATTATGCATAAAATGCCCTCAAGATTATGTCTGTGAAGTTGGCTCCACACTAGCAACATTTGAAAATCTTATTTTCAAGAAGGTACGTAAACCTGATAGGACCAAAATATGCAATCATGTAATAGTAAATGCCAAAAATAAGGGCTCAATTTGGGCTCAATGAATGCAACAATGCTGAAATTTCAGCTCCTCATCTATTTTTGCCTGAGGTCTAATTTTTGTGGATGAAAACTACCTTAAAGGTTGCAGCCCAAAAATTGATATAGACCTTTTTGAAGAGCGTGTTTGAAATCAGAGAGTGTTTGCAGACGATAAAGTTTCCATAGAGATGATTTTTGTCCAAAGTCGTTTTTTATATGGCTATGCAGGGGTGCATTATTATGTTAAGGGTTGGAGCCCAAAAATCCATAGAGACATTTTTGAGGAGCCCGAAAATTTGGTTTTTTGAGAAAAATACAAGAGCCCAAAAATTCGCATTACCGCTAGCTTTACGGTAAACCTAGCAGGATCATACATATTTTTAAAAAAATAAGAAGCTGAAAATTCGGCATTGGGGCATTAATTGAGCCCTAGTTGAGCCCTTAATTATAGAACTAAAAAATGTTTAAAAAGTTTAACCCCTTTAACCCCTTAAAAAGGGTGATAGGTACACTCTAAAAAAAAGTCAATCCATAGTGAAATTACGTTCTTTTCAGAATGCATCCATTGAAATTAAGCATATTCCTTTTGTCTACCAACAGAATCTTTTTCCTGTTACAAAACTCATCTGTAAGATGCAAAAACAAAATATTTTTAGCAATGAACGATTTTTTTGACTCTGAAAAGAAATCCTCTAATTATGTGAGGATTGCATTTCTAGACTAGGAGACGAAGTGCGCCTGCGCATTAGTGAGTATACATCGTCTGGTGCTAATCTGTTCACAGATATTTTGTCAGTACGGTGCCAACTACGAAGAATATATTTATTTATGATCAAAATCAATCAACGAAATCAAATAATGGATTTCTATAAATTATTAGGAATCCCAGAGTGCGACGTAGAAATTTTGAATGGTACGTATACCAAAACAAACAATTTTGATCCGCATAACCTTATTTTTCATTGCTTCTGATGACAATTCAATGATATTCCCAAGAATGTCAATAAAAGCATCGTAGAAACTAAAATCGTGATAACAGGGTGTGAAAAGGGGGAAGTGTCCTCGTTTTTTTGTCTCAAACTTTCGGTGTTTAGAATATTTTCAAAAGATTATTTAAACGAGCGAATGCATTACAGGCCATCACATAACTCAAGATGTATTGCGTATCATGGACAAAGAGGATTTCCAAAAGCATGATATCAAGATTAGCATTGGGGCGAAAATAATTTTGGAGAAATATATCGTTGATTCCAAAAAAATAAACGATGATCCGGACATACCAAATATTTTGACGGTCAATAATTATGTAAAACGTACCTTTAACGTTTATTCTGATTCTACACTGAGAAAAAAAAATTATCAAATCTATAGCATTTCTGCTAAAAGCATGTTTATCATTGATTTAAATCAATATGCCATACAATTTTTATAGCATATTTATTGCTTCTTATAGAATATTTTTTAAAATCAATTATATACATGCTTTTGGCAGAAATTCTATAGATTCAATAGCATTTTTTTCTCAGTGTATTGAGTTTATTTGTTTTGGTTTAAAAAGTTTCAAATATTAACGTAGATGTTGCTTATAAAGAGAGTGTAACAATTAATTATAGGTGTATAGGTAGAAATAAGTTCAATTATATCTAATCGTTAAGAAAACAATTGTAGAATTGTTGAATAGCCGAGATTTTATGAATAAAGTTTTTGTTTCATCTTTCAGGGTATTGTATATTCTATTCCTTCCGAAATATTCTGATGAAATAATATTAAAGGTTAGAAAAAAAGATATAAGTAAATGAAAACATTCAATTCTATCCATAATTCTTTTTCTAAGAATAAATAGTATTCCAGATCCTCAAACAAAGTTTGCACAAATATCTATTTAATTGCAAGAAAAAATGTATACATTCAAGAAATTTTCAAACTGTAAAAATAAAGATCATGGAATATATACTTTATAAAACGAATAATAGTTTTGTATTGGAAAAAAATGTCGACATTTAAAGTTTATATGGAAATCCATTCTAATATCATTGATAAAATTGAATAAAAACATTTCTTAAATGAATTTTGAAAACACTTATTTAACATTACACTCAAAAAAACGTGTATCTGGTACAAAGAAACATATTGCTGTTCAAGCTATATAATAACCTAAAATATCCTTGTGACAGCTACACATTTTTTTCCGTAAAACAGTTTCGTATATGTATAATTTTCTATACAATTTATTCATTTTATGAAATATACAGTTGTTTTTATTTGTAAAAAAATATTTTGATTTGAAATTATTAGAAAAATTTTTACTATAGAATTTATTGTGAAATTTAAAATGCAACAAAGTTTAAAAATAATTTTGTAACACTTTTTCAACATTATATATTTAATAGATCATGGACTTTCAATTTTACACGTATTGGAAAATTTGTAATGTAAGCGCAGTTATATCTTAAAATTTCTTTAAGCTGAAATCTAAGACGGGTCGTTATTATATTATTGAAAATGATCGATTGAATATTGGGATTTGTCAAAGTTTGGCTTGTGTACATTTCTTATAGGTTATATGATAGAATTTGTTTTCTTTTAACATCGAAATTACACTTCCTTCGTTCGACAAAGGATTTTATTTCCAGACCAAAGGAAAAACTTTGGAAGTAAAATGATAGCACTTGAAACGAAAATACTTCAACTGTTAGAGGATTTCCTCTTATGCCAATTTTGAGTAGAAAATCCATTCATAGTGAACGGAATTGTTCGACAGTCAATATTCCGTTTTTAGAGTGTACGGCGTTGAAAGTTGTGGATACTTTGAGCCTAATTGAGCCCGAATTATTTTGTCAAAAGGAAAATTTCGTAAAAGCTGTTTTTGAATGATTTCCAGAGTGGCGCCGCTAGCTTTACGGTAAACCTGGCAGGACCATGCATATTTTTTAAAAAATGAGGAGCTGAAAATTCCGCATTGTGGCATTAATTGAGCCCTAATTTTTGGCATTTACTATTACATGATTGCATATTTTGGTCCTGTGAGGTTTACGTACCTTCTAGAAAATGAGATTTTCAAATTTTTTGAAAACTTTGAAGTACCATAGTTTTTTGAATTTTGTTTATGGAACAAAGTGTAATAGGACTTATTGGTTGAACTATTCGAGTAAAATCCAGAACTCCGAAAAGAACTCTTGCAACTTTTGATTTTGAAATTTTGAAAAAAAAGGTGGAAAATTTGAATATCTATATTTCCCGTAATTTACCGGAACGATTTCTAAAAACTGTCAGGAACTCTAGAACTATGCTAAATCTTCCCAGAACTCAAGAAAAAAATTTGATTTTAGATAGTGTGGAGATGCGTGAAGTTAGCTCCGCATTTCGAAAATCGCAGTTTTATGCATTAAAAGGCCAGAACTATTTTTAAAACCTATAAGGAACTCTAGAACTATTGCAAATGAAGTCAGAACAATCATCAAATTTGAAAAATGTTGCTAGTGTGGAGCCAACTTCACAGACATCTCAAGATGAAGAGTTTTCGTCCATTTTCAAGGAAGATATCATGGAAAAAGTTCAAAATTTTTCAAAATTAAATTTGATTGAAGTATGGAATATTATTATTTTTAGTATTTTTTAATATATAATTTTGCAAGTTTTAATTTTTACGCCTTTTTTGTTTTAATTTTAGATTTTTTAAGAATCTAGGGGAAAATTATTATAACTTTTTGGTACGCTTTTACACTACGTGAATTTACCTTCAAAATGAGTCGAAGAACATTTTAAAACATCAATTATTTGGGGAATTATTCATAATTTAAGAAAACTTTGAAATTCGGACTTTTTCCACAATATCTTCCTCAAAAATGGATAAAAATACTTCATCTTGAGGTCGTTCTGTGTATAATTTTCACGTCTTATAAGTTATTTTCAGGGAAACATTTTAATAGGTGCATTGTCAGTATTAAATTTTATGCGGCTAACAAAAACAAAATGAGGATAATAATTTGGCCACCCACTGTATGTTCATCACAAGTTTTTAAGTTTTTGAAAATTATTTAATAGAAAAATTACTTATAATTAATAGAAAGTTTTACTAATTTTAATCAGTGGCCAATTTTCACTAATTCAGATTTAGAGAATACTTACCTTATCGAAATTTATGACTTCTTCAGTTGCATATTCACACGGAATGAATCTCGTCAAATTAGTTCTTCGCAGTATCTTGAATGCAATTTTAGTTAACGTATATTCATGTTTAGAACATTCTTTTTCTATATTCTTCCTATATACTACCGCTGTAGCTGTTTTTAAATGAGATTGCGAAATTAATCCCAGACCAATCAAACCTACAGAGTCAGATTCTGGGACCGCAGTAAGCAACTAAACGGAGAAAAAAAAACTGTTGAATCAACAGATGTCATCTGCTGGAATAGGGACAGCAGATTTTTTTTGTAATATTTACAGATTTTTCTGTTGGATTCACAGATTGTTTGTAAACTCAACAGATGAACCTGTAAAATCTACAGACATGTCTGTTAGAATAGCAGATTTCAAGAAAAAAGAGAAATCCGTAATTCTAACAGACATTTCTATAGATATTACAGGTTCATCTGTTGAGTTTACAAACAATCTGTGGATCCAACAGAAAAATCTGTAAATATTACAAAAAAAATCTGCTGTCCCTATTCTAACAGATGACATCTGTTGATTCAACAGTTTTTTTTTCTCCGTGTAAAAAAATGATTCCTATTTAAAAGACAGTAATTGGAGTATATTTTAATTTTAATACGAATAAAGATTCATGAAATTTGTTATTTTCTAAAATTGCCAACAATGAGGAAATGAGTCAAACTAGCGTAAAGGAATCAATTGTCTAGAAATTAGTTACATCGACTACCTCAAAATTTCTACTTTTAAAAAATAGAACACCTAATTAGTTCAAAAGTGTCTATTTGAAAAAGAAATTAAAAAAGTTTTTGTTTTATTATAAAATTTTATCCAAAATTATGAACTGCATCATGGATGTGAAAAAATTTACTGATTCTTAATTTAAAATAATAGTAATTACTTTTTTCCAATAATCAAAAGTTTTTTCCAGTAATATTTAATTTATTTGACCTGCTACGCTAATATTTAAATAAAACTAAGGGGCTCGAAAAATATACCACCTATGGAATGAAAAGGACAAAAAACATAATATTCATTAGAATATATTAATAATTTACCGTTATAACTGCAATATTATAAGTAGAATTGGAGTTGCCGATGTCATAAAAACGATGAGACTCAACTTGATCAAATGAGCGCACGATTTCTTCAAGAAGATCTGTGCTTTCAAATTTAACAGAATAGTTACGAAAGTTAGGAAGTTCTCTGGCTTCAAAAAATGGTAAAAGACATTGTGCTGCTGTCAAGACATGTTTTAGAGATATCAAACAACCAGTACAATAATGCTCGTCATTTTTTCTAATAGAAGCCAAAAAATTCTTTTGAAAAGGTTTAGTTTCATTTCCATTTGTCACTTCCCTCTCCGGAGATAATGAATAATTAAATTCTGTGAAGAAAAAATGATTTTATATTCATACTAATGAAATCTACATTTTTTTTCAAAATTGTTAACAGTAGAGTTGTAGAGATTTTTGGCAACCTTAAATAAGACTAAGATTATAATTTGGTAAAATTTCATACATTTTTCTACCACGGCCAATGTCAATTTCCTAAGTTAGAATTTTTCATACAAAGTTGAGTAAAACTAGATGCGAAATTTAAATATATTTACCAAAATTATCAGCAAAAATTGAAAAACAGTAGAGTACAAAAATAATATCGATCTTCATTTTGGATAATGTTTTTTGATCCAGAACATTCTCCTACTTGTAACACACCACGTTAAGTAATTTAACTACACATCAATCATTATTCTTTGCGTAAATAAATTCAGGGCCAATTTAAATTATTTACATTTGTTATCAACCGAGAATTATATCTTTTGAATTCATTGAGGTAACATCACATGAATGATGACATTTTATGTTAATGGAAAATGTTTAAAACGTATTTTCGTTGAAATGAAAAAATATCCGACCATTATTTGAAATCTGATCAGACAGTTAGAAACAGTTAGAAACCGATTGGAATCGAAAAACATACAACCGCAGTTTATATACAATACGAGCAAATAATTATTTTTTCTGTTCCCTAATAAATTCATAAAAATAAAAAAATCTTGCATTATTTTCAAAATAATTATCGGGAAGATACGTGTACATTTGGTTTATCCGTTCATAGATCTGAAATTATATTTACAGATATGATGACGTGAAAAAAAAAACAATTAAACACACACACATGTACTACTCAAATAAATAATTAACTTATAACAGTAATGTTGTACTACTTTGAATTGACGAATATTTAAGTGTGCAATAAAATTTTGGTATTTTCCATAACATTGTCTGCACTAATTATTTTTCTCTCCAGAGATTATGAGTGATTATAGATACTATAAAAAACAGTGTTTTATATTTATATTAATTGACATTGATGTTATATTCTTTTAAGTTTGCTTTTCGAGATCGTTGATTTCACTTATTGATAACGTACGTTAATTAAAAATGATGGAGACCGTTCTTAAGTTTTTTCAAAGTTAATGAAATATTTTCGGAAATGTTTTCAACAATTTGTTACAACCAGGCGAATATTTCAGATCGAGATTTAATCCAAGCGAATCAGAAATATTAGAAGCTATTTGGAAATCAGTTTCTGAATCATTCGAAACCAATCCGAAAGCAGAATGATTGTGAAAATGGGAAAAGAAGTGGGATAAAAGGATGACACTTGAGTATGTAGGATCGTTCAAAGTTGAAAATGGAAGCAATTCAAGAAGCAAGCAATCTTAACGATTGATTTCTGCCGAATGTCTATCACTAGATGTGTAAAAGGACGCCATAGACGTTAAGAATCTATTGGTCTCTAGGGAAATCAAGTATCTTTTCATTCAAAGATTTTCGTTGCTCTTAAAACTAAAAGGTGAAGGCTAAATAAATGTCGAGAAGAAAACTATGCCGTAAGGGCAACTATTAAAATATCATTTTTACCCTAAGACCTTTTGTCAAATATCGTGACAGATATGTAATTGTGATAGATAATTGTGACAGTTTTTTTGAGATATTTTGTGAAAGAAAAATTAGTATTCTTCAATTTGTTAAATTTTGAAGTCACAAAGAGAATGTTATATGACACAATATAAAAAATATTAAACTTTAGAAATCTACGTTATCAACCAGTAAACCTTTTATGCTTTTGAAGATCTTTAATGTGTTATCTACAGATTCAAATCAGTAAGAATCCACTGATGAAATAGTTAAAAATTGTTTAATCTTTCATTTTGATAAAAATTTCATTTCGAAACAGTGGTATTACCACTGAAATACAATGAAGTTGTCACTAAAGTTTATCAATAAAACTTAGTCGGTTAAATACAGTTCTTTGTTCAACTTCAGTGACAATTGCTCTATTTATCAGTGAAATACGTCTGACTGGTTAAGAAAATTTTCACTGAAGTTGAATAGTTACCAAGTTTCAGCTACTTCGTCAGTGAAATCTCACGAATTCAAATTTACTCTCTAAATATGAATCAGTCGAAATCTACTGATTATCAGTGAAATTTGACTGATTCACATAGCTAAAAAGAGGTTACTGTAAATCAGTCAAATTTAACTGATTACTTCGGTGGAAATCAACTGATTTAACAGTGAAAAATATTTTTTTCACTGATTATTTCAATGAAAATTAACTGATTTAACAGTGAAAAATATTTTTGCACTGATGAATCAGTAAAAAGGCAAATTACTAATTCAATCAGTGAAAATTTGACTGATTCAGATTTAGAAAGTAGAGAGTAAATATTACTATAGAATAATTCATGACGTGTATAAGTGATCATAGATTAAGGTAACTAATTTTACAAATACTTGAATAGTATAAATGATTTAAGAATCAATGTGTACTCACACAAAAGAAAATAAGCTGCTCTATAATTTACAACCTAAATTCACTAAAAAATAACTTCGTAATTGTATGAAATTAATTTACATAGATTGTTAATATTGTTGTATTGAATGTGATACAATAATATGTTGAATCTAATACAAGGTCTGTCCGGAAAGTATCGGGCCTACCTTTATATCTCCGCGCCATATTTTTTGAGCGACCTCTGCGGGGCATGAACGTCAACAGTAAAGCCTCGCGTACCTATCTGTTGCTTGCAGCGAAAAAGTTCGAAGACGATGAATTGCAGGCGTTATTGGATGAAGACCCAACCCAATCGCAACAACAATTGCCACAAACATTAAATGTGACCCGAGGAGCAATTTGCCAACGTTTAAAAGCCATGGGAAAAATCCAAAAGTATGGAAATAGGGTACCACACCAACTGAACGATAGACAAATGGAAAATAGAACATGACAACGCACCGTCTCATACCGCTAAAGTGGTGAAGAACACATTTAAAGCATTGAATTGGGAAATATTATCGCACCCGCTGTACTCTCCAGACCTCACCCCGGCGGACTATCACCTTTTCGCATCGATGGGACACTCACTCGGAGAGCAGCGCTTCGCCAATTTTGAAGAAGTCGAAAAATGGCTCGTCGAATGATTTGCCTTGAAAGAGAAAAAGTTTTTTTGGAATGGTATCCATGATTTGCCTGAAAGATGGGCAAAATGTGTAGAATCCAATGGTCAATACTTTGAATAAAAAATTTTTGGAATTCCCTTGAGAATTAAGAGTTTTCTTTATTGAAAAAACCGGCAAACTTCAACTAACACCCCTGGTAGAGGTAGGCCCGATACTTTCTGTACAGACCTCGTACACAAGTGTAATGTCTCACAAATAATATATAAAAATAATAAATTTCACATACGCAAATAAAGTTTATTATCATAATTTAGAATAAGGATTTTAGATTCGAGAATAATTACTAAAAGCAAGATCCAAAAGTTTTTTAAACGCAGATCTGACTATAGTGTATTTTCAAAAAATTGTGGAATTTGGAATATCAAATTTAAAAAATATACAAGGTTTTAGTATCCACCCATACCAGTTAAAAGGATTTATACAAAAAACTAACAATACAAAAAGATATAAAATTCGTACTCTTAAATAGTCATCTAGGAGTGTTAAAAAGAGATTTAGAGAACTTCAATTAAATAATCAGCAAAATATATTCTTCATTTATAAAATAACAGTTGATTAAACGAAATCAGTCAATAGTTTGAACAAAGAAATCTTCAGTTAAGGTTATAATTACAGATGTGATGACGTCACGTAAAAGTTATATACACACAAACATATAGGCATTAACACAAAAAATAAGATAAATCACTAATGACTGAAAGCGATGTATATGTATATGTATAATCATTTTCAAATACCGTAACCAGTTCTTCGCTTATCAGGGTTAAATCGGAATAAATAAAAACACCTACCAAAAATTTACAGTATGAATTAGTTTGAATTAAGAACTGCAATTGTTGTAGTTGCAAGTAATGACGTACAAGAAATGAAATGATTATAGGGTTGTTGAATCCAAAAGAAATAAACATTTCAATAGTTATCAATATTATTGGAAGTTTGAAAAAAATACAAAAGTGTACTATTTGCAAATAATATGTTTATTCTTTGATACGTTAGGTATAATGTGTACATATTTTCTGCATTCTGCTGCTTTCCTAATCATTAGAGCTCATCAACCGAAAAATCAAAAATGTCTAAAAGTGCCACGAGTGCTTCCAATAACGTTCAAGCGAAAATACTTTGAAAATTTTTTTTTTAACATTTTTGCAAAAAGAGTTTCTCCGGACAAAATTGATTTGTTTTATGCATATTTCGAGTTATGCTTAAGTTTCTTACGAGGACATGTAACAATAGATTTACGTTTAAGTTTGCGTACCTTCATTAAACGATTAATTTCAATATTTGTTCTAACAACATCGATAAAAAACGACGTTTTTGTTTTATTAGTTGGCAAAATGGTAAGAACTCCTACAACAAAGTTATTTTGGATCAGCGGTGCTCCAAGGTCTGTCTAAAATCAAGAAAAGATAATGTCTCTCAATCCCAAAGCCACCGATTGCCTACAAATTCCTACGTTACCGATTTCTTCTTTTATGTAAACTCATATCTATGCAAAATGAGATATTAAGATTAAAACTAAAGCATGTCTGGCAACTATTAAATTTTTATGGTTCGAGAAAAACTTTTTCGCAACTAAATTTTACAAATATTATAAATATATAGGACTGGATAGACTTTTTGTGACTTTTATTTAATTTCAAAAATATATAATTTGATACTACATTCCATATAAACAAGAATTTATAGAAAAAAGATGTCGGAAACGTATAAATCGTTTAACAAGATACTCTCTAAATCTGAAATAGAGAAAAGTTAACCACTAATTCACATTAGTGATAATTTTGACTAAATATTAGTCATTTTGTACAACAGTGGGTGGCCAAATTATTATACTCACTTTGATTTTGTTAGCAGCATAAATTCTCCTAATAATAACAATACACACATTAAAATTTTTCCCTCAAAATAAAAATATAAAACTTTAATATTATGCATAAAATGACCTCAAGATAATCAAAATTCAAAAAACTATGGTACTTCGAAGTTTTCAAAAAAATTTGAAAATCTCATTTTTGAGAGTTCCAAGAGTTCTGTTTAGAGTTCTGTATTCTACTCAAACAGTTCTACAAATAAGTCCCATTACACTTTCTTCTTAAATCGAAATTCAAAAAACTATGGTACTGCAAAGTTTTCAAAAAAATTTGAAAATCTTATTTTCAAGAAGGTACGTAAACCTGATAGAACCAAAATATGCAATCATGTAATAGTAAATGCTAAAAATTAGGGCTCAATTTGGGCTCAATTAATGCCACAATGCTGAATTTTCAGCTCCTCATCTATTTTTGCCTGACGTCTAATTTTTGTGGATGAAAACTACCTTAAGGGTTGGAGCCCAAAAATCCATAGAGACATTTTTGAGGAGCCCGAAAATTTGGTTTTTTGAGAAAAATACAAGAGCCCAAAAATTCGCATTACCGCTAGCTTTACGGTAAACCTAGCAGGACCATACATATTTTTAAAAAAATAAGAAGCTGAAAATTTGGCATTGGGGCATTAATTGAGCCCTTAATTATAGAACTAAAAAATGTTTAAAAAGTTTATTTTTGACTACTAGCCTGTAGAAGCCCTTTAACCCCTTAAAAAACGGTGTCAGGCGGTGGATAAGGGTAGGGGCGGCGAAGGAAGGAGCCCCTCCTGGAACACGAGACGACTCAGCAGGGAAAGACTTCGCGAACACCTCGAAGAAACCAGGCTCATCGATGAGCTTGGTTGGGTCTGCCCTGCTGGGTCGTTTGAAGCTGCTGTGCGCTCGGTGAGGCAGAAGGTGGTCGCGGCTTGCGACTACTCGATGCCTCGCCGTGAGCGCAGGCAAGCCAAGGGTTCGATGTACTGGTGGAACGACCAGTTGGCAGCCCTACGTCGAGAATGCCTCGCAGCGCGGCGAAAATTCATCGGTTCAAAGGGGGATGCTACGCTGCACGAGGCATTGAAAGGGGCAAAAACAGCTTTGAGGCGAGGCATAAAGAAAAGCCGACTTCAATGCTGGAAAGACTTGATCGGTGAGGTCGAGAAGGACCCATGGGGTCTCGCCTTCAAAATAGTCACCGAGAGATTGGTGGCTAGAAGAAAGACCCCGGGCCTGGATAATCCCGATCGAGTCCAGTACATTGTGCGAAGCTTGTTTCCACACGTGGAGCCGTTCCAAAGACAGGACCGAAGTTCCTGCGTGGTGGAAAGCTTCTGGAGGAGTTGATTCTACAACGGCTTCAGGCTCTCTTGGTCGGGGAGAACGGGCTCTCGGTAAACCAGTTCGAAATTAGGAAAGGCAGGTCCACTGTGGACGCCATCCAAGCTGTGGTTAACATCGCCACAAATGCAAGAAAAGGAACTGGTAAGCGTAAGGGATTCTGTGCGTTGATTAGCATTGACATACGCAATGCGTTCAATACCGCAAGATGGGACATCTGCATCTAGGCGATGATGCGGAAAAAGGTTCCAGACTACCTGTTGCGAATGATAGATGACTATCTGAGCGACAGGTGGGTGATATACGAGGGCGACAAATGGTCTCTTGGAGAAGAGATGACATGTGGCGCTCCTCAAGGGTCGCGGGTGGGTCCACTCGTTTGGAACGTCATGTACGATGACTTTCTGCGCATGGACCTACCTGCTGAAACAAGCATCGTCGGCTTCGCGGATAACGCACTTGTCGTGTGCGCCGCTGACGACGTCAGAATCCTAGAGCTGAGGATCAATGAAAGTCTGTGGCGAGCAAAGCGCTGGTTGAATGGCAGAGGTCTTAAAATGGTCCCTGAGAAAACTGAGGCTTTGCTCGTTACGGACAGGAGATCCTTCCAATACCCGAGGATCGTTATCGGAGAGCATGAAGTCGAGTGTAAAACAAGCATTAAGTACCTGGGGGTGCAGCTGTATCGTAGGCTTAGCTTTGGCGAACACCTAAAGATCGCAGCTGCCAAAGCCATCCAATGTGGAGCGAACTTGGCCCGGCTTATGCCAAACATTGGTGGACCCAGGGAAGCGAAAAGAAGATTGGTGGCGAGCGTGGTCCATTCGAAGCTGCTTTATGCAGCTCCGGTCTGGGCCAATGCCTTGCAAAACCGTGCTATCCAGAAGAAGCTGTCCTCGGCGCAGAGACTTGACGCGCTGAGAATAGTTTCGGCATATAGAACTATCTCGACGAGCGCTGTGCTGGTACAGGCGAGCGTCCCGCCAATAGATTTATTGGCGGAGGAAAGGCAGGAAATTTATCGGAACTATTTCTCAAAACTATCAAGAATTCTAGAACTATGCTAAATCTTCCCAGAACTCAAGAAAAAAATTTGATTTTAGATAGTGTGGAGATGCGTGAAGTTAGCCCCGCATTTCGAAAATCGCAGTTTTATGCATTAAAAGGCCAGAACTATTTTTAAAACCTATAAGGAACTCTAGAACTATTGCAAATGAAGTCAGAACAATCATCAAATTTGAAAAATGTTGCTAGTGTGGAGCCAACTTCACAGACATCTCAAGATGAAGAGTTTTCGTCCATTTTCAAGGAAGATATCATGGAAAAAGTTCAAAATTTTTCAAAATTAAATTTGATTGAAGTATGGAATATTATTATTTTTAGTATTTTTTAATATATAATTTTGCAAGTTTTAATTTTTACGCCTTTTTTGTTTTAATTTTAGATTTTTTAAGAATCTAGGGGAAAATTATTATAACTTTTTGGTACGCTTTTACACTACGTGAATTTACCTTCAAAATGAGTCGAAGAACATTTTAAAACATCAATTATTTGGGGAATTATTCATAATTTAAGAAAACTTTGAAATTCGGACTTTTTCCACAATATCTTCCTCAAAAATGGATAAAAATACTTCATCTTGAGGTCGTTCTGTGTATAATTTTCACGTCTTATAAGTTATTTTCAGGGAAACATTTTAATAGGTGCATTGTCAGTATTAAATTTTATGCGGCTAACAAAAACAAAATGAGGATAATAATTTGGCCACCCACTGTATGTTCATCACAAGTTTTTAAGTTTTTGAAAATTATTTAATAGAAAAATTACTTATAATTAATAGAAAGTTTTACTAATTTTAATCAGTGGCCAATTTTCACTAATTCAGATTTAGAGAATACTTACCTTATCGAAATTTATGACTTCTTCAGTTGCATATTCACACGGAATGAATCTCGTCAAATTAGTTCTTCGCAGTATCTTGAATGCAATTTTAGTTAACGTATATTCATGTTTAGAACATTCTTTTTCTATATTCTTCCTATATACTACCGCTGTAGCTGTTTTTAAATGAGATCGCGAAATTAATCCCAGACCAATCAAACCTACAGAGTCAGATTCTGGGACCGCAGTAAGCAACTAAAAAAATGATTCCTATTTAAAATACAGTAATTGGAGTATATTTTAATTTTAAAATGAATAAAGATTTACGAAATTTGTTATTTGCTAAAATTGCCAACGATGAGGAAATAAGTCAAACTAGAGTAAAGGAACCAATTGTCTAGAACTTAGTTCCATCGATTACCTTGACATTTGTACTTCTCAAAAATAGAACATCTAATTAGTTCAAAATTGTCTATTTGAAAAAGAAATTAATAAAGTTTTTGTTTTATTATAAAATTTTATCCAAAATTATAAACTGCATCATGGATGTGAAAAAATTTACTGATTCTTAATTCAAAATAATACTAATTACTTTTTTTCAATAATCAAAAGTTTTTTCTAGAAATATTTAATTTATTTGACCTACTACGCTAATATTCAAATAAAACTAAAGGGCTTGAAAAATATACCACCTAATATGGAATGAAAAGGACAAAAAATATAATATTCATTAGAATATATTAATAATTTACCGTTATAACTGCAATATTATAAGTAGATTTGGAGTTGCCGATGTCATAAAAACGATGAGACTCAACTTGATCAAATGAGCACACGATTTCTTCAAGAAGATCTGTGCTTTCAACTTTAACAGAATAGTTACGAAAGTTAGGAAGTTCTCTGTCTTCAAAAAATGGTAAAAGACATTGTGCTGCTGTCAAGACATGTTTTAGAGATATCAAACAACCAGTACAATAATGTTCGTCATTTTTTCTAATAGAAGCCAAAAAATTCTTTTGAAAAGGTTTAGTTTCATTTCCATTTGTCATTTCCCTCTCCGGAGATAATGAATAATTAAATTCTGTGAAGAAAAAATGATTTTATATTTATACTAATGAAATCTACATTTTTTTTTCAAAATTGTTAACAGTAGAGTTGTAGAGGTTTTTGGCAAGCTTAAATAAGACTAAGATTATAATTTGGTAAAATTTCATACATTTTTCATCCACGTGGAATGTCAATTTTCTAAGATAGAATTTTTCATACAAAGTTGAGTAAAATTAGTTGAGAAATTCAAATATATTTACCAAAATTATCAGCAAAAATTGAAAAACAGTAGAGTACAAAAATAATATCTATCTTCATTTTGGATAATGTTTTTTGATCCAGAACATTCTCCTACTTGTAACACACCACGTTAAGTAATTTAACTACACATCAATCATTATTCTTTGCGTAAATAAATTCAGGGCCAATTTAAATTATTTACATTTGTTATCAACCGAGAATTATATCTTTTGAATTCATTGAGGTAACATCACATGAATGATGACATTTTATGTTAATGGAAAATGTTTAAAACGTATTTTCGTTGAAATGAAAAAATATCCGACCATTATTTGAAATCTGATCAGACAGTTAGAAACAGTTAGAAACCGATTGGAATCGAAAAACATACAACCGCAGTTTATATACAATACGAGCAAATAATTATTTTTTAATTATTATATAAATTGTAATTATAAATTATATTTACAGATATGATAACGTGAGAAAAAAACAATTAAACACACACACATGTACTACTCAAATAAATAATTAACTTATAACAGTAATGCTGTACTACTTTGAATTGACGTATATTTAATTGTGCAATAAAATTTTGGTATTTTCCATAACTATATTGTTTTTTGTTATCGGAAACAACAAGGATTTAAATATTAAATCATATGTTAGTGGAATCAAGAAAACATAATTTTTCGAATCACCATTTAATTGATACGGTGGCATACTAAATTCATATTATACTTACAAGGATTTTCTTTACAGTACCTTGTAAGATTTTCTATATTTCTAGACAGCATTTGTACATTACTATATGTTCTCAGATTTTAATGACTCGATTACAATAAATATAAAGGGAAGTCGAGGACACTTTGTTAATAAGATTCTTTCTATGAAGACCAAAAACGTTATAAATTTTAAACAATTTCTAATGGCATTTCATTATTATTCTCGTTTGATTAATTATTATAAATTATTAATACAGACTAAGATTCTGACTTTGCCTTTAATAGATTTTTCCTCACGGCATAAATGTAAACTTTTCCGGAAGTTATAATTTTGTATACCAAAATGAGTAAAACTAGTAAAAGAGTTTGAAAATATCTACCAAAATTATCAGCAAAAATTATAAAACAGCACAGCACAATAATTATATCGATTTCCACTATGAATAGTATTCTTCTTTAGCCTGAAACATTCCTGTACATCTCACACATTGCGGTATTTAATTTAATTTTAAAGGAATCATTTTTGTCTGACTAAATAACTCCTGGGCCAAATTATACTCCTGCAATATCTATTTCATTCAAATATAGATTATTAGACCATAAATATTTCGCAGTATTTATTCACAATTGAAATAATATAAATACAAACCAGTGTGATCCGCTCTCTAAATTTGAATCAGTCAAAATCTACTGATTATCAGTGAAATTTGACTGATTCAAATAGCTAAAAAGAGGTTACTGTAAATCAGTCAAATTTCACTGATTATTTCAGTGAAAATTGACTGATTTTACAGTCAAAAATATTTTTTTCACTGATTATTTCAGTGAAAATTAACTGATTTAACAGTGAAAAATATTTTTTCACTGATGAATCAGTGAAAAGGCAAATCACTGATTCAATCAGTGAAAATTTGACTGATTTAGATTTAGAGAGTGGGTACAATACACTTTTTAGTAATAGTAATCTATCCTAAGGTTACATTCAAGTGCCCAAAACCGGAAATCACGACCGTTCTCGGAGTAACCAAAAAAAATATGATGCGTCATGATATTGATATAAATCGATGTGGCATCCCAAATCACAACGAAAATACTGTAGAAATATCGATAACACACACCTGTTTGAGATTATTCATTTTGATTTATCGCACTTTTAGAACATTGGAAAATTACAATTAATTTTATTTTTATGGACTTTTTCTCAATGTCTTCGCAGCTAATGAACAAGCTCGTTCATTCGCTTCAATCTTAGCTCGAAAACTGCCTATTGTCAAAATACACGTACGACAGCAGTCAGATCCGAAATATTTGCATTCTGTCAAACGTTATGCAGGGGTGCCCACAATCGGAGACTCTCCACTATCTAATCAAAGAACTAGCTAACCAAAATATACTCAATGTCAAAGATTTTAAATTTACTTTTCTATGCCGGATGAAACGTATGCATTAAAATTTTTAAAAAATGCTCCCTCTTCTTTGTCGAAGAGATTGTAGGAGTAAAAGATATGGAAAAGATTTTTAGAATAGCTCCCAATCATGTCTAGCTCTTCTACGAGGAGCTTTTAGGGCCCTTTTAAGATGGCGTTTATTGGTCATCAAACGATGAATTTCCCCGGCGGATTTACTAATATCGGCATAAATAGAACTGATCGTTTTACGAGATGGCAAAACTAAGAGAACTCCTACAATCAAGCTATTCTGAATCAGCGGTGCTCCAATGTCGGTCTAAAAAGAAATTATAAAATTACATACAATTTTTCGGAATATAATATTCTTTTCCCAACATGTCTAGTGAAATTGTACATTCACCATCTGTTTTATGAGAGGAAAATGGCTGATTTCACAACTGTTGCTATTTTCCCGTCTCAAAACAGGCGGTGAAAGTACAATTGTCACTATACTGGGAGAAATCCTATTAGTAGTGCTGACTAAAAGGTCACAACTATATTCTTTTAGTAAGCAGTACCAAAAATTTTGTAAAAGCTACTACTTTTTTTTGTAAAATTGATCAAATTCATTTATTTTGAAAAATGTAAATATTTTATTTCCATATGCAATATTTCGTGTGTAAACATGACTTGCAATTCTTTGGTAATAGTAAACTTTAAGAAATTATTGTACAGACGAATTAGATTTTTCCTGCTTATCAACTGTTTGAGTCGTTTTGAAATCGTTACATATATTGATTTCTTAAAATTTTGCTTTTGTTCTTCATCAAAATGAGAAGAAGTAAATTATGGTAATTTTAAAGTATAACTGTAAACTGTTGTGCAGTTTTTGATGAAAAACCTCTCAACAATTATCATCCTTTTTTACATTTTGAAAAACAATAATTAAAAAAGTTTTTCTCCTAAACAATTCTAACCTAAGAAAGTTCCCATCGACATTAACAAAAATAAAATAGATAGAATGGTAAATTTAACATTTTTTCAATGTTGCAATTACTATTTTAATCATGTACGGATGAAAAAAATTAATCAGTTTCTAATTAAAATATTGGAATAGTTTTTGGTACAACTTTTCTCCGTTATGTCGAAAAAAAATATATTTTTGTAATAACTACACTGGACAAATAGTAATATCAATTAACGCAATTAGTAAGTTTTACAAAAACGTATTGGTAATATTTATTATAAGCTCGATACAATGTGGAAATGCATGAAAATAGTCGCGGCTACAAAACGGACCGACTAATCGGATTTTGTAAGTTTTACTAAAAATTGTAATCATTGCTACTCAGTTAATATTGCTGTAAGAACTAAGGTGCTTAGATGATACAGACTAAAAAACATACTTGTGACCCTTTTTTACAAAAAAAATAGGTAACCACGACTAATACTTTCTCTCAGTGTAGATTGTCAATTCGTGTGATTGCAGCTCTCGTTCGTGTTGCAAACTTTACACTCATTGGCAATTGCTCATTTTTCCAACTAGTGGAAGAAATAGCAATTTCAAGTGAATTGCCTTATACGCTACTTACTTCCTCAAGAATTTCATGTGATTCTTCTAAAAATTGACATCTAAATAATCTGGAGTATGTATGTTTACTTTGTATCTGTAAATTAACTTCGATTATCCCATTGTTATGTTCAGAACCTCCTTCGTTCATAGTTATTCTCCAAATTTGTGTTCTAGCTTCTGAAAAAGGTCTTGGTGACATGTTTGACATATCAATCTTATCAATATAATCAGATTTTTCGATATTTGAGCACATCTGAAAAATGATTTCTCTTTATTATTATAAAATTGAAATTGATGAATTTTGCATTATTCGCTAAGATTGTCAACAATGAAAAAAATAGTCAAACTATTGTGTAGAAAAATAATATTTTGATGATTTCGTTCTTAATTATATACAAAGAAAATTAGTTGAATACGCTTTATGAAATTTGGCTCATAATGATGATATACCGTTATTATCGCAAGAGCGTAAGTAGAGTTGTTCTCGTTCGCATTATATCTACGAAGAGACTCCACTTGTTCAATTGAATGACGAATTATCCCCTGTTGATCATTTTTACTTCCAAACAGAACAGAATAGTTACGAAAGTTAGGAATAGTTTGATCAATGAAAAATGGATTAAGATATTTTGCTGCTGTTAAGACGTGTTTTAGAGATATTAAAGCACCAGTGCATAAATGTATTTCATTATGTCTGATGGAAGCCAAGTATTTCGATGGATCAGGTTCAATATCGTCTCCACTAATTATTTTTCTCTCCAGAGATAATGAGTGATTAGATACTGTAAAAAACAGGGTTTTAAATTTATATTAATTGACATTGATGTTATGTTCTTTTAAGTTTGCTTTCTGAGATCTTTGTCTCCACTTATAGATAACGTATGTTAATTAAAAATGATAGAGGCCGTTCTTAAGTTTTTTTAAAGTTAATGAAATATTTTCAGAAATGTTTTCAAAAAGGTTTTACTTCTAGGCGAATCTTTCAGATCGGAATTTAATCCAAACGAATCAGAAATATCTGTAGCCATTTGAAAATCAGTTTCTGAATCATTCGAAACCAGTCCGAAAAAAGACTTATGTCTCGTCCGATCCAAGTATCAGTAAGAAATATATCTCTTCCAGGATCGGCTTGACAGAAAAGATACACGTTGTTCAATCAATTCTGCAACAATATTTTTAAAAAATATAGAAAAATCTGCCCGGTCCACGGGCACAATCTCATCCCGCGCTTCGCGCGCGGCTCCCTTCGCTCGCAAATTTGAGCGCGCCTAGGGCGTGCGATTTGATCGTCGCGCTTCGCGCTCCGTTCTTTTTGGACTTCGCGCTTAGCGCTTGGTCTTATGCTTTTCGGATACATTTAAGTTTATTTCTTATAATTTGATACTCAAGCTCAAACCAATTTTATAATAATATTACAGATGATGTGAATTACACATTTTCTCAAAGTCACTCAATTTTTTTTTAATATAAGTGAAACAGGTAATTCAATTTACTTAAGGCTCTATCAGCTTTAAGGAACACATTCTCATCAAGATGCTCGCGCTTCGCGCTCGATTTTCTGTATACGTTTCAGTAAATTTTTAATAAATTACATGATTAAAATAATTTATTTTCTTCAAAATCTCTCAAAAATGAAAAACAATCGCAGAATTTATTTAAGGAAACGATTTTGCAGAACAAAGCTTATTTCGTATCATACATATTTTGGTGAAAAAAATCGAATTTTTTCAATATTTAAAATCAAAACATAATATTAATAATTTTTCTTATCGTTTTTGTTGAATAACATTTATAAATCTCACAAAGCATTTGTAAATTTGAAAGAAAATACTTACCAAAAGTATCAGCAAAAATAATAAAGCAGCAGAACACAATAATATCAACCTTCATTGTAAAAATTAGAATGTCTTCGGTTAGGACATTTCTTCACTTCTAACTTACAATGGTATCTACTCGAATTTATAAGTAATTACTGTCTCACATTAAACAACATCAAGGCCAAAGTAATTACACTTAACAATAATTACAGTTAACTATAAAAGAATGTGTCAAATTTTCATTCAAACATAGTTCAGACGTTCTTTATCGTCTTCTGTTATAATTTCCAAAGTTTCAAGATGATATTATGTTAAATAAAAAAGTTAACTTGCACGACCTTGTTCAGAAATTTGGTCACGTGGTCTGGTTAATCCATGGCCTGAAATGTTTTATTAAATTATTACATTAACGTTGCGTAAATGATTGCTATAGTATTATTTAAAACAAAACTTGAACAGAAATATTTTACCAGAATGGTTTTTTCGTGAAAGTTGCCATTTTCATATTAATTACAACTCACGGTTTCAAGTAGTAAAAAGATATTAATTTTTTTTACATATGTTTTGCATCTGACTAAATTTCTACAATTAAATATAATAAATTACAATAAAACGATATAATACATTGAAAAATAGATAATAATGTACTGTTTTTCTTCAATACGTATATATGGAAATCAGAAATCGCATGTCCTTAATTGTGTGCGGCTATAAATGAAATAGTTCAAATTTTTTGCTGTGATTAGCTTGTGATTACACGTGTAGAAATTTCGATAGGGGCCTAGTGGGGCCCTGACGATTTTGCCCTATTCCTAGTCGGGATCTAGCGTGTAAAACTAGTCAGGGCCCCGTCGGTAAAGTAACTCTTTTGTTGAGGTGGGCCCCACTAGACTTTCTAGTAGGGGTTTAGTAAGGTCGGCCCTTACACTACCCCACCTACAAAAAAGGACACCATTAGGGCCCTATTGGACCTCCGCATTGCATTTGAGGGTATATATCGGCAGAGTAACGTGACCAATTTTGTTCAGGTATCTCACTGAAAAAATAATAAATAAAAAGGATTTTCCACACTGAGAGAAAAAGTACAGGGAAAATTCAAATCAAGACTCTAATATTTACAGTTTTTATGGCAACGGAGGGATATTCGCTTAAAAGGTTAATTTTACTGTTTTCCCAGTAAAAAATCTGTTTTCAAGCTAGGAAATTTTTTCTGAGTAAATTGACAGTATTTTTTCGTTACACGTACACAGAAAAAAATCTCAGTAGGTTTGACTAATTTTTAACTTACTTTCCGTAATTGGTAAAGGCCCCAAGCAGTGTCATTTTTGAAGCTAAGTGAACTGCAGGAACATAGGTAAATCAAATATGAGCATCAGTAGTTGAATCGATGAATATTCTTAGTACATTTCAAAACTTTATTTACAATCAAGTCTCGTTTATTTGAAGTATCCCGAAACGAGAGAGTCTTGTTTATTTCAAGTCGCG
Source organism: Diplolepis rosae (assembly GCA_030998225.1). Lineage (NCBI taxonomy): Eukaryota > Metazoa > Arthropoda > Insecta > Hymenoptera > Diplolepididae > Diplolepis > Diplolepis rosae. The sequence goes on along the minus strand of JAPYXD010000710.1, from coordinate 17,425,260 downwards.
AGGGGTTCCCACCACTTCCTCAGTTGCCACACCGACTAAATGCACCTCCCCACCTCTCTTCACACTTCTTCCGAGTGCTCCTCAGAACTTCACGTGACAGTGAAATAGTGGGGCGCGAAGGGGAGCGTGAAACTTGAAATACACGAGACGCTCAACTTGAGATAAACGAGACTTGATTGTACTTTCAAGTAGACACTAACAACTTACTATTTTTATATACACACCCTCTTCCAGACTACACAAACGCTCGTTTAGGCAGTATTAAAAATTATTCTGAACACTGCGGATTCGAACCCTCTTTTCTACTTATAATTAACGCATTACTAACCTAATGACTAAGCCTCTCGGCTGCGCACGCTTGGAATACAAGGAAGAAAATAGCGCTTATAACCTAAAACTACTGCAGGGCCGTGTAAAAAGTGTTTGGGCCCCGTGTAATCGGAAATTTTTAAATTTTATGCCAATTTATGATTCTGATTAAAATTTTTAAGATTTTTAATTATTAAATCGATTTTCTATAAAATAAAATATTTTTGAATGAAACAGATCAAATTTTTGAATTAAAAAACATTACATAATAAAAAGAATTATATACATTTTAGAAGTATTAATTTTTATTCAAAATTTAAAGAATTTGAAATCTTTCTGTGGAAAAAAAGACGCTTTCGACTGCGCTGGGATTCGAGCCCAGGTCTTTCGATTGTCATTGTATATCAGTGATACATTATACAGGTTATGATTCCTTTAATTTTTGTTTTCAAGAGTAAAATCAATGTATGTTCAGAATCTAAAAAATTTGAGTTTTTTCAATTCCAAAAATATGATGAAACTTTTGAATCACGAAAATTATCTCATAACGAAATTATTCATTCAAGTTCGCAATAAGAAATTCCAACTAATGAAGTACGATTAAAAAAAATAGTACACTTATTTACTTATCATCAGTTTGTTTTTCTAACTACTCTTATGTAGTAACATCTACTGCTTATGTTTACTATGAAAGCTTTAATTGATTTTACTATTCTCTCCATGTTAATTGAACTACATGTTTAGTTATTGTTACTACCTCGGCACAATCAGATACACACACGTACACATACGTGCTCACATATAATTATTATGATTACGTGCGAATTCGAGTAAAAATTATAAAAAAGTTTTCTTAAAAGTACTTGATTCCCCTTAAGTAACGATCTTATCTAAGACCGTGTTCAGAAAATCTCCATTTTTCTGAGATAAGATCAAATTTTAATGGGAATAAAGAAATAAAGGTTATGTTGTATCTATTGGACCTAACCTTAAACCCAAATATTACAAGTAGGAATTCTCTAGCCGGGGCCCCGCCAGATACAATAGTATATTACGTGCCTAGGCGCACAATGAGGGTTATTGCGTGACGAGCGATAATACTCGCAGGAGATCGAAGCCGGGGCGCGATCAGTCCTGCGAGCATTGTCGCGAGTCTCGTAATTTCCCGAATTGTGTGCATTGCGACGTATTCTATTTTATGTGACTTCGGCGCGGATACGAGTTTTTATGCGTACACTCGAATCTAATCTAGTATTGTAGTTGTTTGCAGCGCTAGTCATTACACTTGATATTTCGCGACTAGTCCCAGCCATTTTGATTTTATCGATCTTGCGTAGTAGTAGCTTGTTGTAATAGAGCATGCGCAGTTTAAATGTACAAGGCTTTGTCAGTAGGATGCTAACGCTGTACGAAGAAGAAGAAGAATAAAAAGAAGATTATGCTCCGCTGTAAAACTATAAGCGCATGCGCAGTTCAATTTTTACATTATATTCCTCTGTAACGGAATACACAACATTCCGTTACTCTCAGCTGTAACGGAAAAACGAGTTTCCGCGCCGGAGGCACATAAATAGATTTTCCATACTTGAGCGAAAAAAGGAATTCTTCACTAGCACCTGACAGGGCCCCTATTAGTTTTTTCTGGCCTGGAAATACTAATCGGGTGTTCACAGTGCCCCTACCAGTTTTTTCCATATTAGGAAATTCTAGTCCGGGCCTCACTAGAACCCAACTTGAAATAATTAAAGATAGGGAAATTTCTACATGGGAGTGAGAATTAAGAGAGACGAAACGTAGAACTTCCTAGCAATTTATTGCATGCAAGAACATGACGCGTGTCACCAAGGTAGACGAGTAAGCTTTCAGACATCTGTATCTGGCGATTTATGTCAATTAATATTAATAATTCTTACTTTAGTGTTGGCACGAATTATTATAATTAAATTATACTTCAAGGTTTGGTATTTCGTCAAAGATTCTAACCAAGCGATATTTGCGCTTTTGACGTTAAGATAAAGATTTGACGTATTAGAACAATTCTAGACATATTAATGTTTTATGAAAAGTAAATAATGAGTGTGATTCACATAAGTGTGAATAAGTATTAAATTAGGTTGAACATTTTATCGGTTATCTGTCACAAAATTCATTTTTTATACGGAAAATTGCACACTGGAAATTGATATTTGAAGAAAAAATTAATATTGTTATGTCATGTAGATAATTTTGAAAACGCAAAACTACTTCCCTAGAATAGATAACCTCATATTTCTTTGGAGAAAATTAATTAATTAATAAAATAATAAGTAGGGATGAGCCGGGAACGACGGGTCACTTAATAGTAGACGATCATATTTTTTTTTAAATATGTTAAAATACATAATAAAATAAGATAATATCGCGGAAATTCTTTTACCAAAAATTAAATTAAAAATTTTACTAAAAATAAAATATATTTAATAAAAATAAACCAGTTTTGTGGTTTCAAACTTAATGCAATTTTGCATTAGGTAAAAAGTGGACGAGAAAATATTATTGGTTGCTGATTGTAATAAATTATTTGTTTGGTATTTTTTATTTTTTACCGCATTAGGAAAATCTCTACCTTTTTTTGTTTTATTTCCTTAATTCTTATTTTCACAATTATTCGTAAACGCAGATAATATTTATTTGTGCAAATTTCATTCTCCATGTTTGTATTCATTGAAAAAGATCGCTCGCAAGTCCGAGCGCGCCTAGGGCGCGCGATTTGATCGTCGCGCTTCGCGCTCCATTCTTTCTGGACCTCGCGCTTCGCGCTCGGTTTTGTGCTCTTCGCATACATTTAAGTTTATTTCTTATAATTAAAAAATTAAGCTCAAACCAATTTTATAATATTAAAGATGATGTAAATTACTCATTTTCTCAAATTCACTAAATTTCTTTTTCAGTTTAAGTGAAACAGGAAATTCAATTTACTTAAGGCTCTATCGGCCTCAAGGAACACATTCTCATCATGACACTCATGTTTCGCGCTCGATTTTCTGTATACATTTCAGTAGCTTTTTAATAAATTACATAATTAAAATAATTTATTTATTTTCTTCCAAATATCTCAAAAAGGAAAAACAATCGTAGACTTTATTTAAGGAAACGATTTTGCAGAACAATGCTTATTTCGTATCTCACATATTTTGGTGAAAAAAATCGAATTTTTTCAATATTAAAAATCAAAACATAAAATATACATCCTGTCGAGAAATTTCTTAATTAGAATGTGTAGATCTCATTTAGGCAAATAATTGTTCATCTAAACGTTTTTTATGTATCTCATATATTTTGTCTAAGAAATGGAATTCTTGAATTTTAACCTTTTTTTTGGAATTGAAACGAAAAATATATGTTTTTTCAGAAACTGTGTGAGACAAAATTTGTAGATCAGTTTGAAACGAACAACTTCGTATCCTTACGTTATTTTCGTATTTTACATATTATTGTTAAAAAATTGAATTTTGGATTTTGAATAGTTTTTTTAAATTAAAAAGAAAAATATGCATCTTATGAAAAAATGTTACAATTGAAATTTGTAGGTATTTATATAGAAAATAATATTGTATCATAACGTTTTTTCGTATCTCGTATAATTTAACTGGAAAATGGAATTTTGATATTGACTTTTTTCAAGACTTAATATGCTGTAACATTTCTAATTTTGATTTCATCAAAAAATGTTATCAGGATCATTTGTAGAGATTTATGAGCACTATCAAAAACCAGTATTGAAATTTTTGATTTTTTCAAAAAGTTATTCTCAAAAACACAAAAGTAGTGCTCAATCCCTCAATTTTGATTGGATGTGGCTGGTTAACGAACTTGTCCATACTTTTTCGGCTCCGATAATGTGTGCCAAAGCTCAATTCAATCTGATAATTCTATCAAGAGTTATGCAGCACACGACCTACTACAGACAGACAGACACTTTCGTAAAAACCGTTTTTCCTGACTCAGGCGGTCTCAAAACGTAAAGATTTGATGAAAATTTCGAAAGTCATTTTTCACATAAAACCAATACCTTCTCATATGATGAGAATGTAAAAAAAAGAAGCAAAATTAAAAACCGATGGTTTACACGGAAGAGAACTTTTTTTATTAGGACGTAATTTATTTTACAAATATCCTCTCTAATTGAATAAAGAATCTCCGGATTATTCATTAGAACTCTTATGTGAATCAGATGTCGAATCTTCCAGTGCACCACACTTTATTTTAGATTTCATATGCTCCTTCCAACTGTCAAAAAATGGTGCCAACTTATGGACTCTTGCAAAAACAGTAGGTGTTGTATTTATTCCTGATACATGAGTAACGACTCCGACAATTTTTCTTTTTTTTCCAAAAAGTGGACAACCGAAATCAGCCTAGAAAGAAGAAAAAAATTGTTTGAAAATATATAATTCACTCATTTTTCAGAAAGCTTACATAGGCAAAAAAGTATGAATTTAATAATATCGATCAAATCAATCACCAAATGAGTCCTTTCCTCAGTAGTTTCTCCCTCTCCACACATCTGAAAATCTTCGGTAATTTTTTCAATATTTGTAAAACGTTTAGAGCAATTGCTATGGTTCAGGATTTTCATTTTCATTTCCACTATGTCCATTGTTGAAGAATTAATGGTCTTTGAAGAATTAATGGTCTTTGGAGAAGACCATCCGACTATCCTACATTCTTCATCAGCTTCAATAAAATTAGGTGACAAGGGTATTTCACTTATATTTATGGTGCATAAATCAGGGGTCTTGCATTCTACCTAAAATAATTACTTGTACATTACCCATTGAAAAATTTCACCGTGCCTCAGACCAGGCCCAGGCCTGGCAAGCCCTGCCTTGTCTCGATACGCAATTCGTGCAACGCCATCTCCTGGATTTGTAATTTATTTGGTCGGATCAAGGTCTGTTACGGATTTTCCTGCCAGACCAGGGCCAGTTCATATAGTATTTCTGCACGGGTATTTCATTCGATTTTAATCAAAAAGATTTGGGATTTTCATCAATTTAACGTAAAAACAGGTTTTGGAAAAAAAAAAATTCATTATTCATTCGAGGTTTGCAATAATATTATCTATGATAGTATTTAATAGAAAAAAAGTTATTTTAAATGAAAAAATGTTAATCGTATGGAAATTATTTATTCGAAAATTTTCTTTCTTATTGCTTAACACAAATAATTCGATAATGATAGGATTTTAGTAAATGAGGATATATTATCCCAGAAAAAAAATTTTCCATAATTTTATTGCATCTATTTTCTGATAATTAATTTTAAATGTTTAGAATAACTTTTAAAAAGGAAAAGTTTTGAATTAATTAGTCTCTTTTTAAAAATCAGATGCGTTCAAATTGTAGAGATTATACATTCCGGGTCACTGATTAAAATGAAATCATTTTTGGAAGAATTTGTGTTTAACAATAAGAAAAAATGTTCAGTCAAAAAGAAAAGTTCTCAAATAACATCCATATGTTAAGAATTTCCTCGTGAAAAATAACTTTCTTCCTCCTAAGCTATGTCGTAAATAGTAATATTGCCTTTATTAAGAGAAATTTAAATATTTTTTCCGAAATTTGTTTTTCCGCTAGGCAACCACTTTAAGTTCTATTCTAAATTAAAAAAAAAACCAACATTATTTTCAATTCAATATTAATTTATTTGTTAAATCGTAACTAGTTATTAAACCTACCAGTAGGAGTCCAATATTAATATTTGTATCAGGTAAAATGTTATCAATACTTTTGAAATCATTAAAGTGTTCCAAATGTTTTATCATGTAATGTAATGGGCGATCTGGCACATTTACTTTCCATTTAAGCATAATGAAAACACTTTCTGGATCATCTGCAATAACCTTTTTTATTTTTTGTATAAAGTTGCCTGTACTTAAAACGAGGTTCTGAGAAACAAAGTATCCAGTGCAAAATCGTACAGTAACACCATTTTTTTTACGGTGTCTCACTGAAGCTAAGGGTAATATATATCTTTCAGGCACTAGGTTTGCATTTAATAGTTTACTTTCAAGTGTAGTTGAATTTAATTCTGAGAAAAAAGGCATAAGGGTCCAAGTATTAGTAACAACGATTTGAAATTGGCTGATGCAACTTGTATCGTCACAGCTATACATATAAGTACACATATCTAGTCTTTATAAAATACGTCTGAAAAAATCAACTTTCGGGGCCTAGATGGACCCCCCCCCCCCCCCACCTTCACCAACTTATATAAAGAAGAAAAAATCTCAATATATACAACAATATATCTGTTAATATATCTGTAACACTTCCGTAGCTACGCCATTATTCATTTTTATTGAATTTTTCAACAAATTTTCGTTTTTTTTGTTTATGTGTTGAAAATTTCTATGAAAAATATAAAAGTTGAGCGTTTATGATATTTACCTATGGAATTAACAGCGAGTATAACAGCGCAGAATAGACACGAAATTCCTATAGACTTCATTTCTTAACTGATTAAAATATTTTAACAGCATTGAAGCAAGCTACGTATATACAGCTTTTGTCATTACCACTGGATAAAATCATGCTTGATTGAATAAATAGTAAATATTAGTCTTATCAAGAAATCTCTAAATATTCGTTTCCATGAAATTTGTTTCTAAATTAAATGATTTGGTATAGTATAGACTTCAATAAATTAACCAATTATTCGAAAGATATTTTATTTTATGCGAGTTCTTGGAAATAGTCTTGTATTCATCTAGAATTTTCATTTAAATTATACTTCTCGACAAAAAAGAACTTCTACACTTGCGTTTTAATATCCATATACTAAAGCATATTTAAAATTTTTTTTAGATTATGAAATAGCGTTAATTCAAATTTCAATATTTGCAGTATTTTGCACAGTCCATTTAGCTTTCGATCTAGCCTATTTGCCTTGCTCCAGAAAAAAAGGAAGGAAGCTTATTTACATTTTAATTGCTTTTTACATCCTCAGTGAAATTAAAAAGAACCATGATAACATGAAATCTGCCTTATCAACATTAACAAGTTTGTATAAAAAGGCGTAAAAATCATTATTTAATCTTTATTATAGATTCAAATCGCACTGATAATACTTATTCATAGAAAGAACTGATAAAATACGATAGAACAATAAATCACTCTAGTGACACTACAGAATTTATTTAGTCGATAAGAAAGAACGCTAGTCTAGCTATGTAGTTCCTTTTATTTCCGCGAGAGAGCGCAGGGTCGATTTTATTTCTATCATGGCCGCCGCGTATACGGCACTGCAATGGCGATTTTCTTGTTAGTATCCTAACAATCGACTTTTTGTACCTTTTTAATAAGTTTTTCTATGATCGTGTAGTGTATAAAGTAAAGTGTTTCTACGTATTTTTATAATGTGACGCGAGTAGATTCAGTGAAAGTTCCTTTGCAGCAAAAGTACTGAAATATTGGTGAGTGCTCCGATCGAACGTGCGTTTGTTTGACATTCCCTATGACAATCAGAATTCCTATTTGTTTACCCTGTGTATTTGTTCAGTTAGCGTCGTTGCCAGGGAAACTGATTATCGGCTTGGTGGCAATTATTTGCAGATAAACTATATTCAGAGTTCAGAACAAAAACGAGTGTAGCATGTCGTTCCGATTCAGTGTGTCAAAATGTATATAACCTCTATCTCACTCACTCTCTCCTTTACTACAACAACTCTTTCATTTCATCTTATTCTCTCGATCTCTCTTCTCTGTCGCATTTCTACACCCCCGCTTTTATAGCACATACCAAATGTCAAGAATTCTGCAATTTTCCTAAATTTACTATACCTTTATTGACTTTATGAGTGGTAACTCTGTCACTTCATCTTAATTCATCAAATAGTCTTAAAATTACAATTTGCAATGAAATTAGTCATTTTTTTTTGATTTTGTATATAGATTGAGATATTTTGGTCTCCATGCCAACCTATTAGATAAGAAGTCAGATATATGTTTATTATTATGACAGCTGAAATCGCGGGTTCAAAGAACACTGATTTTCCACTAACAATCATTAATGACGAGTATAAGTCAACTTTCAATCACTTTCCTCTAATTACTGTATAACAATAGTCTTTTTTTGGTTTCAGAATTTAATTTCAATAATTTTATATTTTATAGATGATTGATTTAAAGTGGAAGAAAAATAACTCTTTATTTCTTCATATAGAAAATAACTGAATATCATGTCGGTTTTTAGTATAGAAGTTTATCAAAACTTCTTTTATCTAAAGATCTAAAGTCACTTGAAATAATGTGTTCTCTTTTTGAAAAGGAACTAATCCTTTATATTCTTGTGATACATTTTTTAAAAAATTCGTTTTACTCCTTGATAATAACTAAGAGATTATCAAATAAAATAACTAATGTTTGAAATATACAACAAAAGTATTTATAAACTTCTACAATTAATTTTTTTTATTATGCTAACATTTAAGAATTCTCATTATATATTTGTTCTATAAACAAACTTCAAAATTAATAATGTCTATTTACCAACTCTTACATGCTGTTTTAATCTGTCAAATGTGAAACGAATATTTATCATTGTTCTTTGGTACTAATAGTGTGTACCTGATTGTCATTTCCCAAATGCAATGTAATCAATTCTATAATCTTGTTCTACCATTTATTTTATTTTCAAACTAATTAATCTGATTTATCTTTGCTTTCAGGAACTCTAAAGCATATATTCAGCTAAAACATTATTACAGGTGAGTAATTAATTCTATTGAAAGTAGCTATAATTAGGAATAAAATGTAAAGTGTTTACTTCTGCTTGTAAATTTTCCTCTCAGAATGATTTTTTTACTTATGATTTAGTTTTACATATATTATGTACTAGAGAATATAACATTCTCCTGAGATTCTTTTATTCACCCTCTTTGTAATTTCGCTTTCGTAATTTAAGAAAGAATTTCTGCTACGTGCTCTGAGATTTATACCTATATATTCTACACCATCTTGAACTACCAAGTCACGTATCAATGGCACTCCGTCAGATTCTTTGTTCTATTTATTAGAAGATGGGTTAGTTGCATCTATTACTTTTCAAGTTCTTGGAGAATAATTTTTTAATTTCCAAAAAGCATTCCTTCTAACGTTCCATTACCTCTCCAAACAACATACACATGAAACAGATAATTTTAAGAGATAATCAAGAATAAAAGAAGTTATAAAAGCAGTTTATTACCACTTTGTTATGAGAATATATAACTTATATATTTTTTTACATTTTATTTGAAAAAGTAACATTATGTAAAAACAACTTTTTATATCGGAAAAGAAAATAATGCAATTTATGAATGTGATGAAACTTTTTACATTCCCCTTGAGTATATTATTTTCAATAAAATTCGCACAAAAAACTGAGTCTTTACACTAGAAAACCAAGAATTTTAAAAATGGAGTTGAAACTGCAAAATGTCCGGGAATTTGATGGTTTATGGTTACAAGATGGGAATTTGATTTTAATTGTTTTGGAGATCTAACTTTAATTTTTTAAATAATTTTCGTCAACTTGGAGAGCTTAGATAAAATTGAATGCTGATAAATTATAATGTCTTTGAGGTTATCTGGTAGATTAAAAAATTTGACCTAGAAAGATTGGGAATCTACTGAGAATTCCAAACCGCAAACTTAATTGCTGCCGCGAAAAAGAATCAATTTGGTTTATATCAATATTATCAGAAAATGAACTAATTAATTTTATTATTAAACTGCGTGTGTAGTAATAATATAAATATTATTTAAAATATAAGGATTTATAATGTACTTACAGTTTTGAACAATTACAAAATTTTTTCTTTCAAAACAAAATTAATTATTATGTGTATATTCAGAGCCTTTCAAATATACAATCTGTTATTAAATATACGCTAGTTTTTAATTTAATGGAGAATAAACCAATCATTTAGTTTAAAAAAATATATATTTTTCATTGTTCAATGAACGTTCAAAACTGTAAGTACAATACATGATTTATAAATTAACAATAAAATTTTCTTAGAAACTTTAGAACACAGATTTTAAAAACGTATTCATCAATATTTATAATTTTGTTAATGATTTATTCTTTACTTATTGATTATTCATACTTTACTGCTTCACCCAGTCGGTAGAATTTATGATCGAATCCTGTGCTGGTAATGTCGTGTACTTTACCAGATGAAAGTCAGTATAACTCGGGGAAGATTTCTATTTTATCGGCTGAATCATCCCCTCTGCATTACCGACATCAATTCAACCCCCTGAGTTTTCAATAATGAACATTTTATTTTACCGACTGTTGAAAATATCGACGAAAGATGAAGAATAATTTCATTTGCTTCAATTTTACCAGCCTAGGGTGTTTCATTTGTTACAGAGTTTTGTATATCTTTTGATGGTAGCAGAACAGAATACCAAATGACGACAAAGTTATGTTCTTACTGAGATCAGGTATTATCGTCAGGATTTTAATTCACGATATTTATTTACATGACCAAGAATTTGTTTAAAGTTTACGCATTTTTATAAAAACGAAAATTAAAACCATCTATTTCATTAAGGGCACGAAATACTTAGTAAATTAGAAAATTTTATTGACTTTAGCTTTCTACATGTTTGTGTCCAAAATACATAAAATTTTAGTTAAAACATTTAGGAAATCGTAGATAAGATAAAAACGGATGTAGATAGACTACCTTTGTTTTCGAAAATGGAAAAAAAGTTCAATTTCACAAAATACAACAAATTTTTTTTAATTTTCGAAACCAAAATTAGTCCATCTACGACACGTTTTTATCTTCTTTGACATTTCCCAAATTTTGTAAACAAAATTTTATGTATTTTGCATACAAATATATAGAAACTGGACCAAATTGTTCACATGAAATTCCTAATTTCCTAAAGTATCACAAGCCCTTAAACAAAAAAATAATAATTCGATAGAATAAGAGTTGATTGTGGATATATATTTTTCTTTGTTGCTTTTCTTTCCTAAGATCTTGCAAATTTCATATAGTTCAAAAGATTTTATGATATTTTACACTCAGTTCAGATAAGTCCAAATCTTTATTAATTTTATTCATTTTCTATTGTCAAACCAATTTTTCGCAGATAATAAAAAAAGCATTTAGTGAATTTATTATTTATACGTTGATTTGGAAAACAATTTGTAATTATTACTCTTTGCTGAAGATGTTCTGGGAGGTTTCATCTCGAGTTTTTACTGTTATAAGGTAGTAAAACGTTTGAAGAATGTCTTTTAAATACGAAAGATCTAAACAATAACAAAGAGTTGACAATGAAATCACCACAATGTCCAATTTCATGTGCCCACTGTAATGTTAAACAACTTAATTAAAAAAACGCTTTTCATTTTAAAGTTCATCTCTGACTTTTGTATAATTAAAAGTCATCCTTTTTGAGCGGACAGAATTTTTACAGAATTAGAATGAACATCTAAAAGAGAGGTATAAGTAGATGGTGAAGATAAACAGTTTTACATTTTCATTCTGCTTCCTTTAGCGGTTGCACTATAATTTTTAATTACTTAGTTTAACTTATGGAAATTTAATTTTATACACTCATTTTATGAAAACCGTTTTCTTTAATTATCACATGTATTGTTTCCATTCGTGTCCATATTGCTTTACTATTTGTCCAAGCTTTTCTGAAGAACTACCATTCATATCTTTTCAAACGAGCTACCAAAACATCCCTCTGAAATTTCCTACACATTCTCTTCTCGTGTTCTTTAACTCATTCCCTTTTCACCACCTATGCACTGATTTAAACTGGTTTCACGCCACGTGGTAATTTCAAGAATCCCGCTTTACTGGCGTTCTACCAAATCCCTTTCGCGCCAAGTAAATGTATTATATATAGGGTGCTCGCTGCTTATATGTAAGATTGATTTCAGGTTTCTACGTATTTATGTCTGAATAAATGGAATTTCATTTCTAAATTTGACAAATTATTTTTAAAAGTTTTATTACGACAAAATCCCAGCCAAATTCTCCTTTGCAGAAATTTTTCTGTGCCCCTGGCCGGGCCCAGATTGGGAATCTCAAATCGGGGATAATTTCGACACGGGTTTTTTTAAAAATCAAAACTAAAAATAGGCTATCTACGTTCCTACACGGAGAAAAACGGAGGGTCGAAGTTAGAGGTTCAAAATTTTGAGAGTCAGACCGACCCTCTAGATTATCAAATAGTCCTTCCATAATTTTATGGACATAATCAGGGAGACTCTCGATTAATGATCAGCTTGATTACCACAGAGGAACAGTCACACTATCAAGATAATCAAATCGATCCTCTGGGATGATCAAGTTGAATATTTTGTTTTAAATTTTCATTTCGACCCTTAAGGATGATCAAATCGACCTTCTACAATGATCAAATCGATTATTTTTTTCTGACCCTCTAAAGATGATCAGTTTGATTATCTAGAAGGCTGTCCTATAGTCGATCATCATATTTGGTCGACCTGACACTCTAGATATTTATGCTGACCCTCCATTTTTCTCCGTGTATGCATGTATCTTAGCTTCCTCAAAATTTTTAGATAATTTTCATTATTCTTGGCATTCACAACAGATTTTTCTAAAAATATGGAAAACATAATAAAACACAATAAAGTACAGTTGTTAATTTATTTAAAGTGAAAATTTTCACAACAATTTTTTCAGAGAAAATAAATCTAGAAGGGTTATTGACAATTACAGTTAACTTCTGCTGTATTTTCGGAAATTTCAGATAGATATTTTCTGAACTAGAAAAGTAGATACATTGTTCTGAAATTAGCTAAGGTTCCTAAAAAAATTATAGTTATTTACTCATCTTCTTGAAAAGAAAGCGATTATTTTATTAATTTTATCCTTCCAGATATTCTAAAGTAGTATCAAAGTTTCATGGAAAGTATTTTGAATTCAATGTAATTCCTGACCCGGTAATGTCAAATTGAACACCCTAGATATCTTAAAAGCCTCACATTTATTTCCATTCTTGGTCTCTTATGTGTACTATACATTTACTTTTTGCGTCTTTTACGACTTCGCACGCAAAGTCTATAAAAGTTGTCAGAGCGTTCTTTTTTCTTATCTGCAAGTACCTTTTAACAATTGGTAATAAATAGGAATGTGAGATTTCTTTGAATGCTTGAATTCTTTCGCAAATTTCGAATGGGATATTTCGGGAAATAGGCTTTTCATGGAATGAAATCCAGGATCTCATTGATGTTTTACCCTCAAATTACTTTTTATTTGATTTATTCTCACTTCAAAAGAGTACAAATGTATAGAATTGCCTCCAATTATGTATTTTACAGTTTGTTGCACTATCTACACATTCTTTTATAAGTCGGAAAAATTGATGTTCTCTCCTACCGTATACTTGTTAAATTGTGTGATCTGAATGAAATCAACTAGCCCCAGTTTGAAAGAGAATTCTTTTTAGTAGTAACGAAAAGTCGATAACCTATCATGCATTCCGCTGGTTCCATTGACGGGGGTCACGAAGAAACTGACACCTACCTGTCTATCCCTTATTCTATCTGTTATCACTCATATATTCTCAATAGTATTTGTCCGGATAATTGAATATGAAGTTAATCAATAAGAGTTAACGTTGTCATCATTTTATCTTCGCTCAGACCTAGAACAGAAAAGAATTCATCCATGTTGGGCTTCATTTGAAAACGCATGTAATAAGTAACTAATAAGAAGATAGTTCTAGAAATATACGGAAAGAACTGTATGGTTGTATATCAGTGCTAGAAACAAGCTTCGCGAACTTCTTCTTTCAAGCTAACAAGATCTTCCTTTATGATCTAAGACACGTAGGGATTTTTTTAAGCAAAATGCACTTACAACTAGCCATACTTCAATATTGTTTCTAGTTGAAGACATATGGTCAACATTTAGGGAACGAGGAACGCTCAAAAAAAAATTTATATCAAAATTTCGTTCATAATCATTTATATTTATATCAGAAGATTCGTTTAATGCTGTAAATAAATAATAAATATTTGATTTTGAACGTTTTTTATTATCCAAATCGATTTTTCCACCCGATATTTACAAATTGTTGGGAATCAAATAGGAATGTAACGTTAAAGACCGCACATTTTGAGTTACGGAATGAAGGCTACAAACGTTTTCATGACTATAAAGTCATTTTTCGTGTGTCTGGACCTTGTTCTTAAACAAAATACTTGGTTTCGAATTTTCGTTTTGAAAGAATCGCTGATTCTTGACCGAGAGTTGCACTACCTCCAAAGTCACTTCCAAAAAATGTAACGTTAAAGACCACTGAAAACTTGATGTATCTTCAAAACAGCTGATGATAGATAGATAGTTGATAGATGATAGTTAGATAGAAGATAGATAATTCTTGTTGCCTACTTTCATGTACAATTCGAACTACTATAATAATTTTTTTTTTAATGTATAGGACATATGAACCAAAATATGCGAGCGGCTGTAACGTTAAAGACAATAATTTTGGCCATATAAAGACTTCTTTCAAGACAATTTTCGTGATTGATTTTAGTCATCGGCTTCATTTAAGCCAAAACAAAAAAAAGACCACTATAGAAGTAAGACTTTTTTACATTCTCATCATGGATGAGAAGGTATTGGTTTTATGTGAAAAATGACTTTCGAAAATTTCATCAAATCTTTACGTTTTGAGACCCCCTGAGTCCGAAAAAAGGGTTTTTACGAAAGTGTCTGTCTGTCTGTCTGTCTGTCTGTAGGTCGTGTGCGGCATAACTCTCGATAGAATTATCAGATTGAATTGAGCTTTGGTACACTTTATCGGAGCCGAAAAAGTAAGGACAAGTTCGTTAACCAGCCACATCCAATCAAAATTGAGGGATTGAGCACTACTTTTGTGTTTTTGAAAATAATTTTTTGAAAAAATCAAAAATTTTAATACTGGTTTTAGATAGTGCTCATAAATCTCTAAAAATTATCTTGATAACGTTTTTTGATTAAATCAAAATTAGAAATGTTACAGCATATTCAAATTCGAAAAAAGTCAATATCAAAATTCCATTTTCCAGTTAAATTATACGAGATACGAAAAAACGTTATGATACAATATTATTTTCTACATAAAGACCTACAAATTTGAATTGTAACATTTTTTCATAAGATGCATATTTTTTTTTTTAATTCAAAAATAATCTATTGAAAATCCAAAATTCAATTTTTTAACAATGATATGTGAAATACGAAAAAAACGTAAGAATACAAAGTTGTTCGTTTGAAAAAGATCTACAAGTTTTGTCTTACACAGTTTCTGAAAAAACATATATTTTTCGTTTCAATTTCAAAAAATACGATTAAAATTCAATAATTCCATTTTTTAGACAAAATATATGAGATACATAAAAAAAGTTCAAATGAAAAATTATTTGCCTAAATGAGGTCTACACATTCTTATTAAGAAATTTCTCGACAGGATGTATATTTTATGTTTTGATTTTTAATATTAAAAAAATTCGATTTTTTTCACCAAAATATGTGAGATACGAAATAAGCGTTGTTCTGCAAAATCGTTTCTTTAAGGTAGTACGATCACGAAAATTAGACCTCAGACAAAAATAGATAATTTTGCTTTCAAGAATAGCAACATTATTATTGAAGGGCCAATTTGAATGAGAAAAGATTATTTTTCATGAAAAAAATTTGAAACACAAAAAATAATGTTAATAATTAAAAGTATTGTACCTTGTATTGGCCCTTAATATCAATAAAATGGTATGTTGATGGAAAATTGGCTTTAGGGTCCATAAAATGATTAAGTCAAATTTAATCAAACGTTTCGGCTCTGATCGGAGCCCTCATCAGTGATATTTATTAAAATCTAGAAAATACAAAAAAATTCATATCGCTCATTTTATTTTTGCCCAAACTTATTTTCTTATCGCTTCGAGTCAAATTTTTGAAAATGATGCGATTCTAATAAATTATGGTACATTTTTTTAGAAAAAAGATTCTCTACAACTTGACCGTTTCCTATTTTTGAAATTGAATTAATTATTATCAAATACAGCAATTTGTTTATAAAAATTTTGTTTTGAAAAATTGTTTTTTTATAATTTCAGCCATTAAAGAATTCATTTTCAAAAATTGGAAACGGTCAAGTTGTAGAGAATCTTTTTCCTAAAAAACCTAAACGCATCGCAGTGATAGACACTTGCAATATTGCAACTTCATTATATACTGAACTGTGAAAACTTTTACGATTTGGGAGAAGAAGCTCGGTAGTCCCTTTGCTAGCAAAAATCGTAAGTTAGAAAGCCGCCACATTCAAATGTAAAAATAGTATATTTCCTATCAAGTGCGGAAAGGCGTATTTTAACGCGCGAGCGAGACGCGATGAGGACTGAGGCGGCTCGCACGCGCGTTAAAATATACCTGTCAATTAATTAAATTTCCAAATCATCCTGAGTCTCAAAAAATGACACTATTTTACGATTTTTTAAGATTTTTAAAAACTATGGTTCTAGAGATCAAAGAGGTCTGATCATAGATCTGACTTTCTCTCAAAGTCAAAATTGCTCAAGTCAAAGAAAATTAGTTAAATCAAACAAAATTTGGTAGAATCAATTAAAAATTTGGTCAATCATGTAATAAGCGAATCCTTTGGTTGATTCAACTAAATTTTACACTTCAGCTAAGGGATAGCTATTTTATATACAATTTTACAATCTAGATGTTCAGCGGTAATGCGCTCTAATATTTTAAGTATTACGGCTAAATATCTAGATATGTATTACAACTGAATATATGAGATGGCTGTTCATATCCATTTTTCTCCGTCTAGTAAGATTACTAAATGTTTTCTAAATGTACGCTAAAATGGCAAAAAGACAATATCATATGGTAGAAGATCCACAAACAGTTTTCATGGAACATTTCGATGTCCTGCATGGTTTCATAATTATTCCTGAAAGTCCTAATCGTTTTCCAGTGAAAAATTGTGTAATTTGAAAAACTGATGGAAAAGCGAGAATGCCTTTACTTACAATTTGGTAAGAAATTTTTACTATGTAATAATATCAAATTTATTGATTTTCGCGTTTTTAAAATATTTTTAAAATCTTGAACGGTCAGTTCAAAAAATTTTATAAAGCGGTCAGATTGTTTCCTAAACAATTGTTAACCATCTACTCTTAGATTAAATTTAGCTTTTTGAAGTCATTAAGCCGTTTTGAATTGATTGATTTGTTTTTGTTATATAATTAGTTTTCACATGTCGGTTTCATGTTGTAACATCCATTTAGGTTTACAGTTTTATTGCAATAATTAGTATTGACAACTTTCCCCCTCTTGCAGGTCGCTTAATGACTATAATGACCCCTTAATTACAACGTTTTCAACAATAGCGAGTAGTTAATGGTCCATACATAAACTACATTCCCGCTTTCAAATATGGAACCCTTGTCGAAATAACGAATAAATAATTAGTAGAATGGTTGTGTATACATATGTAGATACTTGATGCGTTGCGTATTGTCTCCTTTGGGTTTTTAACAGAATAGATATCCTTTTAGAAACATTAACACTGAGGATATAATTATTAAAAGGAAAAAAACGAACTAATAGAACGTCAACTTTTTATACTGATGTTGATAGAATGCGTAAAAATATAATTCTTGAATATCCATCATCAGTTTCTATGTGCTTTGTACTTTTTATCTGAGACAGATATTTAAAGAGTGATTATGACAAAATTATAGTCACATTAAAAACTTATCTTGATGCAAACTACGTGAGTTCTCTAATTTCAGAGTAATCTTGGCAAGTCATGCACCAAGAGATTTTAAACATACAAATGCTTACTGTTTCCTACGTCAAGAAGAAAAAGGGGTTCTTGCACGATCACAAAAGATGTCATTAGGGTCGTTGTTGTGTTATCGCAACTTACTTCTACTCATATATATCGTTCTTAATTTTTCCACAATTCAGAATGTTTTTCTTGCGTTTGATGCATTTAATAAATGTGACATTTGCACATTTAATTATATTTTCTTACATGTTATAGGAAATTTTAATGAACTGATTTTATAGTATGTGGTGAATTTCAAATCGCTTTAGGTTTCAGGTATTTCAGGTGTTTGGAGATTCGTGCAACATCCTCTGCCCACATTCTCTATTCCTCTCTTCTCATTTTCCCGGTCTTCAGTTTCCGTTCTTCGCGCTCTCGTGCACTAATTAATTATAGGGTGCCCTATACATGACTTCAACTACAGACAAAATGTTGCTCAAGTTTATTCATCCTTTAGACGCTGTTCGAACTAATTCATCTTTTTGTTTTAATCAGCACACTAAAAAAATGTTCATTGGTTAAAATAAATGTTTTTATTCACTTAGAAAAATATTTGGTTAATTAAATCAACATTTATTTGGGTCAACCAAAGAGTTTGCTTATTTATACACTTGAACAACCAAAGATGGGGTTGGTTTGAATAAGATTTGCTCAAATGAAGCAAATATTTCAGTTGATTCTACTAAATTTTGGTTGATTCAATTAATGATCTTAGTTCATTTAACAAAATAATATTTTCTGTTACAAGTTTCTTAATTTTCAGATGTAAATATACGAATACCAGAAATTTGGACCTGAATATTAAGGAAATGTTTTTTCAATTGATTAAAAAATAACTGCGTTCTTTTAAAATCATTTTAACTTTACGAAACATGTGAATGAACAATCGATATAAAATCAGCAGTACAGACATAGTAAACTGTTCTTACTTGTAGCCAGTAATATCAATTACATTCATTGCATTTTTATATTAGATGAGTACAAAATAATGGAAATTTAAAAATAAAAGAAAATAAAGGAATAAATAAAATAATTAAAGGAAAATAAAAGAAATTTCAAGAAAATTTTTTCATTTTGTACGGAAATAACATTATCCGAAGAATTAAAAAGCTGTGATTTACGTTATAATTTATAGTAGAGCTAGTAAACTTTTTATTAAAATGTTAGAAGATTCGAAATACAGAACTTTTTGCTCGCAGTTTTCCATTCTATCGTGAAATATCGTTACGAAATTTTTCTCATCCACTGTATTACGAAGATCAATTGTTCATATCCTTCATTTTTAAAACAAATGCTCTTTGTAATGTGTTTGAATTTGTGAAATTTTATTTACGAAATGAGCTTTTGAAGTTTAGTAACAGTTTATTTTTTTATGTTATTAACAAAAATGGAAAGCAATGTAGTTACACGTTTTGTATGTTTTTATAGAATAATAAAAAATTGTTAAAAAACGAATATTTTTCATTCGGTAATAGGCTGTATAGAGAAATGTTGACTTGTAGAATAACGGTAGCTTTAATATTACATACGTATGGTATAGGAACATATTGCAATTTGAATGCAAAATGTAACTAGCTTTAACTATGCATATGTTGATGTAATAATTACATCGTGAAATCTGGTTTCATTGTGAAAATGCCCGTGATTTTGTTTGGTCGCAATAATTTCATTAACGATAGGTTATCGGTGTCCACCTGTCGACCAGCACACCGTATGCACGTTTATGGAAATTATTCCAGCGATCAATTCAGGCCAAATCGAACACAGTCTCGTTTTTTAGCTCCCTTTTTCTGGCTTTTTGCAATCGGGATTTCAAATGCCTTTCTCCGTTGTGTTTGATACCCAAATGATTATAATCGAGAGCCGGCAACAATCGCTTTATAATAACAGCAAATATCGTTGCACGGATTTTCATTTTTATCATTCTATTCAGATTATTAGCAAATGAGCAGTTTGTGACAATATATCTTTATTAAAGTACATCTTGACAAAGTATGACAATGCTTTTTAGTTTATTAAAAACTACATAAAATTTCATAATCAATTATATAGTAAAGAACAATAACATTTAAATTAACTCACCTATAATTTTATTATCTTGAGTAAATAGTAAAGCTTTTAGTGTTGTAAATTATCAAGTATCTCGTTCAATAGAAATGCCAAATTTATTTGATCATTAATTTTTGGATTACCGTTAGTCAACTAATGTTTATGATGCTCTATATTTCACCTGTGTGTTTACAAATCCCTTGCGCTTAGATCTACTTGTGAATTTATATCCAATATAAACCGATATTAATTTTGTTAATTTAATTAATGCTTTTCAATAATACATCAGTGGGAAACGAGATAAAAATTCTTAGTCCATTTTCTGATGGGAAAAACTTGAGAATACCATTAAAATAAAAAAGTGTAAATTCAGCTAATATTATGCGAGGTAAAATCGTTACATTGTAGATTCATGAGCCGAACAGTTTCACAAAACAACGTCAACCAATTCGAATGCCGATACTCATTCGAATTTAGAACCTACTTAATCTTTAGCAGTACACGGCTTACCCACCACTATTGTAAGCTTTTAGAGGAAACTTAAAGCACTGAGTAAGACTTTGAAAGTGTAAGTATTTCTGCACAAGTGAAAAAAAGTAACAGTCGCGTTAATATACGATGAATCTCACAAACACATACATGTGCATACACTATTTAGAACCCAGATAAGAGATGTAGTCAAGAGGTAAAAGCAAACATTTATCTTTTTAAAGGTTTCAAACATATACCCTTGCTACAAACTTCCTTTATTTTGAAATTAACTCACAACGGATTCAAATCTTTTTAAACTTTTTTTTTAGACGTAACAGATTCCCCATAAACATTACAGAAAATCAATCTGTTATGTTATGTTTAGAGAAAAACGATGAATTGCACTGAAATATCTCTTAAATTTGGAGAAATTTTATGCTATCACAATCCAACTTATGGACTCAGTAAATGACTGAAAATGTCTGATTTCACAACTGTTGCTATTTTCCCGTCTCTAAACAGATGATATAAGTACATTTGCTTTCACTCGTGGAGAACAAGCGATTGTCAATTGGTGTGATTGCAGCACTCGCCTTAGGCTCATGCTGCAAACTTCACACTCATTGGCAATTGCTCGTTATCTCCACTAGTAAAACAAATAGCTATTCTTTCTCCGTGTGTCTATATGTCTAATGGTGTTGATCATCGTTACATAACATATGTAGTAAGTCTTCCAGTTTTATAAATAGTGTGAAATTTTACCATTCGTTAAGTTGGTGTCATGCATGCTCTATCATACCACCACGCACGAAAATTTGGATTAATTTATGTTTGTGGTTTCATAATGGAGATCGCGATAAAGCGTGAATTATGCACGCTACCTGATCCCCTACGTGACGTATGAAATTCCTAACTTTGAGAGAGAAGGAAGCTGCACTTCATACTTTTAAATGCATATGATTAGTATGTAACTGCCGTTAATGTACGGCAGTAAGAATTATGTTTTCAATACTTAACAAATACAGGGTGTACCATCTATTTGTGATCCAGTGAATTACTCTGTCACTTCGACGATTACTGTCGGACAGATTCATTGTATGCGTCGAATGAAACTTCAGTCGATGGAAATTGGCGTCATGGAATAGTATACGCCATTAGAATGCGCTCAAATAGTAGAGCTTTATGTTAAAAATAATGGCTTTGTTGTGAAAACTTAATGTGAATTTCATGCAAAATACAAGTCAAGATCGGCACCTGCTAAGAACACTATAAAGAAGATATTAAAGAATTTTGAGAATCTTTCTGTGGTAAAAAAGACGCTTTCGAAAGATTTTCAAAATTCTTTAATATTTGAATTCATTGGCATTATTTGCGATATAAGAGTTAGAAATTGTCTACGAGGACACCTGTCGGCAACGTATCCTATCTGATACGCGACTTGTGATTTCCGATAATGTAGGCAGTGACAGAAATTTCAAACTCAACTAATTAACTATGAAGAAGATTTATGAAAAGTTCACGTCGACGGCATATTTGGGCAACAGTAAGAAACTAAATACACTCGAGATTCCCTCCAACGAGCGTTCCCTACCAAGATTAATTGATCAACCCCTCTTCACTCACTACTATCGGATAAAGGGCGCTCAAATTTGAAACAGTAATTAATATTATTTTAGGTTAGAATCGATAATTGCTAATTTTCCCTTAATACATTAGATTGATCTAACTGTATTTTAAGTAAATACCGTCAAAGAAGTCGATTCTATGTTAAATACTCGTAAATTACTCTTTCATACACTTTTTCACAATATAATCGGGTAAATTTTCTAGTACAATTGAAGAGTCCGATGCAATAAGAGCAGAGGCGCCCAGCCAAGTTAGAACGGGAGGGGATACGCAGCGCTAGGATGCGTTAAAATTCAAAGTGAACGAATCCTAGCTCTGTGTATCCCCTCCCGTTCTTACTTGGCTGCGCGCCTCTGCTCTTATTGCATCGGACCCATCAATTATTCCCATGGAATCATTGATTGCGCGCATCATATAACACGCATGACAACAAGTAGGGTATGGAAGGGTTCCTTCTCCCGCTCGTTGCAGAGAACAATCCGAGGCTCGAGCTTCTCGTTTGAGGGAATTTCTAATCTAAACCAAAACCAAAGCTTAGAATGCTTTCCGTCGCATTATTCACGATGATTTGGGTATGTATCCGTACAAAATACTTAGTACACATGTACTTACAGTTCTGAACGTTCATTGAACGATGGAAAATATTTTTTTTTGAAAACTGAATGATTAGTTATTGTCCCAGAAAATTAAAAACATAGTGTATTGTTCATGAACGATTGTATATTCAAAGGGCCCTGAATATAAAGATAATAATTAATTTTTTTCAAGAAAAAAAAGTTTGTTATCGTTCAATGAACGTGCAAAACTATAAGTACATTAGTACACAAAGATTATTGCCAGCCAAGCACGAAAAACGTTTGGCATATGCGAATTTGGTCATCGAACAGGCTGCTGCTAATGATGGTTTTGGGATTCAATAATCATGACGAATAAGGCTCATTTCTTATTGTCTGGTAATTCACAGAATTATCGATACCACGCCGAAGAAAACTCTCGAATAATACATGAAGAACCTCTCCATGATCCAAAAATTGACTATTTGGTGTGGTGTTAGTGTGGAGGTCATTGGACCGTATTTTTTTGAAGACACTCGTGGTTAGCCAGTTATGATGAGTTGAGAAGACAGTAATGCGTTAAATTTTCCTGCAATGTTGTCTTCTTCGGAAAATTTATAAACATTATTATTTTATTAATAAGACGGTTGCATATAATTGGTTATGACAGATCTTACCACACGGCCTAAAGTCTAAAATGTATAACAAGCCACCGTCTCTTCGTGCTCTCAAAACCAACATTCGCAAAGAAATTCGTAAAATACCGATCGAAATGTTGCAAAAAGTGATGGAAAACGCTGAAAAACGAGCTAACGCTTGTATCACAGCAAAAGGCAGACGTTTAAGAGATATTATTTTTCATAATTTACTTGTAGCAATTTCCATGAACTGTATAAAATATACATTGAAAAAAGAAGTAAGAAAATTTGAGCATTTTAATTTCATTTAATAAATAAATAGGTCACAAATATATGGCACATCTTGTACTTTCACAGACAAACTATAATTCATCTTGCAATACATGTATTTCAAGAAGCGTAAGTGGTAACTTGAAGTTTCAATTTCATAAATATAACTAATATTAATTATCTGGAATACTTGCTTTTGATGTGATAATTTTTGTTTACTCAAAATGTATGAAATGCCGATTCCAATATTTGAGCATTTATATTGAAAACGTGTTCGAGTACTTCTGGGATTAACTTGTTTATCATGTGGAATCATCCGAGGTGTAGACAATTTCAGAGTATTGGGAATATTTATCTTCTTTATCGTTTGAAAGATAATTCGAAATTCTCGTTCTAATTTTATAATATTTCATTGTGGGAGAGTTTACTGATAAGAAGTTTTCTTTGGTGCGGTTATTTTTCTACATCTCTCTGGCACTTGTAACATAAATAGAAATTAACGAATGGAAAGAAAACAAAGCCTTGCACTATTTTTAATACCCAGTTTAAAAAAGGCAGTGTGCTTGATATTCTGGATATGACGATTGAAGTATCCTTTGCACAAGTTTCCATTGCAGGAGTGCGATATTTCCAGCTTAGAAAATGGGAGGATGACGGCGAATGAAGTCAAATGGGTCTAGCTACAAAAAACAAGAAACTTCCGACCTACCAGCCTCTCCATCGATTTTATCGCACACTGGTTCATCTGTGTACTTGTATCTGTACATGTACAGTTCTGTGCACACCTCACGAACATATCCAGACTAGCGCGGATTTATTTTACCCTTGCACCCTCTGCACCTTCCCACACGAAGCTTTTAACAAACCCGCTTCTATCCGAGAAGGTGGAAATATCTTGTGCTTCGTGGCGTCACGTACAGCTCCATAGATTTATCTTCCGTCCCTGGAAATTTATATTTCATACTGTCGATCGCGGCTTAACGCGCCAGATCGCAAACGTGAACTTCGCGAGTCGCAGTGGAATAAGTCTAGTTATGATCGGCCGTTACATTTACATTTCATGGCCAACAAAAATATTTGTTTCAATCTCTTCGACTTAAAGTTATATCTCTTCAAATCCGTGCTACATTAATTAGAACAGAGAATAATACCTTTTAATCAAAAGGATGCATTTTTTTCGAAGTAACGAGTTTTCCAATTAGAGGTTTCATTTGGATTTATAAGGAAAACGCGTGTTTTTTGTGAAAAATCATTTGATTTTTATTTTATTCAATAGCGCAAGGTTTGCCATTAAGGGAGTTACTCACCTACCCGCCTAGTCAAAACAGGGTTAAACACGCAGGTTGACTACAGTAGTACTTGATCTGGCAACGTCGCATCTTGTTTGTTCGTGTGCGCACAGGTGTACAGTCGCACATATGGTCACGTCAGTACCTAAGAAATGTTTCTCAGACATGAAATTATACAATGAATTAAAAAGCTGCACATCCGTCCAAATAAGGAAAAAAATGATTGCCTCTGACATCACGGTAGCTATGGTTATCGATGCATACAAAGAACATGGTTTTGATGAATTATCTCGTTTGTTTGGTGCTGATAAAAACGGGAAAATTCGTGTGACAAATAATAGGAAGGTTAAAAATAAAATCTGTGATTATCTGAAAACAAAATACTAATTTACTTTAGTTTAGTTGGTATATATTTATTGTATATGTGTCAAATATTCTAAATAATAATTAATGAACGATTGTGATGATAATAGATATGTATTGAAAAATTGTTATATCGATTCAAGACTGTGAAAATAAGACAAATTTAGTATGTCATTGAGAAAGTTTTTACGTACTACGTATTCTGATATGTATGTAAATAAAGTTGTTTGTATGTACTTAATTCGTTTATTTATGATACGAATAATTAATATGTTATATTTCATTTATTAAAAACATGATTTTCATAACAAACTTTAATCACCAGTTGGTACGAGCTGCTGAATAGATATAACGCATAAATTTCAAATTTCGCGCACATAACCTACGAATGCGACGTTGCCACATACCTAACCAAAGACCAAAATCACAGCAATTTCCAATCTTCATCGTATTTGTTATTACATTTAGAACCAGCCTTTGAATGTTATTAAAGTTAATAACTATTCCTGAACATCTTATTTTTCTACTGTTCAAATCCCGTTATGATCTGTTCGTCAGTTGAAAAGATATCAATGATAATACACGATAAACTCCGCGATTTCTCATAAGAGCCCATGTTGAATCAACTAGAGAGGCGCAAAATACAGGGTGTGCCATTTAGACCTTCGGTATTTCAACATTGAGTAACTATGACACTTTTCAGCCGATTTTGGCAAATGAGCAAGATTTGTTTAGGATATACTTTACCATTTATTTCAAATCAGTTTTAGAACATAACGTCGATTAAATGACCACCTCCATTCGATACACAAAAAGCAGTTCTTTTTCGCGCATTCTGCATAACATTGGCCAGCATTTCGGGCGTTATGGCAGCTATTTCGGGTCTTATGTTACATTTAAGTTCGTCAATTGTCTTTGGCTTGCTGGCATAAACTTTGCTTTTTAAATAACCCCAAAGAAAAAAGTCAGGTACAGTTAAATCCGGAGAACGAGGAGGCCACTCCAAATCGCGATACGATAAGCACGCACAGTTTTCACAATTGCACGATTGTTTTCAATGTAAAACGCTACGATTTCAGCGGGTTCTTTCGGTGTGTATTGACTCATGGTTAAAATGGTACTGAATGACGTTTCAGAATCGTGTTCATTTGTCAAAATCGGCGGAAAAACAACAGAGTTATTCAATGTTGAAATACCGAAGGTCTAGATGGCGCACCCTGTAGAAATATAAATATCTCACTAAAAAACCCCCCTCAGACCTTGAAATTTCGTACGGATAATTTTTTAATTATATTCTAACGCTCTGCAAAGTTTAAGATTTTTCTGTTCGTTAATTCTTCATCCCGAGTAACTCCCTTAATAATGAAAAACAATATCATTCATATGGCCTCCACGGCTACGTTTGCAGGACCATGCTTTTTTGATAAAATTTTCCATTACATTTTCGCACATTTGGGGCTCTAATTCGTCGATAACGGCACGAATCTTCTCTTTGGGTTTTTGAATTGACTGAGGCGCATCAGTATAAACCTTATCTTTCACGTGACCCCAAAGAAAAAAGTCTAGAAGTGTTAAATCGCATGATCTCGGCGACAAATTGTAATCGCCGTTTCGAAAAATCACTCGGCCTGAGGTATGTTAAGTTGACGGAACCACATCGTCCAATCGAGTCCCCACCTATATCAGAATTTAAGGCTCATTTAAGGCTAATTTAATGCCATAATACTAAATTTAATGCTCCGTTATTTTTTAAAAAAACAATGGGTTCCGCTGGCTTAACGTTAAGTTGACGTAACCACACGTTAAAATAATATTTAAACAAGTTATCACCTATACCAGAATTTAAGGCTCATTTAGGGCTATCGAAATACCCCATTGCTGAATTTAATGCTCCCTTATTTTTTAAAAAAACAATGGGTTCCGCTGGCTTAACGTTAAGTTGACGTAACCACATGTTATAATAACAATTAAACAAGTTATCACCTATACCAGAATTTAAGGCTCATTTAGGTTTTTTAAAAAAACAATGGAGCATTAAATTCAGCAATGGGGTATTTCGAGAGCCCTAAATGAGCCTTAAATTCTGGTATAGGTGATAACTTGTTTAATTGTTATTATAACGTGTGGTTACGTCATCTTAACGCTAAGCTAGCGGAACCCATTGTTTTTTTTTTAAATAACGGAGCATTAAATTTAGCATTATGGCATTAAATTAGCCTTAAATGAGCCTTAAATTCTGATATAGGTGGGGACTAGATTGGACGATGTGGTTCCGTCAACTTAACATACCTCTCGGCCTGGAAACTTTTCACGCAAAAGACTTATGGTTTCGCCACTTGTGTGGCACGGAGCGCCGTCTTCTTGGAAATAAACATCGCCCACATTCATATCTTCCAATTATGGCCATAAAAATTCATTAATCATGGTTCGATAGCGCAATCGATTCACGTAAACAGAAGCTCTAGCTTCATTTTCAAAATAATAAGGCCCAATGATTCCTCCTGCCCAAAAACCACACCAAACAGTTACACGTTGCGGATAAAGAGGCTTTTCAATAATAATTTTGGGTTTTCAGAGCCCCAAATGCGACAATTCTGCTTATTAACGTAGCCTCCAAGGTGAAAATGAGCCTCATCGCTCATAATGATTTTTCCGTGAAATCCAGGTTTATTTTCATGCATTTTTGTAGCGAATTTTAACAATTTCAATGCGTTTTTGAAGCTTGTATCGTTCCATTTTTATTAATGGCATAGTTTTTAGTTGTCATCTGTCAAACAATGATACCTCTTATTACTACAGCGGCCAAAATAGCGGGCTATTAAAAATTAAATCATTAATTGAAAAACCCTGTATCATCTATCGTTTCTCATGTAAAGAATATTTCTTTCGAATTTGTTAAACTTTTAGTCAGGAACAAATTTTATTTATTGTCATTAGAATTTCTTTATTTCATTCTTATTCTAACTTTTAATTACAACATCTGACTCTTAAGACTTGGAATTAATTAAAAATTGTTTCGTTCTTTGTTTTAGGTGAGTTCAACTGCAATATATTATATTCAACTATTTGTGAGTAAAAGAACAATATGAATGATTATTATTTTAACAGTAAGTTTAATGTTATAATGGAGAAATTAATTGAAGATGAATTATAAATTGGTTTTACATATTAAATACCATTTATTCGTGGATGTTTGTTCAGCTGGTATTGTACTTGCTTGAATGATGATATCAAACTCGATAGGGTGAATCGAATTCGACGCGTGTAATGATTTATACAAATCAATCACACCCTTTCGATCGCTGAGTGAACAGTAGTAAGCATTAGCTTTGATTAGGACATACGAGTGACAGTTTAGTAATCCCCATGGTGATACCACAGGTGGAGCAAAGTGGTGCAAAGACCGTAGGTACATTGATATTAGAGCTGGTTGTGTTCACTGTATAGTGTACATAAACAGGCAATCATCAACACTTAAGAATTTACTGTATTACTATACTGTTGCTGATAAGGACAAAGATTGCAGTAAAATTTCTACTTTTTTCACTGCACACGAAAAGATTTATTCCTAGTTGCAAAAGCACATGGCACAACGTTGTCCCAGTACTGGCAAATATAGTGTTGAGACTTGGCCGCCAGTATTGCGCCATTACCGTAATGATATTTAAGGGCTTTACTTGGCGTTCAATATTGGTCAAGTATTGGCCAAACAATGGGGCTCAAAATCGACTCGAACTATGCATATCTACGATGCTAATAATGACTTATTACTGAAATGATATTTAAGGGCTTTACTTGGCGGAGAATTCTGAACAAGTATTTAATACATATTTTGAGAGAAAAATGTTTATTTTATCGGGGAAAAAGTTGAAAATATATTTTTCATTAAGAATTGTTTTAGGTCAAAATTCGATGTAGTTTTTCCTAAGTTTACTCTTTAGTAATGGTCTGATTTCAAGAAATGATTAATAATTATCTTATTTAAATATTTTTTTTAAAACTACCGTCTTAGGTTATTTAATTAATCTCGTATTTTGGAATTACTTATCAGAACTTTTGAAAAATTTTAAATTAGGTGGTTGAATTTGAAATTTTTGCCACTGGCTACGTTATCAGGGGATCATTAGTCACGTATCAGATAGGATACGATCCCAGCAGGTGTCCTCGTAGACAATTTCAAACTCTTATATCGCAATAATGCAAATTAAATGCAAATTAAATTCAAATTAAAAGAATTTGAAATCTTTTTGTCGGAAAAGAGTCGCTTTCGACTGTGCCGGGATTCGTGCCGGTCTGCGATCGGCAATCGAAAGACCCGGGCTCGAATCCCGACACAGTCAAAAGCGTTTCTTTTTCCACAAAAAGATTTCAAATTCTTTTAATTTGTAAAATTTTAATCAAGTTTATAAAAAAATAGTTGTAGCTAAAAAATAAGAGATTAATTCAAATTTGAGACGGAGGGATTTTTTAGAATTATTTAAAGAAGACTATGTTTTAATTTATGGAAAAATGTGTCATATTGCAACTTTTCGGTAGCGCTAATAAAAAACTTTCCAGAAACAAGCACGACTTTTTGAAAGATTATAGCAAACTTCAGTAAAAGCTGTTTTAAATATTCTATTCTATTCTGCACATATATTAGAATCCTTGAGATTTTGTTCGATAATTTCTCTGTTTTGAAGACCATGTCATTATTTTTGGTACGATTTAAAAAATTTGTATGGCTGAGGCAGTCAAATGTTTTATATGTCTGAAAATAATTTGTTCTGTGTGTTAATAGTACATTACGTGCCTAGGCGCACAATGAGGGGTATTGCGTGACGAGCGACAATGCTCACAAGAGATCGAAGCTGAGGCGCGATCAGTCCTGCGAGCATTGTCGCGAGTTTCGTAATTTCCCGAATTGTGTGCATTGGCACGTATTCTATTCTATGTGACTTCGGTGCATATACGAGTTTTTATGCGTACATTTTGATTTTATCGATCTTGTGTAGTAGTAGCGGATTTTAATAGACGCATGCGCAGTTCAAATATACAAGGCTTTGTCAGTAGGGTGGTAACGCTGTACGAAGAAGAAGAAGAATAAGAATAAGATTGTGCTCCGTTGCATGGCTATAGGCGCATGCGCAGTTCAATTTTTACATTTAATTACTCTGTAGCGCAATATACTACATTGCGCTACTGTTAACTGTAGTGAAAAAAAGAGTTTGCGCGCCGGTGGCACATAAAATATTTAATGTGCCTTCGGCGCGTAAACTCGTTTTTACGCTACAGTTGAGAGCAGCGTGATATTGTGTATTACGATACAGAGGAATGTAATGTAAAAATTGAACTGCGCATGCGCCTATTACGATACAGCGGAGCGTAATCTTCTTCTTATTCTTTTTCTTCGTACAGCGTTCGCACCGTACATAATACGCACATAATACATTATTAAAAAGCTATTATTTTGATTATTTAAAACTTATGTTTTTTGCAGCTTCTCATTTTTTATTTCAAGTATCATGAATGTATTGAAAAGATTGTGTGCTTAAAGAATCTTTATGTTCGGATGGAGAAATGTTTCATTTGGTGCTTCTAAATGTTTAATATAAACATGCTCTTAAGTTAATTATATTAATGTTCTGAATCTTGCTACGAGGGAACCATGGATCTGTTTACATTCAACAAATTGAGACTCGGATGACAGCGTCTTCAATCTCGTTTGTCCCCTTGTTTACCCCAAAGTAATAAAGGTAACGAAGTTTACCTGTTCGGAGTTTTGTATTCAGTTTTATAGACTATTTTATGACGCTAGGATTTTACGACTGTGTATCGAATCATACGATCCCAGTTGTTAAAACATATGTATAGAATTTACATTTTCAAAACGCATTTCAGAAAAAAAAGCAAGTTTCAGAGAAGATGAAAAATTTTAATTAACTTTATTAAAGTTCATTCAATTCGACTCCAACATCAGTTATATATACTTTTATGATGTCATTATTATTCTATTTTAAGAGAGTGCTATTTTTTTATAGGTAGTCTCTTTTTAAAATAAAAACGTTTAGTTTTCAGATGAAAGTAGATCGAACACTAAAGGGGAAGAATAGCTCGCTTTAATAAAATATCATCTTGCCTCCAAGAAAGATAGTTGATCGATTTATCATTTCAAATATTTGAAATAATTTAGAGAAATTATTTTTCTTGATATCAAAATTTGTTTGTGATAAGTACTAATTATTATCTATCATGATAAAGTACTTTATCTTGAGAATCTACTTACAGTTTTGTAAGTTCATTGAACGATAAAAAATATATTTTTCTAAATTAAATGATTGCTTTCTCCCGCATTGAAATAAAAAGCAGCGTCTATCGATTAATAGATTGTATATTTGAAAGTCATAATAATTAATTTTGTTTTTAAAGAAAACATTTTTTCATCGTTCAATGAACGTTTGAAACTGTAAGTACATATTTTGAGAAATAAGATCCGTTTACTTAAGCCGAAGATATTTTTGTTCACCGTGAAGATTTATAGAAGACACAGAAGATAAATAGACGTATTGTCTACTACAATCTTTAATTCAGTGTGTCCTTCGTTTTTCTTCGCAACTCTAGGGAAAAAAGTGGAGTGCTAAAAATCTCTCGAGATGTTGATAAGATTTAGTACACTTGAATGAATCCTTGGGTAGCTTTTAGAATATCTTTTTCGCCATTAATAGCCCAAATGGCCTCCGCATATCGATTCTACATAGATATAAATGTGTTGATATGCGATCGATACGATCATTATTTTAGTCATAAACACCTTGTTGATATAAAAAAAAATATGATGAGGGTGATGGTATCATTGTTTCACCCTACTTCGATGAGTTCGAATCTAATTACATAAAAGTCACCTTTATCTCTTTGACTTACACCACCCTAACAGAAATTCCCATTCGCTTCAGTACACAAATTGTTAGACCCTTTACTAACCCCACGTCATTATATGTAGAATGTGGTTTTATTATTTCACAGTAAAAAGAAGCAAATTTCTTTGCCTTTGCGAAGCTGAAATATCAACAGCTCTTATCGTTATTTTCGCAATTTTTGCTACTAATGAATCCAAGTTCACTCCATGGTTTATTATGAGTTTTAGTTGTTTCTTGTTTATTCAGAAAAAAACATCCCTTCTAACTAAAAGTAACATCTTTGCAGTAAAACATACTTTTTTTACTCAGAAGCATTCTTCTTGTCTGGAGTGTTTTTTTCTGAGTGGATATCTGATTCAATCTAAAATAGGGTAAACTCGAATAATTATAATGAGGTATCTGAGATTTTAAAGCTAGTAATTAAGAAACTTTTTATGTTGAAGAGGAAGTAAATTGATTAAATTTTATTATTTCATTTTGCAGATCTCTTCTTACTATTGTCACGCTATTTTTCACTCTTGAACAAGATTAAATAAATAAATGAATAAAACTGTAAGCGGTTCAAATTGATTATTTATCTATTTAACAGTTGCAGAAACTTTTACAATTACAAAGGAATTATATCGACCCTCGATAACAATATTTGTATTTCAAAGTGACATGTTTGATAACATGTCTATTATTGTATTGACCCAAATTAATAGAATTTTTGTTAATTTCTTTGGCATAGGGTCAGTTTCTTCTTATTTTCTTTGATTACAATTATTATTAGATTTAAAAATGCTCAAAAAGAAAGAAAGGCAAACGTTTCGGCCACATATGGGGGCGCTCTTCAGTGCCATAAATTCAAAGATTAATTCAAAATTTCTGTAAAGGATTAGAATATAGAAGATAATTAAAAAAAAGGATTATCATAGAAATTAAAAACTTATCTCATAGCTTGCAATTCAAAATGAAGTAGTCCAGTATGCAGCATCACGAATTGAAAAAATATTTGAAGTTCACTATGAATAAAAAACCGGATAAAATGAAAAAATATAAAAGCTTTTGCACACGAACCGACCGAAATTTTTTTCAAAAAATGTTTATTATTAAAGAAGGACGCCAAATTAGTTCTCAATGGCAAAATGCGAACAAGTTTTACATTTATGAAAACTTCTCGTGAAGAATTTATTACCGGTGTCTCTTATAGAATGATCTGAACTGTTTTTATTATCATTTTTTCAAAACATCTCGGAATAAATCTGAATGTGAAAATAAACAACTTTCAATTTTTTTAAATATTGAGTAAAATTACATATATGGATAATATAATATTTTATGTTTATGAAACGCCTTGCTTGCAAATTCAGTGTTAAATGGATTGTCCGTGAAGCTTATATACAAAATAGTTTTCTTGAAAAATAAACGCCTTCGTCCACTCGTGAAAATCATCATAAACGTCTCGAATTTCTTAACTAGGTACAGGACAATAGTCTTCTTCAAGGAGGAAAAGAACCTCTCAGGATTGCTTATAGAAAAAAAATTTCGGTCAGCAAAGCCACATGTTCCGAGTCGGTTTTTAAAACAGTTCAGATCATTTTGTGAGAGACGCCGGTAATATTTTTTTCACGAGAAGTTTTCATAAATGTAAAACTTGTTCGCGTTTTGCCATTGAGAACTAATTTGGCGTCCTTCTTTAATAATAAACATTTTTTGAAAAAAATTCCGGTCGGTTCGTGTGCAAAATCTTTTATATTTTTTCATTTTATCTAGTTTTTTATTCATAGTGAACTTCAAATATTTTTTCAATTCGTGATGCTGCATACTGGACTACTTCATTTTGAATTGCAAGCTATGAGATAAGTTTTTCATTTCTATGATAACCCTTTTTTTTAATTATCTTCTATATTCTAATCCTTTACAGAAATTTTGAATTAATCTTTGAATTTATGGCACTGAAGAGGGCCCCCATATGTGGCCGAAACGTTTGCCTTTCTTTCTTTTTGCGCATTTTTAAATCTAATAATAATTTTAACCAAAGAAAATAAGAAGAAACTGACCCTATGCCAAAGAAATGAAAAAAAAATAATATTTGTATTATTAGATAATTGGCTTTAGGGTCCATAAATGAAAAAAACAGTAGTTTTAATCAAACGTTTCGACTCTGATTGGAGTCCTCATCAGTGATCTTTATTTCTAGAATATGAAAAAACAACTAGTTAATATTGCGCATGTGAGTTCCACTTTTGAGTACAACTTCGGTATTGTCTACAGAATAAAAATATGAGATAATTTACTTAAATTAAACATAAACATTTTTTGGTGAAACACAAGAGAAATCTTAAGAATTGATATTGAAAAGTAACACATACATTTTTTTTTTTTTTTCTTTTCAATATCAATTCTTAAGATTTCTCTTGTGCTTCACCAAAAAATGTTTATGTTTAATTTAAGTAAATTATCTCATATTTTTATTCTGTAGACAATACCAAAGTTGTACTCAAAAGTGGGACTCACATGCGCAATATTAACTAGTTGGTTTTTCATATTCTAGAAATAAAGATCACTGATGAGGACTCCAATCAGAGTCGAAACGTTTGATTAAAACTACTGTTTTTTTCATTTATGGACCCTAAAGCCAATCATCTAATGATACAAATATTACAAAGGAAGTTTTATTTTCCCTCAAATCATGTCGCTTACTTTCTTCTAGATTTTTCAGACTTTCTGCAAATACCTCTGCTCAATTTTATCTTCTTGAATCTTTTCGAACGTAAGATGCAGTTTGATAAGTAAAAAATTTATTGACATACTAAGACGTGGTAAAGACTCTCTAACTGGGATTACAATAACTTTATTGCGGTTCTCGAAATCAGAAAATACTAGTTCGATCTCTAATGCTCAGAAATAGGGGAACCTGTTTTATCTTTTCGGAAACACTTTTATTATACTTCACTTATTTTATTGAGCTTGATAGTTTTTCCTGTGACTATTATACGAGGAAAAGAATTAAGAAAATTCAATGGTAAAGCCAGAAAGACTAAATGTACAAGAGTAACCGATTGGTCGCCTCGTTCTGTCGCGTCGAAAGGGTCTTAGAGCAAGCTCAACTCGGATTAAGAGATTTTCGTTCGAATTTCGCGTCAGTCAAGCCACGGCAGGATAATCCTCTATAGACGCTCTGCTGCTTTTGAAGCGCGTGCTAAATAAATAGCGGGCTTTCCTAATAGTTTAATAACGGCTTATAATAAGAACAAGCAACACAACTGATGTTCGGAATCTCAATTTATCTGAAATACAGTTTGGGAATCGTTTATCTACATGAAGAGACTTTCTATTAGAAATATTAATAATTTTGGTTTCAATTTAGGAATGCATTTGCAAAAATAAGACTTTTTTTTAATAATACTTGAGGCACTGAGAATGACTTATGGGTAGAGCCCAAGAATTAAATTTTATAGGAGAAATAAAAAATGTTCTTTGTGATATAATTAAAAATAGGAAATTGTGACCTAATTGTCATTCTCAATCATTTGAAAATGAATTTGTTCGTGTTTTGAATCTATAAAAAAGTTTAGAAGTCTTTGTAAATGATATTTTATTATTTGAAAAAACATCACATGTGACAGAAAACATTTATTTTTAAAAAATGAATGGATAATTTTTTTTTGAAAGTTTCTATATTTAAAAGATTATTATATGAACAAGATTTTTTATAATTTTTATTTCAAAATATTAATTATTTAAAGAGTGACGGTCAATACCGCGTAGCATCTTTTTATTGAGGTGCTTTGCGGTGAACAACATTACTCAGGACTGGTTCATCTGAAATAAAAAATACAAAAATATTTCGTTGATTTATTAGTATCTTCAGTCCTTAATCGAAGGTTTTTGCAAAAAAAATTTTTTGGACATAATGGCAGCTTGTCAAAGTTGAAACTTCGATTTTTGGGAGAAAATTCTTTTGTTTTTTGTTAATTAAAAAAGAGGTTTTTAGGAAAAAAATCTTTCGATTAGGGACTACTTTTTTATATTTAGGAAAAGACTGACAACTTTGAAATTGATTAGTTCAGCGATTTTTGAGAAATCTTGCTCACCGACTTTGAAAACTTCATTTTAATACGCATTTGAATTATGAAATGCTATTTACATGCAGATAAATTTTTTTTTTTCTTACACAAGGTCATCAATTCCAGCCCCATTTAATTATATTCCATTATATTATAATAAATATTCTTAAACGTCAATTTGGTGCTGTCGAATTTTTCAAAAGTTTTCATACACGAAAATTAGACCTCAGGAAAAAATAGATAAATTTAATTATGCGATTCTAATAAATCATGAATCATTTTTTGAGAGAAAAGATTTCCCACAACTTCACCGTTTCTGATTTTTAAAAATAAATTCTTTAATGGCTGTAACCATTAAAAAAACATTTTCCAAAACGAAATTTTTATAAACAACTTCCTGAATTTGATAATAATTTATTCATTTTCAAAAATTGGAAATGGTTAAGTTGTAGGGAATCTTTTTCTTAAAAAAGTGATTTGTAATTTATTAAAATCGCATAATTTTTTAAACTTTGGTAAGAAGCGATAAGAAAAAAAGTTAAGATAAAAATAAAATTTATTAATAAAATTATTTTTCTGTATTTCAAACTTTTTTCATTTTTCTCTTCCAAAATAGCCATTCGATAATAATATTGCTATTCTTGAAAGCAAAATTATCTATTTTTGCCTGAGGTCTAATTTTCGTGGATCTATTACCTTAAAGCGAAATGTCAATTTTATGAAAAGATACTGCAGATAAACGTAAAATTTATGTATATTTCAAATGATAATAACTCTCAAACTAATTAACGACCAAAATTGTTACACAAATGTCGTAAAATTAGAAAAACATATAGATAATTAAAAAGTTTTAAAAAAAATGAATATACATTTAAATTTATGAAAATTTTTCACAAGAAAAATCATGAGGAAATAGAAAATGCAGTTTGCAACGTGTATTGTGAAATGAATTATGAAAAAAACATTTTTGAAATATGCATCAATGTTTGGAAACTTGTTTCTCTGTTCTATGAAAATTGAATGAGGAATGTTCCGATTAATCCTAGTCGTGTGTCTACCACAAATATACTTTATTTGATGGAATAATACAAACATGTTATGCTTGGTAGAATTGTACACAGAAACTCAAGTACAACTCTATTTGCTATTAACTTTGGTACTCGGTCGCAAGTCTCGTAATATTCGCATCATAATTTACATTTACATTACGAGTTGCAAATGTGTATGTGAACACATGCTATCTTTTCTAGTTTACATTTAGAGATGTATCCTACATTGTTCTGTGAATGAATTTTCATGAATTCTATAGTTTTTATTCAAGAATATCATTAAAAATTGACATTTTGATGGTAAAATTATTCTTCCTTCATAACTTAGAGAAGTCTTACACGGACAAAGCTAAGTTTGGAATTTTTTGAAAATGACATTTCAATTTAGGAAAAATCGCATCGTAGTTAAAATTGTTCACAACAAAATACTAAACTTTAGAAATACTATGATTATTTACCATAGGTTATAACAAACTTTACTATAACCTGTACTAAAGTTTCATATAATTTTTCAAATTCTTAGTATTTTGACTGCAAGTATTATATGAACTTAAAATAGCTTTAAATAAATTAAAAACCCAATCTCTTATTTTAAAATATTTTATGCATTTTTGAATGAAAAAGAAGAACAAGTAATTTTAAAAAGCAACAATTCCAATAACTAAACTTTGGGAGTTTGAAATTTCTGTATTAAATTTTCAATATAAACACAGTGAAATATGGATATTCAGAATTAATATGTAGATATTTAACTATGGGATAAGCATCTTATATATTCGCTTCTAATATAGCCCCATAGTTGAATATTCGTTTTTCTGCATGTGTGATATAATTTTTTTCTAGTAATGTGTATTAAATTAAAAATTCCTTCATCATAGAAAATACAAACTTCAATTTGAATATACATTTGTTTCTATTTTAACAATGTTTATTAGTTTTGATATGTTTTTGTCAAAGACGAAGGTGTATCCATTTTTTGTAATTTACGAAAATTGTTATTTTAATTTACTCCTGATGAAGAAAAATATATATCCAGGATTAATATCTAGATATTTAAATATGGAAATATGGATTCTCCGGGCTTTTATTGTAAAGGGTTTCCCAATAAGGGTGATATGTTTTGAAATTGAAAAAAAACACTGAATATTCATTCGGAATTGATCGAAATCTTTTTTATTATATTGGATATTCTATGCCATTTATGATTTAAACAATATATCGGCCAAATGTCCCCCGAGACTTGAGCCAAAAATGCGCCTCATCAGAAAAGATGATTTTTTGATGAAAATTGGGATCATTTTCAATTGATTCCAGAGCCCAATCCGCGAACTCCCGACGCAAACGATGGTCATTAGGCTTCAGTTCTTGGGCCAGAATCATCTTATAGGGATGCAGGCCAAGATCCAATCGCAAAATACGCCAGGTAGTCATCCTGGACAGGCCCAATTCCTGAGATCGGCGTGGCACGGACAATTCACGGTTTTCCTCGATACTGGCCTGTACGGCGGCTATATTCTGTGTAGAACGTGCGGTACGCATACGATTTTTAGGCTTAGTATCCAATAGAGTAAATTCACTCTCCAACTTATCGATTATTCGACGAATTGAGAGCGCGGATGGAGCAGAATGACGACCATATTTTGCACGATATGCTCTTTCAACACCGACAAAACTTCTCGAATGATTAAATGGCAAACCTTACTGATGACAACTGACAGCAGACGTCAAAAATTTCAGTTCAAATGAGCCCGATAGGGACATTCAAAATCATATCACCCCTATTGGGAAACCCTTTACATCAAAGTGCATAAGAATAAAATTATTAACATGTTTAAAAGTGTAATGTTTAGATATTCAACTACAATATCTAATGTTTTAATACCGTACATATTATAGGTGATTATCTTGATATTACAACTGAATATATATGATTGTTGTCCCACAGTTGTACACAGTTTGTCCCAAGAATAACCAAAATTTATATTTAAATCATACAACATGCAGCGCCATGTATTGAAAATTTGCAGCATTAAAAAGATACATTCATCCTCTTTCAAACGCACCTAAATTCATGTAAATCGGATGACAGGTGTGAAAATTACAGCCATTTCAATAAAAGAAAAAGTGTGCTAATGTTACAAAAAAAAAAAATGGAACAAAGAGCAAATATAAAATTTTGTGTTAAACTTGAGAAAAAATTCGCTGAGACATACGAATTGATGAAAAAAGTTTATGGTGATGATTGTATGAGTCGTACTCAAGTTTATACGTGGTTTACACGATTTAAAAATGGTCGTGAGGATTTAAATGACGACCTAAGGCCAGGTCGTCTAGAAGTTAGTAATCGTGCTGAATTGGTGGAAAAAGTCCGTGAAATCATTGGTATCGATGCAAATTTTACTACGAGAATGTTGGCTGAGGAATTAAATACCAAAAAAGTGAACGAATTTTTTATGAAGAAACGGATTTCTCTCATCAACCACCCTCCGTATTCGCCTGATCTATCACCATGTGACTATTTTCTATTTCCAAAACTGAAAACCAAGATGAAAGGAGCATTTTATGATGATATCCCAGCCATTCAAGCAGCCGTAACCGAGGTGCTGAAGAACATTCCTATAAATGACATAAAAAAATCTATGCATGCGCTGGTTGATCGTTCCAAACGTTGTATTGAGTCTAATGGAACCTATTTTTAATAAATAATAACTTTCAAAAATAATATAATGTGTATCTTATTCTATATCCAAAAAGTTCGGTTATTTTTGGGAGACACTGTGTATATCTAATTATCAATCCAGAAAATCTATTTTTCTCCGTATACAAATCAGTCATTCGCGCCCCAGGAAAATGAGAAATAATTACAATAAGTGAAAACATCATTACTATACATGACTGCAGAATAATAATTGCCATAATCAAGAAATTAGTTATCAAAACTAAAAGGATTATTATATAAACTCTTCTTTCTCAACTAACAGTTTTGGTTAAATTTATCAAGAACATACTTTTTTGGCGTAAATCTTTTTGAGCTAATTTTACAAACTCTGGAATTACTTTTGGGAGAAAGGTGGTTAAGTCGCTTCGTTGAAACCGCAGTGAACTAACCACAAGCTATTGGCCAACCACTTATTGGACACCCTAATAACTTTGCCGTACCTCACTCCACTTGAATGTAGATCCGATAACGGTGAGTCTTATGCGTACTTATATGTATATAGCTAAGGCTTTTCGGGAGACCTGCTTCGTAGGTTTCACAGGAGGATGTTTTATGTTAAAGTTATGGCTCGTTAATAATGGACTATCCTTGCATTTTAAAACATCTAAACACATGTCCAAGCGTGTCGCACGAAACTGAAGACCTTTTTAATTTTAATATAGTCTCTCAATATGAACCATCATATTTACTGTACTATTGCCATTTTTTAAATTTAGCTGAAACAGTATCATTACCTTTTTCAGGTCAGCTGAAAATAAAATATAAAATAATATTGATCGAGAGAAAACTAGAGTAGAACTCATCCATTTTTCTTATTCGCTACGTCTTTCAACTTTATGGCACGAAAGTGAACGACCATTTCTGAGCAACGTTCTTGCGATCCAAGAAAGTACTTGAAAGGTTTCGATCATACTCTAGATTGATCACATGATGACATACGTTTTGGAGTTCCTTTGACGTCTGAAGGTTTTCCAAAGCTACCCTTTCATGCATTACTTTTGTCTTTGATAACGGGGGGGTTTCACTTTGTTAAACGGAAATAATACTTGAATTACAATGAAATATCCGGTTTCAGTTTTAACGTCTGACATCACTTATTGCTAGATCCACAAAGAATATCGAAACCTATCAGTTTTAGAGCTGTGCATGTTTATATTTTTTTGTATTTTAACGTAGGAAATAACTGAAGATCAAACTCTACCTGAGGGACAAATGAAAAAATAATTCTCTGTTTATATTTTTTGTTAGATATCAATCTACCATAGCTTGTTTTTTTTTGTAAGCAGAAAATCATATTTCTAAAATTTCCACATTCATAAGCCCTTCTTTTATTATACAGATTGAAACTAGGCTTGGCGAATAAGTAAAGGTTTGGGTCAACAGCTTTTCAACCCTCTTATTATGTTCGATCACGTTGTCACGCACAGTTCTGAGGATTTTGAGACTCGCGATAAATAGGAATATTTGCAAGCGAGCCCTTACTTTTGAAATATTTATTTGAATTGATGTTTCATTGCATAGCGATTTTTGTTTAGTTTGATGTTCATTCTGTACGGAGAAAAATGGATATTTAAGTATGTTAATTTTTATGAAACTCTATTAAACTTCCATTAAATTTAATGGAAGTTTTTCTCAGTAACGTATATTAAATTTAAAATACTTTCATCTTCAAAAAACAAACTTTTATTTGAATTTTAATTCACATGTGTATATATTTTCATAATTTTTGTTATTTATAATATATTTTGATTGAGGATTTATTAAATTTCATATGGATGTATATTAATGTTTCATAATATACAAATCTATTAATTTTAATTGACCACTTGTGTATTAAAATCTACACGGAAAAAAATTTGATGGCTAAATGTACATATTACGTTTCGTGAGAAGAAGTACCATTTTAGAGAGTAAACCAGAAC
This sequence comes from Diplolepis rosae, assembly GCA_030998225.1. Lineage (NCBI taxonomy): Eukaryota > Metazoa > Arthropoda > Insecta > Hymenoptera > Diplolepididae > Diplolepis > Diplolepis rosae. Next base: position 17,383,192 of record JAPYXD010000710.1, on the reverse strand, counting down.
TATTGGAAAAAGTCCCATCATAATGGTAAAGTTTATTAGGTCAATCATTGCTCACTGTCTGTCGTTTTAATCGTTGTTTTTTAAATTTTTACCATCTATGGTGGGTACGTTTCACTTTCGATCATTCTCATATTTCGACTACAGTAGGGCTTAAAAACTCTCGCAATTGCGGTTCGAAATTTTGGAACTTGTATTAGATAAAAAGTACCATTTACGATTCCAACGTTTGAACTCTGATAGGAACTTTTTCGAACGTTACGATTATAATATTCCGTAAATGCGTGAAAGAAATATTTCAACCTATGGAATGTCTTTTAATATAAACGCGAAAGATATGCATACACATCTTTAAAGCTATGTTTTTGCCATCATTCTTGGTGATATTTCCCGAAACGTGTTATATTAAATAGCATATTTTTGGGACTAACTGGCAGAAATTCCTAATGGTTCTGGTTTACCGTCAAAAATGATATTTTCAACCATCAAATTTCTATCCGTGTATATAAATTAATAAGGTTTTTAACGGTGCATGAGATGCTTAGCACATAGCTGAATATCTAAATATTTATCTTGAATATCTATTTTCCTCCGTGTGGTATTTCATCCGTTGAGAGGATTTTAATGTATATTAGGTTCGTAAAGTAAACTCACTAACTCGGTGTTAAATTATTATGAGATTATGGCATAGAAACATGTTCTCTTTTTTGTTTTTTTTCTGACAGTGCCCCAGGGTACAGTTTTGCGAGGTCGGAAGTACAGTTCTCCAGTATTTCGTTCTGTATGTTTATATATGTGGCCTGGTCATACGCGACCCTTCGAACCGTGGGAAGCTCGTGTTACTTTATGTTTCAAGATCTCCACGCGTGACATCATCACTGAATTACGTGAGGAGGGTGTAAAATCATCCTACTGCATAACAGTTTCAAGAACAGGAACAAACCTCACTTAACCCCTCAACTGGCTGACTCAAATTTTCTGAAATAGGACCCCGATGACAGAGAATTAAAATAAATTCGAAAATCCTAAATGTTTGGATACGGTGTTTGTTAGGTGCTGATTATTTTTTGTTGATGTATTAGCAAATGTCGAAGATAATAAATGTTTCAGAATTGAGAAAAATAGATATTTAGGATTAATATCTAGATTCTAGACTATCTGATAAGCATGATATATATTCGGTTGTAATATCTAGAACGTCAAGACATTTAGTTGTTATATCTAAGATATTAAAATAAGATGATACTAATGTCCTTGAAGTTACAATTTAATAAACAGGGTGAGTTTTTTATTTTGAAACATCGAAATATCGCAAGAAAAACGCATCGCATGAAAAAAATGTTGGCAATAAAAACTTTTTACTTTTGTGGAGTCGCTTTTTCAGATCGTGAAAATAAAAAGTTTTATTGCTGACATTTTTTTTTCGGTACAATGTGTATTTCTTGAGATATTTTGATGTCTTAAGGGGGTATTCTACTCAAGCGGCCGAAAAAAGATCGTTATTTCAAATTATTGTTGAAACAAAACCGTCCAATATTTAGAATCGCAACGTTTGCAGGTTATTGTACAAGATATACAGAACAAAAATTAGTCTGTTTTTAATGAAAATGTTCATTAATGTTGCCATGGCAACGCCTTAAAGTTGAGCTTGCAAACAAATGTTGCTCCAAGGGGGAAACGATTCTGCTCGTTTAAAACCGGATACAGCAGAGGACATTTTTTTTATCAAAGGTAGATTTGTGATTATCGTTTGAATCTCGGAAACATAAAATATATTAGTTATTAACAAATTTGCGCTACTTTTAATGCCGAATGACGCTTTTCAGCTTGTTTTTGTGTGTTTTTTGCATTAAAAAAATATTCAAACAAAAATTTTTGAGAAAAATTGTGGTTTATGCGATAACTATACGTTTATTGAGTGAGCATAAAAAATTTCAGCGCAATCGAACCACTATTTTTTGTGTTATCATGTCCAAAATCGAGCTTTGTTTGATTAATGGCCGCAAAACGTGAAAAGTATTTGTCATTGAGAAAAACGCTCTCGCACACACGTTTTCTATATTGTTTGCCTCATAAATATGCGGAGAAAAAAAATCGTAGAGTAGAATACCTCCTTAAGGCCATGTATAACTTATCCGATCTCTATCTTACCGACACTTTTTTTTCGTCCTACGCATTTCTACATTAATTGAGGTATCGAATTGAAGCTTTGATTAATTAGTTAAAAAGTACTGAGGAACGTTTCACGGAGAAAAATGGATGTTCAAATATGGGACAGCCATCTTATATGTTCAATTGTAGTATCTAGATGTTTAACTGTAATATCCAAGATATTAATCTCTGCATATTTTAACATCTTAGATATTACACCTGAATATCTAGATATTACAACTAAACATATAAGATGGCTGTCCCATAGTTAAACATTTAGATATTAATGTAATATCTAAGAAATTAAAATGATATGATATTAATATCTCAGATATCGCAGCTGAATATATGAGATGCTTTCATATAGTTTAATATCCATTTTTCTCCGTGATGAATATCCTTTTTATGTCGTAATAGCAATAATACATATAATATATAAAAACTGAATTCCTTGAGCAGCCATATATTCTTTAATTTAATTGAAACATTCTCAAAGCATCTAGATATACCTTTATTTCTTCTTCAAAACACCTACACAGAGAAAAATGGATATTTACATCCTTTGAAATTCCACAGTTTTGAATATTATAATTAGGATACTACACGGAGGTAAATAGATATTCAACTATGAGTCAGACATCTTATATATTCAATTATATCTAAGATATTGCATATGAATATATAAGATGGCTGCTCCATAGTTGAAAAGCTGCATATTTATCCTCAATATCCATTTTTTCCATGTACACGGAGAAAAATAGAGATCAGAAGAATATGAATGGTTATTATAAACCAGGAATGACCAGCAGGTGAGAAAAGAGAGTGTTACGCAGTCTGGGAATGAGTTCTGTACTGTTTAATACTCTCTTTTCTTACTTAGTAGTCATTCCTGGCTTTTAGTAATCATAAATATTTTTCTGATCTCCATTTTTCTCCGTGTACGATTAAAAAAAAGTTTAAATTTAGAATCTAAGAAAGTAGAGACTGTGGCTGAAAACAATTAAATATCAAAATGCTTTTTACATATAAGTAAGATCAACATTTTCATAACCTTGTTATAACATAGTATTCACACTCTAAATCTGAATCAGTCAAATTTTCACTGAATGAATCAGTGATTTGCCTTTTCACTGTTAAATCACTTAATTATCACTGACTCATCAGTGAAAAAAATATTTTTTACTGAAATAATCAGTGAAATTTGACTCATTTACAGTAACCTCTTTTTAGTTATTTGAATCAGTCAAATTTCACTGATAATCAGTAGATTTTGACTGATTCAAATTTAGAGAGCGGAGAAAAATAGATATTTAGGATCAATATCTAGATTTTCAACTATGTAACAGTCATCTTATATATTCGGTTGCAATATCTTAATATTCAGAAATAATATCTGAGATATTCATATTGACCTATTTCCATATTTCAGATAGTAAAGTTTTTATCTATATATTAGAACTGAATATATAAGATGCTTGTCACATATTTGAATATCCATTTTGCTCCATGTTTAACTGAAATATAATGAAGTTTTTTAAATTTAAGTAAAAATAAACATTGTTTATAACGTGGAAAGACACTAGTATACCGAACGAATAAAGTATTCTCTTGATCCAGCTAAAAAAATATTGGGTGTCAATATGCGCATAAAAACGGATGAATTTTAATACCGCGAGATCGAATAATACGCTGTGGGGTCGTAGACTTGCTAAGCCTTACAGATTGTGGGTTCGATCCTCGGTGAAGTAAATCATAGTGTCAGACACGTGAGTTTGTATTTTGGGGTTCGCCAGGACGCAGCTGGTGCGACCGCGAGGATCATCCCCGGGGCTTAGCGACACTTTGATACACATCCGATACCCTCTCATGATCGAAACCTGCCTCTTTATGAATTTATGCCCTCCACTATTTTCCAAACGTCATTATTCTCTGGAGTTTGCATGATATTTATTGACTTGAAGTATATCTCGTTTCAATCATATTCATCATCAGATTTAGTAGTTTGACTTTAATTTGATATTTTTTATTTTACATAAACCTCCATTGTTATTGAACATTGCGAACTTTATACGTTTTGAATTAATATGTGAACATAATGTAAATGGCCACCGTGGTCTTTTATTTTATTTTGATTTATTATCATAAGCTTTATTTATTTTTTTTATAAATTTAACGTTTTCCTTGAGTTATAGATCTTTTAGGAGAATTAAGCGTCGGAACATCTATTTGAAAAATATCTAACGCCTTGGGTTCATACAACTCCTCTAATCCTCCGTTTCTTCTTCTTTTTCTACAATTCTATAACCTTTATTCACTTCTAGTTCCCTTCCTTTTCGTTCGTGCAGGGTAAAAATGCTTGCTAACACAGATATTCTCAATACAAACGACAACAATTTACTGTTGTTTAGAACGCTACAAAATAGTTCCTTTTTATAGTCTACCTTCCTTGCATTTTCACTTCCGACTAACCTACTTCAGTGATATTTATAGTGCGTGTAAAGAGTGCCCTTTTTTATAATTAAGATTGTTATAATCATTCTTATGCGTAACTTGACCTTCTTCCACCTTTTTTTACTAGTTTTTATTTCACTAATTTATTCATTAAATTTAAATGAGACATAAAAGTTATTTACTTACTAAAAATATGCATAAATATTAGAATATGCGAAACTAAAGAAAATTTCTAATTTTAAACAGTCAAAAAATGTTTAATAAGTAGAAGAGCGAATGTGGAATTATTGAAAATAGTAAAGTGAGGGTCCAGAGCTGTTAAAGGATCTTTTTATAGAAAAAAACGTGGAAATTCGTTGAAAAAAGTAGGTGTCAAATTTTATACAAATATAATACCTTCTTATACGTGATCAGAGCGTAAAAATTATATTTTGTTTAAAGTAATACTAGATTAACTATTTTTCAACGGGAAATTCATAAAATTTAAAAAATAGATCGATTTTCACTAAGAGTTTCAACGAAGAATTATAAATTTCATAAGCATTATACGTAGATTCATATTTATATTACATGATTAAATAATTCACATCGAATAATACTCAGACATAAATTTTAGGTGAAAAATAGAAACATGTTTATAAATTTAAAGATTAGTTTACGTTATATAATAAATGGTTTAAATTTTATGCAAAAGTTAATAAAGGAAGTAATTTTCCGAAGATGTAAATGCAGTTCAATTATCATGCAAAGTCAGAATTTTTTATGGGATTCATAAAAGTATCAGTGACATACTCTTAAAAATATTATATCTATTCGAAATGTTTACGTGCATACTGAAAATATCTTTATGCTTCTGTAGAGGATGTTCCAGTCATTCTAAAATGATTATTTAAATTATTTTTTTTAACAATTTCCCAAAATGTATTCAGCAGTGTCTTTATTAAATATAAAATTTTTAGCAAAGTTAATTTACTGTTGGAGGAAATCCGTTCAATTTGGAACGCCTTAATGAATCCCTTCCGCCAGAAAAATGTAGGTTATATTTAAATTTACGACTTTTAGAATATTTATTGATTAAATCATACAATACATATAGATCACAAATTACCATGTTAGGAATTGATGCTCCAGAAGATATATTTATAGTTAAATCAAATGTGACACATGACATTTTGTTTATTTTAATATAATTGAATGTTTTATGCTTTTCACGTTCAAACTGCCATTTGAAAGCTTTAAAATGGCGGAAAAAAATTCAGTAGATCACTGTTTATAACCTCATATGCACTGTTAGAAATGTTCGATACAAAATTTTTATGTTACAAAGATAACGTAAAATTTTACGATATTTATGATGTTTTTGAATAAAAGTATCTTAAAATTGCAAAAAAATGCACTGAAATTTTTGATATTTTTCTTAATAGTATGAAACTTAACTAAATTTTGATGAAATGTATCTTAAAACTACCAAACTGTATCAAAATTTTTATAAAATTTATCATGAAATTACGAAACTGTAACAAAATGTTCAGTTACTGAAAACGTAAAATTATTTCTGTTACAAGATTCATAATTTGCAGATACAAGTGTCGGAATATTCAACACTTTGTAACTGAAAATTAAGAAATTGTTTCTTAAATTTACTAAAAAGTAACTGCATTTTTTGAAATTCTATCTTAATTTTACAAAACTACAACTGAATAAAACTCCAGTCACGTGTTTCAGGAAATTACAGTAGAAATTTCTAACAGTGTACGGAAAAGTCATTGTTTTTGCCCATGGAGAAAAATTAATATTTAGGATTAATATCTAGGTACTTAACTAAGTTATTAATTAATTAGGACTTATTAACTAAACCTGTACATAGAGAAAAATGGTTATCCAGGATTAATATATCTAGATAGATATTCAAGTATGCCACAAGCATCTTATATATTTGGTTGTAATGTCTAGATATTCAGCTTTAATATATCAGATCTTAATTTCTACATATATTAATACCTTTTAGATATTAAAGCTGAATATCTAGACACTACAAATCAATATATAAGATAGTTGTCCCATACTTGGATATCCATTTTTCTTCTTGTAGATATAAAAAGTCTAATAAAATCGGAAATATAAGTTCTAAATCTCGTTATGGAAATTACCAGCAACCAAACCCAAAATTTAAAATTTCTTTCCTTTTGTTTTGGTTGCATGTCAGAATTTGAGTTCATTTTTGTGAAGTTACTATTGAATAACCATAACTATATTACTTTAAGAAATTTCAGAACAAGCTAGAAAAGCGGGAGCATTTTTAACTTATGTACACTGAAAAAAAATGCTATTGAATTAGAAACATTTCTTTCCAAAAGCATGTATACTATGAATTCATAGAAATGTACTACAAGAACCAATAAATATGTTACTAATTCTATAGCATATTGATTTGAATACGTGATATACATGCTTTTGTAAAGAAATGCTATTGATTCAATAGCATTTTTTCTCAGTGTAGCTACCCTCTGTAGTGTTTCTCATTTTTTGAAGATTGTATGAGGGAACATAGAAAGAAGGAAAAGAATACCATAAAAAGAATATATGAAAGAATTTCTCTTAAATGTTACTTATTAAATTGAAATATATGGCAATGGAACTAGGAACTGTAGAACTGCGATACGCTATCTAATGTCAAAATAAGAACCAAAAAATACGAGTAGCTTAGTGAATACTATTCGTAATATTAATCTAAAAGATAATTTCATATTTTTTTGTTCGTTTTAAAATTATATTCTGCAATAAAATGTAAAAATATACTTCAATAAAAATGTAACACCTGTAATTTACATCAGTAAGAGTTTAAAAATGTACATTTATAGTCTGTATTATTGGTCATAAAAAAATGATAATTTTATATCATCAAGTAAATTTCAAAGCATAACGTGCTTCTACTAAATAAACTTTTATTAATGTAAGCAAGGATAAGTTTTATTCAGAATAATAAAAGTAAGAATAATTAGCAATCGTTAACGCAATATATACTATAAACTAACTTGCAGATTATATTTTTAATTTATCTAATAATTCATGCACAAACGAGTTTTAATATATTTCAAAATTATTTTTTTATCATTAGAAATTTATTGAACTACATGATATACTATAATTTATTTAGTATTATAAAATTATAGCTTTTCCACGATACAGATATACAATCAATGCAGAGGGATTATAATATTTTCTCATGCATTAGTCAGAGCAACACGTGAAAATTTCGTTATTATATGGAGAACAAAATGATTAGTTCATCCAACACAAATTGATAGCTATAAATGTCTGGTTGATTTCACCAAATATTTTTTAAACGTGCATTTGGATGCCGTCAGATAATTTTGTTAATATAACCAAAACAGATTTATTCAGTGAATGTAATAAATGAATAAAATTGAGTTTATCCAATTAAAATATTTTTTCAAATCGACCGAATACAGTCAACAAAACAATTTTGTCAAACTAACATTTTTTTCTGGTTGTGATATATCAACGCCACATTGTCTTGTGTACACGGAGAAACTCAAGTTTGAAATTTTTGCCAAACTACGTTTCAATTTAGGGAAAGAAGTGCCATAGTGAGAATTTAACGCAGTAAAATACTGAATTTTAAATTAAATATATTATAATTTACTATAAATTGTATCGAAGTTTACTATAACCTATACTAAAGTTTCATACCATTTTTGAATTTTTAATATTTTGACTCCGAAAAATGTCTAGTTCGCTAGGAATAATTACCATTGCACCTAGATTTTCCCTAGATTCCTAATACTTTTTAGAATTACGTCATGATTTCTGATCTCAATATGTTGCATCTTTCAATGAACTTTGTAACATCTGAACATCAAAGGATAGACGTTGCAAAGAGTATGGACATTCCTCAAAGGTTCAGGAAACTATTGGACTGTTTATCTTCATTTCCCAAGAGTATCACAAAGCTGTCCATTTGATAAGCTGGAACGCTTCAGGATCGAAAGCTCAGCGGTTCGTATCCTGTCAACTTTGCAAAGCTTTAGACTTCATCCTCTTTTTGGTGTTGTGAGTGAAATAATTAGGATCCCAGAACATGAACGAGGATCCTGGTCAAAGCCAGATAGATGTTTGACCTAGCAGACACGATCAACACATGCAGTGTACATAGGTGAAACATTAGCCTGTACGCAGTAAACATGCACGCTTGCATGCTTCGACTAGAGTGGGCTTGCGTGACGTTTTCCATCAACATGGATGGACTGAGTGAAAATAATTGTTATAAGATTTTATTAGGGCGTATGCACATTTGCCCTTACGAAACACATGCACCGAACCGACAGTTTCCGGGATTATCCATAAATTACATAATGGTCTTTCAGAGAAAAGAAAGCTTTAACTTTCTTCTTTGCGGTTCTACACGCAGAAAAAAGAAAGGCAAAATTTACTAACCAGGAACAGTAAATGCTTTTAAGTAAATGTAACAGTAAAAACTGTTAACATAGCTGAAAAGAAATTTCGGAATTACTGAGCGTTTTGTAAATCTCATAGTAAAATCAAAGTAAATCTAACTCTGTCACTTGTGAGTTAAAAATACCTTTATCATATGTATTAAATACAGGATGATAAGTACTATTCACTGGAACTGAATTACAATACTAGTATAGTACACATTAACGAAAGATCAGTAGATTTTACCGATCTGGATGTTTCGCTTAACTCGCGCACATGTAACGAAAACATAACCTTCATGTGTAAATCACGTGTGCCGGCAATGCTGGGTGTAAATAAAGGAATTTCCAACTGCAGTGAGAAAAACGGATCATAAAACCTGGATGTTAAAAGTAGGGATAGTATTCGGTAAAATCAAAACATTCATTCTCGGTTTTTCATATAATTCGTTTCAGAATGTCGTCCGAGTGCATTCGTCGTTATCCAAATAGCTTCGTAGACTCGAATCCAAGTCTGGCCAACTCAGTAGTGGCTTATAAGCGAAATTTATTTCGGAATATGGCAAGCGAGAATAGCCGAGAGGCTTTAGGCGTTAGGAATGCGTTTAGTTAATGTAGATATAGGTAGAGTTAGAGGGTTCGAACCCAAAAGCGATTCTGAAATTTAATTTCAAGCGTATGTGATTATAAATAGTGTAGCATTGTGTACTTAAATATGTGAACATAAATGAGGTATGATAATAATATTTGTGTACGTGTTCCCACTGAAACCTCCCCTCTTCTGAGTGCCAAAGCTCTCCCCTCTATCTTTCTTTTGTTTTGCACGCGTTAAATCTGGTATGTTTCAGTTTATAATCCAAGATATTATCCGATACTATCTTTTTTTCAACATCTACAGATTATGGTTTTAATAATCTAGATCGCTGTCCTATAGTTAATAGTACAAGATTATACCCGGTAACATATTTTTCATTACCGTTTACAATCCATTTTTCTCAGTGTGCAAAGAAAGTAGCCAAAACAAAAGAACTGTGTTATCCGAAACGAATATGCTACTTTCACTAAGAAAAATCGGTAAAGCTACTGTCTTATAAGTAATTCTGACATTCGCCAAACGTAAAGAGCACTAACATTTTGGTAAACTATACCGTTACAGTAAGTTACATTCTCTTACACGCTATGGAAATGTAACAGAATAATAAGCATTTGTAGCATTTAGAAACAGTGTAGGATAGCAATGGGCTCGGTGAAATTTACTGATCCGCAAGTCAGTACCACTTATGTATTCGTAATTGTAACTACCAAATCTGATTACAGTTACTTGTTCTGCCTAGTAACATTCAGTTAACTGGCCAGTTATCCATATAAGTACTTGGAAATTAAGTAAAATTTACCGGATTTTCAGTATATTATACGGAACTTTTTTCTGCGTGTACGTTCAAAAAAAAAATGTAATGGTCTTTGAGAAAGAAGAAAGCTTTAAATTTTTTCTTTGTAGTTTTACTTTCACAAAAATAATATATTTCCTTAGATGTCCTAAACTTATTTACAAAATATTCTTGAAATTTCGGTCTATATTAAATCGCGCGCGGAGAAAAATGGATACACAGAGAAAAGTGGATGTTTAAAATTAACATCTAGATGTTTAACTATGGGACAGCCATCTTATATATTTAGTTGTAATATCTGGATATTCAGCTATAATATCTAAGATGTTAAAATATCCAGTGATTAATATCTTGGATATTACAGTTCAACATCTAGATAATACAATTGAACATATGAGATGGCTGTCCCATAGTTGAACATCCATTTTTCTCCGTGTATTGACCCATAATATCTAGATATTGAAGCACAATGTCAGTAGCATTCAACTATGTGACAAACATTTAGATATTCTACTTCAATGCCTGCAGATATTGAAGAAAAGATATAAACCACCAGTATCTTAGATATTGAGCTTGATTATCTCAGATATTAAAAATGAATATTCAAGATACTAAACTTCTGAATATCCTTGTTAGTAAACTTGAATGTCTGAGGTACTAAAGTTGAATATCTCAGATATTTAACTTCAATATCAGGTATACTGAAAAGGTAAGTTATAGATATTACAGCTCAATGTCTAAGATACTCAAAAAATTATTTTAAAGTTTATAAAATAACTAAATATTCAGTTTTTAGAAAAAAATCAAATAATATTTTATTATGTACATAAGTATATAGTAGATTTATATACATTGCTCTCATTTTCATTATTTGGCATGTCTAAAATAATTAAATGTTCTTGTTAGAAACTTAACCTTAACACTAAGGTTAGATTTCATTCTCGGCTGTAAACTACATATAGAGAAAATATATAGCTTATATGTTTTACTTACTGCATCTCAAGTTAAAGTCCCGATCACTTTTATTCCATTAGAAACACTTATTAGAATCAAAGAAAACTTTAATAAACCTTCAAAATTTATCTTTCCGGCACGCTGCAAGCATGTCAATCTTTGATTCACTTAGATTTCGATGATATATACGCGCGCGCACATCATGCTTCAATATCTAAACTATTGAATCTCAATATCAAATGTTACTTCTCTGGAAAATCTTATATATTGAAAAAAAATATTTTAATATTGCGTGTCAATATCTAGATATTATGGATGAATATCTCCTATTTGAATATCTACTTTTTAATATCCATTTTTCTCCGTGCGTCTTCATTTAGAAGAAGCATTTTTTCTCTGGGTTATATGAGATCAAGTATGGGGATAAATGGCACTCTTAGGTCAGGAAATATTAAAAAATTTCTCGGAAAATTTGGACAATGGATTTGTTTTGCATGCTTCGATCCTTGGTTACGAAAGTTATTGTTCTGTATTATTATCTTTATTATCATTTTGACGTAAATGTAACAATAATGATAGATATTTATTGAATATGGGATGTTTTAAAAAACATGCAAATTAAAAAATTGCAGACGCTAATCGGAAATAAAACTAAAGAAACTAGGTTACAGAATACACAGTGTTATTTGTGTAGTTGAAATGCAATTAATATTTGGTTATTGATCAATATCGCGAAAGTACATTATTCCACACTCTCTTTTTTATGAATTCAATTGAAAGGTATTCATTTATCGGTTAATGAATGCTTAATTTCTTGGAGCCTTGATGCTTGCATTTCTATACATAGACGAATATACAAAATCCAACATCTGATGGTCTGTATATTGAAGTATTTTTTATATTTTTTGCTTGATTTCTCTAGATGATTTTCGACTAATTTTATATCATTACCCCGCCCCACTATTTTCCTCTATTTGGTGTGTGTGTTACAGTTGCGTAAAATTAAGATAGATTTTCATAAAATTCAGTTACTTTTTAGTAAATTTTAGAAACAATTTCTTAATTTTCAATAAGAAAATGTTGAATACTCTAATACTTGTATCTGGAAATTCTGAAATTTGTAACAGGAATAATTTTACGTGTTTTGGTTAGCTGAAGTTTTATGCAGTTACATGTAAAAAAAAAAAGAAACTGTTTTTGAGATACTGTTGAAAAAATGTATTATACTTTGATAATTTCAAACAATTTGAAACTTTGCCGAAAAATCGAAACGATTCGAACCCTCCAAAACAGAAGCGACCAATTAGTGAAAATATAAAAAATCCTTCAAATTGAAACATAGAATTCCCCGAATTAATCCAAATTTGGGCACAGGGAGGAATTAGGATATTCAGGATCAATATCTAGATATTCAACTATGTGACAAGCATCTTACATATTCGGTTTTAATACCTAAATATTCAGCTGCAATATCTAAGGCATTCATGTTAACCTGTTGAAATATTTTAGATAGTAAAGCTGAATGTTCAGATATTAGAAATGGATATATAAGATGCTATTCACATAGTTGAATATCCATTTTTCTTCGTGCAAGTACCGATTTTCACACCATTTCATTATAACTTTGCATTTTCGATCCGCCATATTGAATCAGCCACAATGAACTTCCAAATTCTGATCTCAAATACGCAATCAGAAACCCCCAAAAGTCCAGACGGAGAAAAATGGATATTCAGGATCAATATCTAGATATTCAACTGTGTGACAAGCATTTTACATATTCGGGTTTAATATCTAAATATTCAGCTATAATATCTAAGATATTCACATTAACCTATTTTAATATTTTAGATACTTAAGCTGAATGTTTAGATATTACTGCTCAATATCTAGATATTGCAACTAAATGTATAAAATGCTTGTCACGTGATTCAATATCCATTTTTCTCCTTGCACGTTTACAAGTTTTGAATTTATTCGATCCACTGATGGCCACTAACCCCTACATGTATAAAAGATATTTTTATAATGTTTTTTTTATGTTAGATAACTAGACTACCAACTGCAAACATTTTCTTTATGCAAATTCACATTGGTTATTCTTCCATATCAAAGTTTAAATATTTCTTTAATTAACATATCTATTTTGAATATGACAGTACTATTATTATCTGAAATGATAATTGATTGTTTTTCCAGTAGTAGTCCAACTTGCCTTCTAATCAATTAAAGGAAAAAATTGGTTCTGAAGTTCACATTGAAAATGGAAATTATATATTAAAATTTTATTCTAAAAAGTAACCACTAGGTAACGCGTTTTTTCAGTAGCGTATTCATTTTTCAGTAACGGTAACCGATTACCTTTGAGGCGCAATCTGGCAAACACTGCTGGAATATATGATATTTAGTTTCTCTAAAGGATATTTTAGTCAGGCAAATAATTATCATTCTTAGCCGACTATATGAGATTTATTTTAATTTATTTTAATTTTTTAAGAGAATCTTTTTATGAATCTGAGATAATGAGATATTATCTTGTTTTTGGTAGGCTTCCAGTACTGTCCCATTAAAGCTTTTGTTACGAGGAAGTAACTTTTCAAGCGGAGAATGATGAAGGCAATGGATCGTATAGATATAAGCTACCACAGTTTATTAGCTTCCCTGCTGTGGCCTTTATTAGCGTTTGCTCCCTTCGTGAACGTGCGAACATTTTCAGGCCAGGATCAACACCTATGCCTTACACGTCTTTTCAACACCCTAACTCTAATATTTTTGGGTGTTAACCAAAAACTGCTTTACCAAAGTCATCAGACTTTCCTAAGAATTACAATCAATCTCGTTCACGATTATCTCTTACTTTCAATAATTTATCATCTCCTTCTAAAGATCATTCAAAATAAATGATAATTTACTCAGAGGTTTTAAATCATTTTTATTTGTTGAGTATTTTTTAAATTAACACGTTTGTGGATGAAATACACCATTGCATAAATATATGCAACATTGGTGGTTGAAGTATTAAACTTTAGGATATGAAAAATTTTGAAGAAAGGTAGAAACATTAGTACACTGAAAAAACAGTATAGCTAAGAGAACTATATTTTGGTCCTCAGAACCAGAAAATATTGCTATCAGACCAATTCTATGGTATGGTCCTCAGAACTATACGAGTATAGGTAAGACAGCTATACAAGTTCGTTGATATGACAATACCATGTATAGAGATCGTAAACAAAATATTATGCCATCATTATCGCTCTTGTGAATTTTCGCGTGTGATAAAACAATACGCGATACGCAAAAATGATCTTTCAAAGAAAGAAAAAATGCTCCAAACAAATCGACAAACGCTTCGAAAAAACGCCTCGAAAAAATGACACTTCTTTCTCATTTCGAGGTTATAGTCGCGTACATGCGAAGTAATGTATAGGTCGCGCGGCAAACCAGTATAGTTGTCTCACCTATACCGCATGGGTCGAGACACTATATACCGGTATAGGTCGAACAGCTATACTGTTTTTTCCGTGTAAAGTGACCTAATGAATTTTAAGAAACGTAAGAACTTTTCTGCGTAGGTACTGCTTAATTTGAACGAGTCACCAGTTCTTTAAAGATCTTTCAAGGAATTTAGTGAAATGTTTATTCGAAATCTGCAACTCAGAATATATTATTATATATTTTAAATTCACGACATGGGATTTTTGCTGAACAGACTTTCTTCATCCGCAACCCCAACGCGATTAGATTCAATTCCCCAAGCTGTCCATCAAATCATATTTTCTTGGTTTGAAAAAATCCCGAAGGATTTTATGGTTGCACATCGGGTAATTTTATCATTTTCTCTTACTATCTTACAAAGTTTTGATTTTTACTTCAAGTCAACTTTATTCCTGGAGTTCCAGATGGAAACTTCGAGATAAGCAGTTGTAAATTTTAACTATCTCGATGGCTAATTAGAGATGAACTTTCGTTGTCAATTATGTGCGTAACATTTAGCAGAAATTCTACGCTCTACGCTACTTCCGTCTTACAATTAGAATTTGAACTATATAATCTAACTACTGATCAATGAACAGCTCATGATAGAAATCTAAAGTAAATAGAATTAAACTTTCATTTGCGAAGGAAAATTAATTTTCAGCATATAGAGATTACAATAAAGATTTTAGATTGTAAAATCTTGATATTAATCCCTATTAAGTCTTAGGTAACTAATTAAGATATTATATGTTTAAAATTAACGCTTGAAATTTCATAACTTAGTATCCGAATGTTACAATTTGGTACTATAGATGGCTGCAGTTCTCGTAAAAAGACCTCTAGGGTGTACTGCGCATGCGTTGCGCTTGGACTTTAATTAGCTTTTTGCGCCTTTATTTGAAGTGCATAAAATATACTATAATATATATATATATATATAACTGTTATTTTTAGTTTCAACGTATGTTTTATTGCAATTGAATTTCAATTGAAATCAATTTGGAAAAATAAGAGAATAATTCTAAAATGAAAGATAATATTTTTATATAGAGGAAAATAAAAATATTAATTAATCTATATATATATATATACGTTGAAACTAAAAATAACAGTTAAAATAAAAAAGCTAATAATAGTTATGAGGGAGGCAAGTTTGACGCATGCGCAGTAACCTAATTTAACATTATTTTCAATTTTTTACACGTTTTGCATTAAAGGAAGAAATGTATCTATAATGTCATAAGATCTACCAAAATGCCTACTTGTGGTTGAGACGAGAACTAAAAGTAAACTTAAATTTGATTTGTTTTTAACATTAATCTTAAAAGCAGCCTTATTGGTCTTAATGAGACTGTAAAAACTTGTGAGCTAAAAAGAAGACGACATTTTAGCTAATTTTGATTCTACTACACGGGAAAAAATAGTTTGATAGAGTTTATAGAACTGTTAAAGGGTTGGAGATACAGGCATTTACGGAACAGAGTTCTGGAAAATTTACATAACTTTTTTGAATAAAATGCGAAACTTTCAATAATTATTCGTGAATATATATTCCGCATTTTATTCTGAAAAGTTCTGTAAGTTTTAATGACAGGTGACTAATGACGCGGAAAGAGGTTTGATGGCACAAGAAAGCAACATGTTTCGTTTTATGCAGAGAAACATTTATTTATTCAGTGTGCTCCATATTTTCCGTAGCTATTTTATCTTATTTTTCATTAATTAATAAGTAACTTCCATGCAACCTACTTACATTTTTGAAGATGTAGAACAGTTATTTTCGAATTACTGATTGACACTTAATCTTCCTGCAAACATAAAGGGGGTTCTATTTTAATTTAGACACTGTGATATCTCGCAAACAAGGTGATTTGGAAAGAAATTTTTGGGATAAAAACTGCAAAGCTTAAAGGCGATCATCTGGTAAGATACCTAGAATTTTGGTCGAAATTTTGTGTTGGGCCAACGTCATTTTTCAAAAGAAAAGTCCTATTTTTTATTACGGATTTGGGACACATGATTAAAAATTAAAATAGATTCTTTTTTTCAATCATTTTTCATTAACTCTATCCAATGGGCTTAGGATGTGATCCAAAAATCAGATTCCTAATTTATACCAAATTTTGGGCCCTCTGTAAAGGGTTTAGAAAAAAATGTGTCCCGCGCGGACAATTAAGTTTATTCTCCATATTTGATTATTATAACTCAAATAAATTTAATAATATTGTTGATGTAAATTTCATTTTCTCAAAGTTACTTCAACTTTGAGAAATACATTCTCATCGCGACACTCACGTTTCGCGCTCGATATTCACGATCAAAAAGAAGAACCTGGGTTTCGCGATTTGGAGGGAAAAAATAGAAGTTTTTATTTTCAATGTTATTTTTTTTCAATTAAAACAAAAAATACACCTGATCATAAAATGCTTGTACAAAAATTTATAGATCTCTTTTAACGGGGTGTCTATTGTACGAGAATTTCAGGAAATCCGGGAATTATTCTTGATTTTATTTTCAGTGCTGAAGGTGTATTTTATTTCCTTATAATTTATAATTTTTTATTGGTCCTTCGAGATAAGACAATAAATAAATTTTCATTTTGGTGTTTACATTTATATAATTGCGGATATTTAATATATGTGTTGTTTTTCCTAAATATTAAATACTGTCTTGAGCTATATATGTACCTCGCAACATATAGTCATAATAAGACTGTTAAAAAAGATGTAGATTAAAAGGATTAAAACATATTTAATAAGTTTTACAATTTTGACGATAGAGTTGAAATGTCTCAACTAAATAATTTTCAAATAATTTAAAATGTTTCTGTGATAAAAGAGGCGCTTTCGACTGTGCCGGGAATCGAGGACGGGTTTTTCGATTGCCGGTTGATGTCTGTGTAGCTCAGTTGGTTAGAGCAGTCGACCGGCAATCGAAAGACCCGGGCTCGAATCCCGACACAGTCGAAAGCATATTTCACTATTTTTCCTCCTCACCAAAAAAAAAAAATACTTATTGTATATCTGTCGGATTCGTGCATTGCATTAGTTTAGAAATGTTTCAAATAATTATTAATAAATAAAAAACCTTCTTATATTAATTTATATTTCGCGCATTCTTCGCAACTAAACTTGCACTACTTTCTTCCTAAACTTAAAATTCTTAAAAAATAAAAAAAAAATAAATATTGAAAATTGAATTATGTTAAATTTTACACAAATCTAATATTTTCTCATATTTGTTGAGTATATAATATCATGTATAAAAGTTTCTTATTCCTTCCAGATATAGAATCCTACATTCAGAAAAAAAATTGTTTTCATTTTAAAAAGTTATTCTGTTAAATTCACAAAGTATTTTATCAACGTAACTTAATTCTTTGGTTAAATATAAAAAATGCTTGTAATTTATCAGAATCAACTAGAATATTTTTTTAGATCAATTAAACATATTTTATATCTGTATAAAAACAAAATGATATGGTTGAATCAATAAAAATTTTGTCAATTCAACTAAATATTTTTCATTAAAAAAAAAAAGAAAGTAGCTTCATTTTAGTTTTCTATGTGTTAGATCAAAGCTTTTTTATGTATGGAAATAGCGTACATTTTTTCGAAATACTTTTCAAGGTTGATACGAAGAACCTTTTTTAAGAAGTGCTTATTTAACTATCATTTATTCACGAAAATGCGCGTTTTACGTTAGGTTATAGGGATCTCTACTCAGAAAAGCCCCTTTTTATGATTTTTTTTCTGACAAAATTGTCAGGTATACAATTTTTATCATTTTTTTGAAGGTGTAAATTTTAGTGGGGCTATCCTAAAATTTAAAATCGTCTATTCTTTTAGACTATAAAAATTAGTTTTGGGTAGTAACTTGTTACAAGTAACTAAGTTACCTAAAAGTTACTTTGAATTTTTTGTACCGTAAAAACTGTTTTCCTTTATTTTTTATTTTGCGTTAATTATACTTTTAGAATCCAAGAAAAATATTTATTCAGATTAAACATATTTTTATTTTTATGTGTTACTAGCTTATTGTATCGTTTTTATTTACAGAATTTGAGAAAAACTTTCATTGTATAACAAAAGAGATATTTAATTCACAATTAATTTATGGAAATATTTGCCATATATTTAAATCAAGAAAATTGTTTGATGATTGAAACAAAAAATTTGTCTCTTTCAATCTGGATCCAAACAAATCTTTTTGTTCGAACCAAACCAACATTTTTTTTTGATAATTGTTTTTGTGATAATACGATTACAAATAAACTAAATCTGCATTTACGAATTACGAAATTGCATTATATTCTATTTAAAAAATATAATTACCAATTTGCAGTAGGAACAGTCGCAAACATCATTTTAGTCTTCTATAGGCATTGAACTCTCTTTAGGTTTGTTTCAATAATGCAACAAATTAGTAGATCACAGTTTAATTATCTGAATTTTTCAAAGATATATTTTTGCCATATGTAAATACAACAAAATAAAAGTTTTTATTATAAATTTTAAATGATGTTATTCAATTCTTTTTAATGTCCAAGATTATATTATATTACAATTTCGAATATTTTTAACTCTCAGACAATTGAAGCCAAAAGGTAGATTATTATTCCTCGTTCTTCAGTTATTGTCTAGAAAGAGTCGAAAAAAATTCGAAACAGTTGCTATAAAAAATTACATAATATTCTCATTTGCCTTTGAATGTTTTTTATTATCAGTACCACAGTTCCAAAATTTACAACCAATACTTACTTTTAGGTGAAAATGAATTTAATCAATCGAGTCTACAGCATAAGACCGAGGTCTAGTGGAGATTTGATTTGGACTCTTTAGGTCTCAAAGGTACTCTGGCTTTATGGCAACTAAACTATAAAGTGAATACAAAGAGAATATATTTCCTCACTATACTACTGAAGCGAAAACGAAGTCACTGTGCAGCTTATATGGAATACACATCAAATTTCTTCGGCATTAAATTTAATACCCGAGTGCTATGAAATAGAGTAGGAATCCCAGCAAGTTAACACAGACACGAATAGTGACTGAGAATCATGGTGGGGTTTGGGGGGGGGGGGGGGGTAGAGTAGAGTTTGGCATTGTTGAGTAGAAAGGGGTAGGCGCAATTAAGTGTTTAATGTTCCGAATATGAAGCTCGGTTGACGCAATTTTGGTTTATTGAGTCAGCTGCCTGTAACTATCTTGAATATATGCAGCAAATCTTCTCGCGAAATAAATGAAATTAAAATAAACCTAAATGAGATTTTAATATATATACATAAAGTGCAATTCTGATGGCAGGAAAATTAAAAACTGGTTCGCGAAATTTTTATACTATGAGAATATGTAGAACTTGGTACACTGAGAGAAATCCTATTAGTTGTGCTGACTAAAAGGTCACAACTATATATTTTTAGTAAGCAGTACCAAAAATTTTGTAAATGCTACTAATTTTTTTTGTAAAATTGATCAAATTCATTTATTTTGAGGAATGTAAATATTTTATTTCCATATGCAATATTTCGTGTGTAAACATGACTTGCAATTCTTTGGTAATAGTAAACTTTAAGAAATTATTGTACAGATGAATTAAATTTTACCTGCTTATCAACTGTTTTTAATCGTTTTGAAATCATTACATACATTGATTTCTTAAAAATTTTTTTTTGTTCTTCATCAAAATGAGAATAATTAAATCATGGTGGCTTTAAAGTATAATTGTAAACTGTTGTGCAGTTTTTGATGAAAAACCTCTCAACAATTATCATCCTTTGTTACATTTTGAAAAACAATAATTAAAAAAGTTTTTCTCCTAAACAATTCTAACCTAAGAAAGTTCCCATCGACATTAACAAAAATAAAATAGATAGAATGGTAAATTTAACATTTTTTTCAATGTTGCAATTACTATTTTAATCATGTACGGATGAAAAAAATTAATCAGTTTCTAATTAAGATATTGGAATAGTTTTCGATACAACTTTTCTCCGTTATGTCGAAAAAATATATATTTTTGTAATAACTACACTGGACAAATAGTAAAAGCAATTAACGCAATTAGTAAGTTTTACAAAAACGTATTGGTAACATCTATTATAAGCTCGATACAATGTGGGAATGCATGAAAATAGTCGCGGCTACAAAACGGACCGACTAATCGGATTTTGTAAGTTTTACTAAAAATTTTAATCATTGCTACTCAGTTAATATTGCTGTAAGAACTAAGGTGCTTGGATGATACTGACTAAAAAACATACTTGTGACCCTTTTTCACAAAAAAAAAAATAGGTAATCACGACTAATACTTTCTCTCAGTGTAGGTAAGGGTTTTTGAGGTTTCTGATTGCGTATTTAAGATCAGAATTTGAAAATTCACTGTGGCTGATTCAATACGGTGGATAGAAAATGCAAAGTTGTAATCAAATTAGCTGAAAATCTGTACTTGCACAGAAAAAAATGGATATTTAACTATGTGACAAGCATCTTATATATTCATTTCTAATATCTGAACATTCAATTTTACTATCTAAAATCTTAAAATAGGTTAATGTGAATGCCTTAGATATTGCAGCAAAATATTTAGATATTAAAAATGAATATGTAAGATGCTTTTCACATAGTTGAATATCTAGATATTGATCTTGAATATCCATTTTTCTCCGTGTGGAGTTTTGGAGGTTTCTGATTGCGTATTTAAGGTAGTTTTCATCCACGAAAATTAGACCTCAGGCAAAAATTAGACCTCAGGCAAAAATAGATAATTTTCTTTTCAAAAATAGCAATATTATTATTGAAGGGCTATTTTGGAAGAGAAAAGATTAATTTCCATGAAAAAAATTTGAAACACAGAAAAATAATTTTATTAATAAATATTATTTTTGACCCAACTTTTTTTCTTATCGCTTATTACCAAATTTAAAAAAATTATGTAATTTTAATAAATCATGAATCATTTTTTCAGAGAAAAGATTTCCCACAACTTTACCATTTCTGATTTTTAAAAATAAATTCTTTAATGGCTGAAACCATTAAAAAAACATTTTCTAAAACGAAATTTTTATAAACAAATAGCTGAATTTGATAATAATTTATTCATTTTTGAAAATTGGAAATGATTAAGTTGTAGGGAATCTTTATCTTGCTAAAGTGATTTGTAATTTATAAAAATCGCATAATTTTTTAAAATTTGGTAAGAAGCGATAAGTAAAAAAGGTGGGGCAAAAATAAAATTTATTAATAAAATTATTTTTCTGCATTTCAAATTTTTTTCATGGAAATTAATCTTCTCTCTTCCAAAATAGCCCTTCAATAATAATATTGCTATTCTTTAGAGCAAAATTATCTATTTTTACCTGACTTGCACGGAGAAAAATGGATATTCAACTATGTGACAAACATCTTATATATTCATTTCTAATATTTGGACATTTAGCTTTACTATCTAAAATATTAAAATAGGTTAATATGAATGCCTTAGGTATTTCAGCTTAATATTTAGATATTAAAACCGAATATGTAAGATGCTTATCACATAGTTGAATATCTAGATATTGATCTTGAATATCCATTTTTCTCTGTGTCGATTTTTGGAGGTTTCTGATTGCGAATTACTTGTCAGGATTAAAAAATTCAAAGGAAAAATGAAATGAAGATAGGTGGTAAATAGGATTACCGCTCTTTATCAACTTAGTGTAAGAGAGAATAAAATATCTAGATTGACGCTTAGAACGAATCTGATTTTTACATGCTTTGATATCCGAAATGTCAAAACTAGATTTGCATTACGATTGATAGTAAGACCTTTCTTTTCCTATTTCCGTAACTTTACTTTCCCCACATCGTCTCCTTTCATGCAATGTATATCTACTGGAAATCCATTATTTTTATCTAAGACCGAATCCTTTTAATCCACACAGTCGGGCAGAATCGTCTGATCTAATCTTCTCGAAGTAATGTGATGATTTCCTCTCACATCTCGGGTGTAAAAGAATTTCCTGGTCTTGATCGAAATTCAAATCAATTTGAGTCGCGTCTGATACGATTTCTTAAAGTGCAAATCCTTCGAAACTCTCCTGCTAACCTGAAATCTTACCAAAGGTTTAGAGTTTCTTCAGCACAAATGTCCCTTGCAATTTTATTGGCTTCCCTTTTCGCACCATGATGCAGGAGGCTAAAGTAAAGGGAAGAGACACATAAAGAATAGTGGAAATGCGAAAAAGGGAAAGAGAAAACAATAGGTCAGAGCGAATCTTCGTTTCAAGAGGGTGACACTAGGTTTGCCGTGATGGTTCGAGGAAAGAAGCTCTAAGTTCGAAAAAAGCTAGAGACCGTAAACAGAGCGACTTCATTTCTTCGTAACTTGCGGTGACAGCCAAGAGAAAAATTGGTTCTATCCTCAGCGGGGCTGAGGTGCAAAGGATTGTGGGACTTGGGAAGGACGGTTCTACACTCTCTAATATCTTATGATTTAGTGTTCCGGATGCAACGACGCTTAAAACATGGCAGCGACGCGGCCGATACTCGCGCAAAATTAAACTTCCACCTTTCTCGGCTTTCTGTTTATCTTCCCGTTTTTCTTTGTTTTTTTTTTTTTTTTTTTTTTTTTTTTTTTTTTTTTAATTCGCACTTGCTTCTCTCTCAAAGTCGCAGAATACCTAGACTCGCTTGAAATAGATAAATTCGATGCAGTCAAGCTGCTTGGTATTTGCTTTCTTTTTCACCACCTTTGAGGAAACATTGGTCTACTGTTTGCGGGTTTTCTTTTTGCTTTCAAGGATAGTAATCCAATAGAAACTTCCTTTGCACCTGATTGTTTAACACCTCGCGTTCCACAACGCGATTAAGAACGCTTTGGCGAACTCAACGAATAAACAGAGTGATATCGCTTTGGCAGGGATTGGAACGAGATACTTTTTAGTAACCTGATTACTTTTCTCATTTTTTGTTGATAAAATGTTACATTTTTTATACGAGATTACTGAAAGTTACTTATTTCGTGCTTGAGGTTACACTTGTTAGATTTTTTGATCTTAAGGATAATCTTAACTACTAATTCCTGAGTTGCTAATATGTGATTTGAAGTCACGTGTGAGTTATACCTACTTTCTCATCCCTGAATCCCTTTGCTTCATTTCATTCTATTTCGATTGGTTGCAATGAAGCAAAGTCTAATTTTACTAACCGAATTTATTTCCCAGTATGAAACAAACTTTATGAAATTTTACTGTTTTTTTTCAATTCTTTCATGATGTTGGTTACTTTTTTACATTCTCATCATATGAGAAGGTATTGGTTTTATGTGAAAAATGACTTTCGAAATTTTCATCAAATCTTTACGTTTTGAGAACCCCTGAGTCAGAAAAAACGGTTTTTACGAAAGTGTCTGTCTGTCTGTTTGTAGTAGGTCGTGTGCGGCATAACTCTCGATAGAATTATCAGATTGAATTGAGCTTTGGCACACTTTATCGGAGCCGAAAAAGTATGGACAAGTTCGTTAACCAGCCACATCCAATCAAAATTGAGGGATTGAGCACTTTTATGTTTTTGATAATAATTTTTTGAAGAAATCAAAAATTTCAATACTGGTTTTTGATAGTACTCATAAATCTCTACAAATTATCCTGATAACATTTTTTGATTAAATAAAAATTAGAAATGTTACAGCATATTAAAACTTGAAAAAAGTCAATATCAAAATTCCATTTTCCAGTTAAATTATACGAGATACGAAAAAACGTTATGATACAATATTATTGAATAAATAAAGACCTACAAATTTGAATTGTAACATTTTTTCATAAGATGCATATTTTTCTTTTTAATTTAAAAAAAAAAACTATTGAAAATCCAAAATTCAATTTTTTAACAATAATATGTGAAATGCGAAAAAAACGTAAGAATACAAAGTTGTTCGTTTAAAAAAGATCTACAAATTTTGTCTCACACAGTTTCTGAAAAAACATATATTTTTCGTTTCAATTCCAAGAAATACGATTAAAATTCAAGAATTCCATTTTTTAGACAAAATATATGAGATACATAAAACACGTTTAGCTGAAAAATTATTTGCCTAAATGAGGTCTACATATTCTTATTAAGAAATTTCTCGACAGGATGAATATTTTAAGTTTTGATTTTTAATATTGAAAAAATTCGATTTTGTCACCAAAATATGTGATACGAAATAAGCGTTGTCCTGCAAAATCGTTTCCTTAAATAAACCATACGATTGTTTTTCCTTTTTGAGATATTTGGAAGAAAATAAATTATTTTAATCATGTAATTTATTAAAAAGTTACTGAAATGTATACAGAAAATCGAGCGCGAAGCATGCGTGTCATGAAAGGAAAGTGTTCCTTAAGGCCGATAGAGCCTTAAGTAAATTGAATTTCCTGTTTCACTTAAACTGCAAAAAAAAATTTAGTGAATTTCAGAAAATGAGTGTTTTACATCATCTTTAATATTATAAAATTGGTTTGAGCTTCAGTATTAAATTATAAGAAATAAACTTAAATGTATGCGAAGAGTACAAGATCGAGGGCGAAGCGCGAGGTACAGAAAGAACGGAGCGCGACGATCAAATCGCGTGCCCTGGGCGCGCTCAAAAATTCAAACCGCGCGCAAAGCGTGCGATGAGAATGTGCCCGCGAAGCGGGCAAATTTAAAAAAAATCTAAATCCAAGACCTGCTTTGGATTTAAAGATTTTTGGAAACTCGATACTGCACTTTTCAATAAGTTAAAAAATTTAGAAATCATACACTTGGCAGTTAAAAAATGAGTACATGTTAATCAGGACATTTTTGGAAGCAATTAGTTTCTTTATTTCTCAAAATATATATTAGAATTGTTGGAAGCAGTGTGAATAATTTACTAATTGGAAAATTGAAAATTCTATTTACTGTTCTTTGAACTTCGTGAATCCGTACCGTTATTTTTTCATTTGCTTTTTGATACTTGTTACTTTTTTCCGAAATCTAAATTACTTTTTGGCTACTTCTCATATAGAAATAAGGTTGATATTTTACTATTTTTGTAAAAATGATCAGTTTCGAAAACTGCTTTGGATTTAACAATTTTTGGAAACTCAATACTGCACTTTTCATTGAGTTAAAAAATTCACGAATCATATACAGGGTGGGCCATATAAAATTAAAAATTTAAAAAGTCAATAAAAAAAACGGCTTGATATTTTTCAAAGGTCTAACATTTATTTGAAAGATTGTTTTATGAAATTTATTTGTGGAAAACAATTTCGGACAAATGACCACCACGGCTGAGTTTACAGTAGCTTATCCGATACACCCAATTTTGGAGTACTTTCTCGATGATTTCAGGCCTTATGGCAGCAACAACAGCTTGAATCTCGTACTTTAGATCTTGAATTGTTTCTGGATGGTTGACGTAACATTTATCTTTAACAGCTCCCCACAGAAAATAGTCCAACGGAGTTAAATCGCAGCTTCTGGGAGGCCAATTTACATCACCTCTTTTGCTGATTATGCGATTTTCGAAGATAGGGCGTAAAAGATTGAGTGTAGCGTTTACTGTATGGCACGTAGCGCCGTCCTGCTAGAA
Organism: Diplolepis rosae; assembly: GCA_030998225.1. NCBI lineage: Eukaryota > Metazoa > Arthropoda > Insecta > Hymenoptera > Diplolepididae > Diplolepis > Diplolepis rosae. Next base: position 17,356,734 of record JAPYXD010000710.1, on the reverse strand, counting down.
CCAAATGTTGTGCAAGTCTTCCTCTTCAATTTGCTTGAAGAAAAATTTGGATAACATTGCGCCATATCGCTCACCATTGATGGTTACGGCGGTTCCTTCTTCATTTTCGAAGAAAAATGGGCCGATGATTCCACCAGACCATAATCCGCACCATACAGTGACTCGTGCTGGGTGCATTGGCTTCTCGACGATTACGTGCGGGTTTTCTGTGCCCCAAATGCGACAATTCTGCTTGTTAACGTAACCACCGAGGTGGAAATGAGCCTCGTCCGAAAAGATGATTTTTCGGTAAAATTGACCATCCTCGGTCAAACGATCTTCCGCCCAATCTGCGAACTGTAGACGGCTCGGATGGTCAAGTGGCTTCAGCTGCTGCACCAATTGAACTTTATATGGCTTCATAGCGAGGTCTTTTTGCAAAATTCGTCGCAAAGTTGTTCGTGGAATGTTCAATTCTTGCGATCGACGGCGAGTTGAGGTGGATGGATTCTCACTAACACTTTCAGCCACAGTCGCAATATTTTCGGGTGAACGCGCGGGAAATGAACGTTAACGTCTTGGTTTATCCACCAACGAGCCAGTTTCACGCACACGCTTGACAAATTGTTGCACAAATTGAACTGATGGCACTTTTTGTCTATTCATTTTTTTTTTGCCAAATTTCTCACAGTTTGGGTTGAAGACTCACCATTTTGAAAAAAAGTTTTCAATATTTCCCAGTTTTCTTCTAGCGAATAGCGACCCATTTCGTAAATTTTAGACTTTTTACTGAATATCTGTCACTTTCCGAATGGTATTTGACATTTCCAATGTCGAAATACAGATAGTTCAAATTTAAAACGCTAGATGGCCCACCCTGTACTTCGGAGGTAAAAAATGTGTGTATTTTAATCAGGACATTTTTGGAAACAATTAGTTTTTTCATTATTAAAAAATCATATTAGAATTATTGGATGCAGTGTGAGGAATTTGCTAGTTGGACTTCTTGAAAAAAATATGTTACGCTTGTAGCAAATGAGAAGTTAAAAACGAACACAATTATTTGTAAATGGGCCCCTAAAAATCAGGAGTGTACGCGTTCTCGTTACTCCAGAGCATTGTAGAATGATAAACGTGATGCGCTCACGTTCATGTCCTCGAAAAAAAAAATCAGGTTGGGTCGTTTGTCAGGACACGTACGTCCATTACGGCGAAAAATCGAGTAGCGAGCTGACCATAAACAAACAGAATTATACTGCGAGCAGCTCGCTTGATCCTCTCCCTGTTGTGTTCTCTACACCAAAATCTCTAACTACATATATGTAGGCGTATATAGTTAGCGGATATTCTCTCATCTCCCGGAAAATAAATAAAAGGTCTCAAATTTCTTGGATGATTTTTAGTCGGGTCAAAAAAGAGTTAAGTAAAATGGAACGTAATTCAAGTACGCTCCTATCTCTAGAAAGTTACAAATTAAAGTTATGTATCGTAGATTATGCAGAAACAGTCATTAAGAACTTCGAATTCTTTTTTTTCTTAGAGTTTATAACCAGTGTTATTCAAATTTCTTCAATTAGCTCAGTTTGTTCTTTGGAACATTTTCTACAATTCTACTGGTTAAGGTTTTTTAAAATTATTTTTTTTAGCAACTACCTACAAAAAAATTTCTTTGTTTAAAATATGATAGAAAATATATTCGAATAAAAACTTAATGATTAGAATTGTTTAGAATATTTTAATGAACAAACTGAGCTTCTGTTCATTTGGTTTGAATAAAAATTAGAATTAGTGATAGAGAGGCTAAGAAAAAGTATTAAATGCCAAATAATTATTAATAAATAAATAAGTTTGACCCGAATTAATTTTTTCAAATGAATGTATTGTTGCCTCTTTCAAATTGTATTGCAATTTATTTTGATCTTATCTTTCCTACTTTTATAAACTGTTACTCAGTTTGAGGTTATGTCAACGGGTAGATCCTTCTTAAATTCTACTTGTATTTCTTTTAAATTTTTAATGGAGAAACACCATTTTTCCCATTTAAAAAGAACATATTCTGGTTTTTGTATGTTTTAGATTTATGTGCTTTAGACTAATTGAAGCAAAAGTAATTTTTTTATATAGAGAAAAAAGTTTAATATTCGTGAGCAATAAGATTTCAATGAAATTTCACAGAATTCTCCATTTTTTTAAATATTGGATACTGCTATTTGTAAAAAATAATTCCTCTTCCCACTTTCTTTAATCATTCCAAAATATGTAGATAGTATTTCTATTTGCTTTTAAACAAAAATATAATAAAACTTTATATCAACCATCAAAATAACTCAAATTGTATTATAAATAATGTATAAAATGTGTTTAACGGTTACTATCACTGGACAAAGATTTGCTTAATATTTCAATCAGCATTGGTTCAACTTTAGCAGTCAGCAAAAGATTTATTCTAAAAACTTCTGTTAATTGCTGATATAGTATTTTACAAATTTTTCAATTATTATTAATATTGAACCAATATTAGAAGACATTTTTGAAATAATGTATTCTAGTTTTTAATTTAATTTCCTATTTCTGAATCTAACGTTTCTGATCAATATTATCATGTGATTTATTCCTTCGACGTTAAAAAATAGGGGGAAAAAAGTTACCGCGTAATACGTAACAACCGCCGTTTTACAAGCCTTATGGAAGTCTACGTTGCTGCGATATAGAATTTACAAGTTTCATACGACCAGGGTGTTAGTCGTATTTACGATCTTACGATCGCTGCATAGTACATAGTATCATCTTCTACCTAGGCTCAACTCACTTCATGATCGAGGCTATTTCACGTGATATTTTTTCACAAACACATAGTTAGCAGTTACATAAAATATAATTGAAAACGATGTCAGACGGGCATTAAAACTAGTTGGTTTTATTTTTATTTTTGAATTTGTTATTTTTTTCATAAATATAAGAGTATAAAAGATGGAAAAGAAAGGATTATGGTTCTCTTCCTTATCTTTCCTTCTTCTTTACAATAAGAATTTATCTTTTTTCTATGATTTTCTAAAGAAAGAGTTATTTTCTTCGAACGGTACCATTAAAGGTTATTGGCCACAGGTATATAAATTGTTATTATGTGAGCTGTTATATCACATTGGAATTATTGTTAGAAGATTAAGTAAGAATGTCTTGTAGTTCCATAATCTACTTATACTTCAAATAGATATAGATTTTTGAGAAAAGAGCCTGTTTTAATAGAAAAGGTATGGCTGCGTACTAAATAAGTAGTTTTGGTCGATTTTAGTCAGACACTGACTTAGCGTGTATCACATTTCTTTCCTTTTATATCATATCATCACGAATTATATTTCTGACTTTTATGCTTTTAATTATTACATACATATACAGCACATATTTTTAAAATTTTATTTGATGTAAAAAGTAATTAATCTTACGTAAGATAATTGAGAGGGGGGTGTGAAAATATTAGAAATCCTAATGTAGTATGAGTTGGGAGAGGGATGAAATTTCGAAAATTGTCCTTGCGTAATTAATGAGCGCGCTTTTATCTGAAATAAATTTTTTGAATCTCAACTTTCAACATTTTCAAAATACTTTCAATCGGGAAGAAAATGTTGAACACTTCTTATTTATTTCTGTGTTGACTGAAAATAAGTTTATGGAAGAAAATTTTGTTCCTTATTCCAAACTATTGTGTTATGAGAATCAAATTCTATGGATTTTTATTGTGAAACATTATATTTTTTATTTTATCGGGAATTTACAAAAATCGTGCCAAATTTTTGTTGATTTGAAGCAGGTTTGTTTTGTTTAAAAAAATATGATTTGGAATGGAACTTGGTATACAGGTGTTTTTGAGGTCGCTTATTTCGAATATTCGAATTATATTCTTAGGATTTTGATATTCGAAATAACAGATCAAATATCAATCGTAATCAATCGAATCGTAATGGGATTTTGATAAAAGTTAGTTTGCTGATATTTTTGAGGTCAATAAATTCAAATTGATTTGAATTCAGTGTCTCAAAAATTAAATATCTTAGATATCAAAGATCAACATCACAATTTGAGCACATCATTAATATTTCGAAAAATAATAAAGCAGTTTTTGTCATTTTAATTTTTTTTTCTATCACACTGTTAGAAATTTCTGTATTCGAATATTATTGTTAAAAAATTGAATTTTGGATTTTCAATATTGTTTTTTTGAATTGAAAAGAAAAATATGCATCTTATGAAAAAATGTTACAATTCAAATTTGTAGGTCTTTATGTAGAAAATAATATTGTATCATAACGTTTATTCGTATCTCGTATGATTTAACTGGAAAATGGAATTTTGATATTGACTTTTTTCGAATTTGAATATGCTGTAACATTTCTAATTTTGATTTAATCAAAAAATGTTATCAGGATAATTTGTAGAGATTTATGAGCACTATCTAAAACCAGTATTGAAATTTTTGATTTTTTCAAAAAATTATTTTCAAAAACACAAAAGTAGTGCTCAACCCCTCAATTTTGATTGGATGTGGCTGGTTAACGAACTTGTCCTTACTTTTTCGGTTCCGATAAAGTGTACCAAAGCTCAATTCAATCTGATAATTCTATCGAGAGTTATGCCGCACACTACCTACAGACAGACAGACAGACAGACAGACACTTTCGTAAAAACCCCTTTTTCTGACTCAGGGGGTCTCAAAACGTAAAGATTTGATGAAAATTTCGAAAGTCATCTTTCACATAAAACCAATACCTTCTCATCCATGATGAGAATGTAAAAATACAAACTTTTATTTGAATTTTAAATGACACGTGTATATATTTTAATAATGTTTGTTGATTTCAATATATTTTGATTGCAAAGTCATTAAATTTAATATGAATCTATATTAAGTTTTCATAATATACAAATCTATTGAAATTAATAAGATTTTTAACAGTGTAGTTCGACAAAAATTTTGAAGTGCCCTTCGTATTTCCCCACCAAAGAACAGAGAATTTTTGAATTGATTTCAAATTTTTTTTTTTAAATTAAGAATATTTTCAATAAAATTGTGATGTTCATAAATGAAGAAAAATTGCTGAAAATGTTGAAATTAAATGAGCGACAATGACAGCACTGAAAATTTAAGGTTTCCATGAATTTTTCCGTGATTCCTTGCCAGAAACTTGGCGAACTCGGGTGGCAAAAACTTGCAAAGTGAAGCTTTGTGGATCTGAATTAGAAAGTACAACCATCTTAGCTTCTGCTCATAGGTTAAATGATAAAAGTTCGCAAAGGCATATTTTTTGCTCTATCTTTCCAACATCTAGCGAGGTTTCGTGGAGACCTTAAGATGGTATGGGTATCGGGACATTATTTCTGGAAGCGAGAGAAAAAGGTTTTCACGTCGTCGTGGAAAAGACTGCGGGAGAGTAGCCGCCAGTATTTTACAGAATCTTTTATATTAAAAGCTGAGCGCACAGGCAGTTGAGCCTTAAATCATGGCATCTTGCAACATTACTAACCATTTGCATATAGCCCTTATTATGGACACATTATACCATGTCGACCACCATTTGGTGCCTGAATGACGAGGATTAAACTTGCCTTTAGATAAATAGCTCAAATCCATCTTATTTCCAGGTACTGGGATAAATTATGCTGCGTATATGTTGCGAAGTCGGTATGAGCGAGTGTCGGGGATTCTAGAATATACGGGATAATCCCATTTTTCTTGCCTTAGGGAGTCGACCGACGTGTCATGTGTCATGAGCTCACCTTCTTATTGACGATACGAACTCTAATCCTGTATAGACGTAAAGCATTCATGTGTAGTTGTGTGAAATAATAAACAGACCGGCAACACGTGGAAAGTTGCCGTATCAGTCTTCATTTCAGTAAAAAAGCTCCGACGTCTAGAAGCATATTGAAAACTCGGCTCATGTGCCAAGCGCTTGGGATGAGATGAGGAAAAGAGTAGGAGAGCATCGGTTTTAATGGCAAGTGAGCGTGAGGAGAAAGAGTCGATTTCTCTATGAACGGAGGTTCTGCCAACCTGCAATCAAAAGGGGATCACGTAACCTTGAAGGATCGAGAATCTTTGAAACTTGAACAAACTTTATGATGTAGCTTAAGGCAAACGAGTGTTTGCGTTCGTCTCTATAACTATCACCATGATATAGCCGTCTCCCCCCCCCCCCACCCCTCCCACCAGCACTCATATAAGCCTCTTCTCAAGTCCTTCATTTTCTCGAAAATTTACCTAAGCGCCTCATCAAAATTGATGTCTGGAGTTTTTCATCAAAATGTATCTAAAATATTCCTATTAAGCATAATATTTATTATGGTAATACGTTAAATAATTTTAAGCTCGTTGTAAGGTTCTACGCAAGTCAGAAATATCTGTGTTAGCATTTTTTTTTAATTTCATGCACATTTGTATATGGAATTCAATATTTCTGTGTATTATTCGTGAAACAATATAGTTGTGTATTCGATTTAATATACTGAGGTGTTAAAATTAATACACGGAGAAACCCAAGTTTGCAATTTTTGCTAAACTACGTTTCAATTCAGGGAAAAAGGTGTTATAGTGAGAATTTTTCGCAGTAAAATACTAAATTTTAAATTAACTATATTATAATTTACTATAGATTGTATCAAACGCTACTACAACATATATTACAATTTTATATAATTTTTCAAATCATTAGTATTTTGGCTGCAAAAAATTTCCAGTCCGCTAAGAATAATTACGATTGCACTTCGATTTCCCCTAGATTCCTAATATTTATTGGAATCATCATTATAAAATAAAACATATCTTGCTATGAAAAGATTCTCCGTGTACATCTAAATTAAAAACTGACCTAATTTGATTTTACATCATTCTGAAGTTATTTTTGGAGTAAATCTAGAATGTAGATAAACATTTTTCCTTCATATATTGCAGATACAAATTCTTTTTTAAATTATTTAAGATATCCTACACTGTGAAAAATCTTATTAATTTTGATAGACTTTAATATATGTGGTAAATTAAAATTAATAGATTTTCATATTATAAAATATTAATATACATTCATATTAAATTTAATAACATTTTAATCAAAATATATTAAAATTAAAAAACATTATTTAAATATATACACATGTGTATTAAAATAAAAATAAAAGTTTGTATTTTTTAAAATGAAATTACATTAAATTTAATATACGTTACTCAAATAAACTTTCATTACATGTGTAGTATTTAAAAAAAAAATTTTAACCTACTCCATAAATCTGAATCAGTGAGATTCTCTGAAAAACAGTGCATATACACTGGTAATCAGTGTATATGCAATGTTTTTTAGTGAATTTTACTGATTGTGATTCAGGGAGTATAAGCGTTTAAACTCGTCATGGATTTTCATATTAAGAGACATTTTCAACTCGAGTCTAACCCTCTATGTCACATTTCTGACATATTTAACAAAAAGATTACGTAATTTGATGATAAATTTGATTTGAAACATTATCAACCAGTTTTAATGATTTATGAATTATAAACGAATCTAGAAAATATTCTGTTTCATCGATACTTTGATGCATATTAAACTTCATATACTCTATGTGCAAATCATTCCATACACTTTTATATAACATTTCAAACACAAAATTTTAACAGTGTATATGTATCCATAATTATTGAAGGTTCCACATTTTTGTGTGAAAAGTTCTGTAAATTTTCCTGAACTCTGTTCCGTAAATGCCTGTACCCCCAACTGTTAAACAGTTCTAAAAACATTTTTAAACTATTTTTTTTTTTCATGTGAGGATATGGTATGCTCTCTTAAATTGAATCAGAAGTCTTTTTTACTAATTCAAATCAGTGACTGAATACTAGGTGTACAAACAGTTGTTTTAATCTGATTTATCAGTTAATATGATTTGCAACAACTGATTTTATAGCTTGAATTCAGTCAGTGATTAGAATTTATAAAAAAAAGTAGTGATTTAAATTGAGAGAATGGAAATTTATACTATGCATGAAATCATTGTTTCAGTTAGTTACTCATTCCTAGCTATTTAATTAGTTAATTTCGACTCATTATCCATGAACCTGTTCTGTTAATAATATTATAATCAAGTACTTTGTTTTCCTCGTGCGGAATGTGCGAAAACTCTAATCGAACTCTTTTAATATTGCCTCAAAAATATTATGAGTGAAAAAATTCCAACGAATATACACCATAAAATAATAAAAATTTTTTTACCAAGTGTGGACAAATATTTGAATTTATTCGCTGATTGCACAAAGTGATTTTCTTTTGTTGTTTCATTTTAAAGAGAATAGTTTTGCGATAAATCAGAAAAGTATGTGAAGTTTTGAAACAAAGAAGTTGACTTGAGAATGCAGTACGAAATGCAAGAATAAAGTACTGCTTGCACATAGCGCTGTTCACTTAGTCTTTATGGGACTGTCTTTTTTCATTTAATTAACCGTTGGTAGTAAATCAGCTTTAGATATTAAAAACTTTCCAGCTTTCGACGGCTTCTCGATCGACTAATTTTCTCTGGCACCCTAGAGGTGGTTGAAAAAATGAGTTTGCTGGAAATGACTGCTGATATAATAAGTTACTCCGACGTAAATGGCTATTCAAGAACAAAAAGTTTATCCCCGTTCGTCTTTAAATAATAAATTAAAATTTCGAATATATATTTCCTTTATAAAATCATAAGTATAATAGATCAAAAGTTTCGAAGTAACAATTATATCAAAAATGTTAATTAATTTTTTTAATCTAATTCTTATAACACTTCGGACTTTTTATTCATCTTAAACAACTTCCGAAACCTACTTTGGTTTTTTAAATATTTTTTTATGTAATTAAAAAAGTGGTTTTTTTTTGGTGGAATTTCCGCGACAGTTACCTAGTGAGCGTCCATTAATCACGTAAACTTTTTCAATTAAACAAATAAACTCAAAGCTTTTTACCCAAAATTTATACCTCTACTCTCTAAATCTGAATCAGTCAAATCTTCACTGATTGAATCATTGATTTGCCTTTTCACTGATTCGTCAGCGAAAAAATATTTTTCACTGTTAAATCAGTTAATTTTCACTGAAATAATCAGTGAAATTTGACTGATTTACAGTAACCTCTTTTTAACTATTTGAATCAGTCAAATTTCACTGATAATCAATAGATGTTGACTGATTCAAATTTAGAGAGTAAGTTTACATTCAACATAGAGTCAATATTAATGCTACTTAATTCAATGTGGAAAATAAAAAAATCGTGTATAGAAACATGTGGAGAGAAAGTCGAAATTTCACGTAGGGATTTGAAACTCTAAGACAACAGTCAAATAAAGCGCAAAAAATAAATTTTTGTTACACTATTAAAAATTTATATTCGTACTCTGCATATCTTTAAAAAAAATCGTAATTTTCTTTTGTGTTCATTAAATCTCCGCTCGATAACTTTCCTAACGTATAAATTATTGAATTCCAATACAAAACTGATCATTGATCTTTCAAACTATTACGTAAGTCATATTTTAGATTATAAATAATAGAGAAAATTACATGACCTGATTCTGAAATCATTATTATTTTTTAATAGATAGTCACAATTTCACAACTTTTTAGTAACGATCTGTATGCAATACATATTCTACTGAAGGCTAACACTTACATTACTTAGACTTACAGCTTTGACTTAAGCACCTTCCCAGGCACCTCGACCCAACCAAACAGAAATTACAATAGGCCAAAGTTGCGAAAATTGGACAAGTGGGTACAACGCCTTCAGACACTATGCTGACCAATCTATACCAAATATCTGCCTCTAGTGAGTCCCAACTGACTCTCGAGATTTATAGGTTTGACCTGAGTACCATCCCAAGCACCTCGACCCAACCAAACAGAACTTACAATAGGCCAAATTCGCAAAAATGGGACAAGTGGGTACAACAGCTTCAGCGTCTATGCTGACCAAGCTATACCAGATATCTACCTCTACCAAGTCCCAGCTGACTCTCGAGACTTACAGATTTGACCTGAGTACCACCCCAAGCACCTCGACCCAACCAAACACAACTTACAATAGCCCAAAGTCGCCAAAATAGGACAAGTGGGTACTACAGCTTCAGCGTCTATGCTGACCAATCTATACCAAATATCTGCCTCTAGTGAGTCCCAACTGACTCTCGAGATTTATAGGTTTGACCTGTAAACCTTCCCAAGCACGTCGACCCAACCAAACAGAACTTACAATAGCCCAAAGTCGCCAAAATAGGACAATTGGGCACTACGGCATCAGCAAATATGCTGACTAATCTATACCAGACATCTACCTCTACTAAGTCCCAGCTGACTCTCGAGAGTTACAGCTTTGACCTGTGAACCTTCCCAAGCACCTCGACCCAACCAAACAGAACTTACAATAGGCCAAAGTCGCGAATATGGGACAAGTGGGTACAACAGCTTCAGCGTCTATGCTGACCAAGCTATACCAGATATCTACCTCTACCAAGTCCCAGCTGACTCTCGAGACTTACAGATTTGACCTCAGTACCATCCCAAGCACCTCGACCCAACCAAACAGAACTTACAATAGGCCAAAGTTGCGAAAATTGGACAAGTGGGTACTACGCCTTCAGTGACTATCCTGTGCAATCTATTGCAGATATCTACCTCTAATGAGTTCCAGCTGACTCTCGAGACTTACAGCTTTGACCTGAGTACCTTCCCATGCACCTCGACCCAACCAAACACAACTTACAATAGCCCAAAGTCGCCAAAATAGGACAATTGGGCACTTCGGCATCAGCAAATATGCTGACTAATCTATACCAGATATCTACCTCTACTAAGTCCTAGCTGACTCTCGAGAGTCATAGCTTTGACCTGTGAAGCTTCCCAAGCACCTCGACCCAACCAAACACAACTTACAATAGGCCAAAGTCGCGAATATGGGACAAGTGGGTACAACAGCTTCAGCAAATATGCTGACTAATCTATACCAGATATATACCTCTAGTGAGTCCCAGCTGACTCTCGAGATTTATAGCTTTGACCTGTAAACCTTCCCAAGCACGTCGACCCAACCAAACAGAACTTACAATAGGCCAAATTCGCAAAAATGGGACAAGTGGGTACTACAGCTTCAGCAAATATGCTGACTAATCTATACCACATATCTACCTCTGCTAAGTCCCAGCTGACTCTCGAGACTTGCAGCTTTGACCTGAGTACCATCCCAAGCACCTCGACCCAACCAAACAGAACTTACAATAGGCCAAAGTTGCGAAAATTGGACAAGTGGGTACTCCGCCTTCAGTGACTATCCTGTGCAATCTATTGCAGATATCTACCTCTAATGAGTTCGAGCTGACTCTCGAGACTTGCAGCTTTGACCTGAGTACCTTCCCAAGAACCTCGACCCAACCAAACAGAACTTACAATAGCCCAAAGTCGCCAAAATAGGACAATTGGGCACTACGGCATCAGCTAATATGCTGACAAATCTATACCAAATATCTGCCTCTAGTGAGTCCCAGCTGACTCTCGAGATTTATAGCTTTGACCTGTGAACCTTCCCAAGCACGTCGACCCAACCAAACAGAACTTACAATAGCCCAAAGTCGCCAAAATGGGACAAGTGGGTACAACAGCTTCAGCAAATATGCTGACTAATCTATACCAGATATCTACCTCTACCAAGTCCCAGCTGACTCTCGAGACTTACAGCTTTGACCTGAGTACCACCCCAAGCACCTCGACCCAACCAAACAGAACTTACAATAGGCCAAAGTCGCCAAAATAGGACAATTGGGCACTACGGCATCAGCGTCTATGCTGACCAATCTATACCAAATATCTGCCTCTTGTGAGTCCCAACTGACTCTCGAGATTTATAGGTTTGACCTGAGTACCATCCCAAGCACCTCGACCCAACCAAACAGAACTTACAATAGGCCAAATTCGCAAAAATGGGACAAGTGGGTACAACAGCTTCAGCAAATATGCTGACTAATCTATACCAGACATCTACCTCTACTAAGTCCCAGCTGACTCTCGAGAGTTACAGCTTTGACCTGTAAACCTTCCCAAGCACGTCGACCCAACCAAACAGATCTTACAATAGCCCAAAGTCGCCAATATGGGACAAGTGGGTACTCCGCCTTCAGTGACTATCCTGTGCAATCTATTGCAGATATCTACCTCTAATGAGTTCGAGCTGACTCTCGAGACTTACAGCTTTGACCTGAGTACCATCCCAAGCACCTCGACCCAACCAAACAGAACTTACAATAGCCCAAAGTCGCCAAAATAGGACAATTGGGCACTACGGCATCAGCAAATATGCTGACTAATCTATACCAGACATCTACCTCTACTAAGTCCCAGCTGACTCTCGAGACTTACAGCTTTGACCTGTGAACCTTTCCAAGCACCTCGACCCAACCAAACAGAACTTACAATAGCCCAAAGCCGCCAAAATAGGACAAGTGGGTACTACAGCTTCAGCAAATATGCTGACTAATCTATACCAAATATCTATCTCTACTGTGTCCCAGCTGACTCTCGAGATTTATAGGTTTGACCTGAGTACCATCCCAAGCACCTCGACCCAACCAAACAGAACTTACAATAGGCCAAATTCGCAAAAATGGGACAAGTGGGTACTACACCTTCAGTGACTATCCTGTGCAATCTATTGCAGATATCTACCTCTAATGAGTTCCAGCTGACTCTCGAGACTTAAAGCTTTGACCTGAGTACCTTCCCAAGCACCTCGACCCAACCAAACAGAACTTACAATAGCCCAAAGTCGCCAAAATGGGACAATTGGGCACTACAGCATCAGCGAATATGCTGACTAATCTATACCAGACATCTACCTCTACTAAGTCCCAGCTGACTCTCGAGAGTTTCAGCTTTGACCTGAGTACCTTCCCAAGCACCTCGACCCAACAAACAGAACTTACAATAGGCCAAATTCGCAAAAATGGGACAAGTGGGTACTACAGCTTCAGCAAATATGCTGACTAATCTATACCAAATATCTACCTCTACTAAGTCCCAGCTGACTCTCGAGAATTGCAGCTTTGACCTGAGTACCTTCCCAAGCACCTCGACCCAACCAAACAGAACTTACAATAGGCCAAAGTCGCCAAAATAGGACAATTGGGCACTACGGCATCAGCGTCTATGCTGACCAATCTATACCAAATATCTGCCTCTTGTGAGTCCCAACTGACTCTCGAGATTTATAGGTTTGACCTGAGTACCTTCCCAAGAACCTCGACCCAACCAAACAGAACTTACAATAGGCCAAATTCGCAAAAATGGGACAAGTGGGTACAACAGCTTCAGCAAATATGCTGACTAATCTATACCAGACATCTACCTCTACTAAGTCCCAGCTGACTCTCGAGAGTTACAGCTTTGACCTGTAAACCTTCCCAAGCACGTCGACCCAACCAAACAGAACTTACAATAGCCCAAAGTCGCCAAAATAGGACAAGTGGGTACTACACCTTCAGTGACTATCCTGTGCAATCTATTGCAGATATCTACCTCTAATGAGTTCTAGCTGACTCTCGAGACTTACAGCTTTGACCTGAGTACCATCCCAAGCACCTCGACCCAACCAAACAGAACTTACAATAGCCCAAAGTCGCCAAAATAGGACAATTGGGCACTACGGCATCAGCAAATATGCTGACTAATCTATACCAGACATCTACCTCTACTAAGTCCCAGCTGACTCTCGAGACTTACAGCTTTGACCTGTGAACCTTTCCAAGCACCTCGACCCAACCAAACAGAACTTACAATAGCCCAAAGTCGCCAAAATAGGACAAGTGGGTACAACAGCTTCAGCAAATATGCTGACTAATCTATACCAGATATCTACCTCTAGTGCGTCCCAGCTGACTCTCGAGACTTACAGCTTTGACCTGAGTACCATCCTAAGCACCTCGACCCAACCAAACAGAACTTACAATAGGCCAAATTCGCAAAAATGGGACAAGTGGGTACAACAGCTTCAGCAAATATGCTGACTAATCTGTACCCGATATCTACGTCCACTGACTTCCAGCTGACTCTCGAGAGTTACAGATTTGACCTGAGTACCTTCCCAAGCACCTCGACCCAACCAAACAGAACTTACAATAGCCCAAAGTCGCCAAAATAGGACAATTGGGTACTACGGCTTCAGCAAATATGCTGACTAATCTATACCAGATATCTACCTCTACTAAGTCCCAGCTGACTCTCGAGAGTTACAGCTTTGACCTGTAAACCTTCCCAAGCACGTCGACCCAACCAAACAGAACTTACAAGAGGCCAAAGTCGCGAATATGGGACAAGTGGGTACAACAGCTTCAGCAAATATGCTGACTAATCTATACAAGATATCTATCTCTAGTGAGTCCCAGCTGACTCTCGAGATTTATAGGTTTGACCTGAGTACCATCCCAAGCACCTCGACCCAACCAAACAGAACTTACAATAGGCCAAATTCGCAAAAATGGGACAAGTGGGTACTACAGCTTCAGCAAATATGCTGACTAATCTATACCAAATATCTACCTCTACTAAGTCCCAGCTGACTCGAGACTTACAGCTTTGACCTGTGAACCTTCCCAAGCACCTCGACCCAACCAAACAGAACTTACAATAGGCAAATGTTGCGAAAATGGGACAAGTGGGTACTCCGCCTTCAGTGACTATCCTGTGCAATCTATGGCAGATATCTACCTCTAATGAGTTCGAGCTGACTCTCGAGACTTGCAGCTTTGACCTGAGTACCTTCCCATGCACCTCGACCCAACCAAACAGAACTTACAATAGCCCAAAGTCGCCAAAATAGGACAATTTGGCACTACGGCATCAGCAAATATGCTGTCTAATCTATACCAGACATCTACCTCTACTAAGTCCCAGCTGACTCTCGAGAGTTACAGCTTTGACCTGTAAACCTTCCCAAGCACGTTGACCCAACCAAACAGAACTTACAATAGGCCAAATTCGCAAAAATGGGACAAGTGGGTACAACAGCTTCAGCAAATATGCTGACTAATCTATACCAGACATCTACCTCTACTAAGTCCCAGCTGACTCTCGAGACTTACAGCTTTGACCTGTAAACCTTCCCAAGCACGTCGACCCAACCAAACAGAACTTACAATAGCCCAAAGTCGCCAAAATAGGACAATTGGGCACTACGGCATCAGCAAATATGCTGACTAATCTATACCAGACATCTACCTCTACTAAGTCCCAGCTGACTCTCGAGAGTTACAGCTTTGACCTGAGTACCTTCCCAAGAACCTCGACCCAACCAAACAGAACTTACAATAGGCCAAATTCGCAAAAATGGGACAAGTGGGTACAACAGCTTCAGCAAATATGCTGACTAATCTATACCAGACATCTACCTCTACTAAGTCCCAGCTGACTCTCGAGACTTACAGCTTTGACCTGTGAACCTTCCCAAGCACCTCGACCCAACCAAACAGAACTTACAATAGGCCAAAGTTGCGAAAATTGGACAAGTGGGTACTCCGCCTTCAGTGACTATCCTGTGCAATCTATTGCAGATATCTACCTCTACTAAGTCCCAGCTGACTCTCGAGAGTTACAGCTTTGACCTGTAAACCTTCCCAAGCACGTCGACCCAACCAAACAGATCTTACAATAGCCCAAAGTCGCCAAAATAGGACAATTGGGCACTACGGCATCAGCAAATATGCTGACTAATCTATACCAGACATCTACCTCTACTAAGTCCCAGCTGACTCTCGAGACTTACAGCTTTGACCTGTGAACCTTTCCAAGCACCTCGACCCAACCAAACAGAACTTACAATAGCCCAAAGTCGCGAAACTGGGACAAGTGGGTACAACAGCTTCAGCAAATATGCTGACTAATCTATACCAGATATCTACCTCTGGTGAGTTCCAGTTGACTCTCGAGACTTTCATCTTTGACCTGAGTGCCTTCCCAAGCACCTCGACCCAACCAAACAGAACTTACAATAGGCCAAATTCGCAAAAATGGGACAAGTGGGTACAACAGCTTCAGCAAATATGCTGACTAATCTATACCAGACATCTACCTCTACTAAGTCCCAGCTGACTCTCGAGAGTTACAGCTTTGACCTGTAAACCTTCCCAAGCACGTCGACCCAACCAAACAGAACTTACAATAGCCCAAAGTCGCCAAAATGGGACAAGTGGGTACAACAGCTTCAGCAAATATGCTGACTAATCTATACCAGATATCTACCTCTACTGAGTCCCAGCTGACTCTCGAGATTTATAGCTTTGACCTGAGTACCTTCCCAAGCACCTCGACTCGACCAAACAGAACTTACAATAGGCCAAATTCGCAAAAATGGGACAAGTGGGTACAACAGCTTCAGCAAATATGCTGACTAATCTATACCAGACATCTACCTCTACTAAGTCCCAGCTGACTCTCGAGACTTACAGCTTTGACCTGTAAACCTTCCCAAGCACGTCGACCCAACCAAACAGAACTTACAATAGCCCAAAGTCGCCAAAATAGGACAATTGGGCACTACGGCATCAGCAAATATGCTGACTAATCTATACCAGACATCTACCTCTACTAAGTCCCAGCTGACTCTCGAGACTTACAGCTTTGACCTGTGAACCTTTCCAAGTACCTCGACCCAACCAAACACAACTTACAATAGTCCAAAGTCGCTAATATGGGACAAGTGGGTACAACAGCTTCAGCAAATATGCTGACCAATCTATACCAAAGATCTTCGTCTTGTGAGTCCCAGCTGACTCTCGAGACTTACAGCTTTGACCTGAGTACCTTCCCAAGCACCTCGACCCAACCAAACAGAACTTACAATAGGCCAAATTCGCAAAAATGGGACAAGTGGGTACAACAGCTTCAGCAAATATGCTGACTAATCTATACCAGATATCTACCTCTAGTGAGTCCCAGCTGACTCTCGAGACTTACAGCTTTGACCTGAGTACCATCCAAAGCACCTCGACCGAACCAAACAGAACTTACAATAGGCCAAAGTTGCGAAAATTGGACAAGTGGGTACTCCGCCTTCAGTGACTATCCTGAGCAATCTATTGCAGATATCTACCTCTAATGAGTTCGAGCTGACTCTCGAGAGTTACAGCTTTGACCTGTAAACCTTCCCAAGCACGTCGACCCAACCAAACAGATCTTACAATAGCCCAAAGTCGCCAAAATAGGACAATTGGGCACTACGGCATCAGCAAATATGCTGACTAATCTATACCAGACATCTACCTCTACTAAGTCCCAGCTGACTCTCGAGACTTACAGCTTTGACCTGTGAACCTTCCCAAGCACCTCGACCCAACCAAACAGAACTTACAATCGCCCACAGTCGCGAAAATGGGACTAGTGGGTACTACCGCTTCAGCGACTATGCTGACTAATCTATACCAAATATCTACCTCTAGTGAGTCCCAGCTGACTCTCGAGAGTTACAGCTTTGACCTGAGTACCTTCCCAAGAACCTCGACCCAACCAAACAGAACTTACAATAGGCCAAATTCGCAAAAATGGGACAAGTGGGTACAACAGCTTCAGCAAATATGCTGACTAATCTATACCAGACATCTACCTCTACTAAGTCCCAGCTGACTCTCGAGAGTTACAGCTTTGACCTGTAAACCTTCCCAAGCACGTCGACCCAACCAAACAGATCTTACAATAGCCCAAAGTCGCCAAAATAGGACAAGTGGGTACAACAGCTTCAGCGTCTATGCTGACCAATCTATACCAAATATCTGCCTCTAGTGAGTCCCAACTGACTCTCGAGATTTATAGGTTTGACCTGAGTACCATCCCAAGCACCTCGACCCAACCAAACAGAACTTACAATAGGCCAAATTCGCAAAAATGGGACAAGTGGGTACAACAGCTTCAGCAAATATGCTGACTAATCTATACCAGACATCTACCTCTACTAAGTCCCAGCTGACTCTCGAGACTTACAGCTTTGACCTGTGAACCTTTCCAAGCACCTCGACCCAACCAAACAGAACTTACAATAGGCCAAAGTTGCGAAAATTGGACAAGTGGGTACTCCGCCTTCAGTGACTATCCTGTGCAATCTATACCAGAAATCTACCTCTAATGAGTCCCAGCTGACTCTCGAGAGTTACAGCTTTGACCTGTAAACCTTCCCAAGCACCTCGACCCAACCAAACAGAACTTACAATAGCCCAAAGTCGCCAAAATAGGACAATTTGGCACTACGGCATCAGCAAATATGCTGACTAATCTATACCAGACATCTACCTCTACTAAGTCCCAGCTGACTCTCGAGAGTTACAGCTTTGACCTGTAAACCTTCCCAAGCACGTCGACCCAACCAAACAGATCTTACAATAGCCCAAAGTCGCCAAAATAGGACAATTGGGCACTACGGCATCAGCAAATATGCTGACTAATCTATACCAGACATCTACCTCTACTAAGTCCCAGCTGACTCTCGAGAGTTACAGCTTTGACCTGTGAACCTTCCCAAGCACCTCGACCCAACCAAACAGAACTTACAATAGGCCAAATTCGCAAAAATGGGACAAGTGGGTACTACAGCTTCAGCAAATATGCTGACTAATCTATACCAAATATCTACCTCTACTAAGTCCCAGCTGACTCTCGAGAATTGCAGCTTTGACCTGAGTACCTTCCCAAGAACCTCGACCCAACCAAACAGAACTTACAATAGCCCAAAGTCGCCAAAATAGGACAATTGGGCACTACGGCATCAGCAAATATGCTGACTAATCTATACCAGACATCTACCTCTACTAAGTCCCAGCTGACTCTCGAGAGTTACAGCTTTGACCTGAGTACCTTCCCAAGCACCTCGACCCAACCAAACAGAACTTACAATAGGCCAAATTCGCAAAAATGGGACAAGTGGGTACAACAGCTTCAGCAAATATGCTGACTAATCTATACCAGACATCTACCTCTACTAAGTCCCAGCTGACTCTCGAGACTTACAGCTTTGACCTGTGAACCTTCCCAAGCACCTCGACCCAACCAAACAGAACTTACAATAGGCCAAAGTTGCGAAAATTGGACAAGTGGGTACTCCGCCTTCAGTGACTATCCTGTGCAATCTATTGCAGATATCTACCTCTAATGAGTTCGAGCTGACTCTCGAGACTTACAGCTTTGACCTGAGTACCATCCCAAGCACCTCGACCCAACCAAACAGAACTTACAATAGCCCAAAGTCGCCAAAATAGGACAATTGGGCACTACGGAATCAGAATATTTGCTGACTAATCTATACCATACATCTACCTCTTCTAAGTCCCAGCTGACTCTCGAGAGTTATAGCTTTGACCTGTGAAGCTTCCCAAGTACCTCGACCCAACCAAACACAACTTACAATAGGCCAAAGTCGCGAATATGGGACAAGTGGGTACAACAGCTTCAGCAAATATGCTGACTAATCTATACCAGATATCTACCTCTGGTGAGTCCCAGCTGACTCTCGAGACTTATAGCTTTGACCTGAGTACCTTCCCATGCACCTCGACCCAACCAA
Source organism: Diplolepis rosae (assembly GCA_030998225.1). Lineage (NCBI taxonomy): Eukaryota > Metazoa > Arthropoda > Insecta > Hymenoptera > Diplolepididae > Diplolepis > Diplolepis rosae. The sequence continues at coordinate 17,337,163 of JAPYXD010000710.1, read as the reverse complement.
ACAGAACTTACAATAGGCCAAAGTTGCGAAAATTGGACAAGTGGGTACAACAGCTTCAGCAAATATGCTGACTAATCTATACCAGATATCTACCTCTGGTGAGTCCCAGCTGACTCGAGACTTACAGCTTTGACCTGAGTACCTTCCCATGCACCTCGACCCAACCAAACAGAACTTACAATAGGCCAAATTCGCAAAAATTGGACAAGTGGGTACTCCGCCTTCAGTGACTATCCTGTGCAATCTATTGCAGATATCTACCTCTAATGAGTTCGAGCTGACTCTCGAGACTTGCAGCTTTGACCTGAGTACCTTCCCAAGCACCTCGACCCAACCAAACAGAACTTACAATAGCCCAAAGTCGCCAAAATAGGACAATTGGGCACTACGGCATCAGCAAATATGCTGACTAATCTATACCAGACATCTACCTCTACTAAGTCCCAGCTGACTCTCGAGAGTTATAGCTTTGACCTGTGAAGCTTCCCAAGTACCTCGACCCAACCAAACACAACTTACAATAGTCCAAAGTCGCTAATATGGGACAAGTGGGTACAACAGCTTCAGCAAATATGCTGACTAATCTATACCAGATATCTACTTCTGGTGAGTCCCAGCTGACTCTCGAGACTTACAGATTTGACCTGAGTACCATCCCAAGCACCTCGACCCAACCAAACAGAACTTACAATAGGCCAAATTCGCAAAAATGGGACAAATGGGTACAACAGCTTCAGCAAATATGCTGACTAGTCTATACCAGACATCTACCTCTACTAAGTCCCAGCTGACTCTCGAGAATTGCAGCTTTGACCTGAGTACCTTCCCAAGCACCTCGACCCAACAAACAGAACTTACAATAGGCCAAATTCGCAAAAATGGGACAAGTGGGTACAACAGCTTCAGCAAATATGCTGACTAATCTATACCAGACATCTACCTCTACTAAGTCCCAGCTGACTCTCGAGAGTTACAGCTTTGACCTGTAAACCTTCCCAAGCACGTCGACCCAACCAAACAGAACTTACAATAGCCCAAAGTCGCCAAAATGGGACAAGTGGGTACAACAGCTTCAGCAAATATGCTGACCAATCTATACCATATATCTACCTCTACTGAGTCCCAGCTGACTCTCGAGATTTATAGCTTTGACCTGAGTACCTTCCCAAGCACCTCGACCCAACCAAACAGAACTTACAATAGGCCAAATTCGCAAAAATGGGACAAGTGGGTACAACAGCTTCAGCAAATATGCTGACTAATCTATACCAGACATCTACCTCTACTAAGTCCCAGCTGACTCTCGAGACTTACAGCTTTGACCTGTGAACCTTCCCAAGCACCTCGACCCAACCAAACAGAACTTACAATAGCCCAAAGTCGCCAAAATAGGACAAGTGGGCACTACGGCATCAGCAAATATGCTGACTAATCTATACCAGACATCTACCTCTACTAAGTCCCAGCTGACTCTCGAGACTTACAGCTTTGACCTGTCAACCTTCCCAAGCACGTCGACCCAACCAAACAGAACTTACAATAGCCCAAAGCCGCCAAAATAGGACAAGTGGGTACAACAGCTTCAGCAAATATGCTGACAAATCTATACCATATATCTACCTCTACTGAGTCCCAGCTGACTCTCGAGAGTTACAGCTTTGACCTGAGTACCTTCCCAAGAACCTCGACCCAACCAAACAGAACTTACAATAGGCCAAAGTCGCGAAAATGGGACAAGTGGGTACAACAGCTTCAGCAAATATGCTGACTAATCTATACCAGACATCTACCTCTGGTGAGTCCCAGCTGACTCTCGAGACTTGCAGCTTTGACCTGAGTACCTTCCCATGCACCTCGACCCAACCAAACAGAACTTACAATAGGCCAAAGTTGCGAAAATTGGACAAGTGGGTACTACGCCTTCAGTGACTATCCTGTGCAATCTATTGCAGATATCTACCTCTAATGAGTTCCAGCTGACTCTCGAGACTTACAGCTTTGACCTGAGTACCTTCCCAAGCACCTCGACCAAACCAAACAGAACTTACAAAAGACCAGAGTCGCCAAAATAGGACAATTGAGCCCTACGGCTTCAGCAAATATGCTGACTAATCTATACCAGATATCTACCTCTACTAAGTCCTAGCTGACTCTCGAGAGTTACAGCTTTGACCTGTAAACCTTCCCAAGCACCTCGACCCAACCAAACAGAACTTACAATAGCCCAAATACGCAAAAATGGGACAAGTGGGTACAACAGCTTCAGCAAATATGCTGACTAATCTATACCAGATATCTACCTGTGGTGAGTCCCAGCTGACTCTCGAGACTTACAGCTTTGACCTGAGTACCATCCTAAGCACCTCGACCCATCCAAACAGAACTTACAATAGGCCAAATTCGCAAAAATGGGACAAGTGGGTACAACAGCTTCAGCAAATATGCTGACTAATCTATACCAGACATCTACCTCTACTAAGTCCCAGCTGACTCTCGAGAGTTACAGCTTTGACCTGTAAACCTTCCCAAGCACGTCGACCCAACCAAACAGATCTTACAATAGGCCAAAGTCGCGAATATGGGACAAGTGGGTACAACAGCTTCAGCAAATATGCTGACTAATCTATACCAGACATCTACCTCTACTAAGTCCCAGCTGACTCTCGAGACTTACAGCTTTGACCTGTGAACCTTTCCAAGCACCTCGACCCAACCAAACAGAACTTACAATAGACCAAAGTTGCGAAAATTGGACAAGTGGGTACTACGCCTTCAGTGACTATCCTGTGCAATCTATTGCAGATATCTACCTCTAATGAGTTCCAGCTGACTCTCGAGACTTACAGCTTTGACCTGAGTACCATCCCAAGCACCTCGACCCAACCAAACAGAACTTACAATAGCCCAAAGTCGCCAAAATAGGACAATTTGGCACTACGGCATCAGCAAATATGCTGACTAATCTATACCAGACATCTACCTCTACTAAGTCCCAGCTGACTCTCGAGACTTACAGCTTTGACCTGTGAACCTTCCCAAGCACCTCGACCCAACCAAACACAACTTACAATAGTCCACAGTCGCTAATATGGGACAAGTGGGTACTACAGCTTCAGCAAATATGCTGACTAATCTATACCAAATATCTATCTCTACTGTGTCCCAGCTGACTCTCGAGATTTATAGGTTTGACCTGAGTACCATCCCAAGCACCTCGACCCAACCAAACAGAACTTACAATAGGCCAAATTCGCAAAAATGGGACAAGTGGGTACTACAGCTTCAGCGTCTATGCTGACTAATCTATACCAGACATCTACCTCTACTAAGTCCCAGCTGACTCTCGAGAGTTACAGCTTTGACCTGAGTAGCTTCCCATGCACCTCGACACAACCAAACAGAACTTACAATAGGCCAAAGTTGCGAAAATTGGACAAGTGGGTACTACGCCTTCAGTGACTATCCTGTGCAATCTATTGCAGATATCTACCTCTAATGAGTTCCAGCTGACTCTCGAGACTTTCATCTTTGACCTGAGTACCTTCCCAAGCACGTCGACCCAACCAAACAGAACTTACAATAGCCCAAAGTCGCCAAAATAGGACAATTGGGCACTACGGCATCAGCAAATATGCTGACTAATCTATACCAGACATCTACCTCTACTAAGTCCCAGCTGACTCTCGAGACTTACAGCTTTGACCTGTGAACCTTTCCAAGCACCTCGACCCAACCAAACAGAACTTACAATAGGCCAAATTCGCGAATATGGGACAAGTGGGTACAACAGCTTCAGCAAATATGCTGACCAATCTATACCAAATATCTGCCTCTACTGAGTCCCAGCTGACTCTCGAGATTTATAGCTTTGACCTGAGTACCTTCCCAAGCACCTCGACCCAACCAAACAGAACTTACAATAGGCCAAATTCGCAAAAATGGGACAAGTGGGTACAACAGCTTCAGCAAATATGCTGACTAATCTATACCAGACATCTACCTCTACTAAGTCCCAGCTGACTCTCGAGAGTTACAGCTTTGACCTGTAAACCTTCCCAAGCACGTCGACCCAACCAAACAGAACTTACAATAGCCCAAAGTCGCGAATATGGGACAAGTGGGTACAACAGCTTCAGCAAATATGCTGACTAATCTATAGCAAATATCTATCTCTACTGAGTCCCAGCTGACTCTCGAGATTTATAGGTTTGACCTGAGTACCATCCCAAGCACCTCGACCCAACCAAACAGAACTTACAATAGGCCAAATTCGCAAAAATGGGACAAGTGGGTACTACAGCTTCAGCAAATATGCTGACTAATCTATACCAAATATCTACCTCTGGTGAGTCCCAGCTGACTCTCGAGACTTGCAGCTTTGACCTGTGTACCTTCCCATGCACCTCGACCCAACCAAACAGAACTTACAATAGGCCAAAGTTGCGAAAATTGGACAAGTGGGTACTCCGCCTTCAGTGACTATCCTGTGCAATCTATTGCAGATATCTACCTCTGGTGAGTCCCAGCTGACTCTCGAGACTTACAGCTTTGACCTGAGTACCTTCCCAAGCACCTCGACCCAACCAAACAGATCTTACAATAGCCCAAAGTCGCCAAAATAGGACAATTGGGCACTACGGCATCAGCAAATATGCTGACTAATCTATACCAGACATCTACCTCTACTAAGTCCCAGCTGACTCTCGAGACTTACAGCTTTGACCTGTGAAGCTTCCCAAGTACCTCGACCCAACCAAACACAACTTACAATAGGCCAAAGTCGCTAATATGGGACAAGTGGGTACAACAGCTTCAGCAAATATGCTGACTAATCTATACCAGGTATCTACCTCTAGTGCGTCCCAGCTGACTCTCGAGACTTACAGCTTTGACCTGAGTACCATCCTAAGCACCTCGACCCATCCAAACAGAACTTACAATAGGCCAAAGTCGCAAAAATGGGACAAGTGGGTACAACATCTTCAGCAAATATGCTGACTAATCTATACCAGATATCTACCTCTACTGAGTCCCAGCTGACTCTCGAGACTTACAGCTTTGACCTGTGAACCTTTCCAAGCACCTCGACCCAACCAAACAGAACTTACAATAGGCCAAAGTTGCGAAAATTGGACAAGTGGGTACTCCGCCTTCAGTGACTATCCTGTGCAATCTATTGCAGATATCTACCTCTAATGAGTTCGAGCTGACTCTCGAGACTTGCAGCTTTGACCTGAGTACCTTCCCAAGCACCTCGACCCAACCACACAGAACTTACAATAGCCCATAGTCGCCAAAATAGGACAATTTGGCACTACGGCATCAGCAAATATGCTGACTAATCTATACCAGACATCTACCTCTACAAAGTCCCAGCTGACTCTCGATACTTCCAGCTTTGACATGTGAACCTTCATAAGAACCTCGACCCAACAAAACACAACCTACAATAGTCCAAAGTCGCGAATATGGGACAAGTGGGTACTACAGCTTCAGCGTCTATGCTGACCAATCTATACCAGATATCTACCTCTAGTGCTTCCCAGCTGACTCTCGAGACTTACAGCTTTGACCTGAGTACCATCCTAAGCACCTCGACCCAACCAAACAGAACTTACAATGGGCCAAATTCGCAAAAATGGGACAAGTGGGTACAACAGCTTCAGCAAATATGCTGACTAATCTATACCAGATATCTACCTCTAGTGAGTCCCAGCTGACTCTCGAGATTTATAGCTTTGACCTGAGTACCTTCCCAAGCACCTCGACTCGACCAAACAGAACTTACAATAGGCCAAAGTCGCGAAAATGGGACTAGTGGGTACTACAGCTTCAGCAAATATGCTGACTAATCTATAGCAGATATCTACCTCTGGTGAGTCCCAGCTGACTCTCGAGACTTACAGCTTTGACTTAAGCACCTTCCCAGGCACCTCGACCCAACCAAACAGAAATTACAATAGGCCAAAGTTGCGAAAATTGGACAAGTGGGTACTACGCCTTCAGTGACTATCCTGTGCAATCTATTGCAGATATCTACCTCTAATGAGTTCCAGCTGACTCTCGAGACTTAAAGCTTTGACCTGAGTACCTTCCCAAGAACCTCGACCCAACCAAAAAGAACTTACAATAGCCCAAAGTCGCCAAAATAGGACAATTGGGCACTACGGCATCAGCAAATATGCTGACTAATCTATACCAGACATCTACCTCTACTAAGTCCCAGCTGACTCTCGAGACTTACAGCTTTGACCTGTGAACCTTCCTAAGCACCTCGACCCAACCAAACAGAACTTACAATAGGCCAAAGTCGCTAATATGGGACAAGTGGGTACAACAGCTTCAGCAAATATGCTGACCAATCTATACCAAATATCTGCCTCTAGTGAGTCCCAGCTGACTCTCGAGAGTTATAGCTTTGACCTGAGTACCTTCCTAAGCACCTCGACCCAACCAAACAGAACTTACAATAGGCCAAATTCGCAAAAATGGGACAAGTGGGTACAACAGCTTCAGCAAATATGCTGACTAATCTATACCAGATATATACCTCTAGTGAGTCCCAGATGACTCTCGAGACTTGCAGCTTTGACCTGAGTACCTTCCCATGCACCTCGACACAACCAAACAGAACTTACAATAGGCCAAAGTTGCGAAAATTGTACAAGTGGGTACTACGCCTTCAGTGACTATCCTGTGCAATCTATTGCAGATATCTACCTCTAATGAGTTCCAGCTGACTCTCGAGACTTAAAGCTTTGACCTGAGTACCTTCCCAAGCACCTCGACCCAACCAAACAGAACTTACAATAGCCCAAAGTCGCCAAAATAGGACAATTGGGCACTACGGCATCAGCAAATATGCTGACTAATCTATACCAGACATCTACCTCTACTAAGTCCCAGCTGACTCTCGAGACTTACAGCTTTGACCTGTGAACCTTTCCAAGCACCTCGACCCAACCAAACACAACTTACAATAGCCCAAAGTCGCGAATATGGGACAAGTGGGTACAACAGCTTCAGCAAATATGCTGACTAATCTATACCAAATATCTGCCTCTACTGAGTCCCAGCTGACTCTCGAGATTTATAGCTTTGACCTGAGTACCTTCCCAAGCACCTCGACCCAACCAAACAGAACTTACAATAGGCCAAAGTCGCAAAAATGGGACAAGTGGGTACTACAGCTTCAGCAAATATGCTGACTAATCTATACCAGACATCTACCTCTACTAAGTCCCAGCTGACTCTCGAGAGTTACAGCTTTGACCTGTAAACCTTCCCAAGCACGTCGACCCAACCAAACAGATCTTACAATAGCCCAAAGTCGCGAATATGGGACAAGTGGGTACAACAGCTTCAGCAAATATGCTGACTAATCTATACCAGATATCTACCTCTGGTGAGTCCCAGCTGACTCTCGAGACTTACAGCTTTGACCTGAGTACCTTCCCAAGCACCTCGACCCAACCAAACAGAACTTACAATAGGCCAAATTCGCAAAAATGGGACAAGTGGGTACAACAGCTTCAGCAAATATGCTGACTAATCTATACCAGACATCTACCTCTACTAAGTCCCAGCTGACTCTCGAGACTTACAGCTTTGACCTGTGAACCTTCCCAAGCACCTCGACCCAACCAAACAGAACTTACAATAGCCCAAAGTCGCCAAAATAGGACAATTGGGCACTACGGCATCAGCAAATATGCTGACTAATCTATACCAGACATCTACCTCTACTAAGTCCCAGCTGACTCTCGAGAGTTACAGCTTTGACCTGTAAACCTTCCCAAGAACCTCGACCCAACCAAACAGAACTTACAATAGGCCAAATTCGCAAAAATGGGACAAGTGGGTACAACAGCTTCAGCAAATATGCTGACTAATCTATACCAGATATCTACCTCTACCAAGTCCCAGCTGACTTTCGAGACTTACAGATTTGACCTGAGTACCATCCCAAGCACCTCGACCCAACCAAACAGAACTTACAAGAGGCCAAAGTCGCGAATATGGGTCAAGTGGGTACAACAGCTTCAGCAAATATGCTGACTAATCTATACCAGATATCTACCTCTACCAAGTCCCAGCTGACTCTCGAGAATTGCAGGTTTGACCTGAGTACCATCCCAAGCACCTCGACCCAACCAAACAGAACTTACAATAGGCCAAAGTTGCGAAAATTGGACAAGTGGGTACTACGCCTTCAGTGACTATCCTGTGCAATCTATTGCAGATATCTACCTCTAATGAGTTCCAGCTGACTCTCGAGACTTAAAGCTTTGACCTGAGTACCTTCCCAAGAACCTCGACCCAACCAAACAGAACTTACAATAGCCCAAAGTCGCCAAAATAGGACAATTTGGCACTACGGCATCAGCAAATATGCTGACTAATCTATACCAGACATCTACCTCTACTAAGTCCCAGCTGACTCTCGAGAGTTACAGCTTTGACCTGTAAACCTTCCCAAGCACCTCGACCCAACCAAACACAACTTACAATAGGCCAAAGTCGCTAATATGGGACAAGTGGGTACAACAGCTTCAGCAAATATGCTGACTAATCTATACCAGGTATCGACCTCTTCTGAGTCCCAACTGACTCTCGAGATTTATAGCTTTGACCTGAGTACCTTCCCAAGCACCTCGACCCAACCAAACAGAACTTACAATAGGCCAAAGTCGCGAAAATGGGACTAGTGGGTACTACAGCTTCAGCGTCTATGCTGACCAATCTATACCAGATATCTACCTCTAGTGCGTCCCAGCTGACTCTCGAGACTTACAGCTTTGACCTGTAAACCTTCCCAAGCACCTCGACCCAACCAAACAGATCTTACAATAGGCCAAAGTTGCGAAAATTGGACAAGTGGGTACTACGCCTTCAGTGACTATCCTGTGCAATCTATTGCAGATATCTACCTCTAATGAGTTCCAGCTGACTCTCGAGACTTAGAGCTTTGACCTGAGTACCTTCCCAAGCACCTCGACCCAACCAAACAGAACTTACAATAGCCCAAAGTCGCCAAAATAGGACAATTGGGCACTACGGCATCAGCAAATATGCTGACTAATCTATACCAGACATCTACCTCTACTAAGTCCCAGCTGACTCTCGAGACTTACAGCTTTGACCTGTGAACCTTTCCAAGCACCTCGACCCAACCAAACAGAACTTACAATAGCCCAAAGTCGCGAATATGGGACAAGTGGGTACAACAGCTTCAGCAAATATGCTGACTAATCTATACCAGATATCTACCTCTACTGAGTCCCAGCTGACTCTCGAGAGTTACAGCTTTGACCTGAGTACCTTCCCAAGAACCTCGACCCAACCAAACAGAACTTACAATAGGCCAAATTCGCAAAAATGGGACAAGTGGGTACAACAGCTTCAGCAAATATGCTGACTAATCTATACCAGATATCTACCTCTAGTGAGTCCCAGCTGACTCTCGAGATTTATAGCTTTGACCTGAGTACCTTCCCATGCACCTCGACCCAACCAAACAGAACTTACAATAGGCCAAAGTTGCGAAAATTGGACAAGTGGGTACAACAGCTTCAGCAAATATGCTGACTAATCTATACCAGATATCTACCTCTGGTGAGTCCCAGCTGACTCTCGAGACTTACAGCTTTGACTTAAGCACCTTCCCAGGCACCTCGACCCAACCAAACAGAAATTACAATAGGCCAAAGTTGCGAAAATTGGACAAGTGGGTACTACGCCTTCAGTGACTATCCTGTGCAATCTATTGCAGATATCTACCTCTAATGAGTTCGAGCTGACTCTCGAGACTTGCAGCTTTGACCTGAGTACCATCCCAAGCACCTCGACCCAACCAAACAGAACTTACAATAGCCCAAAGTCGCCAAAATAGGACAATTGGGCACTACGGCATCAGCAAATATGCTGACTAATCTATACCAGACATCTACCTCTACTAAGTCCTAGCTGACTCTCGAGAGTCATAGCTTTGACCTGTGAAGCTTCCCAAGCACCTCGACCCAACCAAACACAACTTACAATAGGCCAAAGTCGCGAATATGGGACAAGTGGGTACAACAGCTTCAGCAAATATGCTGACTAATCTATACCAGATATCTACCTCTGGTGAGTCCCAGCTGACTCTCGAGACTTACAGCTTTGACCTGAGTACCATCCTAAGCACCTCGACCCAACCAAACAGAACTTACAATGGGCCAAATTCGCAAAAATGGGACAAGTGGGTACAACAGCTTCAGCAAATATGCTGACTAATCTATACCAGATATCTACCTCTGGTGAGTCCCAGATGACTCTCGAGACTTGCAGCTTTGACCTGAGTACCTTCCCATGCACCTCGACACAACCAAACAGAACTTACAATAGGCCAAAGTTGCGAAAATTGTACAAGTGGGTACTCCGCCTTCAGTGACTATCCTGTGCAATCTATTGCAGATATCTACCTCTAATGAGTTCCAGCTGACTCTCGAGACTTAAAGCTTTGACCTGAGTACCTTCCCAAGCACCTCGACCCAACCAAACAGATCTTACAATAGCCCAAAGTCGCCAAAATAGGACAATTGGGCACTACGGCATCAGCAAATATGCTGACTAATCTATACCAGACATCTACCTCTACTAAGTCCCAGCTGACTCTCGAGACTTACAGCTTTGACCTGTGAACCTTTCCAAGCACCTCGACCCAACCAAACAGAACTTACAATAGTCCAAAGTCGCCAAAATAGGACAAGTGGGTACTACAGCTTCAGCGTCTATGCTGACCAATCTATACCATATATCTACCTCTACTGAGTCCCAGCTGACTCTCGAGAGTTACAGCTTTGACCTGAGTACCTTCCCAAGAACCTCGACCCAACCAAACAGAACTTACAATAGGCCAAATTCGCAAAAATGGGACAAGTGGGTACAACAGCTTCAGCAAATATGCTGACTAATCTATACCAGACATCTACCTCTACTAAGTCCCAGCTGACTCTCGAGAGTTACAGCTTTGACCTGTAAACCTTCCCAAGCACGTCGACCCAACCAAACAGATCTTACAATAGCCCAAAGTCGCCAAAATAGGACAAGTGGGTACAACAGCTTCAGCAAATATGCTGACTAATCTATACCAGACATCTACCTCTACTAAGTCCCAGCTGACTCTCGAGACTTACAGCTTTGACCTGTGAACCTTTCCAAGCACCTCGACCCAACCAAACAGAACTTACAATAGCCCAAAGTCGCCAAAATAGGACAATTGGGCACTACGGCATCAGCAAATATGCTGACTAATCTATACCAGACATCTACCTCTACTAAGTCCCAGCTGACTCTCGAGACTTACAGCTTTGACCTGTGAACCTTTCCAAGCACCTCGACCCAACCAAACAGAACTTACAATAGCCCAAAGTCGCCAAAATAGGACAAGTGGGTACTACCGCTTCAGCTTATATGCTGACTAATCTATACCAGATATCTACCTCTACTGAGTCCCAGCTGACTCTCGAGAGTTACAGCTTTGACCTGAGTACCTTCCCAAGAACCTCGACCCAACCAAACAGAACTTACAATAGGCCAAAGTCGCAAAAATTGGACAAGTGGGTACAACAGCTTCAGCAAATATGCTGACTAATCTATACCAGACATCTACCTCTAGTGCGTCCCAGCTGACTCTCGAGACTTACAGCTTTGACTTAAGCACCTTCCCAGGCACCTCGACCCAACCAAACAGAAATTACAATAGGCCAAAGTTGCGAAAATTGGACAAGTGGGTACTACGCCTTCAGTGACTATCCTGTGCAATCTATTGCAGATATCTACCTCTAATGAGTTCCAGCTGACTCTCGAGACTTAAAGCTTTGACCTGAGTACCTTCCCAAGCACCTCGACCCAACCAAAAAGAACTTACAATAGCCCAAAGTCGCCAAAATAGGACAATTGGGCACTACGGCATCAGCAAATATGCTGACTAATCTATACCAGATATCTACCTCTACTAAGTCCTAGCTGACTCTCGAGAGTCATAGCTTTGACCTGTGAAGCTTCCCAAGCACCTCGACCCAACCAAACACAACTTACAATAGGCCAAAGTCGCGAATATGGGACTAGTGGGTACTACAGCTTCAGCGTCTATGCTGACCAATCTATACCAGACATCTACCTCTAGTGCGTCCCAGCTGACTCTCGAGACTTACAGCTTTGACCTGAGTACCATCCTAAGCACCTCGACCCATCCAAACAGAACTTACAATAGGCCAAATTCGCAAAAATGGGACAAGTGGGTACAACAGCTTCAGAAAATATGCTGACTAATCTATACCAGATATCTACCTCTGGTGAGTCCCAGATGACTCTCGAGACTTGCAGCTTTGACCTGAGTACCTTCCCATGCACCTCGACACAACCAAACAGAACTTACCATCGGCCAAAGTGGCGAACATTGGACACGGGGGGCCTCCGCCGTCAGAGACTATCCTGTGCCCTCGAGTGCAGATCTCTACCTCTACTGAGTTCGAGCTGACTCTCGAGAGTTACAGCTTTGACCTGAGTACCTTCCCAAGCACCTCGACCCAACCAAACAGAACTTACAATAGCCCAAAGTCGCCAAAATAGGACAATTTGGCACTACGGCATCAGCAAATATGCTGACTAATCTATACCAGACATCTACCTCTACTAAGTCCCAGCTGACTCTCGAGAGTTACAGCTTTGACCTGTGCAGCGTCCCACGCACCTCGACCCAACCACACACAACTGACAATCGGCCAAAGGCGCGACTATGGGACAAGTGGGTACAACAGCTTCAGCAAATATGCTGACCAATCTATACCATATATCTACCTCTACTGAGTCCCTGCTGACTCTCGAGATTTATAGCTTTGACCTGAGTACCTTCCCAAGCACCTCGACTCGACCAAACAGAACTTACAATAGGCCAAAGTCGCGAAAATGGGACTAGTGGGTACTACAACAGCTTCAGCAAATATGCTGACTAATCTATACCAGATATCTACCTCTACTAAGTCCCAGCTGACTCTCGAGAGTTACAGCTTTGACCTGTGAAGCTTCCCAAGCACCTCGACCCAACCAAACACAACTTACAATAGGCCAAAGTCGCGAATATGGGACAAGTGGGTACAACAGCTTCAGCAAATATGCTGACTAATCTATACCAGACATCTACCTCTACTAAGTCCCAGCTGACTCTCGAGACTTACAGCTTTGACCTGTAAACCTTCCCAAGCACGTCGACCCAACCAAACAGAACTTACAATAGCCCAAAGTCGCCAAAATAGGACAATTGGGCACTACGGCATCAGCAAATATGCTGACTAATCTATACCAGACATCTACCTCTACTAAGTCCCAGCTGACTCTCGAGACTTACAGCTTTGACCTGTGAACCTTCCCAAGTATCTCGACCCAACCAAACACAACTTACAATAGTCCAAAGTCGCTAATATGGGACAAGTGGGTACAACAGCTTCAGAAAATATGCTGACTAATCTATACAAGATTTCTACCTCTTCTAAGTCCCAGCTGACTCTCGAGAGTTACAGCTTTGACCTGTTAACCTTCCCAAGCACGTCGACCCAACCAAACAGAACTTACAATAGGCCCACCTCGCAAAAATGGGACATGTGGGTACTTCAGCTTCAGCTAATTTGCGGAATAATCTCTCCCAGACATCTCCCTCTACTCTTTCCAAGCTGACTCTCGAGACTTACAGCTTTGACCTGAGTACCTTCCCAGGCACCTCGACCCAACCAAACAGAAATTACAATAGGCCAAAGTTGCGAAAATTGGACAAGTGGGTACTACGCCTTCAGTGACTATCCTGTGCAATCTATTGCAGATATCTACCTCTAATGAGTTCCAGCTGACTCTCGAGACTTAAAGCTTTGACCTGAGTACCTTCCCAAGAACCTCGACCCAACCAAACAGAACTTACAATAGCCCAAAGTCGCCAAAATAGGACAATTGGGCACTACGGCTTCAGCAAATATGCTGACTAATCTATACCAGACATCTACCTCTACTAAGTCCCAGCTGACTCTCGAGAGTTACAGCTTTGACCTGTGAACCTTTCCAAGCACCTCGACCCAACCAAACACAACTTACAATAGTCCAAAGTCGCGAATATGGGACAAGTGGGTACAACAGCTTCAGCAAATATGCTGACTAATCTATACCAGATATCTACCTCTACCAAGTCCCAGCTGACTCTCGAGACTTACAGATTTGACCTGAGTACCATCCCAAGCACCTCGACCCAACCAAACAGAACTTACAATAGGCCAAATTCGCAAAAATGGGACAAGTGGGTACAACAGCTTCAGCAAATATGCTGACTAATCTATACCAGATATCTACCTCTAGTGAGTCCCAGCTGACTCTCGAGACTTACAGCTTTGACCTGAGTACCTTCCCAAGCACCTCGACCCAACCAAACAGAACTTACAATAGGCCAAATTCGCAAAAATGGGACAAGTGGGTACAACAGCTTCAGCAAATATGCTGACTAATCTATACCAGACATCTACCTCTACTAAGTCCCAGCTGACTCTCGAGAGTTACAGCTTTGACCTGTAAACCTTCCCAAGCACCTCGACCCAACCAAACAGATCTTACAATAGCCCAAAGTCGCCAAAATAGGACAAGTGGGTACTACAGCTTCAGCAAATATGCTGACTAATCTATACCAAATATCTATCTCTACTGTGTCCCAGCTGACTCTCGAGATTTATAGGTTTGACCTGAGTACCATCCCAAGCACCTCGACCCAACCAAACAGAACTTACAATAGGCCAAATTCGCAAAAATTGGACAAGTGGGTACAACAGCTTCAGCAAATATGCTGACTAATCTATACCAGACATCTACCTCTACTAAGTCCCAGCTGACTCTCGAGACTTGCAGCTTTGACCTGAGTACCTTCCCGTGCACCTCGACCCAACCAAACAGAACTTACAAGAGGCCAAAGTCGCGAATATTGGACAAGTGGGTACTACGCCTTCAGTGACTATCCTGTGCAATCTATTGCAGATATCTACCTCTACCAAGTCCCAGCTGACTCTCGAGACTTACAGATTTGACCTGAGTACCACCCCAAGCACCTCGACCCAACCAAACAGAACTTACAATAGCCCAAAGTCGCCAAAATAGGACAATTGGGCACTACGGCATCAGCAAATATGCTGTCTAATCTATACCAGACATCTACCTCTACTAAGTCCCAGCTGACTCTCGAGAGTTACAGCTTTGACCTGTGAAGCTTCCCAAGTACCTCGACCCAACCAAACACAACTTACAATAGGCCAAAGTCGCTAATATGGGACAAGTGGGTACAACAGCTTCAGCAAATATGCTGACTAATCTATACCAGATATCTACCTCTAGTGAGTCCCAGCTGACTCTCGAGATTTATAGCTTTGACCTGAGTACCTTCCCAAGCACCTCGACCCAACCAAACAGAACTTACAATAGGCCAAATTCGCAAAAATGGGACAAGTGGGTACAACAGCTTCAGCAAATATGCTGACTAATCTATACCAGATATCTACCTCTGGTGAGTCCCAGATGACTCTCGAGACTTGCAGCTTTGACCTGAGTACCTTCCCATGCACCTCGACACAACCAAACAGAACTTACAATAGGCCAAAGTTGCGAAAATTGTACAAGTGGGTACTACGCCTTCAGTGACTATCCTGTGCAATCTATTGCAGATATCTACCTCTAATGAGTTCCAGCTGACTCTCGAGACTTACAGCTTTGACCTGAGTACCTTCCCAAGCACCTCGACCCAACCAAACAGAACTTACAATAGCCCAAAGTCGCCAAAATAGGACAAGTGGGTACAACAGCTTCAGCAAATATGCTGACTAATCTATACCAGACATCTACCTCTACTAAGTCCCAGCTGACTCTCGAGAGTTACAGCTTTGACCTGTAAACCTTCCCAAGTACCTCGACCCAACCAAACACAACTTACAATAGTCCAAAGTCGCGAATATGGGACAAGTGGGTACTACAGCTTCAGCAAATATGCTGACCAATCTATACCAAATATCTACCTCTACTGAGTCCCAGCTGACTCTCGAGATTTATAGCTTTGACCTGAGTACCTTCCCAAGCACCTCGACCCAACCAAACAGAACTTACAATAGGCCAAATTCGCAAAAATGGGACAAGTGGGTACAACAGCTTCAGCAAATATGCTGACCAATCTATACCAGATATCTACCTCTAGTGCGTCCCAGCTGACTCTCGAGACTTACAGCTTTGACCTGAGTACCATCCCAAGCACCTCGACCCAACCAAACAGAACTTACAATAGGCCAAATTCGCAAAAATGGGACAAGTGGGTACAACAGCTTCAGCAAATATGCTGACTAATCTATACCAGACATCTACCTCTACTAAGTCCCAGCTGACTC
Source organism: Diplolepis rosae (assembly GCA_030998225.1). NCBI lineage: Eukaryota > Metazoa > Arthropoda > Insecta > Hymenoptera > Diplolepididae > Diplolepis > Diplolepis rosae. Next base: position 17,320,727 of record JAPYXD010000710.1, on the reverse strand, counting down.
TCGAGAGTTACAGCTTTGACCTGTGAACCTTCCCAAGCACCTCGACCCAACCAAACAGAACTTACAATAGCCCAAAGTCGCCAAAATAGGACAAGTGGGTACTACAGCTTCAGCGTCTATGCTGACCAATCTATACCAAATATCTGCCTCTAGTGAGTCCCAACTGACTCTCGAGATTTATAGGTTTGACCTGAGTACCATCCCAAGCACCTCGACCCAACCAAACAGAACTTACAATAGGCCAAATTCGCAAAAATGGGACAAGTGGGTACTACAGCTTCAGCAAATATGCTGACTAATCTATACCAGATATCTACCTCTACCAAGTCCCAGCTGACTCTCGAGACTTACAGATTTGACCTGAGTACCATCCCAAGCACCTCGACCCAACCAAACAGAACTTACAATAGGCCAAAGTCGCGAAAATAGGACAAGTGAGTACTACACCTTCAGTGACTATCCTGTGCAATCTATTGCAGATATCTACCTCTAATGAGTTCCAGCTGACTCTCGAGATTTATAGCTTTGACCTGAGTACCTTCCCAAGCACCTCGACCCAACCAAACAGAACTTACAATAGCCCAAAGTCGCCAAAATAGGACAATTTGGCACTACGGCATCAGCAAATATGCTGACTAATCTATACCAGACATCTACCTCTACTAAGTCCCAGCTGACTCTCGAGAGTTACAGCTTTGACCTGTAAACCTTCCCAAGCACCTCGACCCAACCAAACACAACTTACAATAGACCAAAGTCGCTAATATGGGACAAGTGGGTACAACAGCTTCAGCAAATATGCTGACTAATCTATACCAGATATCTACCTCTACCAAGTCCCAGCTGACTCTCGAGACTTACAGATTTGACCTGAGTACCATCCCAAGCACCTCGACCCAACCAAACAGAACTTACAATAGGCCAAATTCGCAAAAATGGGACAAGTGGGTACAACAGCTTCAGCAAATATGCTGACTAATCTATACCAGATATCTACCTCTGGTGAGTCCCAGATGACTCTCGAGACTTGCAGCTTTGACCTGAGTACCTTCCCATGCACCTCGACACAACCAAACAGAACTTACAATAGGCCAAAGTTGCGAAAATTGTACAAGTGGGTACTCCGCCTTCAGTGACTATCCTGTGCAATCTATTGCAGATATCTACCTCTAATGAGTTCCAGCTGACTCTCGAGACTTAAAGCTTTGACCTGAGTACCTTCCCAAGCACCTCGACCCAACCACACAGAACTTACAATAGCCCAAAGTCGCCAAAATAGGACAATTGGGCACTACGGCATCAGCAAATATGCTGACTAATCTATACCAGACATCTACCTCTACTAAGTCCCAGCTGACTCTCGAGACTTACAGCTTTGACCTGTAAACCTTCCCAAGCACGTCGACCCAACCAAACACAACTTACAACAGTCCAAAGTCGCGAAAATGGGACAAGTGGGTACAACAGCTTCAGCAAATATGCTGACTAATCTATACCAGATATCTACCTCTACCAAGTCCCAGCTGACTCTCGAGACTTACAGATTTGACCTGAGTACCATCCCAAGCACCTCGACCCAACCAAACAGAACTTACAATAGGCCAAAGTCGCCAAAATGGGACTAATGGGTAGTACAACAGCTTCAGCAAATATGCTGACTAATCTATACCAGATATCTACCTCTACTAAGTCCCAGCTGACTCTCGAGAGTTACAGCTTTGACCTGTAAACCTTCCCAAGCACGTCGACCCAACCAAACAGAACTTACAAGAGGCCAAAGTCGCGAATATGGGACAAGTGGGTACAACAGCTTCAGCAAATATGCTGACTAATCTATACCAGACATCTACCTCTACTAAGTCCCAGCTGACTCTCGAGACTTACAGCTTTGACCTGTAAACCTTCCCAAGCACGTCGACCCAACCAAACAGAACTTACAATAGCCCAAAGTCGCCAAAATAGGACAATTGAGCACTACGGCATCAGCAAATATGCTGACTAATCTATACCAGACATCTACCTCTACTAAGTCCCAGCTGACTCTCGAGAGTTACAGCTTTGACCTGTAAACCTTTCCAAGTATCTCGACCCAACCAAACACAACTTACAATAGTCCAAAGTCGCTAATATGGGACAAGTGGGTACAACAGCTTCAGCAAATATGCTGACTAATCTATACCAGATATCTACCTCTGGTGAGTCCCAGCTGACTCTCGAGACTTACAGCTTTGACCTCAGTACCTTCCCAAGCACCTCGACCCAACCAAACAGAACTTACAATAGGCCAACGTCGCGAATATGGGACAAGTGGGTACAACAGCATCAGCAAATATGCTGACTAATCTATACCAGACATCTACCTCTACTAAGTCCCAGCTGACTCTCGAGACTTGCAGCTTTGACCTGAGTACCTTCCCGTGCACCTCGACCCAACCAAACAGAACTTACAAGAGGCCAAAGTCGCGAATATGGGACAAGTGGGTACTCCGCCTTCAGTGACTATCCTGTGCAATCTATTGCAGATATCTACCTCTAATGAGTTCGAGCTGACTCTCGAGAGTTACAGCTTTGACCTGTGAACCTTCCCAAGCACCTCGACCCAACCAAACAGAACTTACAATAGCCCAAAGCCGCCAAAATAGGACAAGTGGGTACTACAGCTTCAGCAAATATGCTGACTAATCTATACCAGACATCTACCTCTACTAAGTCTCAGCTGACTCTCGAGACTTACAGCTTTGACCTGTGTACCTTCCCAAGCACCTCGACTCGACCAAACAGAACTTACAATAGGCCAAAGTCGCGAAAATGGGACTAGTGGGTACTACAGCTTCAGCGTCTATGCTGACCAATCTATACCAGATATCTACCTCTAGTGAGTCCCAGCTGACTCTCGAGACTTACAGCTTTGACCTGAGTACCATCCCAAGCACCTCGACCCAACCAAACAGAACTTACAATAGGCCAAATTCGCAAAAATGGGACAAGTGGGTACAACAGCTTCAGCAAATATGCTGACTACTCTATACCAGATATCTACCTCTAGTGAGTCCCAGCTGACTCTCGAGATTTATAGCTTTGACCTGAGTACCATCCCAAGCACCTCGACCCAACCAAACAGAACTTACAATAGGCCAAATTCGCAAAAATGGGACAAGTGGGTACAACAGCTTCAGCAAATATGCTGACTAATCTATACCAGACATCTACCTCTACTAAGTCCCAGCTGACTCTCGAGAGTTACAGCTTTGACCTGTAAACCTTCCCAAGCACGTCGACCCAACCAAACAGATCTTACAATAGCCCAAAGTCGCTAATATGGGACAAGTGGGTACAACAGCTTCAGCAAATATGCTGACTAATCTATACCAAATATCTTCCTCTACCGAGTCCCAGCTGACTCTCGAGATTTATAGGTTTGACCTGAGTACCATCCCAAGCACCTCGACCCAACCAAACAGAACTTACAATAGGCCAAATTCGCAAAAATGGGACAAGTGGGTACTACAGCTTCAGCAAATATGCTGACTAATCTATACCAGATATCTACCTCTACTAAGTCCCAGCTGACTCTCGAGACTTACAGCTTTGACCTGTGAACCTTCCTAAGCACCTCGACCCAACCAAACAGAACTTACAATAGGCCAAAGTTGCGAAAATTGGACAAGTGGGTACTCCGCCTTCAGTGACTATCCTGTGCAATCTATTGCAGATATCTACCTCTGGTGAGTCCCAGCTGACTCTCGAGACTTGCAGCTTTGACCTGAGTACCTTCCCATGCACCTCGACCCAACCAAACAGAACTTACAATAGCCCAAAGTCGCCAAAATAGGACAATTGGGCACTACGGCATCAGCAAATATGCTGACTAATCTATACCAGACATCTACCTCTACTAAGTCCCAGCTGACTCTCGAGACTTACAGCTTTGACCTGTGAACCTTTCCAAGCACCTCGACCCAACCAAACAGAACCTACAATAGGCCAAAGTCGCGAAAATGGGACAAGTGGGTACAACAGCTTCAGCAAATATGCTGACCAATCTATACCAGATATCTACCTCTAGTGAGTCCCAGCTGACTCTCGAGATTTATAGCTTTGACCTGAGTACCTTCCCAAGCACCTCGACCCAACCAAACAGAACTTACAATAGCCCAAAGTCGCCAAAATAGGACAATTGGGCACTACGGCATCAGCAAATATGCTGACTAATCTATACCAGACATCTACCTCTACTAAGTCCCAGCTGACTCTCGAGACTTACAGCTTTGACCTGTGAACCTTTCCAAGCACCTCGACCCAACCAAACAGAACTTACAATAGCCCAAAGTCGCCAAAATAGGACAATTGGGCACTACGGCATCAGCAAATATGCTGACTAATCTATACCAGACATCTACCTCTACTAAGTCCCAGCTGACTCTCGAGACTTACAGCTTTGACCTGTGAACCTTTCCAAGCACCTCGACCCAACCAAACAGAACTTACAATAGGCCAAAGTCGCGAAAATGGGACAAGTGGGTACTACAGCTTCAGCGTCTATGCTGACCAATCTATACCATATATCTACCTCTACTGAGTCCCAGCTGACTCTCGAGATTTATAGCTTTGACCTGTAAACCTTCCCAAGCACGTCGACCCAACCAAACAGATCTTACAATAGCCCAAAGTCGCCAAAATAGGACAATTGGGCACTACGGCATCAGCAAATATGCTGACTAATCTATACCAGACATCTACCTCTACTAAGTCCCAGCTGACTCTCGAGAGTTACAGCTTTGACCTGAGTACCTTCCCAAGAACCTCGACCCAACCATACAGAACTTACAATAGGCCAAATTCGCAAAAATGGGACAAGTGGGTACAACAGCTTCAGCGTCTATGCTGACCAATCTATACCAAATATCTGCCTCTAGTGAGTCCCAACTGACTCTCGAGATTTATAGGTTTGACCTGAGTACCTTCCCAAGAACCTCGACCCAACCAAACAGAACTTACAATAGGCCAAATTCGCAAAAATGGGACAAGTGGGTACAACAGCTTCAGCAAATATGCTGACTAATCTATACCAGACATCTACCTCTACTAAGTCCCAGCTGACTCTCGAGACTTACAGCTTTGACCTGAGTACCTTCCCAAACACCTCGACTCGACCAAACAGAACTTACAATAGGCCAAAGTCGCGAAAATTGGACTAGTGGGTACTACAGCTTCAGCGTCTATGCTGACCAATCTATACCAGATATCTACCTCTAGTGCGTCCCAGCTGACTCTCGAGACTTACAGCTTTGACCTGAGTACCATCCTAAGCACCTCGACCCAACCAAACAGAACTTACAATAGGCCAAAGTTGCGAAAATTGGACAAGTGGGTACTACGCCTTCAGTGACTATCCTGTGCAATCTATTGCAGATATCTACCTCTAATGAGTTCCAGCTGACTCTCGAGACTTAAAGCTTTGACCTGAGTACCTTCCCAAGAACCTCGACCCAACCAAAAAGAACTTACAATAGCCCAAAGTCGCCAAAATAGGACAATTGGGCACTACGGCATCAGCAAATATGCTGACTAATCTATACCAGATATCTACCTCTACTAAGTCCTAGCTGACTCTCGAGAGTCATAGCTTTGACCTGTGAAGCTTCCCAAGCACCTCGACCCAACCAAACACAACTTACAATAGGCCAAAGTCGCGAATATGGGACAAGTGGGTACAACAGCTTCAGCAAATATGCTGACTAATCTATACCAGATATATACCTCTAGTGAGTCCCAGCTGACTCTCGAGATTTATAGCTTTGACCTGAGTACCTTCCCAAGCACCTCGACCCAACCAAACAGAACTTACAATAGGCCAAAGTCGCGAATATGGGACAAGTGGGTACAACAGCTTCAGCAAATATGCTGACTAATCTATACCAGGTATCTACCTCTACTGGGTTCCAGCTTTCTCTGAAGACTTGCAGTTTTCACCTGAGTACCTTCCCAAGCACCTCGACACAACAAAATGGTACTTACAATAGGCCAAAGTCGCGAAACTGGGACAAGTGGGTACTACGTCTTCAGTGTCTATCGTGTGCAATCTATTTCAGATATCTACCTCTAATTAGTTCGAGCTGACTCTCGAGACTTACAGATTTGACCTGAGTACCATCCCAAGCACCTCGACCCAACCAAACAGAACTTACAATAGCCCAAAGTCGCCAAAATAGGACAATTTGGCACTACGGCATCAGCAAATATGCTGACTAATCTATACCAGACATCTACCTCTACTAAGTCCCAGCTGACTCTCGAGACTTACAGCTTTGACCTGTGAACCTTCCCAAGCACCTCGACCCAACCAAACAGAACTTACAATAGTCCAAAGTCGCTAATATGGGACAAGTGAGTACTACAGCTTCAGCGTATATGCTGACCAATCTATACCAAATATCTGCCTCTAGTGAGTCCCAACTGACTCTCGAGATTTATAGGTTTGACCTGAGTACCATCCCAAGCACCTCGACCCAACCAAACAGAACTTACAATAGGCCAAATTCGCAAAAATGGGACAAGTGGGTACTACAGCTTCAGCAAATATGCTGACTAATCTATACCAGATATCTACCTCTGGTGAGTCCCAGCTGACTCTCGAGACTTGCAGCTTTGACCTGAGTAGCTTCCCAAGCACCTCGACACAACCAAACAGAACTTACAATAGGCCAAAGTTGCGAAAATGGGACAAGTGGGTACTACGCCTTCAGTGACTATCCTGTGCAATCTATTGCAGATATCTACCTCTAATGAGTTCCAGCTGACTCTCGAGACTTAAAGCTTTGACCTGAGTACCTTCCCAAGAACCTCGACCCAACCAAAAAGAACTTACAATAGCCCAAAGTCGCCAAAATAGGACAATTGGGCACTACGGCATCAGCAAATATGTTGACTAATCTATACCAGATATCTACCTCTACTAAGTCCTAGCTGACTCTCGAGAGTCATAGCTTTGACCTGTGAAGCTTCCCAAGCACCTCGACCCAACCAAACACAACTTACAATAGGCCAAAGTCGCGAATATGGGACAAGTGGGTACAACAGCTTCAGCAAATATGCTGACCAATCTATACCATATATCTACCTCTACTGAGTCCCTGCTGACTCTCGAGATTTATAGCTTTGACCTGAGTACCTTCCCAAGCACCTCGACCCAACCAAACAGAACTTACAATAGGCCAAATTCGCAAAAATGGGACAAGTGGGTACAACAGCTTCAGCAAATATGCTGACTAATCTATACCAGACATCTACCTCTACTAAGTCCCAGCTGACTCTCGAGAGTTACAGCTTTGACCTGTAAACCTTCCCAAGCACGTCGACCCAACCAAACAGATCTTACAATAGCCCAAAGTCGCGAAAATGGGACAAGTGGGTACTACAGCTTCAGCGTCTATGCTGACCAATCTATACCAAATATCTACCTCTAGTGAGTCCCAGCTGACTCTCGAGATTTATAGCTTTGACCTGAGTACCATCCCAAGCACCTCGACCCAACCAAACAGAACTTACAATAGGCCAAATTCGCAAAAATGGGACAAGTGGGTACAACAGCTTCAGCAAATATGCTGACTAATCTATACCAGATATCTACCTCTAGTGCGTCCCAGCTGACTCTCGAGACTTACAGCTTTGACCTGTAAACCTTCCCAAGCACGTCGACCCAACCAAACAGATCTTACAATAGCCCAAAGTCGCCAAAATAGGACAATTGGGCACTACGGCATCAGCAAATATGCTGACTAATCTATACCAGACATCTACCTCTACTAAGTCCCAGCTGACTCTCGAGACTTACAGCTTTGACCTGTGAACCTTTCCAAGCACCTCGACCCAACCAAACAGAACTTACAATAGCCCAAAGTCGCTAATATGGGACAAGTGGGTACAACAGCTTCAGCAAATATGCTGACTAATCTATACCAGATATCTACCTCTGGTGAGTCCCAGCTGACTCTCGAGACTTATAGCTTTGACCTGAGTACCTTCCCATGCACCTCGACCCAACCAAACAGAACTTACAATAGGCCAACGTCGCGAATATGGGACAAGTGGGTACTACTGCTTCAGCAAATATGCTGACTAATCTATACCAGATATATACCTCTAGTGAGTCCCAGCTGACTCTCGAGACTTGCAGCTTTGACCTGAGTACCTTCCCATGCACCTCGACCCAACCAAACAGAACTTACAATAGGCCAAAGTTGCGAAAATTGGACAAGTGGGTACTCCGCCTTCAGTGACTATCCTGTGCAATCTATTGCAGATATCTACCTCTAATGAGTTCGAGCTGACTCTCGAGACTTGCAGCTTTGACCTGAGTACCTTCCCATGCACCTCGACCCAACCAAACAGAACTTACAATAGCCCAAAGTCGCCAAAATAGGACAATTGGGCACTACGGCTTCAGCAAATACTCTGACTAATCTATACCAGATATCTACCTCTACTAAGTCCTAGCTGACTCTCGAGAGTTATAGCTTTGACCTGTGAAGCTTCCCAAGTACCTCGACCCAACCAAACACAACTTACAGTAGTCCAAAGTCGCTAATATGGGACAAGTGGGTACAACAGCTTCAGCAAATATGCTGACTAATCTATACCAGATATCTACCTCTGGTGAGTCCCAGCTGACTCTCGAGACTTATAGCTTTGACCTGAGTACCTTCCCATGCACCTCGACCCAACCAAACAGAACTTACAATAGGCCAACGTCGCGAATATGGGACAAGTGGGTACAACAGCTTCAGCAAATATGCTGACTAATCTATACCAGATATCTACCTCTGGTGAGTCCCAGCTGACTCTCGAGACTTACAGCTTTGACTTAAGCACCTTCCCAGGCACCTCGACCCAACCAAACAGAACTTACAATAGGCCAAAGTTGCGAAAATTGGACAAGTGGGTACTCCGCCTTCAGTGACTATCCTGTGCAATCTATTGCAGATATCTACCTCTACTGAGTTCGAGCTGACTCTCGAGACTTGCAGCTTTGACCTGAGTACCTTCCCATGCACCTCGACCCAACCAATCAGTACTTACAATAGCCCAAAGTCGCCAAAATAGGACAATTGAGCACAACGGCATCAGCAAATACTCTGACTAATCTATACCAGATATCTACCTCTCCTTAGTCCTAGCTGACTCTCGAGAGTCATAGCTTTGACCTGTGAAGCTTCCCAAGCACCTCGACCCAACCAAACACAACTTACAATAGGCCAAAGTCGCGAATATGGGACAAGTGGGTACAACAGCTTCAGCAAATATGCTGACCAATCTATACCATATATCTACCTCTACTGAGTCCCTGCTGACTCTCGAGATTTATAGCTTTGACCTGAGTACCATCCCAAGCACCTCGACCCAACCAAACAGAACTTACAATAGGCCAAATTCGCAAAAATGGGACAAGTGGGTACAACAGCTTCAGCAAATATGCTGACTAATCTATACCAGACATCTACCTCTACTAAGTCCCAGCTGACTCTCGAGAGTTACAGCTTTGACCTGTAAACCTTCCCAAGCACGTCGACCCAACCAAACAGAACTTACAATAGCCCAAAGTCGCCAAAATAGGACAAGTGGGTACTACAGCTTCAGCAAATATGCTGACTAATCTATACCAAATATCTATCTCTACTGAGTCCCAGCTGACTCTCGAGATTTATAGGTTTGACCTGAGTACCATCCCAAGCACCTCGACCCAACCAAACAGAACTTACAATAGGCCAAATTCGCAAAAATGGGACAAGTGGGTACTACAGCTTCAGCAAATATGCTGACTAATCTATACCAAATATCTACCTCTACTAAGTCCCAGCTGACTCTCGAGAGTTACAGCTTTGACCTGAGTACCTTCCCAAGAACCTCGACCCAACCAAACAGAACTTACAATAGGCCAAAGTTGCGAAAATGGCACAAGTGGGTACTCCGCCTTCAGTGACTATCCTGTGCAATCTATTGCAGATATCTACCTCTAGTGCGTCCCAGCTGACTCTCGAGACTTACAGCTTTGACCTGAGTACCATCCTAAGCACCTCGACCCAACCAAACAGATCTTACAATAGCCCAAAGTCGCCAAAATAGGACAATTGGGCACTACGGCATCAGCAAATATGCTGACTAATCTATACCAGACATCTACCTCTACTAAGTCCCAGCTGACTCTCGAGACTTACAGCTTTGACCTGTGAACCTTTCCAAGCACCTCGACCCAACCAAACAGAACTTACAATAGCCCAAAGTCGCTAATATGGGACAAGTGGGTACAACAGCTTCAGCAAATATGCTGACTAATCTATACCAGGTATCTACCTCTACTGAGTCCCAGCTGACTCTCGAGAGTTACAGCTTTGACCTGAGTACCTTCCCAAGAACCTCGACCCAACCAAACAGAACTTACAATAGGCCAAATTCGCAAAAATGGGACAAGTGGGTACAACAGCTTCAGCAAATATGCTGACTAATCTATACCAGATATCTACCTCTGGTGAGTCCCAGCTGACTCTCGAGAGTTACAGCTTTGACCTGTAAACCTTCCCAAGCACGTCGACCCAACCAAACAGAACTTACAATAGGCCAAAGTTGCGAAAATTGGACAAGTGGGTACTCCGCCTTCAGTGACTATCCTGTGCAATCTATTGCAGATATCTACCTCTAATGAGTTCGACCTGACTCTCGAGACTTGCAGCTTTGACCTGAGTACCTTCCCATGCACCTCGACCCAACCAAAAAGAACTTACAATAGCCCAAAGTCGCCAAAATAGGACAATTGGGCACTACGGCATCAGCAAATATGCTGACTAATCTATACCAGATATCTACCTCTACTAAGTCCTAGCTGACTCTCGAGACTTACAGCTTTGACCTGTGTCCGTTCCCAAGAACCTCGACCCAACCAAACACAACCTACAATAGTCCAAAGTCGCGAATATGGGACAAGTGGGTACAACAGCTTCAGCAAATATGCTGACCAATCTATACCAAATATCTGCCTCGAGTGAGTCCCAGCTGACTTTCGAGACTTACAGATTTGACCTGAGTTCCATCCCAAGCACCTCGACCCAACCAAACAGAACTTACAATAGGCCAAATTCGCAAAAATGGTACAAGTGGGTACAACAGCTTCAGCAAATATGCTGACTACTCTATACCAGATATCTACCTCTAGTGAGTCCCAGCTGACTCTCGAGATTTATAGCTTTGACCTGAGTACCTTCTCAAGCACCTCGACCCAACCAAACAGAACTTACAATAGGCCAAAGTTGCGAAAATTGGACAAGTGGGTACAACAGCTTCAGCAAATATGCTGACTAATCTATACCAGATATCTACCTCTACTGAGTCCCAGCTGACTCTCGAGACTTTCAGCTTTGACCTGAGTACCTTCCCAGGCACCTCGACCCAACCAAACAGAACTTACAATAGGCCAAAGTTGCGAAAATTGGACAAGTGGGTACTACGCCTTCAGTGACTATCCTGTGCAATCTATTGCAGATATCTACCTCTAATGAGTTCGAGCTGACTCTCGAGACTCGCAGCTTTGACCTGAGTACCTTCCCATGCACCTCGACCCAACCAAACAGAACTTACAATAGCCCAAAGTCGCCAAAATAGGACAATTGGGCACTACGGCATCAGCAAATATGCTGACTAATCTATACCAGACATCTACCTCTACTAAGTCCCAGCTGACTCTCGAGAGTTACAGCTTTGACCTGTGAACCATTCCAAGCACCACGACCCAAACAAACAGAACATACAATAGTCCAAAGTCGCTAATATGGGACAAGTGGGTACAACAGCTTCAGCAAATATGCTGACTAATCTATACCAAATATCTGCCTCTAGTGAGTCCCAGCTGACTCTCGAGACTTACAGATTTGACCTGAGTACCATCCCAAGCACCTCGACCCAACCAAACAGAACTTACAATAGGCCAAATTCGCAAAAATGGGACAAGTGGGTACAACAGCTTCAGCAAATATGCTGACTAATCTATACCAGACATCTACCTCTGGTGAGTCCCAGATGACTCTCGAGACTTGCAGCTTTGACCTGAGTACCTTCCCATGCACCTCGACACAACCAAACAGAACTTACAATAGGCCAAAGTTGCGAAAATTGTACAAGTGGGTACTCCGCCTTCAGTGACTATCCTGTGCAATCTATTGCAGATATCTACCTCTAATGAGTTCCAGCTGACTCTCGAGACTTAAAGCTTTGACCTGAGTACCTTCCCAAGAACCTCGACCCAACCAAACAGAACTTACAATAGCCCAAAGTCGCCAAAATCGGACAATTTGGGACTACGGCATCAGCAAATATGCTGACTAATCTATACCAGACATCTACCTCTACTCAGTCCCACCTGACTCTCGAGACTTACAGCTTTGACCTGTGAAGCTTCCCAAGTACCTCGACCCAACCAAACACAACTTACAATAGTCCAAAGTCGCTAATATGGGACAAGTGGGTACAACAGCTTCAGCAAATATGCTGACTAATCTATACCAGATATCTACCTCTAGTGAGTCCCAACTGACTCTCGAGATTTATAGGTTTGACCTGAGTACCATCCCAAGCACCTCGACCCAACCAAACAGAACTTACAATAGGCCAAATTCGCAAAAATGGGACAAGTGGGTACTACAGCTTCAGCGTCTATGCTGACTAATCTATACCAGATATCTACCTCTACTAAGTCCCAGATGACTCTCGAGACTTGCAGCTTTGACCTGAGTACCTTCCCATGCACCTCGACACAACCAAACAGAACTTACAATAGGCCAAAGTTGCGAAAATTGTACAAGTGGGTACTCCGCCTTCAGTGACTATCCTGTGCAATCTATTGCAGATATCTACCTCTAATGAGTTCCAGCTGACTCTCGAGATTTAAAGCTTTGACCTGTAAACCTTCCCAAGCACCTCGACCCAACCAAACAGAACTTACAATAGCCCAAAGTCGCCAAAATAGGACAATTGGGCACTACGGCATCAGCAAATATGCTGACTAATCTATACCAGACATCTACCTCTACTAAGTCCCAGCTGACTCTCGAGACTTACAGCTTTGACCTGTGAACCTTTCCAAGCACCTCGACCCAACCAAACAGAACTTACAATAGGCCAAAGTCGCGAATATGAGACAAGTGGGTACAACAGCTTCAGAGAATATGCTGACCAATCTATACCAAATATCTGCCTCTAGTGAGTCCCAGCTGACTCTCGAGACTTACAGCTTTGACCTGAGTACCATCCCAATCACCTCGACCCAACCAAACAGAACTTACAATAGGCCAAATTCGCAAAAATGGGACAAGTGGGTACAACAGCTTCAGCAAATATGCTGACTAATCTATACCAGACATCTACCTCTACTAAGTCCCAGCTGACTCTCGAGAGTTACAGCTTTGACCTGTAAACCTTCCCAAGCACGTCGACCCAACCAAACACAACTTACAATAGCCCAAAGTCGCGAATATGGGACAAGTGGGTACTACAGCTTCAGCAAATATGCTGACCAAGCTATACCACATATCTGCCTCTAGCGAGTCCCAGCTGACTCTCGAGACTTACAGATTTGACCTGAGTACCATCCCAAGCACCTCGACCCAACCAAACAGAACTTACAATAGGCCAAATTCGCAAAAATGGGACAAGTGGGTACAACAGCTTCAGCAAATATGCTGACTAATCTATACCAGATATCTACCTCTACCAAGTCCCAGCTGACTTTCGAGACTTACAGCTTTGACCTGTAAACCTTCCCAAGCACGTCGACCCAACCAAACAGATCTTACAATAGCCCAAAGTCGCCAAAATAGGACAATTGGGCACTACGGCATCAGCAAATATGCTGACTAATCTATACCAGACATCTACCTCTACTAAGTCCCAGCTGACTCTCGAGAGTTACAGCTTTGACCTGTTTACCTTCCCAAGCACGTTGACCCAACCAAACAGAACTTACAATAGTCCAAAGTCGCTAATATGGGACAAGTGGGTACAACAGCTTCAGCAAATATGCTGACCAATCTATACCAGATATCTACCTCTAGTGCGTCCCAGCTGACTCTCGAGACTTACAGCTTTGACCTGAGTACCATCCTAAGCACCTCGACCCAACCAAACAGAACTTACAATAGGCCAAATTCGCGAATATGGGACAAGTGGGTACAACAGCTTCAGCAAATATGCTGACTAATCTATACCAGATATCTACCTCTGGTGAGTCCCAGCTGACTCTCGAGACTTACAGCTTTGACTTAAGCACCTTCCCAGGCACCTCGACCCAACCAAACAGAAATTACAATAGGCCAAAGTTGCGAAAATTGGACAAGTGGGTACTACGCCTTCAGTGACTATCCTGTGCAATCTATTGCAGATATCTACCTCTAGTGCGTCCCAGCTGACTCTCGAGACTTACAGCTTTGACCTGAGTACCATCCCAAGCACCTCGACCCAACCAAACAGAACTTACAATAGCCCAAAGTCGCCAAAATAGGACAATTTGGCACTACGGCATCAGCAAATATGCTGACTAATCTATACCAGACATCTACCTCTACTAAGTCCCAGCTGACTCTCGAGAGTCATAGCTTTGACCTGTGAAGCTTCCCAAGCACCTCGACCCAACCAAACACAACTTACAATAGGCCAAAGTCGCGAATATGGGACAAGTGGGTACAACAGCTTCAGCAAATATGCTGACTAATCTATACCAAATATCTACCTCTACTGAGTCCCAGCTGACTCTCGAGAGTTACAGCTTTGACCTGAGTACCTTCCCAAGAACCTCGACCCAACCAAACAGAACTTACAATAGGCCAAATTCGCAAAAATGGGACAAGTGGGTACAACAGCTTCAGCAAATATGCTGACTAATCTATACCAGATATCTACCTCTAGTGAGTCCCAGCTGACTCTCGAGATTTATAGCTTTGACCTGAGTACCTTCCCAAGCACCTCGACCCAACCAAACAGAACTTACAATAGGCCAAATTCGCAAAAATGGGACAAGTGGGTACAACAGCTTCAGCAAATATGCTGACTAATCTATACCAGACATCTACCTCTACTAAGTCCCAGCTGACTCTCGAGAGTTACAGCTTTGACCTGTAAACCTTCCCAAGCACGTCGACCCAACCAAACAGAACTTACAATAGCCCAAAGTCGCCAAAATAGGACAAGTGGGTACTACAGCTTCAGCGTCTATGCTGACCAATCTATACCAAATATCTGCCTCTAGTGAGTCCCAACTGACTCTCGAGATTTATAGGTTTGACCTGAGTACCATCCCAAGCACCTCGACCCAACCAAACAGAACTTACAATAGGCCAAATTCGCAAAAATGGGACAAGTGGGTACAACAGCTTCAGCAAATATGCTGACTAATCTATACCAGACATCTACCTCTACTAAGTCCCAGCTGACTCTCGAGACTTACAGCTTTGACCTGTGAACCTTCCCAAGCACCTCGACCCAACCAAACAGAACTTACAATAGGCCAAAGTTGCGAAAATTGGACAAGTGGGTACTCCGCCTTCAGTGACTATCCTGTGCAATCTATTGCAGATATCTACCTCTGGTGAGTCCCAGCTGACTCTCGAGACTTGCAGCTTTGACCTGAGTACCTTCCCATGCACCTCGACCCAACCAAGCAGAACTTACAATAGCCCAAAGTCGCCAAAATAGGACAATTGGGCACTACGGCATCAGCAAATATGCTGACTAATCTATACCAGACATCTACCTCTACTAAGTCCTAGCTGACTCTCGAGAGTTATAGCTTTGACCTGTGAAGCTTCCCAAGTACCTCGACCCAACCAAACACAACCTACAATAGTCCAAAGTCGCGAATATGGGACAAGTGGGTACAACAGCTTCAGCAAATATGCTGACCAATCTATACCAAATATCTGCCTCTAGTGAGTCCCAACTGACTCTCGAGATTTATAGGTTTGACCTGAGTACCATCCCAAGCACCTCGACCCAACCAAACAGAACTTACAATAGGCCAAATTCGCAAAAATGGGACAAGTGGGTACTACAGCTTCAGCGTCTATGCTGACCAATCTATACCAAATATCTGCCTCTAGTGAGTCCCAACTGACTCTCGAGATTTATAGGTTTGACCTGTAAACCTTCCCAAGCACGTCGACCCAACCAAACAGAACTTACAATAGCCCAAAGTCGCCAAAATAGGACAATTGAGCACTACGGCATCAGCAAATATGCTGACTAATCTATACCAGACATCTACCTCTACTAAGTCCCAGCTGACTCTCGAGAGTTACAGCTTTGACCTGTAAACCTTCCCAAGCACCTCGACCCAACCAAACACAACCTACAATAGTCCAAAGTCGCAAAAATGGGACAAGTGGGTACAACAGCTTCAGCAAATATGCTGACTAATCTATACCAGATATCTACCTCTAGTGAGTCCCAGCTGACTCTCGAGATTTAAAGCTTTGACCTGAGAACCTTCCCAAGAACGTCGACCCAACCAAACAGAACTTACAATAGCCCAAAGTCGCCAAAATAGGACAATTGGGCACTACGGCATCAGCAAATATGCTGACTAATCTATACCAGATATCTACCTCTACTAAGTCCCAGCTGACTCTCGAGAGTTACAGCTTTGACCTGAGTACCTTCCCAAGAACCTCGACCCAACCAAACAGAACTTACAATAGCCCAAAGTCGCCAAAATAGGACAATTGGGCACTACGGCATCAGCAAATATGCTGACTAATCTATACCAGATATCTACCTCTACTAAGTCCCAGCTGACTCTCGAGAGTTACAGCTTTGACCTGTGAACCTTCCCAAGCACCTCGACCCAACCAAACAGAACTTACAATAGGCCAAAGTCGCGAAAATGGGACTAGTGGGTACTACAGCTTCAGCGTCTATGCTGACCAATCTATACCAAATATCTACCTCTAGTGAGTCCCAGCTGACTCTCGAGATTTATAGGTTTGACCTGAGTACCATCCCAAGCACCTCGACCCAACCAAACAGAACTTACAATAGGCCAAATTCGCAAAAATGGGACAAGTGGGTACTACAGCTTCAGCGTCTATGCTGACCAAGCTATACCAGATATCTACCTCTACCAAGTCCCAGCTGACTCTCGAGACTTACAGCTTTGACCTGAGTACCATCCTAAGCACCTCGACCCATCCAAACAGAACTTACAATAGGCCAAAGTTGCGAAAATTGGACAAGTGGGTACAACAGCTTCAGCAAATATGCTGACTAATCTATACCAGACATCTACCTCTACTAAGTCCCAGCTGACTCTCGAGACTTACAGCTTTGACCTGAGTACCATCCTAAGCACCTCGACCCATCCAAACAGAACTTACAATAGGCCAAAGTTGCGAAAATTGGACAAGTGGGTACTCCGCCTTCAGTGACTATCCTGTGCAATCTATTGTAGATATCTACCTCTAATGAGTTCGAGCTGACTCTCGAGAGTTACAGCTTTGACCTGAGTACCATCCCAAGCACCTCGACCCAACCAAACAGAACTTACAATAGCCCAAAGTCGCCAAAATAGGACAATTTGGCACTACGGCATCAGCAAATATGCTGACTAATCTATACCAGACATCTACCTCTACTAAGTCCCAGCTGACTCTCGAGACTTACAGCTTTGACCTGTGAAGCTTCCCAAGTACCTCGACCCAACCAAACACAACTTACAATAGTCCAAAGTCGCAAAAATGGGACAAGTGGGTACAACAGCTTCAGCAAATATGCTGACTAATCTATACCAAATATCTGCCTCTAGTGAGTCCCAGCTGACTCTCGAGATTTATAGGTTTGACCTGAGTACCATCCCAAGCACCTCGACCCAACCAAACAGAACTTACAATAGGCCAAATTCGCAAAAATGGGACAAGTGGGTACTACAGCTTCAGCAAATATGCTGACTAATCTATACCAGATATCTACCTCTAGTGAGTCCCAGCTGACTCTCGAGAATTGGAGGTTTGACCTGAGTACCTTCCCAAGAACCTCGACCCAACCAAACAGAACTTACAATAGGCCAAATTCGCAAAAATGGGACAAGTGGGTACAACAGCTTCAGCAAATATGCTGACTAATCTATACCAGATATCTAACTCTACTGTGTCCCAGCTGACTCGAGACTTACAGCTTTGACCTGAGTAGCTTCCCATGCACCTCGACACAACCAAACAGAACTTACAATAGGCCAAAGTTGCGAAAATTGGACAAGTGGGTACTCCGCCTTCAGTGACTATCCTGTGCAATCTATTGCAGATATCTACCTCTAATGAGTTCGAGCTGACTCTCGAGACTTGCAGCTTTGACCTGAGTACCTTCCCATGCACCTTGACCCAACCAAACAGAACTTACAATAGCCCAAAGTCACCAAAATAGGACAATTGGGTACTACGGCTTCAGCAAATATGTTGACTAATCTATACCAGATATCTACCTCTACTAAGTCCTAGCTGACTCTCGAGAGTTATAGCTTTGACCTGTGAAGCTTCCCAAGCACCTCGACCCAACCAAACACAACTTACAATAGGCCAAAGTCGCGAAAATGGGACTAGTGGGTACTACAGCTTCAGCGTCTATGCTGACCAATCTATACCAGACATCTACCTCTAGTGCGTCCCAGCTGACTCTCGAGACTTACAGCTTTGACCTGAGTACCATCCCAAGCACCTCGACCCAACCAAACAGAACTTACAATAGGCCAAATTCGCAAAAATGGGACAAGTGGGTACAACAGCTTCAGCGTCTATGCTGACCAAGCTATACCAGATATCTACCTCTACTGAGTCCCAGCTGACTCTCGAGAGTTACAGCTTTGACCTGAGTACCTTCCCAAGCACCTCGACCCAACCAAACAGAACTTACAATAGGCCAAATTCGCAAAAATGGGACAAGTGGGTACAACAGCTTCAGCAAATATGCTGACTAATCTATACCAGACATCTACCTCTACTAAGTCCCAGCTGACTCTCGAGAGTTACAGCTTTGACCTGTGAACCATCCCAAGCACCTGGACCCAACCAAACACAACTTACAATAGCCCAAAGTCGCCAAAATAGGACAAGTGGGTACTACAGCTTCAGCGTCTATGCTGACCAATCTATACCAAATATCTTCCTCTAGTGAGTCCCAACTGACTCTCGAGATTTATAGGTTTGACCTGAGTACCATCCCAAGCACCTCGACCCAACCAAACAGAACTTACAATAGGCCAAATTCGCAAAAATGGGACAAGTGGGTACTACAGCTTCAGCGTCTATGCTGACCAAGCTATACCAGATATCTACCTCTGGTGAGTCCCAGCTGACTCTCGAGACTTGCAGCTTTGACCTGTGTACCTTCCCATGCACCTCGACCCAACCAAACAGAACTTACAATAGGCCAAAGTTGCGAAAATTGGACAAGTGGGTACTCCGCCTTCAGTGACTATCCTGTGCAATCTATTGCAGATATCTACCTCTGGTGAGTCCCAGCTGACTCTCGAGACTTGCAGCTTTGACCTGAGTACCTTCCCAAGCACCTCGACCCAACCAAACAGAACTTACAATAGCCCAAAGTCGCCAAAATAGGACAATTGGGCACTACGGCATCAGCAAATATGCTGACTAATCTATACCAGACATCTACCTCTACTAAGTCCCAGCTGACTCTCGAGACTTACAGCTTTGACCTGTGAACCTTTCCAAGCACCTCGCCCCAACCACACACAACCTACAATAGTCCAAAGTCGCGAATATGGGACAAGTGGGTACTACAGCTTCAGCGTCTATGCTGACCAATCTATACCAAATATCTTCCTCTAGTGAGTCCCAACTGACTCTCGAGATTTATAGGTTTGACCTGAGTACCATCCCAAGCACCTCGACCCAACCAAACAGAACTTACAATAGGCCAAATTCGCAAAAATGGGACAAGTGGGTACTACAGCTTCAGCGTCTATGCTGACCAATCTATACCAAATATCTGCCTCTTGTGAGTCCCAACTGACTCTCGAGATTTATAGGTTTGACCTGAGTACCATCCCAAGCACCTCGACCCAACCAAACAGAACTTACAATAGCCCAAAGTCGCCAAAATAGGACAATTTGGCACTACGGCATCAGCAAATATGCTGTCTAATCTATACCAGACATCTACCTCTACTAAGTCCCAGCTGACTCTCGAGAGTTACAGCTTTGACCTGTAAACCTTCCCAAGCACCTCGACCCAACCAAACACAACCTACAATAGGCCAAATTCGCAAAAATGGGACAAGTGGGTACAACAGCTTCAGCAAATATGCTGACTAATCTATACCAGATATCTACCTCTAGTGAGTCCCAGCTGACTCTCGAGATTTATAGCTTTGACCTGAGTACCTTCCCAAGCACCTCGACCCAACCAAACAGAACTTACAATAGCCCAAAGTCGCCAAAATAGGACAATTGGGCACTACGGCATCAGCAAATATGCTGACTAATCTATACCAGATATCTACCTCTACTAAGTCCCAGCTGACTCTCGAGAGTTACAGCTTTGACCTGAGTACCACCCCAAGCACCTCGACCCAACCAAACAGAACTTACAATAGGCCAAAGTCGCCAAAATAGGACAATTGGGCACTACGGCATCAGCAAATATGCTGACTAATCTATACCAGACATCTACCTCTACTAAGTCCCAGCTGACTCTCGAGAGTTACAGCTTTGACCTGTAAACCTTCCCAAGCTCCTCGACCCAACCAAACAGAACTTACAATAGGCCAAAGTCGCGAATATGGGACAAGTGGGTACAACAGCTTCAGCAAATATGCTGACTAATCTATACCAGATATCTACCTCTAGTGAGTCCCAACTGACTCTCGAGACTTACAGAGTTGACCTGAGTACCATCCCAAGCACCTCGACCCAACCAAACAGAACTTACAATAGGCCAAATTCGCAAAAATGGGACAAGTGGGTACAACAGCTTCAGCGTCTATGCTGACCAATCTATACCATATATCTACCTCTACTGAGTCCCAGCTGACTCTCGAGATTTATAGCTTTGACCTGAGTACCTTCCCATGCACCTCGACCCAACCAAACAGAAATTACAATAGGCCAAAGTTGCGAAAATTGGACAAGTGGGTACTACAGCTTCAGCAAATATGCTGACTAATCTATACCAAATATCTATCTCTACTGTGTCCCAGCTGACTCGAGACTTACAGCTTTGACCTGAGTACCTTCCCATGCACCTCGACCCAACCAAACAGAACTTACAATAGCCCAAAGTCGCCAAAATAGGACAAGTGGGTACAACAGCTTCAGCAAATATGCTGACTAATCTATACCAGACATCTACCTCTACTAAGTCCCAGCTGACTCTCGAGAGTTACAGCTTTGACCTGTAAACCTTCCCAAGTACCTCGACCCAACCAAACACAACTTACAATAGTCCAAAGTCGCTAATATGGGACAAGTGGGTACTACAGCTTCAGCAAATATGCTGACCAATCTATACCAAATATCTGCCTCTAGTGAGTCCCAACTGACTCTCGAGATTTATAGGTTTGACCTGAGTACCATCCCAAGCACCTCGACCCAACCAAACAGAACTTAAAATAGGCCAAATTCGCAAAAATGGGACAAGTGGGTACAACAGCTTCAGCAAATATGCTGACTAATCTATACCAGATATCTACCTCTGGTGAGTCCCAGCTGACTCTCGAGACTTGCAGCTTTGACCTGAGTACCTTCCCATGCACCTCGACACAACCAAACAGAACTTACAATAGGCCAAAGTTGCGAAAATTGGACAAGTGGGTACTCCGCCTTCAGTGACTATCCTGTGCAATCTATTGCAGATATCTACCTCTAATGAGTTCGAGCTGACTCTCGAGACTTGCAGCTTTGACCTGAGTACCATCCCAAGCACCTCGACCCAACCAAACAGATCTTACAATAGCCCAAAGTCGCCAAAATAGGACAATTGGGCACTACGGCATCAGCAAATATGCTGACTAATCTATACCAGACATCTACCTCTACTAAGTCCCAGCTGACTCTCGAGACTTACAGCTTTGACCTGTGAACCTTTCCAAGCACCTCGACCCAACCAAACACAACTTACAATAGGCCAAAGTCGCGAATATGAGACAAGTGGGTACTACTGCTTCAGCTTATATGCTGACTAATCTATACCAGAGATCTACCTCTACTAAGTCCCAGCTGACTCTCGAGACTTACAGCTTTGACCTGAGTACCTTCCCAATCACCTCGACCCAACCAAACAGAACTTACAATAGGCCAAATTCGCAAAAATGGGACAAGTGGGTACAACAGCTTCAGCAAATATGCTGACTAATCTATACCAGACATCTACCTCTGGTGAGTCCCAGCTGACTCTCGAGACTTGCAGCTTTGACCTGAGTAGCTTCCCATGCACCTCGACACAACCAAACAGAACTTACAATAGGCCAAAGTTGCGAAAATTGGACAAGTGGGTACTACGCCTTCAGTGACTATCCTGTGCAATCTATTGCAGATATCTACCTCTAATGAGTTCCAGCTGACTCTCGAGACTTTCAGCTTTGACCTGAGTACCTTCCCAAGCACCTCGACCCAACCAAACAGAACTTACAATAGCCCAAAGTCGCCAAAATAGGACAATTGGGCACTACGGCTTCAGCAAATATGTTGACTAATCTATACCAGATATCTACCTCTACTAAGTCCTAGCTGACTCTCGAGAGTTATAGCTTTGACCTGTGAAGCTTCCCAAGTACCTCGACCCAACCAAACAGAACTTACAATAGTCCAAAGTCGCGAATATGGGACAAGTGGGTACAACAGCTTCAGCGTCTATGCTGACCAATCTATACCATATATCTACCTCTACTGAGTCCCAGCTGACTCTCGAGAGTTACAGCTTTGACCTGAGTACCTTCCCAAGCACCTCGACCCAACCAAACAGAACTTACAATAGGCCAAATTCGCAAAAATGGGACAAGTGGGTACAACAGCTTCAGCAAATATGCTGACTAATCTATACCAGACATCTACCTCTACTAAGTCCCAGCTGACTCTCGAGAGTTACAGCTTTGACCTGTAAACCTTCCCAAGCACGTCGACCCAACCAAACAGAACTTACAATAGGCCAAAGTCGCGAATATGGGACAAGTGGGTACTACAGCTTCAGCGTCTATGCTGACCAATCTATACCAGATATCTACCTCTAGTGCGTCCCAGCTGACTCTCGAGACTTACAGCTTTGACCTGAGTACCATCCCAAGCACCTCGACCCAACCAAACAGAACTTACAATAGGCCAAATTCGCAAAAATGGGACAAGTGGGTACAACAGCTTCAGCAAATATGCTGACTAATCTATACCAGACATCTACCTCTACTAAGTCCCAGCTGACTCTCGAGACTTACAGCTTTGACCTGTAAACCTTCCCAAGCACGTCGACCCAACCAAACAGAACTTACAATAGCCCAAAGTCGCCAAAATAGGACAATTGGGCACTACGGCATCAGCAAATATGCTGACTAATCTATACCAGACATCTACCTCTACTAAGTCCCAGCTGACTCTCGAGACTTACAGCTTTGACCTGTGAACCTTTCCAAGCACCTCGACCCAACCAAACAGAACTTACAATAGTCCAAAGTCGCTAATATGGGACAAGTGGGTACAACAGCTTCAGCAAATATGCTGACCAATCTATACCATATATCTACCTCTACTGAGTCCCAGCTGACTCTCGAGAGTTACAGCTTTGACCTGAGTACCTTCCCAAGAACCTCGACCCAACCAAACAGAACTTACAATAGGCCAAATTCGCAAAAATGGGACAAGTGGGTACAACAGCTTCAGCAAATATGCTGACTAATCTATACCAGATATCTACCTCTAGTGAGTCCCAGCTGACTCTCGAGACTTATAGCTTTGACCTGAGTACCTTCCCATGCACCTCGACCCAACCAAACAGAACTTACAATAGGCCAAATTCGCAAAAATTGGACAAGTGGGTACAACAGCTTCAGCAAATATGCTGACTAATCTATACCAGATATATACCTCTAGTGAGACCCAGCTGACTCTCGAGAGTTACAGCTTTGACCTGTAAACCTTCCCAAGCACGTCGACCCAACCAAACACAACTTACAATAGTCCAAAGTCGCTAATATGGGACAAGTGGGTACAACAGCTTCAGCAAATATGCTGACTAATCTATACCAGATATCTACCTCTGGTGAGTTCGAGCTGACTCTCGAGACTTGCAGCTTTGACCTGAGTACCTTCCCAATCACCTAGACACAAACAAACAGATCTTACAATAGCCCAAAGTCGCCAAAATAGGACAATTGGGCACTACGGCATCAGCAAATATGCTGACTAATCTATACCAGACATCTACCTCTACTAAGTCCCAGCTGACTCTCGAGACTTACAGCTTTGACCTGTGAACCTTCCCAAGCACCTCGACCCAACCAAACACAACTTACAATAGTCCAAAGTCGCGAAAATGGGACTAGTGGGTACTACAGCTTCAGCGTCTATGCTGACCAATCTATACCAGACATCTACCTCTAGTGAGTCCCAGCTGACTCTCGAGACTTACAGCTTTGACCTGAGTACCATCCTAAGCACCTCGACCCAACCAAACAGAACTTACAATAGGCCAAATTCGCAAAAATGGGACAAGTGGGTACAACAGCTTCAGCAAATATGCTGACTAATCTATACCAGACATCTACCTCTACTAAGTCCCAGCTGACTCTCGAGACTTACAGCTTTGACCTGTGAACCTTCCCAAGCACCTCGACCCAACCAAACAGAACTTACAATAGGCCAAAGTTGCGAAAATTGGACAAGTGGGTACTACGCCTTCAGTGACTATCCTGTGCAATCTATTGCAGATATCTACCTCTACTAAGTCCCAGCTGACTCTCGAGAGTTACAGCTTTGACCTGTAAACCTTCCCAAGCACGTCGACCCAACCAAACAGATCTTACAATAGCCCAAAGTCGCCAAAATAGGACAATTGGGCACTACGGCATCAGCAAATATGCTGACTAATCTATACCAGACATCTACCTCTACTAAGTCCCAGCTGACTCTCGAGACTTACAGCTTTGACCTGTGAACCTTTCCAAGCACCTCGACCCAACCAAACAGAACTTACAATAGGCCAAATTCGCAAAAATGGGACAAGTGGGTACAACAGCTTCAGCAAATATGCTGACTAATCTATACCAGATATCTACCTCTACTGAGTCCCAGCTGACTCTCGAGATTTATAGCTTTGACCTGAGTACCTTCCCAAGCACCTCGACCCAACCAAACAGAACTTACAATAGCCCAAAGTCGCCAAAATAGGACAAGTGGGTACTACAGCTTCAGCGTCTATGCTGACCAATCTATACCATATATCTACCTCTACTGAGTCCCAGCTGACTCTCGAGATTTATAGCTTTGACCTGAGTACCTTCCCAAGCACCTCGACCCAACCAAACAGAACTTACAATAGCCCAAAGTCGCCAAAATAGGACAATTGGGCACTACGGCATCAGCAAATATGCTGACTAATCTATACCAGACATCTACCTCTACTAAGTCCCAGCTGACTCTCGAGACTTACAGCTTTGACCTGTGAACCTTTCCAAGCACCTCGACCCAACCAAACAGAACTTACAATAGGCCAAATTCGCAAAAATGGGACAAGTGGGTACAACAGCTTCAGCAAATATGCTGACTAATCTATACCAAATATCTACCTCTACTAAGTCCCAGCTGACTCTCGAGAATTGCAGCTTTGACCTGAGTACCTTCCCAAGAACCTCGACCCAACCAAACAGAACTTACAATAGGCCAAATTCGCAAAAATGGGACAAGTGGGTACAACAGCTTCAGCAAATATGCTGACTAATCTATACCAAATATCTGCCTCTAGTGAGTCCCAGCTGACTCTCGAGACTTACAGATTTGACCTGAGTACCATCCCAAGCACCTCGACCCAACCAAACAGAACTTACAATAGGCCAAATTCGCAAAAATGGGACAAGTGGGTACTACACCTTCAGTGACTATCCTGTGCAATCTATTGCAGATATCTACCTCTAATGAGTTCCAGCTGACTCTCGAGACTTGCAGCTTTGACCTGAGTACCTTTTCAAGCACGTCGACCCAACCAAACAGAACTTACAATAGCCCAAAGTCGCCAAAATAGGACAATTGAGCACTCCGGCATCAGCAAATATTCTGACTAATCTATACCAGATATCTACCTCTGGTGAGTCCCAGCTGACTCTCGAGACTTACAGCTTTGACCTGTGAACCTTCCCAAGCACCTCGACCCAACCAAACAGAACTTACAATAGCCCAAAGTCGCCAAAATAGGACAAGTGGGTACTACAGCTTCAGCGTCTATGCTGACCAATCTATACCAAATATCTACCTCTAGTGAGTCCCAGCTGACTCTCGAGACTTACAGATTTGACCTGAGTACCATCCCAAGCACCTCGACCCAACCAAACAGAACTTACAATAGGCCAAAGTCGCCAAAATAGGACAAGTGGGTACTACAGCTTCAGCGTCTATGCTGACCAAGCTATACCAGATATCTACCTCTACCAAGTCCCAGCTGACTCTCGAGAGTTACAGCTTTGACCTGTGAACCTTCCCAAGCACCTCGACCCAACCAAACAGAACTTACAATAGCCCAAAGTCGCCAAAATAGGACAAGTGGGTACTCCGCCTTCAGTGACTATCCTGTGCAATCTATTGCAGATATCTACCTCTAATGAGTTCGAGCTGACTCTCGAGACTTGCAGCTTTGACCTGAGTACCATCCCAAGCACCTCGACCCAACCAAACAGAACTTACAATAGCCCAAAGTCGCCAAAATAGGACAATTGGGCACTACGGCATCAGCAAATATGCTGACTAATCTATACCAGACATCTACCTCTACTAAGTCCCAGCTGACTCTCGAGACTTACAGCTTTGACCTGTGAACCTTCCCAAGCACCTCGACCCAACCAAACAGAACTTACAATAGCCCAAAGTCGCCAAAATAGGACAAGTGGGTACTACAGCTTCAGCAAATATGCTGACTAATCTATACCAAATATCTATCTCTACTGTGTCCCAGCTGACTCGAGACTTACAGCTTTGACCTGAGTACCTTCCCAAGCTCCTCGACCCAACCAAACAGAACTTACAAGAGGCCAAAGTCGCGAATATGGGACAAGTGGGTACAACAGCTTCAGCAAATATGCTGACCAATCTATACCAAATATCTGCCTCTAGTGAGTCCCAACTGACTCTCGAGATTTATAGGTTTGACCTGAGTACCATCCCAAGCACCTCGACCCAACCAAACAGAACTTACAATAGGCCAAATTCGCAAAAATGGGACAAGTGGGTACTCCGCCTTCAGTGACTATCCTGTGCAATCTATTGCAGATATCTACCTCTAATGAGTTCGAGCTGACTCTCGAGACTTACAGCTTTGACCTGTGAACCTTTCCAAGCACCTCGACCCAACCAAACAGAACTTACAATAGCCCAAAGTCGCCAAAATAGGACAATTGGGCACTACGGCATCAGCAAATATGCTGACTAATCTATACCAGACATCTACCTCTACTAAGTCCCAGCTGACTCTCGAGACTTACAGCTTTGACCTGTGAACCTTTCCAAGCACCTCGACCCAACCAAACAGAACTTACAATAGCCCAAAGTCGCCAAAATAGGACAAGTGGGTACTACAGCTTCAGCGTCTATGCTGACCAATCTATACCATATATCTACCTCTACTGAGTCCCAGCTGACTCTCGAGACTTACAGATTTGACCTGTAAACCTTCCCAAGCACGTCGACCCAACCAAACAGAACTTACAATAGCCCAAAGTCGCCAAAATAGGACAATTGGGCACTACGGCATCAGCGTCTATGCTGACCAATCTATACCATATATCTACCTCTACTGAGTCCCAGCTGACTCTCGAGAGTTACAGCTTTGACCTGAGTACCTTCCCAAGAACCTCGACCCAACCAAACAGAACTTACAATAGGCCAAATTCGCAAAAATGGGACAAGTGGGTACAACAGCTTCAGCAAATATGCTGACTAATCTATACCAGACATCTACCTCTGGTGAGCTTTGACCTGTGATGCTTCCCAAGCACCTCCACCCAACCAAACACAACTTACAATAGCCCAAATTCGCGAAAATTAGACAAGTGGGTACTACGCCTTCAGTGACTATCCTGTGCAATCTATTGCAGATATCTACCTCTAATGAGTCCCAGCTGACTCTCGAGAGTTACAGCTTTGACCTGTAAACCTTCCCAAGCACGTCGACCCAACCAAACAGATCTTACAATAGCCCAAAGTCGCCAAAATAGGACAATTGGGCACTACGGCATCAGCAAATATGCTGACTAATCTATACCAGACATCTACCTCTACTAAGTCCCAGCTGACTCTCGAGACTTACAGCTTTGACCTGAGTACCTTCCCGTGCACCTCGACCCAACCAAACAGAACTTACAATAGCCCAAAGTCGCCAAAATAGGACAAGTGGGTACAACAGCTTCAGCAAATATGCTGACTAATCTATACCAGACATCTACCTCTACTAAGTCCCAGCTGACTCTCGAGACTTACAGCTTTGACCTGTAAACCTTCCCAAGCACGTCGACCCAACCAAACAGAACTTACAATAGCCCAAAGTCGCCAAAATAGGACAATTGGGCACTACGGCATCAGCAAATATGCTGACTAATCTATACCAGACATCTACCTCTACTAAGTCCCAGCTGACTCTCGAGAGTTACAGCTTTGACCTGTGAACCATCCCAAGCACCTGGACCCAACCAAACACAACTTACAATAGCCCAAAGTCGCCAAAATAGGACAAGTGGGTACTACAGCTTCAGCAAATATGCTGACTAATCTATACCAAATATCTACCTCTACCAAGTCCCAGCTGACTCTCGAGACTTACAGCTTTGACCTGAGTACCTTCCCAAGCACCTCGACCCAACCAAACAGAACTTACAATAGCCCAAAGTCGCCAAAATAGGACAATTGGGCACTACGGCATCAGCAAATATGCTGACTAATCTATACCAGACATCTACCTCTACTAAGTCCCAGCTGACTCTCGAGAGTTACAGCTTTGACCTGTGAACCATCCCAAGCACCTGGACCCAACCAAACACAACTTACAATAGCCCAAAGTCGCCAAAATAGGACAAGTGGGTACTCCGCCTTCAGTGACTATCCTGTGCAATCTATTGCAGATATCTACCTCTAATGAGTTCGAGCTGACTCTCGAGACTTGCAGCTTTGACCTGAGTACCTTCCCATGCACCTCGACCCAACCAAGCAGAACTCACAAGAGCCCAAAGTCGCCAAAATAGGACAATTGGGCACTACGGCATCAGCAAATATGCTGACTAATCTATACCAGACATCTACCTCTACTAAGTCCCAGCTGACTCTCGAGAGTTACAGCTTTGACCTGAGTACCTTCCCAAGCACCTCGACCCAACCAAACAAAACTTACAATAGTCCAAATTCGCAAAAATGGGACAAGTGGGTACTGCGGCTTCAGCCACTATGTCGTCCAATCTATACCTGATATCAACCTCTACTGAGTCCCAGCTGACTCTTGAGGCTTACAGCTTCGACCTGTGTTGAAGTTTGGGAATTGTTAAAAGTCGCTGGGTTCCGGATCTGGAGAATAAGGTGGGTGGGGAAGTAACTCTAAGCGTTATCCATTGATTTTTGTCATCGCTTTTATCGATTTGTGAGCTGGTGCATTGTTTTACAATAAGATACCTTTTTTCTCTAATAAACGATGCCGTTTTCTTGTGATTCCCTCTTTTAATCGGTCCAATAATGCACAATTTTGGTCACTGTTGATTATTTTTCGTTTTTGTCTGCCCGCTTTGGTGCAGTTCCATTGGATCGTATCCACTTTTTTGCTTGTTGTACCGATTCTGGTGTGTAGTCGTTGGCGTTTTTGATCAATGTTCAGCAAACGGGGCTCCCATTCTGTGGTTAGCTTTCTCAAGTCTAAATCCTCATGCAAAATTTCAATCACTGACCCCAATGATATGCCTGCGGCCTTACCTAACTGAAGCACTTTCTCACTTTTGGATTATCTAATTCGATGACAATACACTGTTGTATTAAATTTAATATACCGAAATTATCATTTCACATAATTTGATTTTACGCAATTATAAAGTTATTTTAGAAGCAAATATAGGATGTAATTCAAAAATTATCAGTATATTTCATATTAGGTTCGTATCAAGCGCTTTAAAATACGTTCCGCACGTGGTACGAACGATTTTTTTTTTTTTGCTGTATACCGATATTTAGCCAAGTCGGTATCGTTTTGCGCGTGGAATGATGATTCTCTCGCTCTAGTGCGGTAAAGTTTTAAGTTTGTTTAAATTTTTCGCACACTTAAAATTTTACCGCAATAGCGCAGAAAAATCAACTTTCCGCGCTTAAAACGACACCGACACGGCCAATTTTCGGTGTACGCCGAACAAAAATCATTTTCTTTCTAGATACAAATTCATTTTTAAATGCTTTAAGACATCCAAGTATTTGAAAAATTTTATGTGGGGACATGTAATTCTAAAAATTGTCCTTACGTAATTGATGGAATTTCTCGTATCAAGAAAAAGTAATACTCTCAAAGAATGTTTGAGTTGGTTGATAAACGAATTTTATGTGTTATACAATCGAAAACGATCAACAAATTATCTGAATCACATGTCTTTTACTACATTTCATATAAATATCACAGCCAGCCTAAAATGAAAGGGCGGATAAGAGAGCAACAGGCTGTCGTGACGCACATAAATCGCAATTCAAGAACGACGATGGGGCAGTTGGCTACAGAGTGAGAGAGGTACTTCTGACTTCCGGTTAGACGTGTCAACCTCTTAAGGACAACTTGGCTTTAATCGTGACTTTTTGGGCACAAGAAAGCCATACGTAAAGACTTTAGGGTTGCGTGTAGTGAGACAAATGAAGGCTTGCACCGTCTTAATTGATAAAGTTAATTGTTTCTGAAACTTCAATTACGAGTCTTGAACTTTCTGAACGTTGCATGCAGAGACGACAGCCAAATAAGAGAACTTAGTTCTACGAGTTCCTCAGAATAAATATCCTCATTTACTTTCAATTATTTCTCATTTTCAAATCATGATAATTTATAAATGTTCAATTAAACGGGCTGTTTTTTTACACAGTTTAGAGTGTATTTTAAATTAGATAATGTTTGTAATTTATTACTCACAGACTCCTTAAAACATTTGAAAATTATGAAACCTATTCTCCTTGACCTTTATTATATACCAAGTGAAAATTTATTAACTGTTCATAAATTTTCTCTGAATATACTTCTGCCTTCCTTTTGAATTATATCCACTGCCAAGAATTCTCGTGCGGTGAAATAAATTCAAATAAGTTTCTATTACG
Organism: Diplolepis rosae; assembly: GCA_030998225.1. Taxonomy (NCBI): domain Eukaryota; kingdom Metazoa; phylum Arthropoda; class Insecta; order Hymenoptera; family Diplolepididae; genus Diplolepis; species Diplolepis rosae. The sequence goes on along the minus strand of JAPYXD010000710.1, from coordinate 17,289,174 downwards.
CTAATAGTACTTTTTATTCAGAATTTTTTGCCCTTGAATGGGAAAAAGAGTTATTCGCTCTATCAAGAAATATTGAGTTCACAGTATAAAATCATCCATTAAGTAAATTGAATAGATTCTGGTAGTTGACCAAACTAGGATATGCGTTTGTAAAGGCGAAGTAACTAAGTAATTGATTGAATGATAGTCTACCAAAGGACACTCTCCAACATCCCTGGTATAATATATCATTGTCAGATAGTCTCCTGCCTAAAGACTTGTTTTCTGACTTTTTTTAGACTTTCTTCCAGTAATATGCTTTTAACAATATATGTATATGGGTCGTTGCCAAAAAGTTGGACAATTCAAGTCCCAGTAGTCTTACGCATTTCCATTATTAAATATATAGACGGACAAAAATATTTGTCTAGAATTAGCAAACTATTTGGAAACGAATGATAAAATAGAATATATTCTATAACAGAAATCCTAATAAATGTCAATTATTAGAAGAATGTACTTCGCTGTAGAATTTTATCATGCGTTTCCAAATTGTTTGGTTTTATTTCATTTAATTTACAATTGTATATAAAATTTAATCATATTTTCAATAATGTGGGTCCTGAAACGCGCGCAAAATTATATTTCAAATCTAAGATTTTTTTCATATTTGTATTTGAAAATCTAGTCATATTTTTGAACAGTGTAACTCATTTCGATAACAACATTAAAGTATAATTCCAAATCCGATAACACCAGTCAAATATAGTGCGAAACATAAATTTTTTTTACACTTTTAAAAATTTCTATCCATACTCTACATATTTTTAAAGGAATTTCGCAATTTACTTCTGTATTCATTAAATCTCCTCTGGGTAATTTCCCCAACGTGTCAATTATTGACTTTATTTTCTTTAAAAATTAAATAATTAGTTTTTGCCCCAGAAAATTAAAAAATAGTGTATTGTTTATGAACGATTATATATTTGAAGGGCCCTAAACATAAACATAATTATTAATTTTGTTATGAAATGTTTTTTTTGCCATCTTTCAATTAACTTTTAAAACTGTAAGTACATTTTCAAATTGTTATGTAAGTTATGTTTTACATTATAAATAATAGAAAAAAATTACTTCAGCTGATTCTGAAATTATTACATTTTTTAAAAAAATTGATAGTCCAAATTTCATATTTTTTAGCAACGATTTATATGCAATATATTTTGCATTTAAAGCATAGGAATGTTTGCACTATTAGAAATATTATTAAATTTCATGTGCATTTGTATATGAAATTTGATATTACCGTATTTGATTCGTGAAACAATAAACTAGTGTATTAGATTGTAGATATTAAATTTAATATATCACAATTAATAATTCACATAATTTGATTTCCGCATTCCTAAAGTTATTTTGGAAGCAATCCTAGGATGTAAATATTAAAGTAGATTTTTTCTTTCATATAGATATAAATTCACTTTTAAATTATTTAAAATATCCAAGTTTTTGAAAATCAGTTTCCTTAATCTATAAGTGTTTAAACACGTTATGAATTTTCATTCGTAATTTATTTATATAATTTATTTGAAATATTATCAACCAATTTCAAATATTTACGAGTTATCAAGGAATCTGGAAAATATATGAAAATATTTTGAACGATGACAAAATTTTGTCTTTGAAAAAAAAATTATTATCATGTCTATATTCAGAGCCTATTAAATATACAATCTTTTATTAAATATATGCTATTTTTCAATTTATTTAAGAAAGAAAACTATTATTTAGTTTGCAAAAAAAATATTTTTCATCGTTCAATGAACATTCGAAACTGTAAGTACATTGAAAATATTCTGTTTTATCGTTACTTTGATGCATATTAAAATTCATATAATTGGGTGTATTAGATTTGATAAAAAAATTTTTAAGAGTGTGATATTAATGTAAATTATCTCAATTACACAAATGAAAAACTAGAACGAGAATTGTCTAAGCCAGGATCAGGTAATAATGCAAACAATGGTTCAAAATTGTTAACACCTGGCAGCATTATAAATACCCTTGCTACAATATTTGTTTTCTGTGAAAGTCGACAAAGGAAAAGCTAACAGTAAAGCAATTGTGGAGCACAAACTAAGAAAGATAGACGCAATACATATACGTCTTCTCTTTAATACTGAACGAAGAAGACAATAATTTTCCTTCTAATAATTCTTTGTCTCGTGTCTCAACGTTGGCCTCTTAGCTTAAGACTTCATTCTTTCTTCTGTGAGGCTCTGTAAGAATTTAATTGCGATGCTTTCGCATCATTATTATTCATACCGCCACTGTTGTAAGCTGCATTCACATTTACTTATCTTGATGTTATTATTAATATTATCCAATCAAATCCTTCACGCATTTTTGCAAACGGCTCTCTTATATTGCAAATATAATAAAATAAGAACAAACAATACTTTGATTATATTTTTGTCAAAGAGCCTCAAATTTAGAAATTTATATTCGAGTTTATTGCAATGTGCTTTCAACATTGAAGTTACTTCTCTTTTGCCGGAAGTCAGTTTTCATCTCTCTGATACTGGAACAGGATCAAGCTGTCAGGATATTTGAATATTCTGGTTTCTGTTAGACTTTTTCTTGCGTTTTGGTAGGATTTGTGTCAATTAGAGAGCGTCACCAATGATGTACAAGCTTTTGTCATTCAATAAATATTCTAAGCTTTTACTCTCTTGACACATTTTATGATGCATTGAACTAAGTTCAAATGAAAAAGGGAATTCGAAATTTCATTCTGTTTTTTGTATCATTTAAAACTGATCCAGAGTCTAAAATCCCGTCGAAAATGGCAAACTGAAGAAAAATCAATTATGAGGAAATTCAGAAACAAGAGGGAAACTGGTATTTGTATTGTATCTTTTTTTTCTCGGAAAAGAGACAATTGAATGAAGAAAAGCGAAGCTTTCGCTGCAAGTTTAATACAAGCAAGATTCTATATACTTTTTAGACAAAGGGTGATGAAAGAATTTCGTTAATTACAAGCAACCGTTGATCAAATAGATGTAAATTTTTCAAATAAGATTGAATTTTTAGAGAAAATCCATTTATATTTTTTTACTATTTACACCGTTACCGTGCTTTGAAGGATAGAAATTTACTAAACGAGTGGTTCTTTGAAGACATATACTTACTTCGTTAATGTTATATTGGACGATCGGTTCCTATTGCATCAGTCTCTTTGGCTGCGCAAACGGAAACCTAAATGAAGGTATGAGAACTCAAGCGTATGTTGCAGGGTTACGAGTGAACGTTTAAATGTTTGCATTCACGTAAACGATTCCTCTAGTCTGAGCGTTGGGAGTATGAGCACAGCTCTGGGAAGGGAGTCGATTCGAACTAGATTAAAAGCACTCGTTAACATGTAACGGTATTTCCCAACATCCCGAGTTACCGATGTGGTGATCATTTGTTACATTTTTTTCTCCCTTTTTTTTAATGATTTGGAACACATTAGAATCGTTTTGGAAAGAAGAAACTGGGAAAAAGAGCGGAATAATTTTATTACTCGATTTTAATTACTAAATGAAGGCAACTTTACTTCTTGCAGAAAAAAATGTTGGTTTGTTAATTTTTAAAAATATTTTGGATCGGTGAACTGAATTTTTGTTCATCTAATCAAACCCGTTCGCTTCAACGGATCAAAGCTTTTGATTGAAGAATTTTGTTAACTTTACGGAATATTTTGTTGATCTTATAAAGTTTTTTGGTTGAGTTAAAAAAAAGTGTCTTGGTTGGATCAACAAAATTATTTAAGAGCATTACAGACATGTTTGGTAGAATTAAAAAAAGTATTTGGTACTCAATCAAATAATTCTATTCGAAAAATTGTGCTGGGCGAAGTGAATATTTTGTTGTCTATATAGTAACAATCTTTTAGGGTTAAAAGAATCTAAATTTTGTTGATTCAACCAATTTTTTTTTGGTTTAGAATGAATCTGAGATCCCTTTTGAATTTGGATAGTATATCAACTGATTAAATGGCTAAAAGTAAGTTGGCTGATGATATTAATAAAAAATACTTCAAGTTCAAATATTATAAATTATCAGGAGTTATGAATATTTTTTTTAATTGACACACAACTAAAAGTTATGATAACTGTTTTATACAATTTTATCGAGGATTAAATAAAATTTGATATGGTATCAATGATTTTTTCATTCAATTCAGTCGATAAAATCAGGGACTTATGTTACTATTTAAAATTTTTTAAATTACTTAGTTTTTAGAAAAAATTATGAAATTTTAGATGTCTTCTCTATTGACAAATCATCTTAAAAACATGGGAAATGATTAAATTGCACAATTTCAAGAATTTTTTTATCTTACACATTTTTCGGTTCAAGATATTTTCAGATGTGAAGTTAATTTGTTTTTAGTAATGAAAACTATGTACTGCTATTTAATCTCGGTTAATTTATTTTGTTGTTGCGCAATTTTAAATTTAACAAGCGTGACACGAGTGAGTTTTCTAATTCTAAACATACATGGTTTTTGCCCAATTTTAATTGTTCGTTGCGTGCATATATAAAAGTCAAAAAAGATGAAGAAGTCAGCAAGAGACCGCCATTGAATTTTCTACAGTAATTTTCCGCAGCTTCGTCCCGAAAAATGTTTATTCATAAGTGGCTCGAATGTGCAGTTACGATTGTCTGACCACATTTCTGACCCCACGACTTTTTTCATCACGCTAATCTCACGATAATAGAGGTAACTTTATTCCCTGCATTGTTCTTCCTACCATTTTCCTAGAATTCTACTTTCATCAATTTTTCTGTAAAATTATACTTCATTTTTGAGGTAAAGCCATTACGAAATGTTTGAAGTATAAGTCTCTTTACAGGGAAGAAAATTTCTAGATTTATAGATTCCATTTGTTTTTATATTCCATTTGCACGATTTTCTGTAAATATAACAGACTTGATTTTTAATTATCATAGAAACGACTATTTAAGTTATTCTCTCATGTAAAGAATCATATTCGAAAAATAGAAATCGTTATTGATCGACTCTCAGTATAATTCATTTTTCTATTTGTTTACAAAAAATAATGAGCTAGTATTCAAGTTATTCGAAGTAAATATTAATTATAAACTTAGCCTGCTTCTCTTTTTATAATTGTAATTTTATATACTCAGTCTGTTGGAAATTTGTTGATGGTCTAGCTTTTCATCCCTCAGTATTTTTTTTCTTTACTTTTTAACAACGCGGGCTTTATTTAAGAATTCCACCCTACTCGACTGCCTGGTTCCGGGTTGTTATCTTTTGTCCAAGAGAAAGAGAGAAGAATAAGTGGACCAAGCGAAGCGAGAAAAAGAAAATGAGAAATAGTAATAGGCACATCCGGGGATTTATCATTGAACTAGTACAATACAATGAGTATGTTTCTAAATTAAGCTATATGCGAATTTGCAATTTGTATTATTGCATAAAATATCCAAAAACAAGATTCGCATCGAATAATTTTAATATTGTTTTCAATGTATTATTTTACAGTTGCAAGTTTAGCATAAGGAAGCAATTTGCCATCTTTACTTTTACCTAAACGATTTTATATTTCGGAATGTAATTAAAAAATTTTCTGGAGAGATAAATTTGCAAAAGCACTTCACAATTAATCATAATCAGATTATTTTATTAATTTGAATATTCTGCCAATCATCGTCAATCGAGTACAATAAACATGATAATTGGTTTTGAATAATTAATTACCTAATTTTTCTGTATATACCTTAATATCCTCTGTAATTGCGAATTAACATTTTTTATTCTAATTACACTTGCCCAATTTGTGTAGTTTTCATAGAAGCACAATAGCATATTTAGCTATAAAATTTAATTTGTTTTATGCTTGATTATACGATCCAAGCTCTACTAATAACGATAATATACATTGAGAATCTCAGCACGAGTGTGATAATTACAAAGGCAAATATTTGATTCAAGCGCGCTATATGTGTTTGAAAATGCTTCACTGTTCGTTCTCTTCAAAATGCAAGGAGTATCCTTGTGTAGTTTAAATGCAAGACGGTCTTAAAATATAATTGGCACAAATTCACGGTACTAATTAATTGATCCATCAATTTGAAAATAATTCTTGAATGATAGGATTCATATCAAGTGATTACTATAATGATACAAATTTTGATAGTTATATATCTACATTTTTTTTTCTAGTCATTATCATCAATCATTCAATGGTAATAGTATCATTAGGCAAATGAGGACAACATTGTTTTTAACTCTCGATGACTGTGTCGCATATGCATCATATAATTATAGTACCATAGCGATTGTATATAATTGAATTTAATTTTAAATTTACTTTATATCAACTTTTAAATCAAATCTGTTTAAGTATTTATCTCCTTCAGTGGCGAAATTATTTTGAGAGCTCTAGCGTGTCACATTGAATAAAAGATAGCGTAGTTTCGATACTCAGTTACGTGCATGTGAAATTTTAAACTCACTCGACATATATCCCACGATTAAAGCTGACAACCTTTTTTCAAACGCAATTTAAATTTTGAATTTTGTATGTAATCGGATATTAAAAATAATTCAACCGTGTCAAACTATTCAAAATTAGAATTAATAAAAGCTGATTCGCGTAAGCGACGATAGTCAGATGTCATTTCATGTTTATAGTCTAATTAGAAATCTCCCTGGTGAAAATTTGATTTTATAATAAATAACAATAATTATAATCAACCACTATAATTTGACAGCTGTCACTTTCTGTGGAAATTCGTATTTACTTGCATAATTTCATAAAGCTCTTGGTTTACGATTTTTAACATTTCCACACAAAGAGTTCAAAGTAAATTTTACAAGTAGTAACATATTTCTACAAAAAATTACAATAGCAATCGAATTTAATAGTCCAATGATTTGCGTTTTGACCTTTTGATTTTAATAAGATTTCTTGTCAATCAGAAAGGAATTTCTAGAAATTATCACCAAATTAACCCTAATCATATTTTAGACCTTAGTTTTGCGCTCAATATTCGCGTTTGGGAAAAATCGTATGAAAAAATGTTCAAAGGGAAACTTACCGACAAAGAAAGTTTTTCTCAGGAATATTATCTTCTGTAAGGCAGCTACAAAAAAGATGTCCCTGCTCCGTGAACTTTCATTTGAAAATTAAGAAGAAATATTAAAGAGATAAAACTAACTCAGTTCTTGTGAATTTCATCACCTGGTAAAGTGTAAATTTAATAAATTAGTAATTAGGAAGGAAAAAAGTGTACACTCTTTCGAAAATACCGTCGACCTCGTGGTTTGTTTGACACGAGCTGTTCCTGAGGATACCAGGCGGACAAACATCGGAATAAAACTGCGATACGTTGCTCTATCGTGGTTTACCCCAGGCATCCCTCTGCGCTCCAAACGCATGCGTCATTTTGAATCACCGAAATCCCCTCCAATACTTCCATGTGGTCATGATTCCCGCCCCCGCAGGTACTCTTACTTTCTCTCTCTCTCTCTCTTCAGTACCAGTTGAATTCCCATTACATGTTTCTTTCTACAGCCTCCTACCTTACAATCATCAAAAGATGTAGGATCATAAGAAATATATGTTAAATGGAATATTAAAATCTTCTATTTCCAATTTATGGAGACTTGCGATCGTGAAACCAGCAGTGGAAATGATTCCGACAAACTTTACCATAAAAATGATATTTTGAGTCTTTTTACGAATGGATCCAACATTACTCGATTTTTATGATAGAAGGAAAGTTGCCAGGATCGAATGGACTTGAAGAAAATAACGAGCAGTTTGAGAACCAACTCGTTTATAACAAGATATCACGAAAGTGACATTAGTTCTGATATTACTTTGTATGGTCAGAATGGTAAGAGTCGTGGACTTGAAAAACCTTTCGATCGTGCAGAAATCTTGCCAGGCGGGAATTCGGTCGACGATCCCTCAAGGGGTTATGCGCCTGCGTGAAGGACCTCTAAAACCGGCGGTTGTCGGGGGGTATAGGGGTAACTCAGTCAGGCCGCAGCGCGCGCTCTGTAAACTTCACGCGGACACACATCCCTCCAGCTGCTTTTTCATCCCCAAATCGAGAGTCACGTTTTTCATACTCAAATCCCAAATTATCTTTTTCTAACTTCCGAACTCTCTTGACTGATTGTTCTAACACAAATATCATCTTCGGTCACTGAACACATGTCTCTGAAAATAGTTAAATGGATTGGAAAATGCGTTGTAACTTTTACGAAAAAACGGAAAGTGAGAAAAATAATGTTCGGGATAAAATTTGAGTGGTTCTGAGAAAATGTTTTCTTCTGAATTGTGATAAGTGACCAATTTAAATGTAATCTGTAGTTTTAACAGCTCAAAGTAAAAGCTCAAACTTGAAACATTTGTATAATCCTCACACTGGAAGAACATCGCTCATTTTCACTTGGTTTGGTGTTTTTCTTAGAGCCATCCGAAAGCAATTTATAAGCAGGCTTTTAGGAGATTCTGGCTTGAATACCCAGAACCTACTTTCAACATAGCTGAGGCAAAGACTGAGGCGCGAAAAGCCTGCGTGCAAAAAAGAGATTCACGTCGACGTTGAGCTTCTGCCAGACATTATCACAGAGCGCGCGCCATTAGCCGCGTGCAAAAAAGAAAACTGCTTCGTGAAGCGCAAAATGAAAAATTTCCCCTGGCGAAAGCCACGGGAAAACAGGAAGGGACTATTAAAGTCACCCTTATCTCGAGAAGAACGTAACGCAAATCGGAAGTAAAAGCCGAGCTGGGCTCGGTCTTCGAGGCGACGAATTTCAAAAATCAAGTCACCTCAAGTCAGTCTCTTGGAAATATGGAATGGTCGTGGAATCACAGGAAGAAAGAGACAAGATAATCCGAGAACGGTAATCAGGATTACAAAAGGTTACGAGGAAAGTGTTCCTTCGAAGAAAGCACCTCGTTATTGGCAACTCTCGAAGAAATGTTCAGTGCTTTTTAAAATTGTCCTTTGTCAAAATTGTCTTGACCTCTGGAGACGAGGAACTTGCGTGTACATAATCGTCAAGTCAAGCTATTAAGAACCGTGTGATTATTAGTTTTTTTGTCGCACTCTCGTTAAATTTATCCTAAAAATGATCTCTTTAATTAGCTGCCTAATTTCCTGGCCATTTGAAAATATTCGTTCGATGATTAATCCCTCCACTGAATTCTCATCTCTATGTACATAACGCACAAGAAAGAAATATTTTTTTATTCACATAACTCAAGTCTATGACGAACTTGAGATTAGTTTATCTGATAATCTACTGTTTTGATAAGTGAGTTATAATCCTGAAAACTGTGGGGTTCAAGAAACTATAGGATCCCTGTTTTTAATGCGTTATGGTCTTTGATGAATGAAGACCGCGCTTGTCATCTGTGGTAATATGTTATTGACAAAGGTGATTTATTTTTTCATAGGTGGATTTCTGCAACGGTGTTATTGAGTGCAGTGAAGAGTGTCAGAGGAAAGGCGGGAAAGAGGGTTGTCAATATGACTCCTATCTTCCTTGTCCTATTGGTGGCGATCGACCCAATTATCGCGCAAAATAGTGGTGAGTAATCGACCAAGAAAAATTATTATTGTGTAAAGACTCGGATGGCACTGGAACTCGGTGAACTGTGTCGTGATTATTTCACGGCCAAATCATATGGCAGTTTGTGGACTGGAAGTTCTATACTGAACTCTCTCGGGTTTAGTGAACTTTGGGAAGAGCCAAACTTGATCATCCGTGTCGGCATTTCACGTTCGATAGTTGTATTCTAGATTCGGGATTTCTTTGACGTATTTTACTTTAAACGGTCGTCGGGTTAAAGATGATTCCGTTCTCGAGAAGACCGAAAATAAAATGGCAAAAAGGGCTATTTTCAATTTCCAGGTGGATCTTTAAACGGAAAAATAATAAATAATGGGTTTTATTTTTGAAAATTTTACCACTCATCTATCGAGAAATGGAAAAAATGGTAAATGGTGTAATAAAAATGATAATAGCTGCTGAAATGAAATGTATTGTTTATTATTTTCTTTTTCAGAGATCCAACTGGCCATTTAAAATAATAGTTTTTTCCGTGAGATGACTAACTTTTAATGAAACTTGCGTGACTGTAACTCGTACCTAAGCAGGCAGGAAGTTTTTGTATTCTTGTAGTTTTATATGACAATCGTCAATTCAAGTAGTTTTCAGAAAATCTAGTATTTGTTTTGATAACGGTTTTTCCATTGTAAATATTCAGGATGTCTAATAACTGGAAAATAATCAGGCTTGGCAAAATTTCAGTCACTTGGGCATTTTTGGTATTTTTTTTCAAGAAATTTAATATGAAACATTCTAAAAACACTTTGAACAAAATTCATAATATTTGAATGTTTTGAACTGAAATCAAAATAAATTGGAAATGGAATATTTAAGAAATTAAAGAGGTAAAATGTGAACATTTTAGGGCAACAAGGAAAAAATGTTTTAGAATTTTCAGTGTTAAATAATTGGTAAAAATGGTAAATTCATTTGTTAAAATATGTTTTGTATAAGAAACAGAGTTGTTGCTTTTTATGAGAATGTGGAAAATTTCATGTATTAATTTTAATTTCTGAAAAAATATAAAGTTTTATTTGTCATTTATTTAAAATTTGTCAAATTTTAACTGATATCTACATTTAAAGACTAATTTGCAAAATTCCTATATTTTATTTTTTTTAATCTTTTAATTTTCTAAATCCATCATATTCAAGTTCTAATTAAATTTTTCTTTATTCATTTCGAAGCGAAAAACTAAAAATCTAGAAACATGGAGTAAAAAATCGGTGGTAGCATAATTTTAACAAAAATGCAATTTAAAAGTTACCAAGTGGTAAGGCAGTTGAAATTAGAAAGTTTTTAAATTTAAAACTTTTAATTATAATTTTTTCTTTAGTAAAAAAGTTTCTTTGGTTATTTTCTTCATTTTGAAACTGTAGTTATCTCTTCAAATTGTTTTAATTCAAAATATATTATATTTATAATATTTGAAAATGTTCATTAATTTTGAAACTATTAGGATGAATTAGCTTTTTATTTGTTCGCTTATAGATTTCAATTTTTATATGCACAGAATTGATTAAATTCAAAGCTTTTTCATTTTACTTTTTTGCATGTGAAATTATGACTGAAAACTTCGCTGAAAACTGAAATGATTTCTATTATAGATAAAAAAACCATAAAAATTTGAAATCGATAGTAGATAACAAAAGCATTTAAATAACAAAGGAATTGTAGATTTAAAGAGACTTGAAATCATATTGTTTTTGAAGACTTTAATATTTTACTTATCAGTGAAAAAAATATTATATGGGAAGCCCTAAATTTGAAAACTTCAAAATGAGAAAGGCATTAATTTGAAACAAAACTTTCATCTGAAAGATGTTTAAAAGAAGGAATATAAAAATTTACAGGCCTTCTAAAAATCCAATAACTATAATAAACTATAAAATAAGAGTTGTTAATGAACTTTTATGGAGTTGGAACCAAGTTAAAATAGTAGAATTCTACTTCACTTCAACTTTATGAAAGCCCATCAACACGATTCTATTAAAAATTAATGATTCAAGTATAAAACCATTAAATTCGAAAAAAGCTAAAATATAAAGTATTATTTATAATCTACAACAAATTTCCATAATAATTTGCACTCTATTTGACAATTTTACACATAATTTTTCTTGTGGCTTTTTTTATGAAATATTTTGGAAAAATTGCAGATTTAGAGTTTTTATTTTTCTGGTTACTTGAAACCTTTATGAGTGATTCCAATAAAAGAACTAACATACATGCTTTTCATTAAAAGTATTAGGTAGCACAAAGGCCTGAATATTAACAAAGGGGAAAAATCGAGAGGAACAGGAATTTCCCTGGGCAATAATTAGTGAACTCTCTGCAATAAGTCTATCAAATATGGGATACAAAGCATATTAGATGTAATACTGTTGTTAAAGTTTTTATACACTGTATGAAATTTTCTTGAATCTACAAAATTTTTACTCTACAAAAGTAGCATAAAAGTTTTATGATACTTTTGAGCAAATGTATCTTAAAAGTGGAAAAATTGGCTAAAGTTGTTTTTAATATTACAAAATTAACTGAAATATCATACAATTTATTACAATATTACGAAACTGTAACAGCAGTTTTATGAAATTCTACTGAAAATTGCGAAACTGTAACAAAGTTCTGAGTCATATGTAACTGCATAAAAAGTCAGTTACCTAAAAAGTAAAATTTTTCCTGTTGCAAGTTTGAGAATTTTAACCCTTAAAGGGCCAAAATGGCATAAACGATACACCGGTCTTTGAGGCCGTGTAACTTATGCTATTCGCGACTGAAAAAATTGAGAAGGACATATTTGTGAAGTTCAAGACGTGCCCTTTCCAATGGTAAATACGAAATTGATCTAAAAAATGATTAATTATAAAAATATTCAGTTCAAAAAAAAAAGCACGATTTTTTCGATCTTTTTTTTTTTTGAAAGCGAGTTTTGAAAGGTTTCCCGGTCTGTCAACGACGTGGAACATTTTTATCCGGTGGAATAAATGTCTGAACTTTAAGAAGGTGTGGTTCAGAGATTAATTTTTCACTTTAGTCTTTACAAAATGGCGCCCGAATTACAAAATTTTCACGAATACATTCAGGATTTTTTTTTGTCTGAAAATATAAACAAAGCGAGAAAATTACCAAGAATGAAAAGTTCTTAGAATCACTCAAAGAATACGTCTGAATTTTTTCAAATTGTTTCAAGCAACTTTTCAATTTTGGAAATAGCATAATTTTTGCAAAATAAAAAAATTTCTCAAATCAACCCGAAAAAATTTGTATGTATTCTTTGATCAATTTTAAGAACTTTTTATTCTTGGTAATTTTCGCTATAAGTCTATTGCTTTCAAGAAAAAAATTCTCAATAACCTCGAAAGTACCGCAATATTGAGAATTTTTTTCTTGAAAGCAATAGACTTATAGCGAAAATTACCAAGAATAAAAAGTTCTTAAAATTGGGCAAAGAATACAAACAAATTTTTACGGGTTGATTTGAGCAATTTTTTTATTTTGAAAAAATTATGCTATTTCCAAAATTGAAGAGTTGCTCGAAAGGTTTTGAAAAAATTCAGACGTTTTCTTTGAGTGATTCTAAGAACTTTTCATTCTTAGTAATATCCTTGGTTTGTTCGTATTTTCTGACAAAAAAAATCCTGAATTTATTCGTGAAAATTTTGTAATTCGGGCGCCATTTTGTAAAGACAAAAGTGAAAAATTAATCTCTGAACCACACCTTCTTCAAGTTCAGACATTTATTTCACCGGTTAAAAATGTTCCAGGTCGTTGACAGACCGGGAAACCTTTCAAAACTCGCTTTCAAAAAAAAAAAAAGATCGAAAAATCGCACTTTTTTTTTAAACTGAATATTTTTATAATTAATAATTTTTTAGATCAATTTCGTATTTACCATCGGAAAGGGCACGTCTTGAACTTCACAAATATGTCCCTCTCAATTTTTTCAATCGCGAATAGCATAAGTTACACGGCCTCAAAGACCGGTGCATCGTTTATGCCATTTTGGCCCTTTAAGGGTTAAGATAGACGCAGAAAAAAATGGATACAAGAAAATCGGAATTGATTACTAATATTTCTTTAAACAGATTTTACGTTTGGTTCTTTCCATCTGATTCCGTAATAAATAAAAGAGAGTGTGGCACCAATTGGTAATAATTAGTGGAATTCAGTAATCATTACAAAATTAATTTACACTCTCTTCTATTCATTGAAGAATCATTTGGAAAAAACAAAACATACAATTTTTGTACAGAAATTCCAGTAATCAATCCCGACATCCTTATCTTTATTTTTCTCATGCAGATTATTCTTTCTTAAATTTAATCTTAATTTTATAAAATTGTAACTGCGTCACGTGTTTCAGAAAATTTTGATGGGAATTTCTAACAGTGTATTTTTTCCAAACAACATAGTTCTTGTTTTTCACTAATGAGATTTTAAATCATTTAATAACTCGAATATCAATTACACAATAGAGAAAGTAATCGGTGCCAATTGCGATAAAGCCCGTTGTTTTGTTTCTCGCGAGAACTATTATTTTTTAGGGTAGAAAGTTGAATATCGCAACTTTCGATGTAGCGAAACAACGGAAAGCTCTTGAAGCGTTCACGCAGGAACTCTACGTGCGGCGCTATCCTCAACGAGCTTTTGTTCGAGCTTTTAAAGCTCACTAACGTTACCGACACGCTAATGGAACGGGAAAATTTGTAAGCTAACGCAGCGTGAATGACGATATACCAGTGGCTAGCACGACAGAGCTCAAAAGGCTTGGGTACGAGTTATAGCCAATAACGCCTGCTTTAAACTTGACGTACCGATAAAGATTTCACGGGATATTTGCCCTGAAGTGGTCTTTTTTCTAACCCAACATACATTACTTTTTTATATTAATTCTCACCCAAGAGTTTATGCGGTTTTTATTAATATTGATAAGCTATAAGCGAGTTCCTTGTTTCCATGTAACACCCACATGACGGGCAGTGACATTTTCCTTCGTTAAACTCAAGCGGGGACACTAACGCGCGTAAAGGTCGTGCATGGTCGCGTTTTAAAGCTCAATTATACGTGAGAGCTTGATGAGGTATATCGCTACCTGCCAGAGGCTGTCCGGTAACTAGTGACTGGATCAACGCTGCTGTGGAAATTCCAAAGTTCACAACTAGACAGTGCTCTATGGACCCTAAGGACATAACTAGGACTAGACTGACAATGTCATTCCAAAAGAGCCTCCACTTAAAGAAAACTCGTTGAGTTTTCCCGCAAGTACTACGATTTTCTAAGGTTTTTCCTTTTCTTATTATCACTGAAAAAACAGTATGGTTACCATGGGAGAAAACATTTTATTCTAGGGTAAATGCTGTAATATCCATTCTTATTGCTTTGTCTACGATTATTATCGGTGGATGGACCAAACTGAATATGTAATATTCATGATATAGTTTCCGCGGCTACACTCGCGTGGAGAAAATATTCCTGCGCGGAGAAAAGTAGTTCGAGAAATTTTACTCAACTTATGATTAATGTTGGTAGGGGAGAAGCGGCGAAATTGGCGCGTCGTCTAAATTGGCGCACCCTATTTTTCAGAAAATGATAACATAACAAAAAATAAAAATAGTTCTATCGTGTGCATTCTTGTATGATATGTATTTGATAGAAAACATTATAAAAATCTAATTGCTTAATACAGTTTTATTGCGATTAATCGTTTTTTCGCATAATGGTTATGTTCGAAGCCATTGAGTTAAATCGTTAAATAATAGTAATTCAAGGTGAATTAGATTAATGCAACGATTTTATAATCTTTGATATTTAATCTTACGATTAGGATAGAATATTTGTATGAAAAAATAAGCATTTTACGTAAAAAGTATTTAATTAATGAACGATACACTTGCGGCAAAATTGGCGCATACGAGATTCAAATCAAAGGCGAAGTTGGCACACGTGTTGTGTTTCTAGAAACCGGTGACTGAAGTCAAGTGCTCGGATGTTTATGATTGAAAATATAAAGAAGATAGTAAGAACACAATTATTAATATATAGATATATACATTTGAATGTTGCTGGACTTTTCTGCTAATCTTTTTCTTAAGATTTTTTGTGACATAGGAGGTAATGTGGTTCGCAAAACTGATGTAACGACTTTGTAAGGTTATATTCATTTGAACAATCAGTGGTTAAATTTTTTTTTAAGTTTGAGGTATCAAGGCATTTTAAAAGCGATTTTTAATAATTAATTTGCAGTCTGACAGTGTTTTGAAAGTTTTCTCGATTTTAAGACGTGAAAGCAATGTAAGTAAAAAATTTGTATTTTTGATTGATTGTTTCTATTATTTATAAGTCTTCTAAAGTTTATAATTGTATATACTTCTGATTAAAAATTCAAATAATTCTCTATAAAAATAATTTCAATTTGAATATTCACTTAAATATCCACAATTGCCAGTATTTTATTGTACAAATATAAAATATATTTAACTTTGGCTGGTATATGTGAATAAAGGTATAAAAAACTTCACATATCTTGATATACTATCTCAAATTTAGTTTCAAATTATAACTACCTCTTTTCATCAACCTTTGCTACTGAAATGTAATTCTAAATCTATGAAAATATAACTAATACGTGGCAAGAGAAGATTATAATATTAGTGCGTCAATTTACCCGACATGGCGGATAAATTGACGCAGGTGCAGTCCTTCGGAAATCTGAATAAAAACCTGCTTTAATAATTTTCAATGCAATCTTTATCCATTGGAAAGTATAGAAAAGATATCCAGCTATTAAATAAATATTTTTTCATAATTTTTAGTCATATACTTTCTTTTTAAACTCGCACTTTCTATTAGGTGCGCCAATTTCGCCGCTTCTCCCCTACATATGGACAAGTTGGAGATTATTTAATATTATTGTAATAATTTGTGAAGTACATGTGAAATTTTACTCCACAGTTTTAAAGTTTACAGAACTGTGATGAATTCCTTAACATTTGGTACGTTACAAATTATTACAGTAATATTTAAAAATCTTCAATTTGTTCATATGTCCCAAATTTGTTAAAAGTTGAGTTAAGTTTCTCGAACTACTTTTTTCTGTGTGCTAGTCTGGTACAGATCTACTTTTGATGCTCATAACCATAAGTCCAATTTTGACAAAACCAAGTTTTTAGGGACAATTCATTTGAGTAAAATTGAAATTTTATTTTAATTTTGTTAAAAATTGTGATGTCTGAAAATTGTGTTTACAGTTTTATGCAGGTTTAGATATTTTAAAACTTTAATTTTTAAAATGTAGATGATAGTGTGTCATGGTAAGATTTTCTGTATGTATAAATATTGATTATTAAGAAAACAATTTTAACTTTACCAAACAATAGAAAATTTTGTTACTATAAACTATGTAATTTTCTATTGACTTTACAAATTTTAATATTTTTAGACAAATATTTACATAAAGAAATCTTTTTTTATAAATCAAAGCTTAGTTTAGTTAGAATATAAAACGCGGGTATTTTTAGGTATAAATAACAAAATATTGAATATTGAATCAGCGCTAAAATTTTATTCCCAAAATAAAGATATGCCTTCGACTAAGAAAAGAAGAAAGGTGGTTGTAAACTTTTTTCTTATGTCTTATATACGCAAGATGTAATACTAACCAACAGAAATGAATCACGTTAATAGTTTTAATCATATAGTTACTGTAACTATACCACTATGGCTATGAGGGCTAAATACTCGTTTCAAGTGATAGACTTGAAAATAAGTTTTTGAAGGCTAGAATATGGTTATGTTAACTATACTGTTTTTCCAGCATAGATGTAAATTTCGTTTTATGATATAAACTCTGATCCAACTTCTTTCATGCTTGCTAAATTAGACAACTTCATACTCTAGGGACAAATATAAAAATGTTAAATAAGGTGTGATTGTTATAAAATGATGCAAATTTTCAGCAATTCTTACATCTCTAGACAAAACTAATTGAATATTTGGGTGCATAAATAAGGAATTTTGTGCTGACCCTTCTTTTAATCTTTAAAGGAAGTGATTCAAAAGTCTTTTTTCTTGCACGCAACTTTGAAATTTATTTATAATAATCTCTTCAAGGGTCTTCGATATATAGTAAATTAGCAGATTTGATTGACTTTAGGTTTCTATACGTTTATGTCTAAAATAGAATAAATTTTGGAAATGTAAAGAAGATAAAAACGGTGGTAGATAGACTATTTTTGGTTTTTATGATTGAAAAGAGTTTGATTTCAAGAAAATCTATCGCAAAGCTATTTTTTATTATCAAAACTAAAAAAACACTATAGACGGTGTAACCCAGATTTACAATTCTTGCTAAACTACATTTCAATTCAGGGAAAAACGTGTCATAGTGAGAAATTTTTTGCAGCAAAATACTATACTTTAGATGGTTTATATTATAATTTAGTATAGATTGTATCAAACCTATAATAATGTTTCATATCATTTTACGAAACTTTGGTATTTTGAGTGCCAAAAATGTTCAGTCTGCTAGGAATAATTAGCACCTTGGTTTTCTATAGATTTCTAATATTGTTTAGAATTATCATCATAAAATAAAACATATATTGCTATAAAAAGTTTTTCCGCGTACATTTTTGTTATTATGGACCCAAATGTATAGAAACCGAACTCAATTATTGACATAAAGTTGCTATTTCCTAAGTGTCACATTCCCTTGAAATTTTTAATTTATAGCAGTTTTGTTTTAATTTCGTGGGAAATGTATATTCTTTTTACCCACTGAGCAAACAAAAAAATCGGTTATTGAATCTTATTTTTAACTAAACTAGGTCATGGATTTATCAAATTTTGTGATAATTACTTTCACGATTGGCATACTTGAAAAATGTATTTACTGTCGTTTGATAATTCAGGAGTAATGACAATTCGCATCATAATTCGGTAATCTAACGATCTATTCCGTAATCCGTGGAGCTTTTCGCTGACTCCGTAATGGCAATGACGTATATCCCGCATTTCAGTGAATTAATTATACCTTGACATAATCCTAATGTGAATATCCCAAAAGTCGATAAATTTGGTCATGCTGCGGTTGTGAAGGTATCCGCAGTTTTATATTAATCTTTAAATCAGATTACTATTAGAAACCATTTTTGCCATTTTTATATTGCAAGGGCAGTTATTAGACACTCATTAATTTCGTTTGTTTATTAAATTATGGGTTTTCGTACTTTAAATACGTAGTCAGGATTCCTCAAGTGCCGTAATGTTCACTATTAACTTCCTTCTGGTTTGAAATTAGGTTACGAAAAAAAGGACGATTTTATATGCAAACTAATCAATATTACTATACTAAATTAGCGTTTCTAATTACTTCCAATTGTTTTATGTAGTTTGTTGTAACCTTGCTTACAAATAAGTAATATTTACTCATTAGTATGCTTCTATATTATTAAAAAACAAAACATGGAAAGGTTCTTGCAATTCCGTTACAGAGATTTTCCTTTTGACGTATTGTCGTTTTATTGAAGAAAATTTACTGAGTGACAACAGAGGCTTTTCTCATCTCAATAGAATGTCGAAGTTCAGGATGTTTCTATCAGGAAGTAATTTGAACTGGAAAATTGCGGGAAACCGCAATGTCATTGGACAACTGGCATCTGGTGAAGCAATAGAATATAGAACTATCAACTAAATTCCGAATTCCCGATAGATGCTGGCTGTAATTGAGTTCAAGCGAAATAATAGAGTGTTTATCTTGTACTTAAGACAGGTTTGGAGATTTTTGAACAAGTCTAGTGAGATTGTTGGAATCTTATTGGAAAGTACCAAAATGCAATCTTGTTTGATTTAATTGAAAATGTTTGTTTCTATTATGGCTGGAAAACAATTTGGATAATATATTAACTATTTCAAGGAAGATAGTCATTTTCGTAATTATGGTTACTAGAATATATTATATTTTATTCTTTGCATATATTCTCGGCAAATGTGGTCTTGGGTGTTTATTTTATTCAAATATTGTTGATGTTCTTAGTTGGCTTTAGGGTCCAGGAAAAAATGTAACTCAAAGTTTCATATTTTCAAACGTTTCGACTCAGATTGGAGTCCTCATCAGTGAGAATTTAATTCTATAAAAATACAAAAGGAAGAGACTTAAAAAAATTGCACGTGTGACCGATGAACATTGTAATAAGAAATGTTATATAGAATTGCGAGTGTAAAATATAAAATTGGTCTAAATAACTAAATTTGCAAAAAAAATTGAAACTATAACAAACCAAAAAATTTCTGTAAAAATACTAGGAGGAGAACATTAAAGGAATTGCACGTGTGACGGATAAACATTATGGAAAAATGATATAAATGATATATAAATGTGAAAGTGTAAAATTAATCTAAATAACTAAATTTGCAAAAAAATTGAAAAATGTAACCAAAAAAAATTTTTTTTGTAAAAATACGAAAAGCCAATTAAGAACATCAACAATATTTGAATATTAATACTAAGGGTCGATACAAGTCCTGTTCCATTATTGTTTATTTTATTCATTACTTTTCGTGTAAGGATTACCAATTATCCTTCAAAATCATAAAAAAAGTTATTTCTATATTATTTTGTTCTTTAACACTATTGCAATATTTTATTAATAAAAAATTATTCACATATTTTCATCAGACGAAGTGCCACCGAGAAACCATATTCACAAGTTATATCCAAGAAGAAAGACAGGGACGAAATTGCTATCGTGAAAATATCGTATAAAGATAAAAGTTGTTGGAATGCTTATCGAAAATCAAGTTCTCGACATGCGTTAAGATTTGAAAATTCTGAAGAACGTTTTCTTCCATACAAATTGGAAAAGTAAGAAGAGATTTTGGTGTGAAAAAAAACTTGATCAACTTCTTAGACAAACCTTTTAACAGAGATGAATAATTAATTTTGAATTTTCAATTACCTACCAGTTCTTCTGACTAACCTTTGATCTCTGAAGCAGAAAATTCACTTTGCGAACTCACTTTCTACTTGTAGGTACATCATCAGAGAGTTCATATCATTGGTCAAAATAAATGGCTCCCTAAAGCTTGTGGAACATCCGCGAAATTTTGGGTATTAAATTTATGATGGATCGCCTCTTCTAACAGACTTGCTTGCTGCCTTAGGGTCGGGAGATGCTTATTTTTGAAGAAAAGAAAGGGGATAGTGAAAGCAGGAAAATAAATCGGGTGATCACAGTCGTAGTTTTTTTCACTTTTATCATGCAAATTTTGAAATGGAAAAACATCAATTCAAATGTAACATTCTATCGGAAATAAAAAAATCATTAGGTGAGAATTTGATTTCATGAAAATATTAATTTTTATTGGGAACAAATTATTGTGAACCACATTACAAATGAATAATGCCGGCACATAAGAGCACGTAATATAGATTATATCATTAGTATTACACGTGATTATATATCTATTGCTATTATAATGAAGTTCGAATAGGTACCAGTTCGAGTGCACTACGTCCCAATCCTTCGTGCCCCGTCTGGATAATCCATAATTCGCAATAACCGTCGTAATAACCATTCGTCTCTACAGATGAGAATAATATTACAGAAATTTATCCTGAAACGTGCGTCAGATGTCTTCACTTATTATGTTAGAAAGGATTTTATAGTGATTTTCTTCTTAATATTCAAGATTGAAACACCTGCTTGATCAGATTACATAGTTTCTTCTTACTTGTAATCAGCATTACAATGTTGAATATTTAGTCTACTTTGAAAAATGATTTTTCATCTAAAAGAAAATAAAGTCAATCTATGGTGAGAAAAATACATATTGAATCTATAACACTATATATGTCTATTGGCAGACGACGAATGCGTATGCTTTGAAATCAATAAATGTTGGATTTTGTTTACACTGTTCCGTAAATATTACTTTAAAATACATAGCATATGTATTTTCTGTCTGATATAAATCAAATAAAATTTATTTCTCAATGGCAACCTATTCACTCTACGAAAATGTAAAAACATAGTCAAACGGTCAATAATTTTCTGAAATTTTAGACAAATTTAATGGTTAACATTGTTATAAGAAGTGAAACATTTGATTTAAGTTTGTCTAGATGATGAAAAGAGCAGAGATAGAGCTATTATTGAACGAATGAAAACAAGTGCTTCAGAGCTTGAAACGAATGCGCAAAGTGGTCTTTGAAAAATCGTCGATTTCATAGAGGGATTTCATTCGCGTTTGCATAAA
Source organism: Diplolepis rosae (assembly GCA_030998225.1). Lineage (NCBI taxonomy): Eukaryota > Metazoa > Arthropoda > Insecta > Hymenoptera > Diplolepididae > Diplolepis > Diplolepis rosae. The sequence goes on along the minus strand of JAPYXD010000710.1, from coordinate 17,267,294 downwards.
ATGAATGTTCCGTTTGTCTCGTTGACGCCCAGGGTCAACATTTTGCCTGGCATAGCCGGATATCATTTCAAATACCACACCCCGAATTCCCTTGTGATAAAACACCAATTCCCACGGGTGTTTCAGCTGCATTTTCAATTTTACTTTGAATATTTTCACACATTTCCGATCCCTCGAGCTCACTCTAGATTATTACTTTATTCTAATGCCTTTTTTTACATTTGCATCCCTTAACATGCATCATGCTTGTTAGGCATTTTAAATAGATTATATATTTACAGTATTGTTTATCATGCCGATTATTCACCAAACAAAAGAAAGAGTTTAACAAACTACTTGTACAAATATTATCTACACCTGATCTGGGCCAGGAGAAAATTTTTGCACGGGTGGGAATGGATTTTGTAGCTTTCGATGGATATCTTTGTTCGTATTTTATTAAACTTTAGTTCACTCTCACACCTGCTTATCTTAAAAGAAAAGCTACCATAGAAAAAAGATTACAAAGAGAATTACGTAACTGAGCGAAACTGACCCTTGTGGTTATTCTACTGTGGTTTCCACCGAAATCGGTTTTCCTATTTTCACATCGAGAGCTTTCCTGTCTCTGGTCTCTTCTCCTTCTCTTTCTTTCGGTTTTCACGGACGTTCATTGCATTTTCGCTTCATCTCTCTTTATCTCTCTGAGATTTTGTGTCTCTCGCTAGCATCAGCCGCCTATCTTAACAGTCCATCTACATTGTCTCGGCTCCGTTCTCCTCTTTCAGACTCGCTGGAGAGTTTATCTAGGACTTAAACAATGTGTTTCTTCTGTAGGAAACGGACTGTTAGCTAACTTTATGTCCTTTTTATTTTAACCTTTTTACAAGTACTTTGCGGACGTGAATGTCTTTTGATGAATACAATGTCACGGTTTTCAAGAATGTCGATGTTTTCTGGTTCACTGATAGAAAATACTTGAAAATTCAAGTACGTTTCGCACTCAGAAAAATGTTCTGAACTTCAGATAATTTGTACGCTACGAAAATAATTTAAAAATTATATGGAATTTGCGATACTTTTGAGTCAATTTATTTTTTACTTGTGAAAAATTTATTGGAGTTTTTTCTTAAATTATCAAGTTTGTTGTAGAATTATTAAGTTAGATGTAATTGTAGACTTTCTTAATTTAAACCGGTTTTTTTCGAACTAATTTTAATCAGTGTTAAGTGATTTACAGTTATAAATCAATTATTGATTGAAATTAGTATGAAATCTATTGATAGGAATTAATAGAGTGAAGTTTTAAGCCCGAAATGAAAAATTTGTTCTATTACAAGTGTAGGAATTTTTATACAGAAGTTTCTTATTTTTAGTAACATGTTACTGTAAATTTGAAAAGTTTTTTTTCAATTTACTAGAAAGAAACTGAATTTATCTCAATTATACTCTTAAACTTGGTAAGTTTTTTTTGCTAATTTCTATCAGTGATTGGATTTTTTCTGTATAATCAATTGTTTAGAATTACATCAACTGAGAAATCAGTCAAAATCTATTGATTGTAAAGCTAAAACTTAGTCCATGATCTGAGTCAGTAAAACATATATTCATTCAGAAACTCCTTTAGAACCATATTTCTATCGATTTTAAGAAAAGTCATAATTGTATATTTAATTAATTTTCAAAAGAATATTGTGCCTTGCACAGTTAGTTTACTTGATAAATCAATGATAAATAAAGATGGAAATTATAGAAACGATCAAAGATAAAAGTTTTAATTTCTACTCTAATCTGCAAGCAGATTTTACATTTTCGGCTTTCAGAGTATTTTTAGACAAAATCACTTACGTAGGGAAACAAAACTTTATCAAAAACTAATTTGATTTAGCCTCAGTTTTTCGGATGAATTTGTGTTTCGAATTTCATTTAATCCGCAAATAAAATTCATCGTTTAAGAAATTGAAAATCAAAGTTTTCTATTTCATGGAAACTCAAATTTGAGAAATTCGTTCCTATATGAATCGCTACTTTTCTTCCTTACGGAATAAGCTTCTACAGAATATGACGAATGATTGCTCTTTTACCCTCTATCTTCTCCAACTCTCCATCACTCCCTAGGGATTTTCTGAACGAGAGACAGAAACGTTCAGGCGCAGATTAAAATATAGATTTTATTGTTTTCCATCTGACGCTCACTTAGGATTTATACGGCCGTTACTCATATGTCAAATCCAAATCATACATTCGTTCTCAATATAGATTTCATGCTACTTCATATTAGATATAGAGACAGTAAAGTCGCTATTGAAATCAAATAAGGAAGCGGGCAACTGACCATTTCCCTAGACCTGAACATTCATCTTTTCTTTTACAAAACATCTTGGACATTTTTATTTCGATAAAAGTTATTTTGAATTTGTTAAAGTATCTTGAAAACAGATATAACTTTTTATAGATCTATAATTTTCTATATGATGATGGAAACGATATGATTTCAGTAGTAAAACACGAATAGTCGGACAAGTAGTAACTGTCACTTATAGTCAGCCGCGAACACTAAGGCTCCGGGAAAAATTAAAGTTATGCTTAGTTCTTGCTTTCGTGTTTATAGATCATGGAAAAAACAAATTATAATTATTTAAAACACTAAAAACAACTCAACAAGACATTTTTAATCACATAGACAGACAATCGTGATTTGCTTGGAGCTACTGAACGTGTGATATCACGTGTGATTGTACTTTTCATTTCATGCTAACAACACATCAAGAGTGTATGAAATGAATACAGATAAAAGTCACGATACTTATGTAACACATACTTGCATTTTTTGTGACCTGATTGTGTATTAACAAATTCTGAAACTACTTATACGCCCAATTCACACTCACTTTATCTGGTTTTAACATTAAATTTAAAAAGTTAATTGGTTTTTGTTGTAAAATCATTTATTTTCAAGTATCATGTTTTGATGGTGAATTAGTTATCAAGTTTGTATCAAATGAAATTGAGAACCGGAATTTATCCCTTTTTTTCGTATAAGACTCTTCTTTTTTCCCTAGCTTTCACGTCTATCAATCGTCCACTAAGCCATCCAGAAAAGCTTAATACGACTCTTCTGAAAATCCTGGTGTTATTGAATTCTAGGGTTTGAAAAAATCGCATTACTTTCACAAACTTGAACGAGGAAGTCGCATTTCTTCTCAGGAAATTAAGACATCCTTGGTTGAACTCGATGTTCCCTGCAAACTATCGATGGCGAATCAATGTACGATAGAGATCAGTCTTCACTGGAAGCAACAACGTGGAAATAGAATTTGAACCCGATCCTCGACGAAGAAAAGGACTTTTGTAGCTTACGGTACAATAAAGAATGAAAACAAAAAATGAATAAAAAAAAGCGTCTCCAGTCACCTTCAGCCACATGAGCTAAATATAGTCACACTGTCTGTATAAAATTCACAAGATCCTACCTTTTCTCTAGACTTTACACCTGTGCACGTAAATCTAATTAGCAAACCTTGTAACAAAACTGGATCGATACTACACTCAACTCTCCTTTTTATAGCAACTCTCTTAATTTTAATCAGTATTTTTTTTACTTACTTTATTCAGTGACTGAATTTTAACTATACAATCAGTTTTTTTAGTTACATTAAGATAGTACGATCACGAAAATTAGACCTCAGGCAAAAATAGATAATTTTGCTTTCAAGAATAGCAATATTATTATTGAAGGGCTAATTTGAAAGAGGAAAGATTATTTTCTATGAAAAAAATTTGAAACACAAAGAAAATAATGTTATTAATAAATTTTATTTTTGCCCAAACTTATTTTGTTTTCGCTTCGAGCCAAATTTTTAAAAATGATACGATTCTAATAAATCACGGTTCAGTTTTTTAGGAAAAAGATTCTCTACAACTTGACCGTTTCCGATTTTTGAAAATGAATTCTTTAATGGCTGAAATGATAAAAAAACGAATTTTCAAAACAAAATTTTTATAAACAAATTGCTGTATTTGATAATAATTAATTCAATTTCAAAAATAGGAAACGGTCAAGTTGTAGAGAATCTTTTTCCTGAAAAAATGAACCGTGATTTATTAGAATCGCATCATTTTTAAAAATTTGGTTCGAATTAATAAGAAAATAAGTTTCGGCAAAAATAAAGTTTATTAATAACATTATTTTTTTGTGTTTCAAATTTTTTTCATAAAAAATAATCTTTTCTCTTTCAAATTAGCCCTTCAATAATAATATTGCTATTCTTGAAAGCAAAATTATCTATTTTTGCCTGAGGTCTAATTTTCGTGATCGTACTACCTTAACTAAAAAGTCAGTTTCAAAAGTGAAATTCAGACACTGGTTGAAATAAGTAAAAAAATGTACTGATTCAAAATAAGAGAGAAGCTAATCACTTATGCTTTATTTTATAAAATATGTGCAATATGGAACAATTTAAACGTAGATTATCTTTTTTGCATTCTCCAAATTTGAAGGAGTGGAAAAATACTGATTCTAGTATAGCGAAATCGCTTTACAATTGGTATAGTAAATATTTATATTAATTAGTAGCTTTGTATTTATGATCAAATTCCACTAATTTAATTAGTGATATTATTACTGTTAAAAATTTATTTTGTTTTCATGTAATCTCGGAATGAATTCCTAAAAATTGATCTACTACTCATAAGTTATTTTTGGCTGAAAATCAGTGAAAATTACTGATTGTATGTCCAACTGTGGTTTACTGATTCAAATTTAGTCAAATTTTGACTGATTCAGATTGAGAATGATGCCTTGCGGGTTAAAAGAGGATTAAAAGATTCCATTTTAATCAATATTCATCATTATCATCATTTTTTTCTACACAATTAAAATGTTGTCTCACATATATAAAATAAGTTTTCCAGTAAATTTTAATAAGCAAGTCTTTGGATTTAATTCATACATAAATCCAATTTTGTTCTATTTATTGTTAACTAGAATTTCATTTACATACCATATTTATTTAAATCAGTACTTTTTTTTACTAATTTCAATCGGTTACCGAATTGTAGCCATGCAATCAGTTGAATTAAACCATATTAAGTAGTAAATTAGTTAAGAGAGAAGCTAAACATTGTTTATTCTTTTTATTTATTTTTTTCCCCTCAAATGTTATCCACAATTCTGGAATGAAAGTCGTCAACGGCTTAGCCATTGCTTCTTTTATTACCCGACACACCAAATATGGAAGTTTTACGAGATTGTGTTTTGACTTTATTCTTGATTATGTGACTAGAGATCTACTTGGCTAACGCGAACTCGTTTTGCTTCTTGGGATCACGCTAACCTTACGGAAATCGCGTGCCAAAGGTTACATCGACCGCACTCCGGGCAATCGTCCTTTTACTCTCGCCTCTCTCCCTCCCCCTCTCTCTCTCGCTCTCCTTCTTTTTTCTTTTGCAAACTTACTCTGTTTTACTCACACTGCTTCCACATTTTGTACCCTCACCTTACAGTCAGGTGAATCTGATGTGCCTCCTGGCTATTGTTAGAATTCATAATAGTCTGACCTTCGCCTAAACGGCATTAAACTGATGAAACTCGCTACAGAAATTATAAACTCTACGGACTGGCTAAATCTCTTTTGTGCCTCGTGTTGCGACCAGCATAGTCACCTTCCGGTTCTCAGCATCTCCCTTTTCTAAAGCACGTCTCACGTTCGCTCTATTTTCCTCGTATAATTATTTTACTCAATTCTAATTTCGTAGTAACACATAGGCTTTGTTGGTTAATAATAAATCACTCTCTGAGTTAACTTATATTCAAATTTAAATAATATTTTACTTACCCTTCTTTCCTGAGTTCAAAATTAAACATTTTTCACTTTATAAAAAAATTGTTTAAATTCGGAATAGATTTTTTAAAATTAAATATATATCATTTTTTCCCAAGCAATGTGATTTTTTTAAGCAACATTTTTATTTTTTAATTTAATAGTTATTTCTTTGAAAGACACTTAATTTTTGTTCAATTTGAAACAGGGTTAATTTAGAAATTTATATCTAATACGTTTTTGGTATATTTAATGACAGGTGTATTATTTTGACGTTAAATTTGTCATTTTACTGAAATATAACTTATTAAATTTGTACATTTAGAGGATATTTTCTTCGTATATATACTTGCTTTTTTAGTAACTTTAGTGTTAACAAAATCTCCAAGTGTGATTTTAAAATTGTTTATATGAAAAGTATAATTAATGAAAAATTAGAAATGTATTTGTTGCTTTTAAGTTAAATTATACTAATAGTATAATTATCTTAACGTTCTTGAATTCAACTGATATTTATTTTGACCTTCTGGCACAAAATCGAATTTAGTAACCCTTTAACGTTTAAGTGTCTTTAATCGGGGTTAAAGACGATTTTAGTTCAGTTTTCATTCGCCCATTCCTCCAGGCTAAACTTGTAATCTTATGAATTTTACCGTAAAATCTTAATAAGCTTTAATAATTGAAAATCCTATCTTACGAGACAAAAATACATCTCGGTGAATTATTAATTTACTTTTTGTAAGACAACTACGGATACAATGTAGCAGAAAAAACAACTAGCTTTTGCAGAATCCCTAGTTCAGGACGATGACAACACAAGAAGATACAAGACTGATAGCTTTTTCCTTTAGATTGATTAACGATCGAGCAATGCTAGACATTTAATGTCCCACCTGTGATCTGATTTTTCGATTAGAATTCTATTTTTATGGGAAGTGACAGTATTCTTCTGTTATCCAATTGATAATCGTAAAATCATCTACTTTTCGAATTTTATCTCAATCTTTATAGCAAATGAATCTCCCAAATCCAGCTTTAGACTCTCTTCTTGATTGCTGCGATTTCTCATAGATTTATCAAATTTTATGCCATGATTGTAATGAATGATGACGTCCTTACGAAAGATAACTGCGACGCGAATGTGGTATTGAAACCACAACCTCACTCTCACCAAAACCACAAACAAGGCCATTATTAATTATTGTCGACCTAAGGGACCGAGACAGTCTCGTTTCCTCCCCCATCTGACGTGTGACATCAAAATCTAACGTAATCTTTTAACCTTCGCTTCATTCAAAATTCTATTTTAATTTTAAGTGGACCTCTGTGTATGTAGAAGGAATACTTTTAAAAAACTCTTGAATTTAGTCTAATTTTTCAGATATGATCAATAAGTTGCAAAATTTACAAGCATTTTTGAAAGTAATTGCACTGAGAAAAATATTTGGTAGAATCGACAAAATGTTTAGTTAAAGCAACAAAAGGTGGTTTTTTTTCTACGATAGGATTCATCTAACCAAATTTTATTTAGTTCAACCAAAAATCCTGGTTCATTTAACATTTAATTTCTGGGCGTCAAAAACGAGTGCCAGAAATGGTAAAAACTCTTGAGCGAAATTTTAAAGAATGTCAAATGAAAAAAAGTATTTTTATGCTGCTTCTGTGGCCTAAATCGGGAACTTATAATTTATTTGATTTATTTGAATATAATTTCGTAATAATTCGTAAGGAAATATATTCAAGTACTCTTTTTAGTGAAGGCATTTTTTTCTACACTTAATTTTAATTCAGGTTAGAAGTTTTATATAACATTGAGGAAATATAGAAAAGCATAGCAATGTATAATAAGCTTATGAAATTTAATAACGTAATTGAAATATTGTGTTAAACAGACTCTAGATATGTTAAAAGCGTCCAACTAAATTAAAATTATTGATTTCCAACGGTAGACGCTGTCACAGGGACCTGCTTTGGTGTCGAGGTAATACCTGATTTGATTCTCCTCTGCTGACAAATATTTGCTATTGAAATTGTGAATATAGTGACAATCGATGTACAGTTAGGCATTACTTACTGTTTTCAAACTATTCGCATACTTGCAGAATTGACTTGATATTTGTATTAATAAATCGTTATGATTTTTATCAATTCAATGGTCGTTTCTAATTATATGTTTTTATAATATATCGCAAAATAAGGGCAATTATAAATATTTGAAATTCAACAAGTTTTTGTTTCAAGTAATATCGACTTTCTCTACCTTCCCGTATCCTTAACTGTTGGAATGTTACATTATGAACAAGTACGATATTCCTATCGCATGCTCTAGGATTGTCTGGTGTTTCTCTTTGCTGGACCAAACGTGGGCTGCTGTTGCTGGTACCATTTGTAAACTAGCTTTTGATAGCGACAGTATGGCGTAGCAGGAGGGGCTACGAACTTTTCCGACATTTTTTCTTTTTTTTCCAACCCTATCCACCCCATTTTACCCACACGGATTCTGTTGAACGCCAAACGAGCAACGACGATATAACGAACGTTCCATATACTACGTACTACTCTTATATCGAAAGAATTTTTCTTGTTTCTGGTTTTCCTGGAATATATGCCTTTTGAACTTTGTTTGGTTTTCACTTATTTGTTGTGATTTCCACTTATTGTTAGAACATATGCTTTCCAAGCGAAATCTATTGGTAGAATTATGTTTTGTGTTTCTATACTTTCTTTGTGCTCGAAAAAGTATAACTTTATTAGATTACACATTATTTATCGATTATTTTATAAAATATGTGCAATATGGATCGATTTGAAGGTAGATAATTTTCTTTTGCAGTCTCTATATTTAAACTAGTAGATTAATTGATCAATTTATAATTAACAAAGAGGATTATTATATTTGACAATTCATTTTGTTAGTATGTAATCGTGGAGTGGATTTATAGGGATTAATTTATTACTGATCAGTTATTTTGAACTGAGAATCAGTGAAAATTATTGATTGTCAAGTTTTGACTGATTCAGATTTGAAATGGTGATTTGCAGGTTAAAAGTTTTTGTTTAATCAATATTTTTCATTTTTGATTATCATCACTTCTTACAGTTACAACTATCGTACAATATTCTTATTAACAAAATATGAATGCACTATTTTAATTTTGTCACACATAGAAAAAAAGTTTCCTAATAAATTTTAAAAAGCAAGGTTTTCAATTAAATCCATGCCTATATGAAATATTGCTTTAGTTATTATTAAATAAAATTGCTTTTACGTACCATGTTTCTTTTAATTCGTAATTTTTTTTACTAATTTCAATTCTGACCACGTTATAGCTATACGTCAGTCGATTTCAACTGATTTTTTAGTTAATGTGACTAATTAATTAGAATTGTATAGCTGGAAATCAGCCACTGATTGAAATTAGTATAAAAACACCTAATTAAAACCAAGAGAGTATGTAACTCTAAAGCACATGATTTTTCTAATATTTATTAACAGTGTGACTATATATAAGCCAAAATACTATTCAACAAAGACTTTTTTAAAACAATTTATAATTTCGAAATTCAGATTATTATTATTCTTTACATAGACATATACTTTTCTCTTAATAAGTCTCATTTATCTCTGGTGTATCTGCAAATCTTTTTGAACGTTGACCTTGAAAATAATGAAAGTAATAAAAATCAAAAGGCTCAAAACTTATCTCATAGCTTGCGTATTGAGTAAATATGTAGAATATTGAGCTGAAGTTTGTGACGTCTCGTGTGACGAATTTTTTTTTTCTTTCTCCGTCGTATGACCAACAAGACAGTCAAAAATTTGCAGAATAGTAATTTTTGACAAAAATACATGTTTTAATGCGAAAAAATAAATTTTTGAAGTTTGACAAAAGCAAACAATTTCTGGACAAACTCGTTAAATTATCTCGGAAACTAAGAACGTGGCATAAAAAAAGACTTTGGTTTTTGATTGCAGATACATTGTGCTACTTCAAAAAAAATATAAATTTAAATTTGAGTTTGCGGAGCGAAACCAAAATTAGGAAAGTTTGACCCGGCGAAGCCATTTTCTGGACAAACTCGATAAATTATCTCGGAAACTAAGAACGTGGCATAAAAAAAGACTTCGGTTTTTGATTGCACATACTTCTTGCTACATTAAAAAAAATATAAATTTAAATTTGAGTTTGCGGAGCGAAACCAAACTTAGGAAAGTTTGACCCGGCGAAGCCATTTCTGGACAAACTCTTTAAATTATCTCGGAAACTAAGAACGTGGCATAAAAAAAGACTATGGTTTTTGATTGCATATACAATGTGCTACATTAAAAAAAATATAAATTTAAATTTGAGTTTGCGGAGCGAAACCAAAATTACGAAAGTATGACCCGGGAAGCCATTTCTGGACAAACTCGATAAATTATCTCGGAAACTAAGAACGTGGCATAAAAAAAGACTTTGGTTTTTGATTGCACATACTTCTTGCTACATTAAAAAAAATATAAATTTAAATTTGAGTTTGCGGAGCGAAACCAAAATTACGAAAGTATGACCCGGGAAGCCATTTCTGGACAAACTTGATAAATTATCTCGGAAACTAAGAACGTGGCATAAAAAAAGACTCTGGTTTTTGATTGCAGATATATTGTGCTACATTAAAAAAAATATAAATTTAAATTTGAGTTTGCGGAGCGAAACCAAAATTAGGAAAGTTTGACCCGGCGAAGCCATTTCTGGACAAACTCGATAAATTATCTCGGAAACTAAGAACGTGGCATAAAAAAAGACTTTGGTTTTTGATTGCACATACTTCTTGCTACATTAAAAAAAATATAAATTTAAATTTGAGTTTGCGGAGCGAAACCAAAATTACGAAAGTATGACCCGGGAAGCCATTTCTGGACAAACTTGATAAATTATCTCGGAAACTAAGAACGTGGCATAAAAAAAGACTCTGGTTTTTGATTGCAGATATATTGTGCTACATTAAAAAAAATATAAATTTAAATTTGAGTTTGCGGAGCGAAACCAAAATTACGAAAGTATGACCCGGGAAGCCATTTCTGGACAAACTCGATAAATTATCTCGGAAACTAAGAACGTGGCATAAAAAAAGACTTTGGTTTTTGATTGCACATACTTCTTGCTACATTAAAAAAAATATAAATTTAAATTTGAGTTTGCGGAGCGAAACCAAAATTACGAAAGTATGACCCGGGAAGCCATTTCTGGACAAACTCGATAAATTATCTCGGAAACTAAGAACGTGGCATAAAAAAAGACTTTGGTTTTTGATTGCACATACTTCTTGCTACATTAAAAAATATAAATTTAAATTTGAGTTTGCGGAGCGAAACCAAAATTACGAAAGTATGACCCGGGAAGCCATTTCTGGACAAACTTGATAAATTATCTCGGAAACTAAGAACGTGGCATAAAAAAAGACTCTGGTTTTTGATTGCAGATATATTGTGCTACATTAAAAAAAATATAAATTTAAATTTGAGTTTGCGGAGCGAAACCAAAATTACGAAAGTATGACCCGGGAAGCCATTTCTGGACAAACTCGACAAATTATCTCGGAAACTAAGAACGTGGCATAAAAAAAGACTTTGGTTTTTGATTGCACATACTTCTTGCTACATTAAAAAAAATATAAATTTAAATTTGAGTTTGCGGAGCGAAACCAAAATTACGAAAGTATGACCCGGGAAGCCATTTCTGGACAAACTTGATAAATTATCTCGGAAACTAAGAACGTGGCATAAAAAAAGACTCTGGTTTTTGATTGCAGATATATTGTGCTACATTAAAAAAAATATAAATTTAAATTTGAGTTTGCGGAGCGAAACCAAAATTAGGAAAGTTTGACCCGGGAAGCCATTTCTGGACAAACTCGATAAATTATCTCGGAAACTAAGAACGTGGCATAAAAAAAGACTTTGGTTTTTGATTGCACATACTTCTTGCTACATTAAAAAAAATATAAATTTAAATTTGAGTTTGCGGAGCGAAACCAAAATTACGAAAGTATGACCCGGGAAGCCATTTCTGGACAAACTTGATAAATTATCTCGGAAAATAAGAACGTGGCATAAAAAAAGACTCTGGTTTTTGATTGCAGATATATTGTGCTACATTAAAAAAAATATAAATTTAAATTTGAGTTTGCGGAGCGAAACCAAAATTACGAAAGTATGACCCGGGAAGCCATTTCTGGACAAACTCGACAAATTATCTCGGAAACTAAGAACGTGGCATAAAAAAAGACTTTGGTTTTTGATTGCACATACTTCTTGCTACATTAAAAAAAATATAAATTTAAATTTGAGTTTGCGGAGCGAAACCAAACTTAGGAAAGTTTGACCCGGCGAAGCCATTTCTGGACAAACTCTTTAAATTATCTCGGAAACTAAGAACGTGGCATAAAAAAAGACTATGGTTTTTGATTGCATATACAATGTGCTACATTAAAAAAAATATAAATTTAAATTTGAGTTTGCGGAGCGAAACAAAAATTACGAAAGTATGACCCGGGAAGCCATTTCTGGACAAACTCGATAAATTATCTCGGAAACTAAGAACGTGGCATAAAAAAAGACTTTGGTTTTTGATTGCACATACTTCTTGCTACATTAAAAAAAATATAAATTTAAATTTGAGTTTGCGGAGCGAAACCAAAATTACGAAAGTATGACCCGGGAAGCCATTTCTGGACAAACTTGATAAATTATCTCGGAAACTAAGAACGTGGCATAAAAAAAGACTCTGGTTTTTGATTGCAGATATATTGTGCTACTTTAAAAAAAATATAAATTTAAATTTGAGTTTGCGGAGCGAAACCAAAATTAGGAAAGTTTGACCCGGCGAAGCCATTTCTGGACAAACTTGATAAATTATCTCGGAAACTAAGAACGTGGCATAAAAAAAGACTCTGGTTTTTGATTGCAGATACATTGTGCTACTTTAAAAAAAATATAAATTTAAATTTGAGATTGCGGAGCGAAACCAAAATTACGAAAGTATGACCCGGGAAGCCATTTCTGGACAAACTTGATAAATTATCTCGGAAACTAAGAACGTGGCATAAAAAAAGACTTTGGTTTTTGATTGCATATACTTCTTGCTACATTAAAAAAAATATAAATTTAAATTTATATTTTTTTTAATGTAGCACATTGTATATGCAATCAAAAACCATAGTCTTTTTTTATGCCACGTTCTTAGTTTCCGAGATAATTTATCAAGTTTGTCCAGAAATGGCTTCCCGGGTTAAACTTTCGTAATTTTGGTTTCGCTCCGCAAACTCAAATTTAAATTTATATTTTTTTTAATGTAGCAAGAAGTATATGCAATCAAAAACCAAAGTCTTTTTTTATGCCACGTTCTTAGTTTCCGAGATAATTTAACGAGTTTGTCCAGAAATGGCTTCGCCGGGTCAAACTTTCCTAATTTTGGTTTCGCTCCGCAAACTCAAATTTAAATTTATATTTTTTTTAAAGTAGCACAATGTATCTGCAATCAAAAACCAAAGTCTTTTTATGCCACGTTCTTAGTTTCCGAGATAATTTAACGAGTTTGTCCAGAAATTGTTTGCTTTTGTCAAACTTCAAAAATTTATTTTTCGCATTAAAACATGTATTTTTGTCAAAAATTACTATTCTGCAAATTTTTGACTGTCTTGTTGGTCATACGACGGAGAAAGAAAAAAAAAAAAATTCGTCACACGAGACGTCACAAACTTCAGCTCAATATGTAGAATTCACTGTATTCACTTTTTTTTTTATTTGATTACTTTCATTATTGTCTGCATTTTAATCTTTACAGAAATTTGAATTAATCTTTAAATTTATGCATGTTTTCCTATATTTTAATCCTTTACAGAAATTTCAAATTGATCTTTTAAATATGGCACTGAAGAGGGCCCCCATATTTGGACGAAACGTTTGCCTTTCATTTTTACGTCCCTTTTACGTTCTTTTATAACTACTGTTGATAATTTTAAATAAATAAAATAAGAAGAAACTGACCCAATCCCAAAACATAATTATAGGTTTCCTCTTGAGGGATACATACAATTTATACATTGTTTCGTCATAATATTCTGGAGTCAATTCTAAATTACAGTATTAATTTATATTAAGGCCGTATATGTTAGGCTCTGACGTCACCAATTATATACGACCGCTTTCTAATTAAAAATAATAATTTTTTTTAAAAATCCAGAGAAGACAGTAATGCGTTAAATTTTTCTGCATTGCTATCCTCTCCGGAAAATTTGTCAAATTTATTATAGTTTTAATAAAACGGTCGTATATGATTGGTGACATTGGAGCCTACCATACGACCTTGATAAAAATAATTGAAGATAATAATTTTTTTTATAATGCATAATTTGAACTTTATCCTAAAGAATTTTATGAAAATAATTGTCATTATGACTTTCTAAGATATTTTTTCTGATAACATTGTAATATTTTGAATTAGATTTTATATGATTTATTTGTTTATATTTACGAATATATAACGGTCGTTTTGTTTAGCCAACATAAGTTTTTGCACAATTGCAAGAAAACTTGTATACAATATTACTTCTGTCAATTGGGCTTAGTAGATCATTACCTAGTTTTATAACTATTAAATTTAGAATTTACTCTAAAAGAAGAGTTCATCTCATATTCATTTAATATTCTTTTTGTATTTTCTGAGATTCTTATCATATAGACGGATAAATACCACATTATATATTATATTAAAATTAATAAACCACGATTCCCGACAAGGCCTGAGTAAAATTATCTTTTAGCTCCTTCCAAGAAACTAGCAAGTTTTACTAGAAGATTGACAAGTAACTCGCCAGTAACGTAACCCTATTTCTCAAGTTACTTGTAAGTTTATCTGATCTAGTTTCACCCAGCAGAAACTTGACAGTTTCTAAATTGAACTAGACGAGAATTCGACAGATGTTACCAGGGGGACATTGTCAAGTCCTCAGTTTAAACAGGACAAACTAGGGAATTTTCTGCTCAAGTAACATTAAAAAGAGTCTGGCCCATAATTTGACAAGTTTAAACCTATTGAAATAAGCAGTTCTTGTATAATTATCCTGAGCGAGTAACCTAAAGAAGATTCATTGCAATTTAATGTGCTTTTTGTTCTGGTTAGAACTAATTAAATGAATTCTTACTCTGCACATGCGCTCACAGTTGCTGGAAGTCTATTCATCCCCGTAGTGTTGATCTACGGGAGACACATAGTCACATTTACAAACTCATGGATCTCTGTTACATTCGTCAGCCGTCATACCCTCCGTACTCGTGCAAACGTAGATCTGCAGTTGCTCTCGGCAGCTTTGCCTACACGAGCGCAAACAAGAGCAGGTTGAATACACATACGTTATTTGGCACAGGGCCAGGTAGATATGCCAACGGATGGTCTCGTATGTGCGCGTTTCCGTTTTTCGGCGCCTCCATGACTGCCTAAGAGCATACACGTGTACCGGAGTTTCATATATAGTCATTTGTGACTATATTTTCAGGCGAAACTTGTTCGCTTACATATGTGCGATGTTACTCGCTCTCTTATATGGATATTTAAGGTACACTCAAGCTCAAATAATGTAAATGTACCAGAGTATACCCTTCTATTTGCTTTTCTGACTCTTTAAATACTACTAGTGGCATATAATTGGCTCCGAGTAGATTTTAAAAGTCTACACGTATTGAGGTGAAGACAAGTGACATTAAGGGGGTCTCCTTATCCAGAACCTTAAAAAAAGGCACTTTTTCCCAATTTTCTTTGAAGCAGAAAATAAAAACACTGGTCAAAAATTTTTCGCATATATTTGGGTACATATTTGAACTTGTTAAAAAAAAATTTTCATTTAAAAACAAGAAAAAATCTCGGACTTATCGAAGATCCCACGCAACGTCTCACCAAGGACAATTAATTTTGCGTGCATGATATTGTCCAAAGTTTTCATCTGAAACACATATATATTTGTTTTTTTTATTCAGAAGGGTCTTCCGCTTATAGTGAACCTAAAAAATTGTAAAAAAAAAATTTTTTATCGATCTTTTGAGTTACTTTCCAGAAAAATCAAATTTTTCACCGTTTTTTGTTTTGTTTAAAATGCGTTATTTATAATGAAAATAAATACTGTATCATGAAAACTAAAGATTCACTATATGCGCATTTTAATTACCTACAAATAAAAAAAAAGTTTATAATCCTCCTTTAATCGTGCACGCAATTTTGAAAAATGTGGTTTTGAGAAAACGCGCTTTAAAGATTTTAGACGGTGAAAAAAACCTTCCGCTCGCTCCGCGCAAGCCACTGCTCGGAACTCTACCATCAAAACTATTCCGATATGGACTGTAAAATTTTGCGACAATATTCTCTGATAATAGATCCATCGATTGAAACAAAACAAAAAAAATCGATTTTTTGAAAGTTCTGGATAAGGAGACCCCCTTAACTTTGTATCTTTGCAAAAATAAGTGACTTTCCAACGCTTTTGAAAAATAATTCAGATAGATTCATCAGTTGATGACATAGCATCTTGAATAAATAGAAAGGTGATCGAAATCGAAATTCTACCGAAATTGGTATAAATGGCGACTGCGGGGTTGCATCTGTTTGACTGAAACAGCTTTAGCGTGAAAAAATCTGGTAATATCCCACGCTATCAACGGTGATCACTTTCAACCGATAGTGGTGATCGATGACATGGGGTTTGTTGAATGTTACGGAGACCCAATACTACATTCTCGATACCACCTCGAAATATAGTATCTCTCTTCGAAAAATAATGAATTTTTTTATAATAGTTTTTTTGGAATGAATATAATTTATTGAAATTTGAGATGTGAGTTGAATATCCAAACGTTTTTACCGGTGGATTTTTAGGACATGTTGCGAAAGAGACTTTATCCATTACTTTTCGCCCTTCTTTTTCTTAAATTAATAACTCAAATGAATTTTTCATAGCAGATAAACGTAAAAGAAAGATCAAATTCTGCTTTGTTACTTAAATATCATTGAAACTCGCTGTTGAAACGTTCTTGAAATTTAGATGTAATTTATCTTTCGTTGGTCGTATTTGTAAAATAAATTTTTTTGAGACCAGAAAAATATTTAACGACGGTGTTTATTATTTTATAGCCTGCAAAATACATAAATACATTTTAAAAATTTTACATTTATGTCTAAAATAAATTCGAACACGTATCACTACAAACTCAAATTCCCCTTAACGTTCAAACAAAATTAAAA
The DNA here is from genome assembly GCA_030998225.1 of Diplolepis rosae. Classification (NCBI taxonomy): domain Eukaryota; kingdom Metazoa; phylum Arthropoda; class Insecta; order Hymenoptera; family Diplolepididae; genus Diplolepis; species Diplolepis rosae. The sequence continues at coordinate 17,250,220 of JAPYXD010000710.1, read as the reverse complement.
TTCAAAATTTTAAGAATTCGAAACTGGTCAAACCCTTAAAATACAAAAAACAACCGACCAAATTTGGACCAAAAAATATTTCTTAGAATAAACAAACAGTTTCGAGTTCTTGAAATTTTGAATTTTACTTTTATGTTTTGCTCAAAAATCGATTTGTTTATTCATATTTCTGCTTACATTGAAAATGTTTGACTAATGATCATTTCGTTAATTGATCCGCATAAAATTCGATTTGGAAAAATTTAATTTTCTGATCTATAAAACCTGGAAAAGACCTTCTATTTCGCTCTTGAGAATTGTTGGACGCCTTTATTTTGAAAAGATATTTGTCTTTTTGAATCAACCTAAAACTCTTATTTCATTAAGAATTTTTCTGATTAAAATTCTGTCTTTCGTACTTAAAGCAATTAGATTCCAAAAAAAGTTAAATTGTTTTAAATCTTTAATTAAAATGTACATCATGAATTTTCTTCGTCGTTTTTGTCCATCTAGAAACCACTTTATTTTTCTCTATGTCTGAAATGGTTCTTTGACACTCTGCAATAGCAAAATAAAGCAGTTTATCTATTTAAATTGCACATTTTTATCCTTTTTTTATTTCGTAAAATACTTTTAAATTGTCCGTATACTTTTTATTATTCTTGTGCTTCGAATAATGTAAGAGATGGTGTACCATTACAAAAATAATTGCAGATCCAGCTGCAGTTATCACGTAAGAAAAAGGGTGTTTTTCCGATAAAGGGTTCTTCAATGCCATGATAATAAAATGATTGCGTCAGCTTGCTCTCGATTAAATCCTGGCTAAAACCTTTTACTCTCGACTCGATTATTGCGATTCTAATAACACGTCCAATCTGCCGCTTCATGGAACGAAATTGATCCTTCAATTTCATTCTCCTCCTAAAAGAAAAACTAGCATCAAAACCTGGTATATTACAAAGTGTGAGATGATTTTAGCAGAATAATAAAAGAGATAATTATGTGTCTATATATAATTTTTTATCAAACAATCTTTACATGCTTGAAAATGTTTAGTGATAGAACAACAATTGTGCCGTGGTAAATATTTGCTTGTAAACAAGACGAAAATGTATGAGCATTTGGTGGTCGTAAGACGGAGAACACAAGACGAAACTATTGCCAGTTTGTAACCACAAGAGAGGCAAGGGAATACCTTGAAACATTAACCAACAATGTCTCTGGTCCCTAAGTTGGATCCACATCTCCAAAGTCAAGTACTTAAACGTATACGATAATTGAAAGGAGACGTTGCTAGAAACGTGACTCCTCTTTATCAAAGAAACTTCAAAGGAAACCTTTCTTGACAAAAGGGCTACCCTCAATTCCTCAAAAGTCGACTTTGACGTTAAATATAAATTTGAACAAAATAAACGATATGATTAATTTCAAATTTGAAGACATTAGGAAATGTTTTTTAAAACCGGTTTATCAAAGTTTCTTTCTTTTAGGATTTCACAATACGAACATGTTTTTACGTTTTTAAAACAGATATATTTGATTTAACCATACTATTTTCATAAATGAAGAATAATCTTTGGTTGAATTAAAGAAATCATTTTTCGTTTAGTGAAACATATTCTTTGGCTGAATTAACAAAAAATGTCTGAATGTATACAGTACCGGTCATAATTGAGGGACCACCTGTTTTTTGATAATTCCTTAAATTATCCTAATTTGAATTATGTAAGGGAAAAAATTTGTTCTTTTAATTAAATTCAAAGCTATCAAATTTCTTTATAAAATGAGCCCAGTATGAATTCGTTTTGTTAAATTTCAAAGAAGTTATTGCAGAAATAATCAAGATTTCAATGTTTTCTTAAATTTTAAATAACTTTCGAAATAATCAACATTTTTTAATGTTCTTGAACTAATTTTAAAGCTAAATTTCTACAAAATCGAACCAAATTCTTAGAATTAATGTGTAATTTTTTTCTTACATACTGCTCGAGGTTAAAGTTCAAATATAAAAGTTGGAAAAATTCCAATATTTCTTTTGCCAAGAAAAAAATGTTTATAAGATATATTAAACATATAATCATGAATTTTGTATTGAATTCCCTTAAAATATATATTCATATGATCTTTATTCTGATTTACCTACAGATGAAACGTTTTCGAAATTTCCCAGATTTGTTGTTACAATTTCAAATCTTTGCATTATGCAAGAAAAAAATTATAAATTTATAATCACAATTTACTGCGATTGTGTAAAATCTTAGCTTTGAAATGAGCCTAAGTGCATTAAAAAATGTTAATTGTTTCGAAAGTTATTTAAAATTTACGAAAACATTGAAATTTGGACTTTTTTTGCAATAACTTCTTCAAAATTTAACGAAACGACTTCATTCCAGACTAATTTTAAAGATAATTTTGATGCCTTTCATATTATTAAGAGTACAAATTTTATCACTCACAGAATTGAAATTAAGATTATTTAAGCAATCATCGAAAAACAGGTGGTCCCACAATTCTGACCGGTAGTGCTAAGTTTTTTATTATTTAAACTTAGAAAGTCCTTATTTTGAGTTTCCAGATTCGGTAATATCACGCTTCTGTTGAATGATAATATAGAAAGTATAATATCTTTTGCAATTTTAAAAGCAGTTTAATCCTGAAAATTCTTATGCAATATCTTCCAAAGGTATCAGACTGAAAAATCCTTTTGAAATTTGAAATACAGTCTCATATCCAAGGTACCATTACTGGGTGCACGTAGAAAAACATACCAAAAGAGTTGGAGTGACAGTAATCACAGGATTAATCAAAAATTCAATTACGGTTTAATCTCTACCCAAAGTTCTTTAATCGCATAAAAACGGAAACCAAAATTAATCTGGACTCAGCGGATGAGCACCCCACTCTCTTCCTGTGAGTTCAACCTGAAACGGAAAGTAGCGTTACATATCTAGCGGTACTGAACTAACTTCATCATCTACCCACATCATATACATATATCCATCGTTTTGGCCACCTTTACCCCTTCGAACACTGATTCGTACGTGCAGCATAATTTACCACAGAGCAATGTTGATGAGTAATCGATAAATTCTATTCACATGTTAATTATTTGGAGGAAGGTAATCTGCTCGTATTTCAATACCTATCTGTACTCCTTCTACAATTTCTGGACTATATATTTCATATTTGATTCGAAAATGCCTAGCAAAGATCATTTTGATTTACTTGAAAAATTTCAATTTTATAGAAACTTACACCTCAATATAATTTATTGCCCTGTAATTTTTAGTACTCTCATGACTTCTTTCCTGCCGTTATGCATGGGAAAAAAATACGTATGTGACAATTTGGCAGTGAAAGACCCGTGTTTCAGTGTTGAAGTTACGGAAAAATGTGTCATTGGGAATTTCTGTCAGCAAAAATATGATACTTTGGTACAAACAATTGAAATTGAAATATAGCTTGTGTTGAAGTTTGCTTTTTGCAATATGGCACATTTTCTGTAAATTGAAACATAGTAAATTAAAGAGATATCATGTGATGTATGAAAAATAACTCATTCGGACAAAATATTATATGTATTTATTATCCTACGCTTCAAAACCTTCAGAGGTTTCCTCTTGAGGGATACATACAATTAATACATTGTTTCGTCATAATATTCTGGAGGCAATTCTGAATTACAGTATAAATTTGTATTAAGGCTGTATGTTGGGCTCTGGCGTCACCAATTATATACGATCGCTTTCTAATTGAAAATAATAATTTTAACAAATTTTCCGAAGACAGTAATGCGTTACATTTTTCTGCATTGCTTTCTTCCCCGGAAAATTTGTTAAATTTATTATTTTCAATTAGATGAGATTTAACCAATTTTCCGGAGAAGACAGTAATGCGTTACATTTTTCTGCATTGCTGTCTTTACCGGAACATTTTTTAAATTTATTATTTTCAATTAGATACCATACGACCTTAATAAAAATAATTTAAGATAATGATTTTTTGAAGTAGTTATTTTCATAATGTGTAATTTCTAAGACATGTTTGCTGATAACATTTTGATATTTTGAATTAGATTTTATATTATTTATATGTTCATTTTTACGAATATATACAATATTACTTCTATCAATTAGACTTGGTGGATCATTACCTACACTCATAAAAAAAATTGAATTGAAAATTGAATCAAAGAAAATATTTTTTTGAAAAGCATTCATTGATTCAAACAAGGTATGTTTAAACTAAATGAAAATTTGTTTAAATCAAACACATTATATTTTTGATCATATACGAATTCAATAATTTTTTAGTTTTGAAAAAAACTTTATTTGATTTAAATAAAAATTTATTTGGACAAAAAATATTTTATTTGAATTGAACAAATGTTATTCAAACCGAATGAATCTTTTATTCAAATCGAAAAAAGCCTTTCAAACAAATTTTTCTTATCATTGTAGTTTTATAACTAATGATTTATAAAATGAAATATGATAGAGAAAAAAATGTAATATTGAAATTATGTAAATATATCTAATTAAAATTGAAATTACATTAGAATTAATGTTTTATATTAAAACATAAAAAATTGCTCGAAACTAGCATGAGGATTTTTATAGAAATTTCAAGGTAAACTAATTTATATAATATTTATATTAGTCATTATTGACAATATTTAAATTTAATACAAATGTATACTATAATTTAGAATTGAAAAGAAAGCCCATAAAGGTTTTAAAACGTAGGATAATAAACACATATCATATTTTGTCCGAATGAGTCGTTTTTCATACATCATATGATGTCTCTTTAATCTATTAGCAATTCTCGGACGTAAAAGGATATCATTCTACGATACCTAATACATTAAAAATTGAAAACCCGTTTTTCTCAATATGCGAAAATAACTTTTTACGATCATTGGAATTGGAATTAAAAGCTACGTTTGACTATTATGAACAAAACTAAAACACAATTTGGGGAATAATAATGTACGCAAACTATTTTACGTATGTTTTTCGGATAAGGTTTGCCAAGTGCGCTCCCTTTTACGAAATATAAACTTCGTATATGCTGCGCGTAAAACCCTGAATGAAAAAATTAATGAAAATATTTAAGAACATTTCCATATCACGTATTTTTTTTCCTCTAGAGAAATTTAATGTACACTGTTAAAAATCTTATTAATTTTAATAAACTTTAATACACAAGTGGTTACTCAAAATTAATAGATTTGTGTATTATGAAAAATTAATATATATTGATATTAAATTTAATAACTTTTCAATACAAATATATTAAAACTAATAAAAAATTATTAAAACATATACACATATGTATTAAAATTCAAATAAAAGTTTGTGTTTTTTAAGATAAAAGTATTTTAAAGTTAATATGCGTTATTGAAAAAAAACTTCCATTACATGTAATGGAAGTTTAATACACAAATTTCTAACACTGTATGAATTTATTGATTTAAAATTCATTAAATCACTGAACTTTATTCCTCCACATATCAATCTTCTACACGTCACTGTACTCTGGATTGATGCGGTAGTTAAATTCCCCGAGGCAGGAGTTTAGTAAATCAAAATGTAAACATCTAGACGAGAACGTTTCCGTGTCAAATAATGAACGATTTTACTTTCGTGGAAGTCATCTTGCTGCTGCACCCTCATTCAAGTGTGCTAATTTATGCGGCTTGTTACGTGGGCATAACGATTTTCTTCCGACATTCATGCGCCATTCACGCGGTTCGCGTTTCTTTAGCCACTAAAGTGAGCCTGTGACCTCACACCTATATGTACACATCACACGCATTAACAAACACACAATCACGCGTGAATGTAAACATGTACACGAATGGAACTGTGCTTAGGGTGAGATTGCATCTAACCAACTGGCGAGCTAATGACCGGACAGTATTGAAACTGCAAGTTGTTTCAACAATGTAACGTTGGCTCAAGCATATTGAAGTCACACTCATTCCACTGGTGTAACAATTATATCCTGGTTTATGTCTGTTGAATCTTCGTTTGCATATTATCACAAAAGTAGCACAGATTATGTAATGCTAGCTTCATTATTTTCAAACCAGTATGAACGAATAGGACACTCTTGTTTCATAGATCTTGATAAACGAAATGGTGAGGAAACTTTTGTTGCCTTGTGCACCCTAAATATCTTCTCCAATTTCATGAGACGTAGGTAGACCATGTAGTCCCCAAGGGAAAGTCGTATTTCTAAAAACCCTCTCAGTTGGCTCTCATAACTAGCCAATTACAACAAAGCTTTTATTCTAACTCAAAGTTAACTGGGAATTCAAATAATATACGTTAATTGGAAAATGTGATCCATTGTTCTATCGTTTGCTTAAAATTTCTATAGCAACTTTATATTTTTACATTCTCAGCATATGAGAAGGTATTGGTTTTATGTGAAAAATCACTTTTGGAATTTTCATCAAATGTTTAGGTTTTGAGACCCCCTGAATCAGAAAAAACGGTTTTTCTGTCTGTAGGTCGTATACTCGATAATTATTGATACAATTATCGGATTAAATTGAGATTTGGCATAATTTATCGGAGCCGAAAAAGTAAGAACAAGTCCGTTAACCAGCCACATCCGAACAAAATTGTGGAAATAAAAGAATTTTTTGTGTTTTTGAAAAAATTCAAAATTCCAACACCCAGAAAACAGTTTCTTTGATATAAGATCGAAGAAAAAATTACTTTTGACTAGACAAAAATATTTTTATTGGGAAAAATTAGCACCATAGCCACAACTATTACATTCAAGAATGGAAGAAACGAAATTTGCCTTGAAATCAAAGTAACAACATCCGCCATATTGAATTTCTTGTAGTGTATGGATATATTGGCACCAAATAGTTATCATGACATTCATTTCTGTATGACTCATGCATAATTAAGCTAATTAGAAATAAAAAATGGCGAAAAAAATGGAAAACGTAAGATGTTTTGTCAATAAGACGCCATGTTCTATTCGCCATTTTGAATTTTTTCTTTTAGTAAAAACATTTATGCCACCAGATCTAGACGATCGAAACGATCAGATAACACTTTCATGTTCAAAAATACAATATAATGAAAAAAAAATTGTCATTTTTATATTTTTTTCGCTATATTGAAAAAATGGCGAACGGTAGCGTAAAATAGACAATGGAGTCGGAAAGAGTGGACAAAAATACAATAGGGTATGCATTCTCAAAATGATTCATCTATTTTTTCTTTTAAAATTTACTTAATAAAAACAATTCAAAATATACGTCATTTCAGGACAAAACGGCTTAAAATAAAATATCGTTTCCTTAAAAACAATCTACGAATTTTTTCCTTTTTGAGATATTTGCAAGAAGATAAATTTTTTTTAATTACCTAAATTATTAGTGTCATGATGAGAATGTGTTCCTTAAGGCGATGAGAATGCGCCCCTGAAGCGGGCAGATTTTTGGCTTTAACCCTTTAACGCCCAGATGTGCAGAATTTTCACGTTGACTACAATATCGTACCATTTATAGAAAAAAGATGAAAAAAGATCGGAAACTCCATATCCTACCGTTTTTGGGGTCGCTCTTTCGAATGGCACAGTCAGAATTCTCAAAAAATTACGTTAAACCCTTTATTTTCCCAAAAATACCCAAAAAAACGCTATTTTCTGGGGTACGATTTTTTTTTTAATTTAAATTTTCACTATGTTCCCGACACTTAGGCAACTTCTAACTTATCAGAAACGTGTTCTCGAGACTTGTACTTTTAAAATATCCATTGAAATATTTGGTTTTTCTTTATTCTCTAATTCAAAATGGCGTCTGGGCGTTTGAAATTTTTTGAAATTGAGAATACTGATCCTATTTCGGATTTTCCAGGTTACTTCGTAGTGTAATCATACAAATAAGTTATTACGAGTTTTGTCTCGCCGATTGTGATTGGCGGAAGCAATATTAGCCCATAAAATTAAAATTCAAGATGGCGGCTGCCATGAAGCTAGTAGAAATACGCATATTTCGAGTTTTATTACAAACCAGGATGGTGTATAGTAAAATTTCCAAATTAGCAATCTCATAGGTTTCAGTCATCACTTAATTCGAATCTTAAGTGAGTTTTTCGAAATTTAGAATGTCTGATCCAATATGGCGGACCCGTTATGTAAAATTTAATACTCCTGAAATAAAAAAATACTGCCGCATTCTACGCAAAATTTAAAATCAAAATTATTCTTGATGTTTTTTATTACAAGAGTTGTTTTCAAGAATTGTAGTCAACGTGAAAATTCTGCACATCTGGGCGTTAAAGGGTTAAATTGAAATTTTTCGAGCGTGTTTTTGTCTACCAGTAATATAAAGATAGATAGGAGGGTAAAAGTAATTGTTGGATTGATTAATTGAGTGGCTTACACCTGAAAAAGGGTATTTTTCGCGCTTACAAGACAAATTGAGCTAATGATCCTCAATGGATGGATTTCACGATCTCGTCAGGATGTAAGTCTGACGTTAAATATCCATCTGACTTGGTCTCCTAGCCTGGTATTACGTTTCTTGTAACTTTTCCCACTATTCAATGTCTCTGTTGTAGACAAAACTTATTCTCTGCTTCATGAAGTACAGAAAAGACATTGTCCAGGCACTTGAATCGGGTTAAAGTCTGATTATGCATGGTCAATAGCTTTACTGCCTAGTTTGCATTTGCTATCCAAACGGTCATTCGCGGTCTGCCGAGCACCATTTCTAATAGAGTTTACTGAATTCTGAACAGCCTTCTTGTACTTCAAAATCTATTCGTTCAAGACTTTTAAGAAACAAAAGATTTTTAAATGGGGTTTGGAAAAATGTACCTATTTCGTTCTTATCTTTTCCAATTAAATCTATTTTTAAATTCTCTAGTTTTAGAAAGCCTCTAGAAAATTCTAAAAAATTTTCATGCAATATTTTATTGTTGGTTTGGAAACGAATTTTTTTTTATGAGATGCTTTATGCCAAAGAGATTTTATTCGATGTTGAAGTCAAAAGTATGCGGTTAAGTGTTCTTTAAAATTCTTTTAGTTCATTAGTTCTTTGAATACCATGCTGGAACCTATTCTTACATATTCATGACCACCACTGTGTGTTTTTTGTTTCTGCAATAAAAAGAGAAAACGTGTTGTTCGTGCCAGTTTGAGACTTTGTATTGTTCATTGTAGATAACGGTTATTTTCAATACAGCTTTTCCACGAAACGCCTCAGGTGTTTTCAGTTATTCAATTGCTAGTTAAGTACCGGTGACTAAAGTTGTTAGGCGAAAATATTCTCTGGAGAAAGTTCTCAAAAACGGAAATATTCTTGAGAATTTTTTTTGCCAAATTTGCTCTCGTAAATTTCCGAGAATTCACTCCTAACTTCTTATGCTTCTCGAAGTTCTTCACCATCTTTGTCTCTGGTCATTAAGAATAATTTGGGAATAAGTTTTAATTATTTTGTGTAATTGAAGGTAATTCAAAGGATTTTACTTATGACTGTATTTTTACTTCATACATTCTTTAGTTTTCATACAAACATAATAAAACATTTGAAAAGAATTTTATAGTTAAAAATTATCCTTTTGAATGTATACAAAAAATGGAAAAATGTTCAATTCTCGTATACATAAATTTTTATAAACAAGAATGAAAGTTGTATATTTTTTTTACCTGTGACGACAAAATATATTATAAACATGAATAATTTATCAGAAGAAATATTTAAAAATCTATTTTTTTCTAGGCTCTCGATATATTTTCTTGATTGAGAACATTCTCATTATCCGATTTTAGATTCTCGAGAATTTAACAACTACTTTTTACCTTCTTCAGCTCGGAATTAATATACTAATTTGAATTCAGTGTGTAAATTTCCAGATACTTATAGTAATAAATACTGGAATGCAATTTATGAGTGAAAAGATTCGCTTGTTAGAATTATTCCGAGTCAGTTGGAATTTTATTGATTATACAAAACGGCAATTTCACGCAAGCTGATTAAATTTAAAAAAAATGTAAGTACGACTTCGCTGGCTTACTTTTAGGAATCTAACATCCAGAGTTGCAGTCTCGCATACTTGATACTTATCTCTTTAATATTCTAGACTCGAATTAATTCCGTTTCTCATCTTATTTATTTTTCTGGCGTACCGCGACTTCTCAGTCCAAGTTAAACGGACCTAGGCAGTCGATAGCAGAAAAGGGTGGCATACCGCACTTGCAAGAGAATTCGTATAACTAACCTCATAAATATTCACGATGAAATCTATCCCTCGATAATAACGGACCACCGAAATGTACGACTGGCTTGTTAGATGTGATGATGGTGTGTCTCAATTTCCTTTCCATTCTTACCCCTGTTTCTGCATCCTTCACACATTTATTCCCTTAATTTCATTTTTCTTATCTCGAATAAAAATTACGTGTACTTTTTGATTATATATAAATGCGCATAGGTTTGTCTCACGATTTTAAAAACCATGTCTCATGAACTATACCCAGAAAAAACAATTTATTTAAATTTAAGAAATCGTTTTTTTCACTTCATTTCATCAATTCGAAGTAAAAACACCTCTAGAACAAATATAAATTTATTTGATTTTAAGAAATCACCTTTTCAGCCTTTTTTAAATGAAAGAAATTATTTTTTTAACATTATTTATTTGATTTATAAAACTATTTATTTGATTCAAATATAATACCGGCAAAAACTTGAGAAATAATTTATTTAATTTTATAACCTTAAAGGAAGACATTTTTTTTTTAAATTAAAGAAAATATTTTTTTTAATCACATTACACATGCACTTATGCGATTACGCATACATTCATTCATTAAATTCAAACAAAAAAAAACAATCAAGAAATTTCTTCAAATCAAAGAAACTTTTCATTGACCGTATAGCAATGCGCAAAGTTTTTTGATTCGAAGATATTTTTTTTTAATCAAAGAAACATTTTTCTGGGTGTATCACAAATCTTAAGGCCATGTGATATTTTTCGATTCCTACTATACCGACATTTTCATTTCATAAACTGATGTCCATGTAAAATGAGATAACAAGAAAAGTCTGTCTAATTCTGAAACTTGATTTCACAAATTTTTATCTCATTCGAAATTTACATCGATATACAGAATATCGTAGTAAAGATACCCGCAAATTTGATTTTCATAGTGAAACCCATGAAAACGAAATAAAAACATGGTTTTTCACATTTTTCTTAGTAAATACAGGAATGTTCGAAAAATTTTCCTTATAAAAATTGTAGATCTTGTTGAAATATACATTTTTGCTACCATGCATTTTTTATCTAAAAGTTATAATCTTTGAGGTATTTATTATTATTATTCAGCCTCATGCGAAAATTATACAAAAAATTGATTGAAGTAATTGTCCGTTTTTATTAAAGAAAGACAAGGCAGCTGTCATAATGTAAATTACGTATTTAATAATGACACTAAATTTAAACTTCGACAGGTAATATTTCCAATAGACATGAGGTAAAGATAAGTAGAACATAATAATTAATACAACATTAATACAGTACACAATTGGATTACCTATTTGAAAAATTGTAAAAAAATACACCTACTTACAGATCTCAATGTTCATTAAACGATAACAAATTTTTTTCTCTAAATAAAATAAATTATTATGTTTATATTCTGGGCCTGCATTGACCCTTAATTAATAATTTCAACATTAAGATATATCTTCAATTATGTTTATATTTAGTACCCTTCAAACATACAATCTGTCATAAAATATACGCTACTTTTTAATTTACTGAGGCAAAAACTAATCATTTAGTTTAAAAAAAAAATATATTTATTAAGAAAATTATAACAGAATACTTTAAAAATGAAATATACGACGGGAAAAATTACTGAGTAAATTTTAATATAATTGACTAAGACAAATCCAAAAAACCATCATTTCCATAGGTTTTTTATGAGTTTTACCAAGAAATTTAAAGTTTTGTGCATATTTACCATGATATTCGTAATTAACGTATCAAAATACAAAAGTATCCGTAATTCCCAGAAAAACAAAAGGTAACCGATTCATAGAACTATACCCAATGTCGGTAAAGTAGAAATCGCTTAATATCACATGGACTTAATTTTTGTTTTTATCCAGAATTATAATTAGACTGCTCTGAATACTGAATTTAATAAATTATAAGTACTTCAGAGTTCAGTTCGCAGCATTGGATAAGTATAGAAGGTAATTTGTGTGAAGTAACACACAGTGCAAGTTCTACAGGAGTAAATTGGGAAAAATGTGGAGAGGTTGTTTGAGGGATGGCGAACACGAACAGGCTATTCCTCAGCGTGCTCCTCTGCCTGCCTTTCGTTTTCTCCCTCTTTTGCTTTTATCTCTTTCTCTCTCTTGTAATGTTGTCTCTTTTCAATTCTTTATCCTCTGACCAGCAAAGTTGTGTAATTACTCTGGACTCTATTCTATTCTACAGTGCCGTGCTCCACTTTAGTTTACTTGCTTCTCTTCAACACTCCCCCCCCCCCGCGCACCCCATCCCTCCCACCACTCACTCACCCACTCCCTCTTTTCATACCCTTCTATTTACCGTTTTGGGCAATGTCAGTCCAAATGAGAACTGTATCCATTCGGCAAATTGAGTGCTTCGTGAGGGTGAAGCAGACACGATGAAATAAGGGTAACCTTCATAAAAGATAAACGAAATCTTTCTCTACGCAACATGATGACTTTCTTTTGGCAGATATCATGTGTTTATTTGCAATCATATTCCTTTGGATACATTTTTATCAAGGAGTCTCACAGGTATTGCAGGATCGATTAAGGATGTTCGACCGTGACTAGGTTGCCCTTGGGAAACTTGATTGATTATCGTTTTGAAAAATGTTAGTATTGTTATTCGATAAATGATATTAGATAAAAATATAAAAAATGCCTCTTTTATTCATTTAGTGCAAGTCAAAGTGAACTCTCTAAATTTGAATCAGACAAAATCTACTGATTATCAGTAAAATTTGACTGATTCAAATAGCTAAAAAGAGGTTACTGTAAATCAGTCAAATTTCACTGATTATTTCAGTGAAAATTGACTGATTTGACAGTGAAAAATATTTTTTTTCTGATGAATCAGTGAAAAGGCAAATCAATGATTCAATCGGTGAAAATTTGACTGATTTAGATTCAGAGAGAATGCAGTTTTTTCCAACTTTATTCTTCAAAAATGATCGAATTTTAAAGAATGATGGATTATTTTCAGGTGCACTTTCGAAAAGTACTTACTTTTGATTAATTTGAAACTCACTTTACCCACGTATTTTGATGCGCTGATTACGAATATGATTATAAAAATACCCGCAAATTTTAAATCATGTGCGTCCCAAAATCTCCACTTTATGGACCCCAAAAAATACATTGTTTGTTTAATTCCATTTAATAGGGGATGATTTGAATTGAGACAAATTCCCCATCGTGTGTCTGTTTGATTCCATTTAATCTCATTTTTCTCGAAAAATAATGGTTTTAAGCACAAATGTGTGAAACATTAACCCTCATCGTACCATTGGGGTTACGCTAAATACACGACCTTTTGTTTTTTCACAAAATATTTTCAATGGTGTCTTCAAATTTCGACAAAGAGCTTACATAATCCAAGAAAAAAAAGTAATTTAACAGTGATCATCGTATTACTGATAAAATTTTCCTTCATTTAAAAAAAAAAGATTCTTAAAGATAGATCTTTTATCCACCACAACTTTTGTGGGAAATATTTTTTTCTTAGATCAATATTTATCGACATAAAATGAGAAAACTTGTTAAAAAAAATTTTTCAAAAGTTTTGACTTTGGAAATCAAATTTGCGGGTATTTTCATTATCATATTCGAATCAGTGCTTCAAAATTCGTGGGTATAATGAGTTTTAAATTAATCGGAGGTAAGTTCTTTTCGGAATTTTATCCTTATTTTCAAAAGGCTTCATCGTCTTAAATTTTTTAATTAATCTCTTATTTTCTATCTATAGCATTTTGTCTATAAAATTCATTGAATTTCCCAAAGTTTCTGATTAGGTGTTGGAAAATTAGAAATTAATTGAAAAATCTAAAATGATGAAGATGTGTAATAATATTTAAAGAATTTGAAAATCTTTCTGTGGGAAAAAAAGACGCTTTCGACTGCGCTGGGATTTGAGCCCAGGTCTTTCGGTTGCCGGTCGACTGCTTGAAAATTTCAAACTCACCTAATTAATTTATAATAATGTTTAAAGAAGAAAATGAGCCATTATTCCTTAAAATCGGATGATTTCTAAAGAACATACTTGATAAAATATGCATAGAACTTAAATTTACTGTAATTGCTATTAAAAAAGATAATTTTTATATTTTTAATTTTTTCCATGAAGAAATAAATATTTTTCTCTTAGAATATGTATTTAATAACTGCTCAAACAATTTTTAAAGTGGTGATTGATTTAGTTTCCCATGGGCTTTCTAGCCAAGGTCGAACCACCTTAAGAGTAGCGTGAAAGTATCGTTTTTCGCACGCAAAAATACATATTTTGTGCCCCGTTTTTCCCCAAACTATAAGTATTTTTTTGTCCGCTGAACACCGAAAGTTAGCCTTGTTGGTGTCGTTTCGCGTACAGAAAGTTGATTTTCCGGCACTAGTGCGGTAAAATTTTAAGTGTGTGGAAATTAAAACAGACTCAAAATTTTACAGCACTAGTGCGGAATTAATTTTTTTCAAAATTAAGCAGAAATTTCTCTTTACACTTGTAGAAAATCCATCCGACTTAAATAACAGAATTCACTGTACCTACGGTAAAAATTTGAATGGAAAAATACGAGCAGTTCAGAAAAAAATGGGGCACCAAATATCTAATTTTGCGTGCGGAAAACGATACTTTCACGCTATCCTAAAATTATCATTTATAGAGTAGATAAACAAAGCACTGTCCATTCTTTCTACTTATGTCTTCAATATTCTCGGCTTTAAGGTAGTTAATCCACGAAAATTAGACCTCAGGCAAAAATAGATAATTTTGCTTTCAAGAATAGAAATATTATTATTAAAGGGCTATTTTGGAAGAGAAAAGATTAATTTCCATGAAAAAAATTTGAAATACAGAAAAATAGTTTTATTAATAAATTTTAAAAAATTATGCGATTTTAGTAAATTACAACTCATTTTTTCAAGAAAAAGATTCCCTACAACTTAAACATATCCAATTTTCGAAAATGAATAAATTATTATCAAATTCAGCAATTTTTTTATAAAAATTTCGTCTTGGAAAATGTTTTTTTTTAATGGTTTCAGACATTAATGATTTTGTTTTTGAATATCAGAAACGGAGAAGTTGTGGGAAATCTTTTCTCTGAAAAAATGATTCATGATTTATTAGAATCGCATAATTTTTTAAAATTTGGTAAGAAGCGATAAGAAAAAAAGTTGGATCAAAAATAAAATTTATTAATAAAATTATTTTTCTGTGTTTAAAATACACGGAAAAAAATAATTAGCTGCATTAGCTAAATATTCGCTACCACAGCTAAGAAAGTTACTTGATATACGGACAGCAAATGTCTTAGCTGCTAATATTAACGTCTATTCGCTACAGTACTTTAGCGATGCCAGCTAATTTACGTTAGCACTGGTAAGAACGATTGTGAGCAGTAGCCTATCGGTCGTGTTATCTTCCTGTTCTAACAGCGTTTGAAGTACTAGTTAATTTTATTAGCAATTGTTGCAAATAGAGGTAGCACTCAAAATCATTGATTTTGCACTTCCAAACCTACATTTAAATACAGATACACCTGGGTGCTTAAGAAAAAAATGATCTGGTAACCCTTCTATACTCAAAAAAGTCTGCTGGCAAGTTATATCAAAACAACTAATTTCTTGCGACATATCGTAACCTGCAAAATTAAAAACGAAAAAAAACTGATTCAGTTCTAACCTTAATCACAGCATAATTTTCCAAGAATAAGAATAAAACGTCAGCTGTTTTGATAACCAAACTTATAGCTACAAGTAGAAACATTACCGGGAACAGTAGCGACTTACTTGCCAGTCCAATATAATGTTTTCAAAAATTCTTCGCTCAAGAATGGGGAGGCTTCTGAATGTCGCTCATACTCGAGCCGCGAGGCATCTCCGGCCTCTCAATTGTACAAGTATACAACACTTAGAATTAAGATAACCTCAGTAAGAAGATAATAAATAGCACAATAAAGAACCTATTACAAAACCTAAAATACAATCTTCAGAGATCAGTTACAAATCAGTCATTTGCATTATAAATTAACGCGAATCGTCGAATTATTTATAAATTAAATTTAAAACAACGCGACAGGTGTACAACTTACCATTTACAGCACAATATCTGACTAGTCGCGCTTTGTGCGCATGAGCAGCACAGAAAACGCGGGATGTGTGAGCAGCCGTTAGCAACCGCTGCTAACTTCTTACATATCAGCGCAAAATTTTAAAAGCTATGAGTACGAATTTTGAGATTTTCTAGGAGAGTAAACTGTTTAGCAGCAACAACCAAATGATTAGCTACAACTCTTAATACGCTAAGGAGTCCAATCCAAATTTTCAACTTCGATTGCAGCTAACATTTTTTAACTGTCCCAGCCAACTGTTAACTCTCTCAGCAAACTTTTTATCAATCACAATTAACTAGTCGACAGCTAACTGCAGTTAGCAGTAGCAGACATTTCATTTTTTTCCGTGTATTTTTCTTGTAAAATAATCTTTTCTCTTTCAAAAT
Source organism: Diplolepis rosae (assembly GCA_030998225.1). Classification (NCBI taxonomy): domain Eukaryota; kingdom Metazoa; phylum Arthropoda; class Insecta; order Hymenoptera; family Diplolepididae; genus Diplolepis; species Diplolepis rosae. Next base: position 17,233,463 of record JAPYXD010000710.1, on the reverse strand, counting down.
AGCCCTTCAATAATAATATTGCTATTCTTGAAAGCAAAATTATCTATTTTTCCTGAGGTCTAATTTTTGTGGATGAAAACTACCTTAATTACGATGGTCTATATTTTTCTAATTATTTCATTGATTTTCCCTTTTTATTTTTCCACCTGGAAAATTCAACTTCGTATCCAATTCGCACGAATTCGACTTTTCTGTTTACTCGAAGCAAAACCTGTCGCATATTGGATCTTTAGATGACAAGGATGTGTATTGACATTTCCGCCTCTCTGATTATCACATTCATCCGGAAACGTAAGCAGTGTTATTGGATTCACCTGAGTCGTTGAAACTGGAAGGGTATTCTTTTTTTGTTAAAGGTGGAATAGAGATACTAAATAAAGTTCAAGAAACTTGAGTATTTCGCTTCATTCTTGCTTTTATTAATTCACTAACCTGGCTTCCTATTTAAGCTATCTATTTATCCTTGTTGTCTTGCCATAAGACTCTCATATGTTACAATTGAGAGCACACTAGACTCAGAGGAAATGCAAACAAATCTCATGAAAGCAAAGTACATGACCGTGAAGATGTAACCTCACACAATGTATGTTGTCGAGAAGTTAGACACTTCTTTCTACCCGTCTCTAGATCTTCTTCTCTGTCTAGTGGTTCTTTGTTGAATTAGGCACGATAGTGGCCTTTTCAGCCTCGCCTTGGGACATCGTTACACAATGAACAAGAATCCTTCGTTTTCCCCTTTTTCTATATATATCGTCATCTTGCGCTGTGGTTGCAGGACTGAGAGCACATCAGAGAAAAAAGGAAAACTTACACTATCGAGCAAATTCAACTAGTAACAAAAGCCAAAATAAAATACTTGGGGATCTTAGAAAAAAGAGAATACAAAGAAAAACAAACGGACGAAACTAATTAAATGATTACAGAATCCTGCAAAATTTAAGGTTTTGTCAGTTACAGATATGACAAAAGGTGAATCTTATAGACTTTTTGACCGCAAAATTTGCCTAGAGTGTCAGGTTCGAGAGTAATTTGAAGTTGAATAGTCTAAAATGGCTATTTTGTAAATTTTTAAAAAATGTTTGCGGAGATTCGGATTTTTTCTAGTATGTAGGTAAAAAAATTGAATATCACATTTAAAAAAAAATAATAACTGCCTTATCAATAAGTAGTATAAAATAGTATATTGTGCAACTAAGAAACAAAAACTTTATTTTGCGAGTGTGGTTGTTAACCTCGCTTTACTCGGGTATCAAACGTTACACTCAAATTTTTTTTCCCTAGTTGCACAATATACTTTTTTCTATAAGGGGGTCAGAAAATGAAGTTTTTTTCCCCGCACGGGGCAAAAAAATCCACTTTATGAACCGCTAGTAGAAATAGTATATTGTAATTTACACTCACACCTGTTATAAAAGTATCTGGAAATACCGAAGTAGAAATAAAAAAAATGCTTTCAAAAAGTACAAGTTTTTGAAACGCAACATTATTAAAAGCGCCAAAGTTTAAAATTCATGTTAAGTTCATAAGATCCGTCAAAAATGTCATATTTTGAAACTTTCAATGTGGAAGTTTCCCAATGAAAATTTACTAACCAGAGCAAAGCGAGGGTAACAACCACACGAGTAAAATTAATGTTGTTCCCGTATCGAACGCGATTTTTTTATCTACTAGGGGGTCAATAAATGGATTTTTTTGCCCCGCACCGGGAAATAAAATCCACTTCATGACCCGCTAGTAGAAACAGTATTTTTTGAACTGATGTTGTCACTTTACTTAATCGGAGATGACAAATGTTGATTTGAAAAACTAGGTTATATATTGTACTATATATAAATGTATAATATATATATATATACAGAAAAAAAGTCTTAAATTTGTTACGTTTAACAGACGATTTTGGCTTAAATTTAGCCACCTTGTGTATAAGCGCATAAGTCTGTCCTTCTCTAATGGTCTAGTTTTTGTTACATCTTAAAGTTAGCCGATTTTTAGACTTGAATTAAAACTTTTTTTTTACTGTGTACTCTCTAAATCTGAATCAGTCGAATTTTCACTGATTCATCAGTGAACAAATATTTTTCACTGACAAATCAGTTAATTTTCACTGATTAAATCAGTGAAAAGGGTAGTTTTCATTGTTAAATCAGTTGATTTCCACTGAAGTAATCAGTGAAATTTGACTGATTTACAGTAACCTCTTTTTAGCTATTTGAATCAGTCAAATTTCACTGATAATCAGTAGATTTTGACTGATTCACATTTAGAGAAAATTACTTTTTTTTTAAAAATGTGATTTATGGACACGGTTATTCTAACGATTTGCTTGACCAGAATTATCATGAAAATAAAACCATGTTACTTCATGTCGTCTGTTTTTTTTTTAAATTTAAACTTATAATTTTTGTTGATGATCCTTTTGTACAGTCGACTTAGCCAAGTCCTACAGTGAGCCACTTCACTGGCCCTATGAGGGAATTTCGTGTAGGGCCTTCATGGGTTGCCAACGTAGAGCCATTATTGTAAAGGGGGAAAGCACGTGAGGCCTCGCGAGGGCCGACTAAAAGTTTCTTCACGCGTAATGAAATTTATATATATATATATATGTCACGCGAATTCGGGTTGTATATAAAAGTCATGTGTTAACCCTATTACAGAAAAAAATGATTGTGGATCGATCTCAGTATTCCCTATTACAATCATATTTGCCTATTTTATATAGAGAAAGATAGGGGATTTTCTGCACAGGTTCTGTAATTTCTGTAAGTGCTCTTTGCAGGTCTGTGTTATTTAGTAAACAAAACGAAGGAAAGTCAATGTAAAATCCATTAAGGAAAGAAAATTCTCTTTCAAGAGTTTTTTTTTCTTTTTATCAGCTCTGCTTTATATTTATCGAGCTGCTCATTCACGCGAGATATTATAATTTGATCTCAGTTTGTCGTCCAAGGCGCTGGGTGCAACCGCAAGAAAATCTATCTCATAGTAAAAAGTTTGCGGTTACTATGGCTGAACTGTGAGTAGTAAAACGCGAAACAGACGGCGAGTAGGGCGGGAACTAAGCTTGGCTTCGTCTTCTTGTCGAGCTTGGGGGCTCGGTCGCATTACTGCCCGGCAAAACCACTGGCTGTCATAGTAAATACTCCCCGTATATGCATACCTCGACCTTACATACACGCCCGGCAAATTACTATGGTACTCTAAACGATACTCCACACTCCTACACTAATTAACCCTTCGATCGCGGCTTTGTTGACTTCTTGTATATAATCAGCTTTTTTGATATATTTTCTACGATACTTTCATGGAACGCTCAAATTTACCTTTTGTCAATTCTATATTCTAGATTTTAAGGCAGAAACACATTTTTTGGAAAATTGGTACAATAAGGAAAAGTACTGGGAAAAAAATCTTTTGTTAAAATTTAATATTACGACAACCTTAAAAATATTTGATTCAATCAAAGAATATTATTTGTTTGAAAGACTTTCTTTGATTTGAAAAAATGATTTATTTGAATTAAATAAAATAATTGCAACTTTTAGTGCTACTAATAACATAAATTAATAAATATCTATAAATAATTCCCATCTTTAATAGGAATACATAATTGTTGAGGATAACTGGGATTTATTTTAAAAGGAAAATATATTTCGTACCGTAAACTCCCAATTGTAATTCATCTAATTTCAAACTAGATTAATTGTTGATTCGGTTTGAAATAATTCAGGAATCACTGAGAGGAATCCAAAATCATTTATTTTTACAATATGGTTTACATAAGGTTTTTATATCAAAACATGAAGTTGCGTGTCATACTAGAACTATTGGAACCTGGCTAAAGCCCTACAAGATCCCTAGATATATTTCTGCACGGTTGAAATCGTAGATACCAAATCCTATTGAATCAAAATGGATATCAAGTTTTCGTACCACAAAAAAATAGGACTATATGATCATGATCTGTAGTGAAAATCATATTCATGACTTTTTCTTTGACTATCATTGACTTTTGGATACACTGTTGCAAATCTTATTAATTTTAATAGACTTTAATATGCAAGTGGTAAATTAAAATGAATAGATTTGTATATTATGAAAAAATAATATACGTTCATATTAAATTTAATAACTTTTCAATCAAAATATATTAAAATTAACAAACATTATTAGAATAGTATCTTGACATGTTCCTGCACATGCCCTTTGTTATATTAGCCCACAGTGATATATCTGTGATATTTAATTTGTCATGGGGTCAGTTTAGTTACTAATTGTTTATGTCGTAAAAAAACATAAACATCAGAAAGGCAAACGTTTCGGCCACAAATGGGGGCCCTCTTCAGTGCCAACAATTTTAATTTGCATTAAAAATAAAACTTATACTCTAGACAGGCAAAATCCATGCAAACTTAATAATTATTTTGTTTTTTTTTTGGTTTTTTTTTTGTTTTTTTCTTGTTTTTCTTTTTTAACAATTTTATTCAAAAAATAGAATTGGACCATGCGAATAGACCGTTCTCACTCAGAAATCCTCTCCTGTCAGACAACCAAAAAAAAAACAAAATAATTATTAAGTTTGCATGGATTTTGCCTGTCTAGTGTATACGTTTTATTTTTAATGCAAATTAAAATTGTTGGCACTGAAGAAGGCCCCCATTTGTGGCCGAAACGTTTGCCTTTCTGATGTTTATGTTTTTTACGACATAAACAATTAGTAACTAAACTGACCCCATGCCAAATTAAATATCACAGATATTATTAGAATATATACACATGTGTAATAAAATTCAAATAAAATTTTGTATTTTATTATTATATTAGAGCTAAAGTTTTGATACGTTTTGTTGACGTTTTTATTGATCTTGTGTAATTTCCAATAAAGAATACACAAAATTAATAAAAATGTCAAAAATTTTAAAACTTTTTCCCTATCTGAAATTCGATAACCGTAAAAAGAAATTCGACAACTAATTTTATTCATGAATGAAGTCTAATCGTTTAAATATCATTACATACCTGAGAAAGTCTCGCACTTGCAAGTAGAAACGGTATGACTAAAAATAAGCTCGAAAAACGTGAGGCGAATGCTATGGCAAATTCTCGTGAACGAATGATGGACCGCTCGCCACTTTGGTTATCTCGCGAGGTTCACTCCTCCCTTCGCTAATTACATACATCGTGTCGCATGACGCACTTTCATTTTCGAACTCACAATGATCACGTGACATAGGATTTACCTCATTATTTCAATCAGTAGCTTCTTTTTTTTTACTAATTTCATGTCTACATGGATAAAAATATATGTTACTCTCAGATTTGCAACCAATCATTTATACTGATTGTCAGTGAAAAATTACTAATTGCATTGTTAAAAAGAATAAATAATTTCAATTCAGTCATATTTTAAATAATTTCGATTTAAAAAGTAGATAAGCGGATTAAATATGTTGAAATATCAAAATTTAACACACTCTCTAAATTTGAATCAGTCAAAATCTATTGATTATCAGTAAAATTTGACTGATTCAAATAGCTAAAAAGAGGTTACTGTAAACTGTTACTGATTATTTCAGTGAAAATTGACTGATTTGACAGTGAAAAATATTTTTTCACTGATGAATCATTGAAAATTAACTGATTTAACAGTGCAAAATATTTTTTCACTGATGAATCAGTAAATATGTAAATCACTGATTCAATCAGTGAAAATTTGACTGATTCAGATTTAGAGAGCACTCATTCGTAGACATTACAAAAATGGCTTTTAAATTCACAGGATAAACATCTTTTGTCAAACAGTAAATTTAATAAATATCTCAATAATATTTGCTTATAAGTAAATTATCTAATCAAAATATTTTGAACACAAACGCTGTAAATCTTAAAGATTTTTTTCTCTGTGTTTCTGCTCAATTGCTAACTCAAATTTCTTGAGACATCAATGAAAATCGACCAATCTAATGGCTAGAAATGAGTCTTTGAATGCAATTATTTAAAAAACTATTGATTAAAATTAATGGAAAAGCATATAAAATAATTTTTATACCCTAATGGCGAATCACTGCGCAAATAAATAATAAATTTACAAATGAGTTTTAAAAATATTTCGCGAATTTTTCATTCACATTTTTTAATATATTTTTTATTATAATTATGTTTTATGACTTTGTGAATGAATACGTATTGTATACTATTGTATGAGATTTTAAACTATTATTAGATTGTCTTTCTCTACGAAATAAGACACAGAAAGCGAAAAGTAAGGATACAAATGGAAATTCCGTGCTAATTGTGTATAAACATTAATATGCTACAGCAATAAAATCGTATAAATTGAAAAACTGGAATTTCATTTATTAACTTTAAAAGAAGATTTCAAATTAAGTAAGTAATTGTAATAACAATATCGTCAAAGAGTTTTATTTTAATATTTAAATCAGAAATTGTTCAAGAGCCTATAATTTATTGAGCTAGCATTGAAATCCATATTCAAGCAGAATATATGAACAAGTATTCATTTTGATGAATAAGAAACTTTTATGAGTAAAAATTTCAAAGTTCTCTTGGTAATATTCTAGAAGTTTGAATTTTTAAGTGTGCAATTCAAATTTATGCAGTGTAAAGTTTACTTCTTTTCAAGTAAAATTTCTAAATCTCCAAGTTAATTCATTTTCAACTATAAAAATCTACAAATAAATTTTTTTTACTTCTCCTCATCTCAGTATGGAGAGGGGAGTGGCATTAAAAATTGTGCAATTCGCAATTCAAAAAATTTCAGGAGCTGTCTTGTAGGGTTGCCAGAAAATTGAAAAACCTAGGTTTCTTAGGTAACTTTAGCATTTTGCTTTTTAATGCGACACTCTAGGTGTAATGCACGGAAAAACATTTGAAAACAATTAAGCCATTTAAACTTTCTCGCAACAAGAATAATTGAAAATAAGACTTTCAAAACGAGTAAAAAAGATTAGTGCTTTCTTAAATTCATATTCTAAGAGAAAAATGTTCATTTCATCGGGAAAAAAATAAAAATTATATAAAATGTCTGATAACAATTACCAAAGATCAAAGTTCAATGTAATTTTTTCCAAGTTTACTCTTAAACAATGATCGGATTTCAAAAAATGATGGCACATTTTCTTGATTTAATATTTTTAGAAAACCCCACCGTTTTCAATTTTTCAATTAATCTCTCATTTTCTAACTGCTAATCAGAAATGTCAAAAAATTAAATAAGTTTTATAAACAAATATCTTTAGCTGGAAAATGATAGATTCATTTCCAAATCTAAGATGATGAAGTCTTTTAAAAATTTTTAAAGAAGAAAATGAGTCATTTTTTAAAATCCGATCATTTCTTAAGATAAAACTTGGAAAAAAATGCATTGAACTTTGGTCTACAGTAATTGTCAGCAAAGAAGAAATTTTTTATAAATTTAATTTTTTTCCCGATGAAATAAACAATTTTCTCTTAGAATATCTATTAAATAATAGCTGAAACAGTTTTTAAACCAATAATTAATTGATTTTTCCAAGAACTTCCTAGCCGTGATCAAATCTCCTTAAATTCATCAAATCTAATGTCAATCCAGTATTTTATAAGTGACTACTATTTTCGAAATAATAGAAGAATTGGGGTGAGAAAGGGCGAACAAGTTTTCCAAGATACACTCGTGCAAGAATCATCTTGATTCAGAATCATAGAATCTCAAGAGTCAAACTTCCGTCGGCAGAAATGATTCGAGAGAAGAATCCTGGGATGGTTTGATCCTTCCTCTCATCCTTTTACTTCCCGTTCTAGGGATGATATTCTCCAAACTTGGAGAAAATTATCCTGGACTGAAACGTGTCCATCCGACTGTGAATGAAAGAAGGGGAAGGGCAGTGTCTTTCTCACAGTTTCGCTTAATCTCGCCAGTTCTCACAACTTTAAATTTTTCTTCTTTCTAAGAGAGTTCGTACTTATGAAACAATCCGCTTAATTTGTCCTAATAACCCCAGTATGTATGAAAGGAATATTGCTTTTCTCTAATGGGAAATAGAGTCAAAGGAAAAAATATATATAGACCGAAAGACGGTTGGGTTATCTCGAGTTGATATTGCACTTACGAGGACTGAATCCAATGTGCTTTGAATCAGGAGTAAAAAACCTGAATTCTGGAAATCCACCTCTGATATCTAACCTGACTAAACTCAACCATCCCGCTCGAGATGCCTTGTGTGCTGGTTTCCGGCTGATTTGTGACCTTCCACCGACTCATCTCTGCTTTTCCCTTTATTTCCTCATGTTCTGAGATACCAGAACCATGATGAGAACCTCAGGGGTGCACGTACGAATGGATGGTGCTCATGATGTCGTGCGCACTCGACCAGGATAAACAATTTGCTAAATTGCTTGTCCCCGTTCCGTCCGGCTGCACGACCTAACAGAGCATTAGGGCTTCAGGCGAATCCAGTTATCTGCTAATGCTACACATTGCCAAAGTTCAGATCCTAATCACCTTCTTCTATAATAAACACTTAACGAGTTGATACTTCTCGCTTGATTAGAAATGTGAATGGCAAAAAATAAGCGATTCTTATTCAATTTGTATTATATCTCGCATGTTTTTGCTGAAAAGGGGAATTGTTTATTTTTCATAAAAGTTTCCAGGTTATAAACAAAAACTATTTGCTTTTATTAAAAAATGTTTGAAGTTTATTTTTAGATATTCTGGAAGTGAACAATTTTCTTCTGTATTTTTTTTCGTATTCTGCGTGGTTTTAATTAGAAGTAGAGTTTTTTTTATTTTTGATATTTTTCATTAATAACAAAAAGATATGACTTCTATCCCGCATAGATTTGGTGGAAAATGGAATTTTTTCTATGAAAAGTCTGGAGCAAACTTGTACATCCTCTAGAGATTAATAATTTTGGCCCCAATATTTTTTTCGTTTTTTTTGTATGGTTTTTTTGGAAGCTAAAAGTTTATTTTTAATCTCATTTTTTATTAATGAGTAAAAGATATAACTTATATGAAAAAATGGCCATTAGACAATTTGTAATTTATAATAAAGGAAATAAATCATTTTGTTTCTTAACACTTTTTTCGTATCTCGTATATTTGGGAAGGAAAATAAAAATTTTGAAGTTTTAGAAAAACGTTTTTATGGATAAAACTAGAACCATTGGTTAGAAATGGCTAGTTAATTTTTTTCATGAAATATAATAAAAAATTATAATTCACTTTTGAATTGACCCTTGAATATGACGAAACAATGCATTTTATTATAAGAAACTTTTTTTTTAAATGAGGCAAATTTAATGTATTCTTGAAGAGGAAACCTAAAAGGATTTCAAACGCTGGAGAATATGAAAAATATATCATATTTTTGTCCCAATGAGTAATTTTTTATATATCATATGATATATTTTTAAAATGAAGTTATATTTATAGAATATTTTTTAAATTTCATTAGATATTTTCTTACAATACAAATTTTGCTATCAATACATTAAAAATTAATCCGCTCAACAGTAAGACTCAATATTGTATATAATATGTTATTTATGGATTTAATTTCAGAAATGTTCGAAAATTTAAAAAAATTTTATTTTATAAAGGTAACAAAATTTGACGATATTTATGATATTTTTGAGTATCAGTGTCTTAAAATTGCAAAAAATGTACTGGAATTTCTGACATTTTTCTTAATATTATGAAACTTAACTGAATTTTCATAATATGTATCTTAAAATTACCAAACTGTAACAGAATTTTTTATAAAATTTATCATAAAATTACGAAACTGTAACAAAATTTTCACTTACATGTAACTGCATAAAACTTCAGTTACCCAAAACATTAAATTATTCCTGTTGCACACTGAGAAAACAAAAATATTTTGTTGTACCAACAAAACGTTTTGCTATATCAATCAAATTTTGGTTACTTAAACAAGATGTTTTGTTAGGACAACAATATCTTTTGTCAGGACAACAAAAAAAGTTTTGTTGCGTACATTTTTTTCTCAGTGCAAGTTTCAGAATTTCCAGATACAAGTAACAGAATATTCAACACTTTGTAACTAAAAATCAATAAATCTTTTTCTAAATTTACTAAAATGTAACTAAATTTTCTGAAATTCTGTCTTAATTTTACGAAACTGTAATTGACTAAAACTCCAGTCACGTGTTTCGAAAAATTACGGTAGAAATTTCTAACAGTCTATTTATCGTTGTTTTCAAAAGACATGCAATTTTACTAAGAAAAGTCAAGTTTCAAGTTACAAATTACAAATTACAACTGGGCCATTTTCAGTTACATTTTCTGGCTAAACCGTTATATTTTCTTCCATGTGATGTTACGAGATATTCACTGGTTTTTTTGGATACCCATCGTCCCTCACATTGGCTTTGGGAATTTTATCGTGCCGTAACTTGAAATTGCTTGTCTTCGATTGTTATAAAAATCCGTAGGGAGTCATGAACCGGACTCTAAAAAGAGATCATTCAGATTGACAAGTGTTCAACATCTTTTACTACATCTCACTTTGGCATTTCGCCAACTTTATATTTGATGTTTCGCTGCTCTGATAAATACAGCTGGAAACATGCACTAGTTTATATAGTCGACGCACTTGAATTACAAGCTTCTCAAGGATTGATAGTTTATACTGTATAGGGGAGCATCACAGCCAATATTCATTTCATGGGCCGTCAGCTTGCATCTGTCGGAAAGTGCTAATCTTGTTTTTATTTTCTAGGGAATTTATATCTATTTAAAAGAGACTTCTACTTTTCCGACAGTCACTTCTGCAATAGTTTTCCAATACTATTTTATTCTCCAAGGACTTTGTATTTCCTCTTTCTAGTTGATAATTACTTTACGTTTTGATTCCATTTTCATGATTTCATCTCTTTTATACTACTAACAATTTCAACATTACTCTCGATTAATCACACTGTTAGAAATGGTTAGGTTGATTTAACGATACAATTGTAGGTTAAAAATTTACGGGTATATTTACAATATAATATGTGTCACGGAACCATATGTAATTTAAAGCACAGCAATTAAAATATGACAAATGCTTTTTGTTCGAATCAGAAACATAAATTGGAAGAGAAAACAATTAAATATTAATAGTACAATTAATAACTATATTTGCGATACAAAACTGTAATAGTTAGTAGTTACTACAGTGTGAAATGTTTAATTCTCTTAAATATTTGTTTCCTCGAGCACTCTCTAAAAAGTGTATTTTGGCAATATCACTGGATGGTTGATTCACTCGAGATTGTTTCCTTCGTTTCCAAATTCATATTGGTTTGTTTTTAATTAGGTTAATTAGGTGTACAGTTCTTTTTAAGATTTTGTGATAGTCTATAATTTAATTGGTGGAAAAAATTTAACTATAAATTAAAAGTATGTGATATCTCAGAGTTAACATACGTACTATTGTTCAGAGTTAACATTATATGCAGTTTTGAAAATAAATTATTTTACGAAACATTATTTAGGCCTTATCAATTTCTTTAAAGCAGCAAAGTATTCTGTTGATACTTGAATACAATAAATCTTATACTCATGATTTGTCATAGCATATATTGTACTTTATTTATTTATTATGTACATCTACTTAAATATTTTCGCTTCAAACTAAAATACATTGCTTCACACTTTTTCTTATTTATTCATCCCTTTTTTTAATTATATGAATAAAAATGTTCCCAAATTTCTTCTTAACCTTTCTATTATTTATTTATTTATTTGTTCGATACTTTGAGAAATCATAAAATTAAACTCCAGAAGGAAACTGACATCCAATTTATACTTAATTTATTAAACATTGAATTGATCCTTATTATACATATAAACTCATTCGGCACAAAAATTTGAAAACAATTAGAACGTCCTAAAATCAATTTTAAAAAGTACATTAAATTACTATAAATTTATTAGTCTTTATTCCCTTCTATATAAGTTTATGTCATTTTTTATACATCTATCAAATCTTTCAAATTCAGTTTTCAAAACTTTTACTCTATTTATTTACTCATTTTATTATAATGATTATAAATAAAAGTAAGGATCAAAAGATAGTCGAAAAGAAATTTGATATTTAATTTCAACTAATTATTTTCTCAATCATTAAAATAATTGCCCACACAACATAACCTCTTAAATTACTAAAATAATAATGTTTTTTAAAGAATTCACTATACATATCGTTATTGCAAGTACAGTATACAGTATCTTTTTATAAATAAGCTATATTGAATATAAGTATTTTACTTGCCATGGATAGTTGCTCCACTCATACTCATTCAACCACAGTTGGATGGCCAAAACATACATCCTATATTGCTGTATCTATATCAGCAAAAAAATATACTTAATCCAATCATAAATATGGTTGTACCACTCATTCATTTCTATCAGTGCAGCAGGAAAATTGTGATTTTAAATGAAGGTAAAAATCATTCAAGTTCAGGTTGATATCAAGTACTTCTAATTGTTTTCCGATTAATTTTCAATTACAGTTCTTTAATTGGTTTGATGCTCACTGGATAAAACTCGGAAAATTTGCAGATAAAATTTTTATCACTCTAAAGGAAAAAGTAGGAAAGAAGTCCGAAGCTTTTTAAACACGAAAGGTACTTCGTGCGAAACTCTTCTTCGACGTGGACGTTCGAAGAAAGATGGTTCTCTGTGTTGGGGCACTTTGCTCTATAAAATGCTTTCTTTTCTACCTTTCCACTTCCTTCTCTAACTCTCTCCTCACCTCATTTTCTCCGCAAAAAAGTGTTTTACGAAAAGGTTTTTTTTTATCGTGATATGTTCGTCACGAAGAAAGAAATTTCTTATCGCTCTGATCTTTTCACTAAACATCGGGACAAAGTTGTTATAATTTATGCAGTCAAGTCAACTGTAAAGAATGTCGTCTGCGTGTTCTACAGAACTTGAATGTAAGATCCATGTCGTACTAACACTAATATTTTGCCGTTTCATTTTCTTAATTAATGCTACCGTGTCAAGTGAACACAAGACCATTGAAATGCCGAACAATACGTTATCATGTACAACAGGGTAACATACTTGTTTTCAGTCATGAAGGATATGTATCACAATGCCTTGGAATTTAGATCTAACCTTCCAGCATCAGAGATAAAGGATATAGTGACCATACGCTTGTGATTACATCCCAATTATTTCGTGTCAGTCGACGACGGCGTACGGATATTTGACGCTATTGTTGCATAATGTCCGATGCAGACACAAAGCCTTTGTTTGCATGACATTGCAGACGATAACGACATAATTAACTGGTCTGTAATCGATTCATATTTCACGATTTTATAACCTGTTTCTACATAAAACGATCCTGCATACTTACGTTCTAACACTAATATTGATCGAAACTATTTTGGTCTCGAACAGAAATAGTTAATTTGATATCTTATGGAATTTCTTCAATTTTAATTATTGAACTACTGCGACTGTTTGCTTTCTTAAAATTGGGATTTTTTACTATTTTCGATTAAAATAAAATTGTCGCGAAAGTGATACAAATTTTTTGGTAGTTTCTTTTCTTCATAGATCGATTTTACAATTTCATAATCGAGTAGTTTAGAATTTCTGGTTTCACTTCCTTTTAGCTTATTTCAATTTAGGGAAATTATAACATCAAAAATAAAGTTACAATTGTTTTTATAAAATTTAATATCTTCTTTAATTAAAAGGTAGTTTAGTAAAAAATGTAAATGCGAATTTTAAAGTTTAAGTCTCTTGTTATAATGCTTCAATTTTTAAAAAATTTATTATAACTTTTCGTAGTTAAGTTCCGAAGTTTTCTATTTTCTAGTGTTTCTGTTTTATTTTATGTATCAGTTTTCTCTAATTTTTTCATTCGAAATGTGGGTAACTAGAAATTTTGAAAACCTGAATAATTAAAAAATTTTTAATAATTAAAGTTATTATGAATTTTCATATTATGAAAGAGGCGTGGAAAGCTCGAATTCTTTATATTAAGTGTTCAAGCATTCTTACTCTAAGTAGAATCTGCACGGAACTTGAAATGCGGCAAGAACCGCAGCACACTCCATCAAGTATTAAAACTTCTCAAATCGACGCCGCAGTAAAACGAAAAAGAATATCTTACACCTGCGAGATTCTATGTCATTACACATTCAACTTCTTTTTCTTCCTTTCAGAGTACACTTTTTCCAAATTCCATTCTATCACATGCCTTAAGAAGAGTAATACGTAACAGTAAATCACTTTTAACAACCACCAAATATACATTTATGACTCTTTTATTTGATTGAAAATGATTTGGCGATATTGTAGTGAGTTTACAAAACAAAACGTATACATAATATTAGAACAGGATAATACATTTTTTGACCCACCCAGTAGAAAAATATCGTGTGCCATACGGGAAAGAGACTCATTTTCTCTAGTTGCACAATATACTGTTTTCTACTGACGGGTCATAAAATGCATTTAATTTCCCCCTGCGAGACAAATAATACGCTTTTTGACCCCCCACCCCAGCAGAAAAAAAATCGTGTGCAATACGGGAAAAACATTCATTTTCTCTAATTGCACAATATATTATTTTCTACTGTCGGGGCATAAAATGCACTTTATTGCTCCCTGCGGAGCAAAAAATACGCTTTCTGACCCTCTAGTAGAAATAAAACTGTATGCAGCACGGGAAAAACATTCATTTTCTCTAGTTTCACAATATACTATTTTCTGCTAGCGGGTTATAAAATGTATTTTATTGCCCTCTCCAGGGCAAACAAATACATTTTTTTACTCCCCCTCCCCCCCATAGAAAAAAAATCGTGTGCAACACGGGGAAAACATTCATTTTCTCTAGTTGCAAAATATACTATTTTTTCTACTAGCGGGCCATAAAGTGGACTTTATTGCCCCATGCGGGGCAAACAAATCCACTTTCTGACCTGATAGTAGAAAAAAATCGTGTGCAACACGGGAAAAACATTTATTTTACTCGTGTGGTTGTTACCCTTGCTTTGCTCGGGCATCAAACTTCACACTCGCAAAATAAATTTTTTTTTCCCTAGTTGCACAATGTACTATTTCTACTGGCGGTTCATAAAATGCATTTTATTGCCCCCTGCGGGGCAAAAAATGTGCTTTTTGACCCCCTAGTAGAAAAAAAAATCGCGTGCAGCACGGGAAAGATATTTATTTTGAAAGTGTGTTTGTTGTTGCCTTCACTTTTCTCGGGCATCAATCTTCACACTGTTAAAATAATAACGTTTTTTCGCATCTCGTATAATTTAATAGGAAAATGGAATTTAGATATTGACTTTTTCAAAAATGTTATGATAATAAATTCATTGATTTTTAAGTAAAACACGTACTTAAATCGTTTTGATTGACTCAGTTAAAAATATTCAAAAAATATAATTTTTTACTTTCATATCATTTTTTAAAATTAGTATTAGTTAACATATTAGTATTAGAGTTTTGAATTATTCCAAAAAGTAGTTTTCAAAAATATCGAAAATGCTTTAATTTTCAAAAGTTTAGTGTGATATAGCTGGTTAACGAACTTCTCCATTCTTTGTTTTTCATAAGAATTACGTATATCTCATTTACTATTCCATTCCTGTTTTTTTTTGGCACTGTTTGTAGTTAGTATTGCTTTTAGATTCAAAAGTAGGAATTCTCGATTTTAGGTTTATAAGTTTTGTCCAAAATTTCCTATTTTGGAACTTTTAAAGTAAAAGTTTGTTCAAATTGACGTTACAGTGGCTGACTAAATAATCATGATCACTGCGAAACTTAATTTTAATACATATTGTCTTACGTGAAATAAACAAAATTTTAAAGTTACAAAATTAATAGAAAATTATATGGAATTTACAATACTTTTAAGTGAACGTATCTTTAAATTGCGGAAAATTGACTGAAATTTTTCTGAAAATTACGAAGCAAGTTTCAAAATTTTCAGATACAAGTATCGAAATATCAAGTAAATTAATTTTAATTCAGTAATATTAAACTTACTAAAATGTTAATGAATTTTCTCAAATTAAACATGATTTTACGCAAATATAAAACTGCAGTTTATATTGTGAAAAATTCGAATAAAAATTCCTGAGTGTGTACGCGTGAAAATCAATTTCTTTAAATATTGTAAGTGATCATAATAATTTGATCACCCACTCTAAAATACTTTTAAAATATTTTTTGCAGTATGACCAAGTGTTAATATTTAAAAAGGTTGTTCAATGTAAATTAGGCACTTTAGATAAATAACCATTGAAAAATATAGCTGAAAATAATAGTTTTATTTACTTCAAAACTTTCCACCGAAAGTTTCAAAAACTATAAATTCCTCAAATGGATGTATACTTACAGTTTTGAACGTTCATTAAACGATGACAAAAAATTTTTTTTCATAACAAAATTAATTATTATTTTCATCTTCGTGTCTCTTTTAATATACAATCAGTCATAAACAATACACTACTTTTTAATTTTCTGGGACAAAAACTAATCATTCAGTTTTCAAACAAAAATATTTTCCATCCTTCAATGAACGTTCAGAACTGTAAGTTCATCTGAAAGGGCGCATTGCCCGTAGACACAATGATTGGTAGTTTTTGTAAAAGAAGAGATTTCATAAACAAGCGTGATAGTTCGATGTTCCTTTGTTTGATATTAAATTTGTATCTGAATTTCGCGATAGGTCAAAGAAGAGATGTAGTGATTTCTATAGCGTAAGTACAGGTCGAAGATCGTTGGTCACCTGGGAATACTGTGACCCTCCTTTATTACCACACTTCGTGGACTTTCCCGAGTCCTGAACCTCGCAGGGTGGCGCACAATCTTGTAAAGTTTCGCATTTT
Source organism: Diplolepis rosae (assembly GCA_030998225.1). NCBI lineage: Eukaryota > Metazoa > Arthropoda > Insecta > Hymenoptera > Diplolepididae > Diplolepis > Diplolepis rosae. The sequence goes on along the minus strand of JAPYXD010000710.1, from coordinate 17,216,594 downwards.
ATAGCTGTTGCGAAGATATTTAATTTTTGTTCTGGGAACGCTTTTACGGCGATCGCTATTTCGCTTCCGACGTTCAACTGTGTCGAGTGGCTTGAAACGTGTGAGAGGTTGGAAACGTCCTTTCGAGTCCGGTGGATAGTTTTATCGAAGAAGTCTCCTCATTCTCCTATCTATTTTTTTCTTTTCTCTTTTCTCTTTTTTACGATGCAACTTCGTTCTTCGCGTACCCGCATCTAGTGATATCGATTTTAAATCCAGAGAGAGAATTTTTTCGTCCTTTAAAGCACGGTCCGTAACGAATTCGAAAGCGGCCGAAAAAAGGACAGTTTAACTATTTCAGAAACAAATTGCAGGAAGAAAACCAATTGGAAACGAAATGAAGAAACGAAACCGTCTCGCGTGAACCTAAAAGCTTTGGCTCGAGTCTCATTTGGACTTTATTTTTTTCGCGAAATATCTCACGCGAAACTTAACAACTCGAGCATAAACATGAAGCTAATCCCATTTCTTGATTCGGCTTTACAAAAAACATTTTCCGAATAAATTACCAACATGTTTGTATTGCTGAAGATCTGTTTAATAAGAAAGAAATTTTTATTTGAAAATTTATATCTAGGAATCCTTTTTTTAGAAGGTTAAATATTTTTTTTCAAATCCACTTGCTTATTCCATCGATAGAGTTTCTTCATTTTTCCTTCAGGAAGAAATCGGATACTTAAAAACTCCTATATTTATCTTAGGATCCAAGGTATATTTTCAAATCTCTCAGCTTTGCTCAAAAACCAAAAGCTTTATGCAAACGAATTTCATCTAAAGATAAATCTCTTCTTTTGTTGAATTTTCACATTTTCTGAAGGATTGGATATTTGTTTGAGTTTATTTTCGATCCTGACCCATGAAGAAAATAAGTTTTCACAACACAAAATAAAAAATGTAATCATGATGGAAACTCGATTTTGAAATTTTATTTCGTCAATAAAGGTTCACAGTGATTACCATTAGGGTAGGAGTAAGTAGTCGGTAATCCCTTGGGCAGAATCTTTCTTCCGCTAGTCTCTAGAGAACTACTAAAATCTAGAGTCACATTACAGTAATTAAATTACTCCGGACATGCGGAAGTTCCAGCCTTCAAAGAACGCAAGAAAATAACTGGAAAGCCTCCACGGAGTAGATTCCGGAAAAGGGGTGGGTCTGCTGACGCCCTGTGGGAAAGAGAGATGAGGGCAAGGGGTGAAAGGTTGTTTGAGAAAATCAATAAACGCGTTCACGTCGCGTGCAGTTAAGTGACTAAGAAATTAATATCTTGATGAGGTCGAACCACCGTTCGTCAAATTAATATTATAAGAAGAAAAAGTATCAAACTCATGAACTCGTGATTTCAATATTGAGTAACATACCCACTTGAAACGAATGTGTGTTTATTAGAGTGAGAGGAGAATTTATCGAGTTTTCAATTCCGATGGTCCAAAATTTATCATTTTGATGTATTAGTTTTTTAAAAAGTTCATACGCCCGAAATATGTCTGCGGGCAGGATAATTTCCGAAAATTTAAAAATTTTTGGGTATGAATTGAAACGGAAAAATGTTTGTCAAGGTTTTAGAAAATTAAAAAATTTTTTTAAAAATATGGAATAAAGATCGCAAATATATTCTCTTGCTTTTGTGAAAAATTCGAATAAAAAATAACGATTTCATTGGTTCAAATTGAGTCGTTAGTTTTTCTTTGTTGTTTTAAAGGTTTTCCTAGGAAAACAAAAGAGCTGGCGAACATGTTTTCGGCCATTGCAATTATCTAAAACAAAAAATTAAAAAAGATTCTTAATCCTTATAAACGTGGCTATTGTTTAAACTATGATATTTTTAAAATTTGGAAAAATAAGAAAATAGCGGACTTGAAAAAAAGTTGCATTTTTTGACAAAAAAGTGATGATTTTTCAAGTTCCAAAATTCAAATTTCGCGAGTAATGAAATTATTCTAGTTTGTGCGATAGCAGGGCATGTAAAAAAGATACGCTGAAAATGTAAAGTCAATCGCTTAAATAGTTTTTGGGATATCATGGTCATTATCGTCTCATTAACCAATAAATAAGTTAGAATTAAATAATTTATAGGTGAAATTTAGTTACTAATTAAAATTAGTGAAAGAAACTATCAATTATAATCAAGAGTGTATTTTATTAAACTTGTATTTCAGATACTATTAATAAATATGTCTGCTATTATAAATTGCGTCAAAATTTCAATAATTCTTCATTTTTTCATAATTTTACTGTTAAAACTTCTTCGTTCGTACAATTCATCAGGGTAAAAATGAATCAGGGACATTTTAATTTTAAAGCATGGAAAAATATTTATAAAGAGAAAACTTTCTCAAATTCTTCATAAATTCTTAAGTTGTCCTAAAATGATAGTCAGAATCACTTTCCAGACTCTTGAATTTTTCCATTTCGTATTTCAATTCCAAAGTTATGCATTTTTTGGTCTGATTGTTTAATATGATGTTCCTGGTGTTTTTATGGTACTTGCATAGTCACATCTTCCGTACAAAAGTGTACATTAAAGTTTATTACTTTCGCTTAAAGTATGTGATGTGAAAATGAAAAAATGGCAAGTGTATAGTAAGAATTGCAATATATAAAGGTATATAATCGAAATCCTGATACTTTGTACTTCAATATCAAGCTTTTATTGCATATTAGTTTTTCTTTAAGAATCTATTAAATTTAGTAACATTTTTCTCGTAAAAAGAGGTTGACGGGCAAATTAATCAATTTTTCGTTAAATGGAATTAGAGCTGTAAAAGGATTGTTAAGGTTAGCTGGTAGGTCAGGTACGAGAGGTCACAGCCGTGATCGTATCGGCGGTCATTGCGGTTCAATGTACGATCGAGGGTAGTTCGAATAGGGATTGAAAAATAGAAAACTAGTCCCGAAACTACCCACTGGAAATTGTCTCGAAACTGGTTGCAGCAAAAATAGAGATACAAGTGTCACCTTTAGCTCTCTACTTTTCTCGAGTCAACAGGGAACTGGAATAGGATGGAGAAACAGGAAGGTGCGTTTGCAATTTAGTGGCAATCAACGGCATGAAGGTTTTGTAGCCAACCAGGGAGATTCCGAGTCTGCTATTTATTCCTTGTCATAGAAGAGTTATAAGTCGCTAAGACTTATATGCCTCCCATGATCCCGTTCTTTTTACGTATTTTTCCACAATTTCATGCATTTCCGATTATTCTTCACTAACTTCTCCTCCTGATCTTCCATTAAAATCACCTTTTTTCTTTTTATTTCATCCTTAGATTATTACTCGTTTTTATGCAATTTTATTTTACATTATAACGTTAATTTAGGAAAAGGTGTGTTTAAAATGAGAAAGTTTTTGTATTTTATGTAAGCAATTGGAGTTGCTTATGATATGAGTCATCTCCCTCATAAATTCAAAAACATACTAAACAAAAAGTCTCTTCAGAGTATTTTTTTATTCTATCGTCGTATAAAAAAAAAAATCTGCCCGCTTCGCGGGCACATTCTCATCGCGCGCAGCTCGCTTCGCTTGCAAGTTTGAGCGCGCGATTCGATCGTCGCGCTTCGCGCTCCGTTCTTTCTGGACCTCGCGCTTCGCGCTCGGTCTTGTGCTCTCCGCATACATTTAAGTTTATTTCTTATAATTTGATACTGAAGCTCAAACTAATTTTATAATTATATTACAGATGATGTGAATTACACATTTTCTCAAAGTCACTCTATTTCTTTTTGAATTTAAGTGTAACAAGAAATTCAATTTACTTAAGGCTCTATCAGCCTTAAGGAACACATTCTCATCATGGCGCTCGCGCTTCGCGCTCGATTTTCTGTATACATTTCAGTAACTTTTTAATAAATTACATGATTAAACTGATTTATTTTCTTCCAAATCTCTTAAATAGAAAAAACAATCGTAGAACTTATTTAAGGAAACGATTTTACAGAACAACGCTTATTTCGTATCTCACATATTTTGGTGAAAAAAATCGAATTTTTTTAATATTAAAAATCAAAACATGAAATATACATCCTGTCTCGAAATGTCTTAATGAGAATTTGTAAACCTCATTTAGGCAAACAATTTTCCATCTAAACGTTTTTTTTGTATCTCACATATTTTGTCTAAAAAATGGAATTTTTGAATTTTAATCATATTTTTTGGAATTAAAACGAAAAATATATGTTTTACCAGAAACTGCGTCAGACAAAATTTTTAGATCTTTTTGAAACGAACAAGTTTGTATTCTTACGTTTTTTTCGTATTTTACATATTATTGTTAAAAAATTGAATTTTGGATTTTCAATAGTTTTTTTTTTAATTAAAAAGAAAAATATGCATCTTATGAAAAAATGTTACAATTCAAATTTGTAGGTCTTTATTTATTCAATAATATTGTATCATAACGTTTTTTCGTATCTCGTATAATTTAACTGGAAAATGGAATTTTGATATTGACTTTTTTCGAATTTGAATATGCTGTAACATTTCTAATTTTGATTTAATCAAAAAATGTTATCAGGATAATTTGTAGAGATTTATGAGCACTATCAAAAACCAGTATTGAAATTTTTGATTTTTTCAAAAAATTATTTTCAAAAACACAAAAGTAGTGCTCAATCCCTCAATTTTGATTGGATGTGGCTGGTTAACGAACTTGTCCTTACTTTTTCGGCTCCGATAAAGTGTACCAAAGCTCAATTCAATCTGATGATTCTATCGAGAGTTATGCCGCACACGACCTACAGACAGACAGACAGACAGACAGACACTTTCGTAAAAACCGTTTTTTCTGACTCAGGGGGTCTCAAAACGTAAAGATTTGATAAAAATTTCAAAAGTCATTTTTCACATAAAACCAATACCTTCTCATCCATGATGAGAATGTAATAAAATTCTTTTTCCCTTCCATAATTCCAGTGTAGTGTCTTTGACCCCTATTCGTGGGATTTAAAATATTTGAAGACAAACGGAGTATCAATCATTGGATGAGGGGTGCGAATATCAAATACAAACTTCATTCCTCCTCTCACCTCGCGAGTCATCCACCGTATCGTTGAGACGTGACACAAATGGTAGCATTATGCCTGAGCTACCGTTCACTGCGTTTGCTATTGGTGGTTGTCGGGGGTTGCACTTCACCTTTCAATATTTCAAACACTTATCGTTTGCGACTCAGAGGGTAAAAGTGTGAGAGATCGGTTCGGATGGTGGATTGTGAGAACGGAGACTTCCCAACCCTGTTTTATACGTTGTATAATAGTCGCATTTATATCATCTCCAACCGTAGACGGTTTTGACTTTATAATTTAATGTGAATAACCCCCATCCCTTAATAAAAGGGTTGCGAATCTCCGTTTACGATTCGCAAGGTATTTTGAATTTAGTTTTATGAAAAAAGTGAATCTACTTTTCTATAATGAACATTCATTGCGGTTGAAAATTGTTTTTATCTACAGATTTTTTTATATTTAGGGGTTACACCACTTTGCCCCACCAAAATATTATGCTTTGTCAAGAATATTTATTGAAGTAATAAAACGTTTTTATTTAAATTGAAGTATATTGATGCATTATACTAATATTAAACTAGAAAATGATTTTTTGTTGTTGCAAAAATGGCACGGTGGGCACTCTAGCTTTGCTAATTTTCAATCAATCGACTTGAATCTTTTTTTAATGGAATCATTAGATGTTTCTTCTATAAAATCGCATTGATTTAAGGGGTTAAACAACTGGGGAGCACGAAAAAATAGGCATATTTCGGGAATTTTTTTTAGCGCAATAAAAAGATCAATCGAAATTCTGTAAAATGGGATTTATAATACTGGTAATGAAATATAGAAAATATTTTTTCGAGTTCGTTCATGACAAAATGGCGGCTGCGCAGCATTTCTCCGCCGGTCCCGCAATTTTTGACCTGCTCTCTATATTTGAATCAGTCAAAATCTACTGATTGTCAGTGTAAATTTGACTGATTCAAATAGCTCAAAAGAGGTTACTGTAAATCAGTCAAATTTAACTGATTATTTTAGTGAAAATTTCTTTAGAACAACAGCAAGAGACGTAAGTAGAATTTTTTAGATATATTGATTTTTCGCGTCATGATGCACTTTTGAAAAAAAAGTTTAAAATTTCATGAAAAAAATTGACACAAAATTGTTTATAAAAAAAAACTATACAATATAAAAAAAATCCTACGTACGTTTGCTGGAGAAAGGAATTTTGAATATACTTTTCAAATTTCAGATGGATCGGTAAAGGTTTGTTTAAGTTATGTTTCCAGCCAGTTAAAAAAAAGGGGGTTTCGAGAAAAACGCGTTTAATGTTTTAAGTACTGTAAAATTTGGACATTTAGACATTTATCTGCCCTCCATCTTTTAGTATATCATTTCTAAAACCCTAAAACACCTTTCAAGCAAAAAAAATTTCGATTTTTAGTGGTTTAACCCCTTAAAGTAAAATATACGCGTGTAACCCTAAGTTGCGTTACTTAAAGTTGCATAAAAATGTAAATTTCAATTGAAAAAATAATCCTACGTATTTCACTAGAAAAACATCTAATGATTCCATTAAAAAAAATGTAATTTGATTGATTCAAAATTGACAAAACTAGAGTGCCCATCTACTTTGAGAATGCAGTTTTGAGAAAAACGCGTTTAAAGTTTTGAGAATGTTAGCGCGCTAATGTGCGCCTCTACTTCTACAGTTCGAAAATTGCCCTTTCACTCTCGATATCGATTTATAACTAACGGCATATCATTTTTGTATATATAGAGAGTACTTCGAAAAAAAAAAATTCGGAATTTTGAAGCGAACAAAGTGGTGTAATTCTTTAAGGCCATCAGCCAGATCAAGTGACGTCGGTAATGAAAATTGGCATCTATTATCTTTTTTGAAAATTAATAACTAAAATAAATTTTCTGTATAAAACAGATGGAAGGAGAGAGCAAAGAAGGTTTGCTTAGTAAGGAAAATTAATTTTAGTTATTAGTTTTCGAATAACTTTAGAGACTTTGTGACGATTAGCGCTTTACAAAGTTAGTTATTACTTTTGATTTGACCATTGCACCAGGAAAATTCAAAGAAATGTTTTTATGTATGGATTAAATATAAAATAGCATCAAATTTTCCGATTAGAAGTGTGATGTCATAGGTCATAGGTCGAGTCTAACAATCACGCGAGGCTGATAAAGATGTACCCTACCCGTTGTGCACACGCGACTTTATGTAACATAATTGCGCGTTATGAAATTTAGGTGGGGGTGCAGGGAGTGAAACCCCTGCCGGGGGATTCGGGGGCCGGAGCTCCTCGCTAAAAGAATATAAACACAGTAAAAAAAAAAATTAGAAAAATAAAGACATGTTTTGAATCATTTTCTTTTTATTACAAACTGGGGTTTAGTGAAATTAACATGTTATTAGTTTGAAACAACAAAGAGAAATCTTACTCAACTATTTAGTGTTTAAATTGTGCACTACAAACGAGCAATTATTAAAAATAACATTACCTTTTTTTAGCGAAATGTTGAGAATCTATGATTTTTCAGAGTTGACATTTAATTGTGATAGTACGTCATTTTTACATGTTTTTTGGCATTCAAAAACGCCGGTACTGACATTAGTTTGGACGCGTGATTTTTTTATCGAGGAGAAACCTATCGAGGATGATATCATTTTACCGATTTTCGCCTTATTTTGGATGATTTATTTTTTCCAATGACCTGTACAGTGCATTTACCTTTTTGGTAGTTAATAAAAAATCGATCGGTCATTGTCGTAGAGGGACGAAGAGCCTCATATTTTTTTACAATTTCGGTAAATTCTTCGCTAACAGTAAATCCTCTAGGTGTTTTTGTCTTTGTATTAGGAAGATTGACCACCAAAAGGTCACCATGCTTCGTTATATCCTGAGTTTTTTATGTTTTTATTTATATTTTTTTTTATCCTGAGTTATATCCTAAATTTTTATATTTATATATATATATAATATGTTTACCTATGTTGCTAGATAGATGTAGTCCAGGGCTTCTGTTAAAAATTTGTTCACTTCTTCAGAAGTTAATACTTTCGATTTTTTACTTACAAATCCTGCAGATTTACTTTTTAAAAAAGAAGTCAAAAGATGATACTTGCTTATGTCAATTCCTTCTTTTATATTCAACGTGCTTTTGAGCATAGAATAAAAACTTCAAAGGCTCCTTGTATTTTCTTCCACACCAAAAACTTTTCATACGTTGATTCGTAGTGACATTTAGACTTTTTAGGCAACAAATCTTGCATTGCCTTCTTTGTTGCTTCAAACAGATCGACCGGCAATGGTTCATCACCAACACTTTTTTCCATTTTAGTAAACTTATTTTCTACGGTTTGTACGTTTTTGGGGCAGCGTGTACGAGTGCGTTTTGGCATAATCTGACTGAGTCAAAGTGAGCTAAAAAGTTTGATTCTTGATGCCAAGATTTATAATTTTTAACCCTAGAGAGTTTACAATACTTTAATTTCTCATTATTAAATCCTTCTCCAATTTTAAATCTAGCAAACATTCTAATTTTTCTCATCGCTGATTCTCTCAATTCTTATACAATGTAAAACTTTTCTAGTAGAATAATCCAGATTTCTAAAAAACGATTTCGTACGTTCGATCGTACCGATATATGGATTTTCACCTTTTTCTGGACTTTACTTTTGGGACGGGAAGACTCGCTTTGGAGATTATGGTTCACGATGGAAATTATCGACTATGCGAATTTCTTTGGAAGTTTTTAAAATATGAGAACTTTTACTCTAGTTTAATCACCTTATTTTAATAGCACTAGTCCCAAGGCGCTTTAGCGTACAAGAAACCCCTCACGAATCTTAAAATAATGGAAGCTGCTTTACAGCACCCTGTAGAAAAGATATAATATTAAACAACCAAGTACCCAAGTATCACAGGCATATTATAAAATAACGTTGAGTAAAACGCAAGAGAACGTTCTGGTTTCAAAGTATAGATAACAGGTGCAATGCTTCCTAAGAGAATTGCAAACTTTGAAAAACCTCTTTTTTTAATGGCATCTATTAGAAATCAAATTTGTTATTTTATTAAAGCAATTTCATCAGTAGAAGAGAAAATTTATATCAAAACACTTTAGTCAAGCTTTACTAACATCATTTTCAAGGAAATGAATCTTCAATGTTTAACTACTCGTCTGGGAATTTGATGCTCTCTTCATTATTGGTTATCCATCCTCAGATGACCCAAGGTCTTAAAACCCATTTTATGAACATATTCAATCAATTCCTTACATAAGCTAGATAGCCCTCTTTACGAGGTCGAATTCCTGTCTTTCGAAAAGGAATTCGATTAAATTTGCAAGATGACATTAGATTTTCTCCAGTAGAGTATAATCTTTCAAAAGTGTAAGCACAAAATGAGAAGTATTCTCTTGCGAAAATAATGGAAAATTTAAGCCGAGAATTTTTGATAATTTTCGCAAAAAAAACATAAGGTTGGTGGAATATCCCGAGTCGAAATTTCGAGGGCCTCATATGAGCCTCTTGGTGATTTTGAAGCTCATTTGAAACATTTTAAGCCTCCACAACCTCTTTAAAGCCTATTGATAATCGTTAAGTCATCATTTAACCCTCTTTAGCCTCTGCTTAAAAGAGGTTCAAAAATACGAACAAGAACCTCTTTTACCCCTCTTCAGCCTCAAAATTATGTCGCAGAGGCTCAAATGAGGCCTTCGATTTTTCGACTCGGGATGTTTCAGAAGTAGTTTCTTAATGTGAAAAAGTACAAAGGTTGTAAATGATAATTCCTCAGGCAACTTAACGTGTTAAAAGAAATATATTAAAAACATTTTTCACACATTCTTAAGGCCATGGGCCAATCAGGTCGCGTGACTTTAATTGAACAATGTAAGATACCTTTTTTCTTTTATAAAATATCTTGCTCAAAATTTGGCAAATGTATGGAAAGATTATAAGGAACGTCTGTTAACTTTGTTTTAGTGAAAAACCTGCAATTTTTTTTATTCTAAAGTATAAAACTGAAGTGTTTTCAGTAATTACAGCTCTGTAACTACATTTCCATGGAAAATGAAATATTGTCTTGAAATATTGGGAAATGAATGAAAAATTCCTGAGGCAGGTCTCTTATGTCTTAAATATTCATAATGATACAAAAAAATTTGTATAAAAATAAGTAATTGTAAAATTGATGTTACCGGTAATTTGTTTAAATAGTTAGAAACATAAGTGGCCTTTTCGGTCTTGTACAGGTGTTTTATTTATTTGTCCATGTTTCGACCAAGAAATTGCTCCTTACGAAAACTAAAAAAAATATCTAAAATAAATACATTGAGAATAGTATAGAAACAAATATAAAAGTTTTTTTTTAAATTTCACAATGTAGTTATAAATAATACATAAATAAAAGGTACAACAAAAAAGAGAGAAAAGGAACGACATACCTTTTAAATTTTGCTCTTATATGATAAGAGAAAAAAAGGTTGATCATTTATGATCCAGATATAGTAAAAATTCAAGAAAATTGTTGTTGTTAATATCAAAATTCTTTATTCACTTTAGAAATAGGAAAATTCAAAAATTGAAGGAGAAGTAGATAATCGATTATGATCCAGATATAGTAGAAATTCAAAAAAATTTTGTTCTCTATATAAAAATTCTTCATTCAGTGTAGAAATAAGAAAATTCAATAATTGAACAAGAAGTGGATAACGATTATTTTTTGTTTTGTTTAAAAGCCTCAGACAAAAGTTTTCAATCCATGGTTTTAAGGTTAAACTAATAAAAAAACAGACCCGTAAGATATATGTAGGTTATGATGTGTTAAAAATTATGCTGGAAATGTATTTATGAGAAATATTTTACTTTCAAGCAAATTTCTTAGTAAAAGGATCACATTTTTGTAAATAAAAGGAAATTTTTCTTCACGTGACCTGCACGCTCCATGGCCTTTATTTTGGATTTGTTTTGAAAAGAGAATCATTTCGTTCCTGAAACGTCGCCTTAAGGTAGTTTTAGTGCAAAAAAATAAGTCTCTGGAATAAAAAGTTTTTCTATGCTTTTAAGAGTTGAAATCATATTATCAATTATGTTTCATGAAAGGAACAACATTATTTGTTATGAAGAAAATTCAAAGCTTATGAAAAATATTCTCTATGACTCTACCACTTTCAATTTTGAAAGTAAAGTAAGACAGAAATTACAGAAGAAGAATCTTATATATTTTTTAACACCAAAAACAAATTTGACTGGGTTTTGTTTTAGTCAAATGAATTGTATAATAATAGTCTTCAGCTTCAAAATCCTTTTTGCCTCTACACATTTTTTTTATTTGGGATGCGATAAAATAAGATCTATGAACATTTATGTGGAAAGATTGCCCGAAAAGAAACTGTTCAGCCTAGAAAAAATAATTTAAAAATTAGTTCAGAAGAAAATATTTTTATGTAAATAGTCAATCGTCGTTGAAATGTTTATATTGTAGCTAATTCTATTTTAGACAATGATCTGATACGATTGAGTTATAGTGGCCATTTTTTAACTATTTAACTACAAATTACTCTCTAACCTGATCTGCTAGGCAAATTTTGCGAACAGATTTCTTTTCAGCGTTAGAAAGTATAATATTCATGTTTTGTCACTTAAGTAACTGAGGAACCCTTGAATTTTGCAGGAATGTATTAAAGCAGATCAAAAGTCATGTGTATTCGAAACAATACACTTAAGGCCGTGTGGTAGAGTCTGACGTCATCAATTACATAAGACCACTTTATTAATGAAATAATAATTTTAACAAATTTTTCTGAGAAACGAATGCGAAAAAATGCAACGCATTGCTCTCTTCTCTGAAAAATTTGTTAAAATTATTAATTCATTAATAAAGTGGTGGTATGCAATTGGTGACGTCAGACCCTACCACACGACCTTAAGCGCAGAATAATACATTTATCTAATAAAGAGGGAATACATGTCTTTCATAATGTTAGAGTAGCCGAGTGTCACAATCCTCTTGGCAACTGTTCGGTGAGATGGAACCTGTGTAGTGTAGAAGGTCGCTAGGGAACCACAAACGTGTCACATCACTGTCTCTGGTTGTCGCACCGCCTTGTTCAACCGGCCATCCCCAAATGGTTACCCCTTTCACTCCATTTCTAACGTCACCCACTGACAGTGCTTTAAACAGAATCCCTCGTTCTAACGCGACTAATATTTGCTTTCATCAAACATGCACGCATTTATAAAAGAGATCATTTTGTTGCATGACTTCTTACAGTAAAGTCCAATCTTCTTTTATATTTCAGAAATTACAGATATTTTAGTACAATTCTCTTAATTTGTATACATAACAGATTTATCAATACATAGAATAGACCAGGTCAAAGTTGTCCACCGAGACAATGTTGTTTTTCGAATTAACATCACTATTTTTTCCGCATAAGATCAACCCATTTGAAGAGGGATCAAACTATAAAAAACATTTTTAAAATAAAAAAAATAAACAAATTTATGGAAAAAACAGTTTAATAAGAAAAGAACGCATAGATAAGACGTTTTGATTACTTTTTAGAGAGTAATTAATGTCAATCGGACAAATTTTCCCTAGTCTCCCTATTACAGAACCACTGTTTAATTACCATTTTCGAAAAAATTCCTTATTCTGTAAATTTAACAGGCATTTATGTAACATTTATCGACAAATCTGGTATGTTTACAAAAGAGCAGTAAATTGTACTGAAATATTTATTAAAGTTAGAGAAATTTAATGCAGTCACTATTTTAACTTATGGATTCAATAGATGCAACAGATTTTTACATTCTCATCATGGATGAGAAGGTATTGGTTTTATGTGAAAAATGACTTTCGAAATTTTCATCAAATCTTTACGTTTTGAGAACCCCTGAGTCAGAAAAAACGGTTTTTACGAAAGTGTCTGTCTGTCCGTCTGTCTGTCTGTCTGTAGGTCGTGTGCGGCATAACTCTCGATAGAATTATCAGATTGAATTGAGCTTTGGTACACTTTATCGGAGCCGAAAAAGTAAGGACAAGTTCGTTAACCAGCCACATCCAATCAAAATTGGGGGATTGAGCACTACTTTTGTGTTTTTGAAAATCATTTTTTGAAAAAATCAAAAATTTCAGTACTGGTTTTAGATAATGCTCATAAATCTCTAAAAATTATCCTGATAACATTTTTCGATTAAATCAAAATTAGAAATGTTACAGCATATTCAAATTCGAAAAAAGTCAATATCAAAATTCCATTTTCCAGTTAAATTATACGAGATACAAAAAAACGTTATGATACAATATTATTAAATAAATAAAGACCTACAAATTTGAATTGTAACATTTTTTCATAAGATGCATATTTTTCTTTTTAATTAAAAAAAACTATTGAAAATCCAAAATTCAATTTTTTAACAATAATATTCGAAATACGAAAAAAACGTAAGAATACAAAGTTGTTCGTTTCAAAAAGATCTACAAATTTTGTCTCACACAGTTTCTGATAAAACATATATTTTTCGTTTCAATTCCAAAAAATACGATTAAAATTCAAAAATTCCATTTTTTAGACCAAATATGAGAGATACAAAAAAAACGTTTAGATGGAAAATTGTTTGCTTAAATGAGGTCTACAAATTCTCACTAAGACATTTCGGGACAGGATATATATTTTATGTTTTGATTTTTAATATTAAATAAATTCGATTTTTTTCACCAAAATATGTGAGATACGAAATAAGCGTTGTTCTGCAAAATCGTTTCCTTAAATAAAGTCTACGATTGTTTTTCCTTTTTGAGAGATTTGGAAGAAAATAAATTATTTTAATCATGTAATTTATTAAAAAGTTACTGAAATGTATGCAGAAAATCGAGCGCGAAGCGCGAGTGCCATGATGAGAATGTGTTCCTTAAGGCTGATAGAGCCTTAAGTAAATTGAATTTCCTGTTTCACTTAATTTCAAAAAGAAATTGAGTGACTTTGAGGAAATGTGTAATTCACATCATCTGTAATATTATTATAAAATTGATTTGAGCTTCATTATCAAATTATAATAAATAAACTTGAATGTATGTGAAGAGCACAAGACCGAGCGCGAAGCGCGACGATCAAATGTCGCGCTCAAACTTGCGAGCGAAGCGAGCTGCGCGCGAAGCGCGCGATGAGAATGTGCCCGCGAAGCGGGCACATTTTTTTTCTTTCTGTAGTAACTCACTATAAATTCGCTGATATAAATTTAGAGAATGCATATATCTACTAAGACTATATATAGTACATTCAGTTAAGTTATTCTGAAGACACTGGCATAACGCCCCAGACTATGCGTTTATATTTCGAGAATGCACACGGAAGCTATTCTGCATAGTCTAACAATAAGTAAAGTACATACGCACCACCGTACATCCCTAGATAAGACACTCTATTTAGTGAATAGAATGTTAGACTCCATGATCCCACCATATTACATCAGTGTGTACTACTGGCCATGATGTGAATCTAGTTTGTGTGAAACCACGCTCTTCCTACATCCAAACCATTTCCGTTCCTGACCCCTTTCCATTTTCAGCGAAATTTTCCTAGTAATAAACGCTCAATTCGATTCATTCTATTAAACGATTCTACGCCACAATGCACAGGCGATAACGGTTTAATGTTAAAAGCGTAAAAAAGCGATAGTAACACATTTTACAGCTATTGACAAATAATGTTTTCCAATACAGTTACTCTTTACTTTTTAGTGTTTACCAATCGAGACTATGGAAATTCATCAATTCGGTGAAAAGATACGGTATCATCTCTTTTTAATATTTTTCAAACTGAACCTATTGTTTGCAGTGAAATTAATTTCCTGGCATATTTATTATAGAGAATTAATGACATTAAAGTTGTTTTTTTGGACAATTCATTGAAACAATATATTTGTTAAGATCGAATTCCAATTATCAATTTCTATATTAATGATATTATTAAACGCAAATATATGGATATAAAAATTGTTTTAAAAGTAAATTTAAAAATTGTGAAGTCAAATCAAAGCCTATTATGAATCTCTATAATACCTTTATTGTCTGTTGAAATTTAAAAAAAGTCATTATGTAAAGTTTCTTGACTTTTTGTTGGTTATAATTTCAAGATCAATTTCATTTTACACATTTTTAACTTGATATCCCATTTCATATGGATAGGAATTTACGGGTATGATATGTCGATAATATAGAAATTGATTAGTAATAAATGGCCTTAAAAAAAATCATTATTTCTATCGTGATGATTATAAATCTCTATACTAATACCTTTGTTCGAGAAAATACTGGCGAGATTACTTTTTCATACACTGTCTACATGTTAGGCAAGTTCTCGTCCAGCAGTGATTTAACTTCAGCCCCTAAAGACAGCGTTCGGACATTAAATATAGTTTAGGATAACCGCAAAAACCCAGAAAGCATTCGTATCACTTAACTGAGTCTCTTTTCCTCTGTTTGCTCAAGCCTGAAAACTACTACCCTCTTCAACACTTTCGCTTGTCTTGTGGGTAAAATTTCAACCATCCTGCAAATAAATAGTATATTGTGCAACTACACCGAAAAATTTTTTTTTCCGAGAGTCAACTATCACCTATAGTTAAGTCTAACTTAGTTGAAATAACACGGATTCCTGTTTGAGAGAATCACGTACATAGAGTTAAACAAACCAATATAAACCTTGTTACAAAGAAATAAAGAATTCTTGTTCTATTAACAATTAAATTGAATTAATATTGCTATGCTGCTATTACAAAACTCCGCTGTAAAAAGAATATCTTCTGTATTTATTACTTTTTCACTGTGTAAACAAACGTTTATTTTTGTCAATAATTCTTTAAGGCCCACTTTTATCAATATAAATTTTGCTCTAGTAGATCTTAAACGTAAATTTGTTTTTTGGTTACGTTTAATACATGCGCCTGAAAGGATCTGTCCGTCAAATCAACTTGATTTCTTTGTTTTTCTTACTAAACTTGAACTTTGTCATTTCAACTAGGATTGCAAAGTTGGCGCCTGTCCTAACTAGGCAAAATAGTATACGGGTACAAGGAATTTTTTTCGGTGTAGGGAAAAAATATTTTTTTTGCGAGTGTGAAGTTTGATGCCCGATCAAAGCGAGGGCAACAGTCACGCGAGTAAATAATAGTATATTATGCAACTAGGGAGAAAAAGGTTTATTTTCCGAGTGCAAAGTTTGATGCACAACCAAAGCGAGGGCAACAATCAGATGTGAAAACTTTTTGATCCGCTAGTAGAAAAATGTTGTTTTTCACAAGCGGGTCATAAAGTTTACTCGTGTGATTGTTACCCTCATTTTGCTCGGGCATCAACCTTCATACTCGGAGAATAATTTTTTTTCAGTGGGGAGTAGCGGGAATAAAACAGTTCATAGAAAGTAAAAATAATGGTTTCAATGTAATAAGTTAAATTCACGCTATCACTTTTTCCTCCTAGGGACAATTTTTACTTCCATTATTCCACACTTCACTTATAGTTTTGTCCCTTCTTACAAGCTTGATAAACTCGCCAAATTCATACTTGCATGAGAAAAAAATCGTGTGTGTCATGGGACAATATACTATTCCCGTGTTGCTCACGATTTTTTTCTACGAGCGGGTCATAAAGTACATTTTATTGCCCCATGTATGGGAAATAAATCCATTTTTTGTTTCCCGTAGTAGAAAAAATCTGCTCGCTTTGTGGTCACATTCTCATCGCGCGCTTCGCGCTTGGTCTTATACTCTTCGCATACATTTAAATTTATTTCTTATAATTTGATACTGAAGCTCAAACCAATTTTATAATATTACAGATGATGTGAATTAAAAATCACATATTTTGTCAAAAAATGGAATTTTTGAATTTTAATCGTATTTTTCGGAATTGACACAAAAAATATATGTTTTATCAGAAACTGTGTGAGACAAAATTTGTAGACCTTATTGAAACGAACAACTTTACATTCTTGCGTTTTTTCGTATTTCACATATTGTTGTTAAAAAAAATTGAATTTTTGATTTTCAATAGTATTTTTTTAAATTAAAAAGAAAAATATACATCTTATGAAAAAATGTTGCAATTCAAATTTGTAGATCGTAATTTAGAAAATAATTTTGTATTATAACTTTTTTCATATCTCGTATAATTTAACTGGAAAATGGAATTTTGATATTGACTTTTTTCAAGTTTTAACATGCTGTAACATTTTTAATTTTGGTTTAATCGAAAAATGTTATTAAGACAATTGGTAGAGATTTATGAGCACTATCAAAAACCAGTATTGAAATTTTTGATTTTTTCAAAAACACAAAAATTGGTCTAGTTTTCTCAATTTTGGTTGGATCTGGCTGGTTAACGAACTTGTCCTTACTTTTTCGGCTCCGATAAAGTGTGCCCAAGCTCAATTCAATCTGATAATTCTATCGAGAGTTATCGAGTTATCTGTTTTCCCTACAGAGGTCAATAAAATGCATTTTATGACCCGCTAGTAGGAAAAAGTTGTTTTTCATTGATTTCAATTTTTTGTCAAATAAATTCGCTCATATATTCTTACCGTCTCGAAAGTTTGAAAAAAATAAACGTTATTATTAACTCGTGATTTATAAAATGAAGACTTGATTAAGTTATTTGAATCTAATTCTGTTTACATGAACAGATGAACTAAGTGTGGGAAATTCTAATTTGTACACATTAATGTCACAAAGTTACGAGATCTATTGGATGCGCTTTAAAAGCCTTAAATAGCCGGCTTGAGAGAAACGAATAGTGACTATATTTCACGATACCAATTGGCGAGCCAAGTAAAAGATACCAGGAAGGGCGAGGGGATCGCAATAAAATTCTAAATACTGAAAATAAGCCAAAGTCCACCTTCCCGTAAAGTACGCTTACTGGTCCAGCTCTCGGCACTGGCGAGTCTGCAGTCATCCTCTCATAATTCGAGGGGGTGAGTTTGGCCTCGAGCCAGAAACTCATCATCTTTACATCTTTACGAAAACTCTAACACCGTGTAGCTATTTAAAGTCATTTATACAACTAAAGGTACCTTCATCTAATTACAGCTATTCATCTGTATTTTAAGTGTCCCGATAGATATATAATAGATGGGAATACAAACATGAAAAATTTTCCATAAATATTACAAGTATCTATATTTATAATTAGGACTTGTATGGACTTTTAAATAATTAATTTCAAACGATGTTGTTGTTAATAATTGGATTTAGGATCCAGAAATAATAAACTCAGAAAGTTATATTCTTTCAAACGTTTCGACTCTGATTGGAGCCTTCATACATTTTTAAAATATACAAATATAATCAATATATTAATTTAAAAATATTACAGAAGGTTGTAGAAATAGTAAAAATAATAACGAAAAGTCGTTTGAGAAATATTTCTAAAGTGCAAATTTCAACTTCTGTGTCCCAAATACTATAAAATTTAGAAAATACTTTCAGATTATTCTCAGGATATTTTTTAAGATCTCGAATTCGTTCCTTTTGAATATATTGAACTTCTATAAAACCTACGTCATCCAATATATATATTTATATGGAAAATCTCTTCACAGAAATATATGTTCTATTTTATAATAGTGATTCCAAAAAATATTATTATTTATGAAAAATTGAGGTGCAGTCATAATTATTTCTAATAGAGTAAATTTGTTAGTTCCACACTAAAAAAAATGCAGATTACTAGCTGAATTCTTGTAAAATCAACTAAAAAAATAGTAAATCCAGTAGATTTTTGGTTAATTTGACAAGAAAAACCTAGTGATCCGGTTAGACATCCACTCAACTGGTCAGACTTAACAGTTTTTTTCTTTTTTGCGTGTAAGAAAACTAAACTTAAAAAAGGCTTTTCGTGTAAAAATGTCTAACCATCTACTTTTATTCAATCTGAGTAAACGATATTAATTAAAGAACCATTCAAGTTGAAAATCATTTAAAGTTATGCATATTTAATTGGTAAATAATCATCATTTTGGATAACATAAGTAACAATAAACTATTCATTTCGCCTCACTCGCAATGATGTTATCCATTTATATAAATTAAATACCACCCCTTGTTTTTAAAGATTGACTTTATAAAGTTTGTTATCGGTTTAAAAACTATATTGGAAATTGTTGGAAATTTTAATTTTTTCAATTTTACTTTTTTATCTCAATCTTTTTTGTTATCAAGTAATGTATTCTATTAAAATGCATAAATCTAGAGAAAATATTCTTAATTATACTCATAGCTGTAAAAAATTTGAGTAAACAACGATTTT
The DNA here is from genome assembly GCA_030998225.1 of Diplolepis rosae. Lineage (NCBI taxonomy): Eukaryota > Metazoa > Arthropoda > Insecta > Hymenoptera > Diplolepididae > Diplolepis > Diplolepis rosae. The sequence goes on along the minus strand of JAPYXD010000710.1, from coordinate 17,197,245 downwards.
TGAGAATTTTAAAAATCTAAACATAATCTTTTCTAATTCAATCTGTTTCTGAACCTAATCAATTTTGCTTCCTTCCAATTTCTTCCTAAGTTTGTTCTAAACTTTTTTTATCGGGAACTAATATTACCTATTTGTGTTTTGTAACTATTCACGAACTTTTGTTCATTATATCTATTGTATATAATGTTAGGAATTTCTACCGAAATTCTCCAAGACAAGTAACTGAAGCTTTATATAATTACGATTTCATAAAATTAAAATAAATTTAAGAACATTTAGTTATTTTTGAGTAAATTCAAAAGATGATTTTTCAATTTTCAGTTACAAATTACTGAAATTTTTAAAAATAATTACTGAGTTTTCTCGTATCTCAAAATTCTTTAACTTGAATACAAAAAATTTGACCTCCCAGGTATCTAAAGCTTTATACAGTTATGTGCAACTGGAAATTGAATTACAGGTTCGTAATTTCAAGATAAATTTTATGAAAATTCAGTACAGTTCTCTCCTTTAAGGGGACCGTTCTATAATTTTCCCCAGAATCGTAACTGAACTTTGTACATAGATTTAAAAAAAACTGCAAATGTTAGATACATCAAACTTTCCACACATATAGTTTTATTATTAGAGTACAAAAAAATTTTATTGTTTGTAAAAATCTTGACTGGAGTGCATTATTTATGCGACTGAAGTTGACTCTGCGCCGCGCGCAGTGGTAAAGGGTGTGCAAGGTACAGCCGATTTGAAGGTTCCTATAACAAAGAAGTGTATATCGATACCCACGTTCTAATATGTCGTATCCCACAAAATTTGAGAAATTGACTTTTTTTGAAAAATGGATTAATGATAATGTTTTACAGCTTATATTAAAATCTTGGGAGTCAAATTATTTATTTAATATTTTTAAATAAATATTCTAATATGTCGTATCCCACATGCTAATTTTCACGAATTCTAATATGTCGTATCCCACATCAAACTGGTTAAGTCAGCGCCAGCGATGTGACAGTCAATTTTTATTTTGTGAATAGTCTTAAGTTTATTATAAGAAATTATTTAATAAAATGAGTAAGAAGGTAATTACAAATAATATTTTTACAACTCCAATTAAATCTAGAGCATCCGCTGAAACCTCTGTTTGTAGATCGATTAAAAAGAACCAAAAGTAAATGGCAACAATTACAGGCATTAAAAAAAGTGTTGCTGAGAGATACACACTGCTTCTATGATAATATAAAATATATTGATGATACTGACTCTGCTTCTGACCAATCTCCATCAATAAAAAATTTGGAAGCCGAGAGTAAAAATATAGTTAAGGTAACTGAAAAGACTAAGAGTAAGAAACGAAAAGCTAATCAAGTTAATCTTGCTGTTAAAAGCAAAGTACTGCGTACTAATAATAGATTTATAAAACCTGAAGATAATGATATTAATTATAAAAAAAGTTGTGATAATACCAGACGAAAGAGGACAAGAAATTTTCAACAATCTCAGCAAGAAAATGTACTTGAAGTAAAAAAAAAAAATTAAGAGTACTTAAAATGAAAAAAAAAATATTTAAGCAATATTAAAGATAGTAAAAATAAAATGTATCAATAATGTTATATTATAATAATTATGAATTAAACAATACAAAATAAGAGAGAAAAATGTTATGTATGGGATGAAACAATATTTAATTATAAAACGATTAAGGTAGTACGATCACGAAAATTAAACTTCAGGCAAAAATAGATAATTTTGCTTTCAAGAATAGCAATATTATTATGGAAGTGCTAATTTGAAAGAGAAAAGATTATTTTTCATGAAAAAAATTTAAAAAACAAAAAAATAATTTTATTAATAAATTTTATTTTTGCCCAAACTTATTTTCTTATCGCTTCGAGCCAAATTTTTAAAAATGATGAGATTTTAATAAATCACGGTTCATTTTTTTAGCAAAAAGATCCTCTACAACTTGACCGTTTCCGATTTTTGAAAATGGATTCTTTAATGGCTGAAATTATAAAAAAACAATTTTTAAAAACAAAATTTTTATAAACAAATTGCTGTATTTGATGATAATTAATTCAATTTCAAAAATAGGAAAATAAGTTTGGGCAAAAATAAAATTTATTAATAACATTATTTTTTTGTGTTTCAAATTATTTTCATAAAAAATAATCTTTTCTCTTTCAAATTAACTCTTCAATAATAATATTGCTATTCTTGAAAGCAAAATTATCTATTTTGCCTGAAGTTTAATTTTCTTGATCGTACTACCTTAAATCAATTTCTTTTCTAAAATACATTAAAATTTTTTCTTCTTGCGTAATCCACATAAATATCATAAAATTTATTTAAATAATTTTTTTTTGCTTTAATTATTATTATTTATGCATTTTTATGAACGTATAAAACAAAAATTTGTTTATATTTATTTATTTGTGCTAGCAAGACGTTTTTATCGTTTCCTGAAAAATTTTCCAAATGTGGGACACGACATATTAGAACGTGGGTATCGATATAAAAAATGTAGATAATTATAATATTATCTTGTAAATGACATGTTTGTAACAAAAAAAATTTTGTTTTTTTTTAATTTTACACTAGTATACGAGAATTATCGTTTTTTTTACTCTTTTTTATTAAACAAACATATTAAAAACATTTTTTTTGCAAAAAACGGAACGTCATTTACAAGATAATATAATTATCTACATTTTTATATACACTTTTTACATTCTCATCATGGATGAGAAGGTATTGGTTTTATGTGAAAAATGACTTTCGATATTTTCATCAAATCTTTACGTTTTTGAGACCCCCTGGGTCAGAAAAAAGGGGTTTTACGAAAGTGTCTGTCTGTCTGTCTGTCTGTAGGTCGTGTGCGGCATAACTCTCGATAGAATTATTAGATTGAATTGTGCTTTGGCACACTTTATCGGAGTCGAAAAAGTAAGGACAAGTTCGTTAACCAGCCACATCCAATCAAAATTGAGGGATTGAGCACTACTTTTGTGTTTTTGATAATAATTTTTTGAAGAAATCAAAAATTTCAATACTGGTTTTTGATAGTGCTCATAAATCTCTACAAATTATCCTTATAACATTTTTTGATCAAATCAAAATTAGAAATGTTACAGCATATTCAAATTCGAAAAAAGTCAATATCAAAATTCCATTTTCCAGTTAAATTATACGAGATACGAAAAAACGTTGATAAAATATTATTTTCTACATAAAGACCCACAAATTTGAATCGTAACATTTTTTCATAAGATGCATATTTTTCTTTTTAATCAAAAAAAAAAATATTGAAAATCCAAAATTCAATTTTTTAACAATAATATTCGAAATACGATAAAAACGTAAGAATACAAAGTTTGTCGTTTCAAACAGATCTACAAATTTTGTCTCACACAGTTTCTGATAAAACTTATATTTTTCGTTTCAATTCCAAAAAATACGATTAAAATTCAAGAATTCCATTTTTTAGACAAAATATATGAGATACATAAAAAACGTTTAGCTGAAAAATTATTTGCCTAAATGAGGTCTACACATTCTCATTAAGACATTTCGGGACAGGATTTATATTTTATGTTTTGATTTTTAATATTAAAAAAAGTTACTGAAATGTATACAGAAAATCGAGCGCGAAGCGCGAGCGCCATGATGAGAATGTGTTCCTTAAGGCTGATAGAGCCTTAAGTAAATTGAATTTCCTGTTTCACTTAAATTCAAAAAGAAATTGAGTGACTTTGAGAAAATGTGTAATTCACATCATCTGTAATATTATTATAAAATTGGTTTGAACTTCAGTATCAAATTATAATAAATACCCGAGTCTAAAAATCGAAGGCCTCATTTGAGCCTCTGCGACATAATTTTGAGGCTGAAGAGGGGTAAAAGAGGTTCTTGTTCGTATTTTTGAACCTCTTTTAAGCCTCCAGACTTGACTTACGTCCGTTTTAGGCTCAAGAGGTTCAAAGGAGGTTATACATTACGACGGGAAAAGTGCCTGTGAGGCTCTTCTCGATCGAAGAGGTTTCTGAGCGTTAAAAGAGGTTGAAAAATAAAATACAGAGGCTAAAGAGGGTTAAATGATGACTTAACGATTATCAATAGGCTTTAAAGAGGTTGTAGAGGCTTAAAATGTTTCAAATGAGCTTCAACATCACCAAGAGGCTCATATGAGGCCCTCGAAATTTCGACTCGGGTAAACTTGAATGTACTTCAGTCGCATAAATAATGCACTGCAGTCAAGATTTTTACAAACAATAAAATTTTTTTGTACTCTAATAATAAAGGACTATATGTGTGGAAAGTTTGATGTATCTAACATTTGCAGTTTTTTTCAAATCTATGTACAAAGTTCAGTTACGATTTTGGCGAAAATGATAGAATGGTCCCCTTAAAGGAGAATTTCGGTAATTTAGAGCATGATTATGATATTGAGTAGAAATGAATTTTTGAAAAGCTCCTTCGTAGTTAAGTGTAATTAGTGTTTTTTACTGTATTATAAATTGTTCAAAAAGACCGCGTTGATTGTGAAGTATTTCTTTATTATTTTCGGAACTTTGGTCGAATTAAGCTATTCCTTTTGCGGGATTTTCATTGCCGCCTAGTAACCTCGTGTGAAAACACTTGTCTGGTGGAAAGGATGGGGAACTAAAAGGGTAGCACTTAAAGCTCTCGTTTCCTACAAAGCGTGGTAAGAAAAGCCCTTATACCTGTGCTATCCAAGATAAGGATAATGATAGTTAAAGTCTTCCTGTAAAAGTGAACTCGTAGGGTAAAATGCATTTTCACCTTAAATTATATATATTTTTTAATTATTGCAAGAAGGAAATTTTAAAATTAATTTTATATTTTCTTCATTTAATGTAAGTGGAGTTGATTCATAATGTAAAGTGATTTTTATTGTCTGATCTTAAATCAACGGAAGTTGTAATGTAATCTACTCATTTTATGAATAACACGTCCCTATAATTTTATGTTGCTTGTCACTTGACGACTATGTTACTAATCTTGCTAATGGTTCCATTGAAACACGCATTTTCCTGTTACTAAAAAAGACAAGCACGCGAGTAATCGATATTTCGAATGACATTATTTTGATGTTGAATTACTTTTATATACGCGGGTTCAAACGAGGACCTCATTTACCCAGTGAAAATTGATGGATGAAGTCATCAAAAGATTATTCTATTGAAAATCTCTGACTACTATTCAGGATTTTCACACTTTCAAATTTCAATTCCAGCTCAGGGCACTTGGAAAATTGTAGTTGAAATGTTTACTTGACAAAATATGGAAATCCCCTGATATTGTGAATGATTTATATAATAAATACTAGTTTAATCATTTTTATCACGTTATTCACCCTAAAAGTTTTTTCGAAAGGCACGATGAACTCTGAAGCTACGTTCTTTTATCTAATAATTCAATTTATTTTACCATTTAGTTGAACATTTTTATTTAAAAATTTGCAAAATATTTAAAGCACATCACAAGGAATACAATATATCAATCTTTCATTATAAAGACATAATTCATTGCTATAAGTATTGCCAAAAAAAAATTAAATGGTTTAACCTTTTTACCTGTTTTGAATAAAGTTATTCGAAGTGTTTATAGTTCTACATTATATAGTTTCAAATTGTCATTGAAATCTATTTTATAAACGTTGAAAATTTAATAACCATTTGTTTATTTAGAATATCCTAGATGTGAAAATAGTGTCAACCTTCTTTATGTTCTTTCTGTTTTCATTTCACTTCAAAGCAACACTATATCCAGGGAATAATATTTTTCCGTTCAATTAGGGCGATATTACAACTCGAACTGGCTCGAATCATTGGTATAATAGCATTAATAACGAATTTAATAGTTTTCAAGGGGGATGGGCTGTTCGATGCCACCAAGGACTGAAACAATTGTCGTATTGTAAGCGTTGTAATTCCAACCTGCTCGGGACAATAGTTTGCCCTAACACATATCTCAGCCTCTTGCAAACCCAACCTACTTCCTCATATATCTTCACTATCAGCCAGATGAATAATGAGGAGCAAAGAGGCCACCACCCTACTTCTACCCTATCCGAATTCTGTACCTCAGCCCCAAATCATTTAAGAAGTTTCATGTTACAGCCTCTATTCAAACCAGACCTTGCCCATTTTTCGTCTTCATTTCAAAATTTCTGACAAAAATATACATGCTTTTGTTCTTCATAAGAATATTAAGGCCATAGATCAATTAGACCATGTAACCAAATTCCAGTAAAAGTTCATGCAACATAAATTTTTTATTTTACAAAATATCTTCGGGAAAATGTGCAAAATTCGAGAAAAGACGATAAAGAACGTCTGTCAACTTCGTTTGAGTGAAAATTTTGCAAAAAATGTTACAGTTAACACTAATTTTCAATAAGTTTTGTAAATTCAAATAATTATCTTACATGAAGAAGTTAATGTATAATTTAGTCACGTGATCCGATTGGTCCATGGCCTCAATATCGGAAGACTAATATCACTAAAATATAATTTCTTTGAATGCTTTCACTTTCACTCCTGAACTGTATTTTTTTCTTCTTTTCACTGTATTATGAAAAGCTTATAATTCATCAGGAAGTTAACTTTCTATCTATTCAGCAGAAAAGTTTATTGCTGGAGGTTGGGAAAATCTTAGCGATATTCCAAGCAGGCACGACCTACTAATATTCACTAATATAAGAAAAGTTCCAATAGACTGTCATCTCTATTTTGGAGGAAAACAATGTCTTTTCATTAAGTACATCGACCAGAAATTAAAAAAAAAATTTATTACTACTAAAACTGAAGAAATCAACCATTAATTTATGTAATTTATAAAATTCACACTATTCTAGAATATATGCTAATTTTAAATCATATGTTGATAGAGAAACTAATCAATTTTTTTGTGACGAAAAAATGTTTTATTTTACAGACAACTGAGTAATACATTTTTCATTTTAGAATACTTTTAAAGTGTTTTACCACAGACATATTACTGTGAAGCATGTTGAATAATATGCAACTTTGTACAGAATCAGATTCCTTCCAGGTATCGACGATCCCACATTATATAGTTAATTTATTTTATAAAAGAACTATCTCTATCAAAAATCAAAAGATTGTGTTCTGAAATTCCAATAATGCCAGTAGCGACTTTTATAATCCGACATTCGTATATTAGAGGATCAGAAACATTGCACTAGAAAACAATTATAATATATAACTCTTCAATATTTAAAAAAAATTAATTATTTTCCAAAAACATATATGAGCACACGGAATGTTCAAAATTCATTACCCAAAGAATTTTTTGTTCGAGAGGAAACCCAGTTACACACATCTAAAGGGTTTCCCAATAAGGGTGATATGTTTTGAAATTGAAAAACAACACTGAATATTCATTCGGAATTGATCGAAATCTTTTTTATTATATTGGATATTCTATGCCATTTATGATTTAAAGAATATATCGGCCAAATGTCCCCCGAGACTTGAGCCAAAAATGCGCCTCATCAGAAAAGATGATTTTTTGATGAAAATTGGGATGATTTTCAATTGATTCCAGAGCCCAATCCGCGAACTCCCGACGCAAACGATGGTCATTAGGCTTCAGTTCTTGGGCCAGAATCATCTTATAGGGATGCAGGCCAAGATCCAATCGCAAAATACGCCAGGTAGTCATCCTGGACAGGCCCAATTCCTGAGATCGGCGTGGCACGGACAATTCACGGTACGGCGGCTATATTCTGTGTAGAACGTGCGGTACGCATACGATTTTTAGGCTTAGTATCCAATAGAGTAAATTCACTCTCCAACTTATCGATTATTCGACGAATTGAGAGCGCGGATGGAGCAGAATGACGACCATATTTTGCACGATATGCTCTTTCAACACCGACAAAACTTCTCGAATTTTGATAAAATAATTGGACAATTTCCAAACGTTGTGGAAGCGTGAAACTACTCATGATTAAATGGCAAACCTTACTGATGACAACTGACAGCAGACGTCAAAAATTTCAGTTCAAATGAGCCCGATAGGAACATTCAAAATCATATCACCCCTATTGGGAAACCCTTTAGTATGATTGAAAGTCTGCAAGTTCAAGATCTTTCTTGTAAAATGCCTAAAGCTGGAATAATTATCTTATCAATTAATTTAGTAGCTAATTACAGTACTTAAGGTGGCTTGAGCGTTTGGTGTCGTATGAAGTGAGGGGCACCGTGGGGGCACGTGTTAGATGAATGCTCATTGCTACTTATTTTTTTAATAATCATATGTATTATAGTAACATCTGAGTAGAAGGGTAAGAAATCACGGAAATGTCCCCTGAAAAAAGTGATAGTAAAAATTTATTAATTTCACCTCAAGGCGGTTTTTTATATTCTGTACTTTTCTCGCAATTTTCTCTTGATTGAAGTCGTCAACCCTTTGTTTTTATAATACTAATAGATTCCTCGAAATCGAAAGTACTATTATATATTTGATTTATGGGGACTTGTGTTTTGTTCCGGAGTTTCGCCGATTTTGATGAGGAATCCCATAAGACTACGTGTTAAACTGACTTTTTTTCGGTATCGATTTTTTAGGCATTGACATCGTCAACCACGGTATTTCTTTTTTCCAAATGAATCTAGCATATTTTATTAAGATAATCTTTAAGCTTCAGAGCAATCTGTAATTTTTTTCAAAAACGCTGTGTATTGCGATACAGAGGAATGTAATTTAAAAATTGAACTGCGCATATGCCTATAACCATACAGCGGAGCGTAATCTTCTTCTTATTCTTCTTCTTCTTCGTACAGCGTTGGCACCGTACTGACAAAGCCTTCTACATTTGAACTGCGCATGCTCTATTACAATACGCTACTACTACACAAGATTGAGAAAATCAAAATGGCCGGAACTAGTCGCGATATATCAAGTGCAATGGACGAGAATCATGATGAAGACTAGATTAGATTCGAGTGTACTCATAAAAACTCGTATACGCACGGAAGTCACATAATATAGAATATTTGCCAATGCACACAATTCGGGTAATTACGAGACCCGCTTAAAATGCTCGCAGGAGTGATCGCGCCTCGGCTTCGTCTCGGCTTTGCCTCAGCTACGCCTTGGCTACGATCTCCCTCATTATGCGCCTAGGCACATAATATATTTTTACTTGTGCAATGTCCAATTGAAAGAACACTTTCTTCCTGTAAGGTTATTCAAAAAAGGAATGAATAAAAAAAAAATTGTTTTACTAAACAGGCGTACCCAGAAGAGTAAAAAAAGTTATCTGGTTTGAATAATCTTATAGATTGTAATTATAATTACTGGTGTGACTCAGTCGAGTTTTTTTATGGCCTTAATTACAAATGGTACATTTCTTGATTCACTGTAATGAAATTGAGGAGTTATATTCAATAAGGCGAGAGGCGCTCGAAAACCTGTAAAAGTATTGTCCGCCTCGTGATGTCATAGTCAAAAATTGAAAATCGAAATTCGAAAAAACCAAGAACATAGTTTTATAGCTCGTAAAAAATGAATGTTAGTTTCCTGTTAGTTTCTTTATAATGTTGCAAATTTTCGAGTAAATTAATAAAAAGTGTGTTTGTTTTAAAGCATAGAAACCATGTTTTATTTCAATCCACTCGCCTCGAAAAATTCATTAATTAACGGATTGCGAAATTTTTTTTTGCGTTCTACTCGTGAATCTCTGGCGGAGGCGACAGTGCTTGCAAAAAATTTTTTTGTTCATTGTTTAAAGGTTTTTTTTTAATCCGAAGAAAAAACTATGTTTTTCGAGCTTCGGACCGAAAAAGTGAGCGAGGAAGTTTGAGCTACAGTAAACTTCCCGCGAACAAGTTGATCATTAGTATATGGAGCAACTTTTTGGAAAATACCAACTCGATTGAACAATTACGTTCGAAAATACAACGAGTTGAACGCAAATGCGAATTAGGTTTTGACGCTCATTTTCATTGCATGCCACTCCTACTCTCTTTCTCTATCTTCCTTCGCTTCTACTCATCGGCGTGCCTGCATTGCTCGTAACAAAACCGGTAAAATCGCGTCAAAACCTAATTTGCATTTGCGTTCAACTCGTTGTATTTTCGAAAGTAATTGTTCAATTGAGTTGATATTTTCCAAAAAGTTGCTCCATATACTAATGATCAACTTGTTCGCGGGAAGTTTACTGTAGCTCAAACTTCCTCGCTCACTTTTTCGGTCCGAAGCTCGAAAAACATAGTTTTTCCTTCGGATTAAAAAAAAACCATTTAACAATGAAACAAAAATTTTTTTGCAAGCACTGTCGCCTCCGCCAGAGATTCACGAGTAGAACGCAAAAAAAAATTTCGCAATCCGTTAATTAATGAATTTTTCGAGGCGAGTGGATTGAAATAAAACATGGTTTCTATGCTTTAAAACCAACACACTTTTTATTAATTTACTCGAAAATTTGCAACGTTATAAAGAAACTAACAGGAAACCAACATTCATTTTTCACGAGCTATAAAACCATGTTTTTGGTTTTTTCGAATTTCGATTTTCAATTTTTGACTATGACCTCACGAGGCGGACAATACTTTTACAGGTTTTCGAGCGCCTGTCGCCTTATTGAATATAACTCCTCAATTGTACAAATGGATGAATTATAATTCTACAACTGATGGTGGTGAGGTTTCACAGCAAAATCACAACACGTGTATTGTAATTTCGAAAAATTACTTCACAAGGACTGTAATTTTAATTTGCAATATCTCGACTGTAATTTTATATTAGATTTTGTTAATAAAATCCCATTAAAGTATTGTTGAATCACTAACATTTTTAACAGCACCTGTATTGATTTTTAATACTTAATCTTGAGTTTTTTTCCTCGGAAATGAAAAACCTAATTTTTTTTAGAACTGTACTTATAAAAAATTATTTTTATGAATTGACATTGTCAATTTCACAATTCTTTAAATAAAATTATTATTAAAAGGTAAATATTGTATTTTAACTAAATATATTCATTGGTGATTATTTCTCGCAGAGGAAAAATTAAGATAGTTATATCCCTTAAAGTGTTTTCAAATCATATTGTAAATAATACTTATAATTAAATAAATTAAGCAATAAAATAAATATATAATTCATGTTAAGACTTTTGAGTGACATCACATCCGGTAGATTTTTAAAGTTTTTATTTTAAATGCCAATTCTAGTATTTTACTCAATTCTTATTTCCAATGATATATGAATTAAAATTTTTTTAAATATTAAAATAACTGCCATTACCTATTCACACATTATATCATTCTAATTTTTTCTGTCTGCAACTGAATATTTTAAATAAACATAACCATATATTTAGGAAATGTAGAAGTGTTTTATTTTGAAAACATTTAGTTCAAAGTTGTACATACTTCACATTATAAATATTTCAAAAGACCTACCACCTTTTTCCCGTTATATGTCATAGTGAATGGCTTGGAAAGTCCAAATGGTTCATTTCCTATCGGCTCTAAAATAAACCTGGTTATATAAATAAGTTCGTATTCAAAAGAACTAGCTTTGACAATACGCATAGGTTGACTTAGCGAAATTCCAGTTACACCAGAAGCGACTCCTACAATATTATTATCGTAAATTGCTGGATCTCCACCGTCTCCCTATGAAACGAATAAAATTATACCACATTTCCTAAGCTTTGTTCAATGGATTTAATGAATGAATTTAATGAATTATACAGACACAAATTTTTAAAGTTAATTACCCAATTAGTTCTACATTCATCAGGAACTCCAATTCCACACCACTGAAACTTATCAAAGTTCCCGAATCCAAGATTCCTGTTGCAAAAATTTTTCGATCTAAGACCTACTTTCATTTTTTTTAAACTCCTGGACATAGTCGCTTCCATTAAAGATAAATTTTCGTCTTCACTACGATCAGAACCCCATCCATATATGTAAACTTGTGTTTTCCAATTAAGATCTTCGAAAAGGAAAGATAGCATGGATGAAGCTATATTTTCAGAAACCTCGTTTTGGAGCTAAAACAATTATTTTAGTTTTTTATTTATTTAATAATCAATTAAATTGAATTAAATTTTCAAGAAAATAAATTATTTTGGCAATTTTTACCATTTTGTCGAATGGAAATTACCATTAGAGTAAACTTTCACTCTAGAAAATTAAGAGAACATCGTTCTCAGCACTGTATAAATTAACTTTTTAAATTCTATTTGTTAGACTCAAGAAAATATTCTTTGATGGAAGTAAATTCATTATTTAAATTGAATGTATTTGATTCCTTGATCTAAAGTAATAAATCCTTTAGGGATATTTGTTTGATGGAAATAAATATAATTCACAAAAAAAATAATTTCTTAATATCAGTCAATTGAGAAAAATATTTTTTGCTTCAATGTGTATATATGCACGCAGAGAAAAGATCAGTAAAATTTACAGGAAGTTCGGTACTTATTTGGACAGTATGACTTTTCAGTAAATTTTATCAAAAGTTGAGTTCAATTAATAGATTTTCTGTACGTTTTACTCAGCGTCCAGTAAAATCTACTGAATACTAAAAAATCCGACTTAAGTTGATTGTACTGTACGCTAAGTGAATTGTACAGAAAATCTGTTGATTGAACTCAACTTCTTGTAAAATTTACTAAAAAGTCATGTTGTCCAAATAAGTACCGAACTTCCTGTAAATTTTACTGATCTTTTTTCTGCGTGTGTGTTCGGTTTAAAAAAATCGTATTTTCTTTGTCGTATTCATAAACACTGTTTACTTAATCATAATCAAAATTAGTGATTCAACATACTAGAAAGACTCCAATGTCATAATCACTAGATCCTATGTAATTATTAGGATCGTAAAGGGGATTGATTAATGCGAATTCAATATTGTATCTACATCCCTCTAATAATAAATCAGTGGTTCCAGCCAAAACAGTAACATTATTCCAGGTTTCCCTACTACGCATATGAAGATAATATATGCAATTAGCTGTAGTTAAAATGTGTTTTTGAGAAATTACGCATCCACCGCAGATATGCATTCTAAATATCTGTATCGAAACCACATATCGTTTAGTTTTTCCTAATACCGGGACTCCATTAATTATTTTACTTTTCAGTAGAGACGAATTGAGTACTGCAAAAGTGACAGAATAAAACAATCGACAAGTGAAATTTCCAAAAAACATTTCCTTTAAATACATTTTTTATTATGAAATTAATACTATATAAGTATTTATTTATATTGAAAAATGTCGGGACTATTACTATTACTATAAATATTTACCCATAGAATCAGTGGCCACGGCCATGAAAATACAGAGTAGAAGACAAATAACGGTTTTCATTTTCGCTAAATTACGTAATTATCTAAAATCATCAAAATTGGATTATTATATATGTAATCTGTATTGAATTCATAATCGAGAATATAATATTCATTAAATGATTTTTCATCAGTAAGGTTTTTGCATTATATATGCATAATAATTGTAAATACTTCTGTACTTTCTTGTCATCTAACCCGCTTGACATGTTCCCCTTCACATGTGTCACGTCCCGTGACCGTCGCTATTTATTTATTTCATAATACCAAAATATGTAAAATTAATAAAAGATTTTAACATAAAACATGCATAGGCAACAGCTATTAAAAAGTATTGATTAGACGAAAATTGAATGTACGAAAATAAAATTGTAATAGAAAGAGAGATAGTAGTGAACTTATAAATAGAAAACATCGTAAACTCTTAACTACCTGTTAACAAGGGAACCCCATCGGAATGTCCTAAGTACACAAGAATATCGACGGGCGCTGCAAATGATAGAAATTAAAAAATGAATCATCTCAAGAAGGAACGTCGGGGAAACCAGAATAAGGAAACGAAGTCTTCCCTTTTTTCTTCAGTACATAAAAAATGGCAACCCAAAGGAAAAGAGGCCAGCTCAGACACGTGCCAAGGTCAGGCCAACATCAGAAGAATATTAGCAGGGCAAAATTAAACATAGTCAGTATCAACAAAAAATATAAAACCCATTAATCACCACCTAGAAGTTCCATGTCAGTATCGATCAAAAGGTAGCCAGTATCGACCGAAAATTAGCACATAAAAATACCTGCGAATCCGCGAATCTTCAGTTGCCGTCGGGTCTATCTTCAGAAGCGGAACTCCTCCCGAAAAGTACAGTTGCCGCCGGGAAATCTTCAACGCCGGAACTCTGCTCAAAAAATTAGTTCCCCTCGGACCATCTTAAAATTTGAGAACTCTCTACCGAAGTTACCCCGGTCAACTCAGTCCATCTTTGTCAGTATCTTCCTCGTCAATTTAACATTACATAGAAATTCAATTTAGTGGAACATTGTTCATGAGTTAAAAAGTGGAACCTGTGAACGGTTCATATATCGAAGTGTCTACGATTCGATTCCACCGAGGCCCCACATCGTATATATTGACAGGTGCATCTTCAACTCACACCTTGGGATCGTCACTAGTCCAGTCCGAAATAGATTTGTGGATTTGGTGCCCACCTGTCACAGTTTCCCTATTTGGATTTTGGTCTACCTGTCAGAATTTCAACGCATCGTAAGGTGAATTAGAAGGTGTGTACCCCTTACGGATTATCAGTGGTTCCAGCCTGGATTCGAGTAAGTCCAATTTTAATATATGACCCCAGGAAGAAATTTTAATAACTTTCAATCTCTCTCTCTCTCTATGTCTCTCTCTCAATTTGTACCCATCAAAATAAAGGTTAATAATTGTAAATTCAGTAAGTTTCGAGTTTCATTTTAGTTAGCTACCCTCATCCCAGTTTCGGTTTAGAAATCCTCTGGATTTCTTTACCGATCTAAAACGAGGGAAAAATAATAGTAGATTGTGTACCAAGGGCGGCATGTTGGCGATTGTGACGAGTGCGAAGTGTACCCGCCCGAGCGTAGCGAGGGCGGTATTCACACGAGTCACATCGCTACCATGTCGCTCGAGGTGCACACGACGTTTTGTGTCCAAATTGGTGGAAAAAGTCGCGTTGCGTGCGAGTGCGTAGTTAACCGCTGGCAATCACGTTTCGTGCGGTATGAACATTTTGCCCGTTGAAGCGGGCGGTATGAACATTATCGCCCTTTGAAGCGGGCGGTATGAACATTTCGCCCGATTTTGACGCCAAGACACAATTGACTGCATGCCGCTCTACGCACAAGCATGCAATGCGACTTTTTCCGCCCGTTTGGACACAAAATATATTATTAAAGGAAGGTAAGTGTCAAGACGTCACACATGCATTTGAAATTACGTGTAATTGCGTTTCCCACTAAACCGACTCTTAATTTGTGTCACCAGGGTATATTTTCAAAATATGATTTGAGTTAAAAATTTAAAAAGAATGGAAGAAGACTAGCTTCAGAAAGTTGAAATTTATAATATTTTAAGATTAGAAAGTCATAAAGTTCGACTTACCGAAAATATAGTTTTTCAAACACAAATCGTCCTTCTTTTGAAGCATGTAAATAGTTAATCATGTAAAAATTGCCAGACTGGTGACATTGCTTCTTTTAAAGTATGTTGATAAAATTACTGTAGATATAAAATTTCGGGTACGATCTTAAAAAATTTGTCACCAAAAGATTTTAAATATTCAACTCTAGTTGCCAATAATAAATGAATCTTGAATTTTGAGAATTTCCAATTAACTACCTTCAATTTTTCTGAACGTTTTAAAGTGTTGTAGATGGCTTAATTAGGTATTAGCTTTCATCCACAACTTCAATAATATACCATAAATTACTGCAATAATATGACGATTGTGAATCCTGGGATTACCACCGTCCTCCTACAAAACAAATAAAAATATATTACTCTTCTTGATGGTTCTTCATAAATTTTTTTTTATCAACTTAATTACCCAAGGAGTTTTATCATGTAATGGAAATCTAACTTCACAAATCTGATACCGATTAAATTTTCTAAATCACTAAATACGCCTGCAGATTCATAGAAAGTGGATACAAAATATGATTTACTAGGATGATTGATATTGACGTGATAAAATGAACAAGAATTTAATTTTTTGTCAAAAATCGGTTTTATTTCTCAGTGTAGTCTCCTTTTAGCTAGATACAACGAGTCCAACGATCTTTCAACTTTTCTATGCCTTACAAATAATACAATTCGTCCAACCCTCTAAAATACCCTTCTGTTTCCCATTCAACTTTTTCGCTTGACTCAAAACTTCTACCATACAGCCATCTCTTGAGGTTCAGGAACAGATAATAGTCGGAGTATAGTGGTGGATCCATGTTTCATCCATCGTGACAAATCGACGCGAAAACTCTTTCGGATTGCGGTTAAAATAGGTCAAATTTTGCACCGAAATGGTCACACGAATGCGTTTTTGGTCAATTGTGAGCAATCGTGGCACTCATCTTGCAGAGAGCTTTCTCATGCGAAAATGTGTATGCAAAATACTAACCACACGCTCATTTGAGATGAATACGATCTCACACACTTTTACTTTCGAGTCATTCAAAACAATATAATTGATTTTATTGATCACTTCTGGTGTAGTGATCTCGTTTGGACGACCTGGATTTAGTATGGTTTTTGTTCTCGTACGATCACAAGGAAATTCGGTAAACGACTTCTGAACCACTTCATGCGACAGAGTAGAGTGCGAATAATATTTTTCATACACGGAGAAAAATGGATATTGACCCATAATATCTAGATATATATATATAGATAGATATATCTAAATATATACTTTCTGTAAAAGTAATAGAGATGTTTGAACAACATTTTTATTATCTGGCATGTCTAAAATTAATTTAATGTTCTTGTTAGAAACTTAACCTTAACACTAAGGTTATATTTCATTCTCGGCTATAAACCACATATAGAGAACATATATAACTTATATGTTTTACTTACTGCATCTCAAGTTAAAGACCCGATCACTTTTATTCCATGAGAAACACTTATTAAAATTTAAGGAAACTTCAATAAACTTTCAAAATGTATCTTTCCAGAATGCTGCAAGCATGTCAATCTTAGATTCACTTAGATTTTGATGAGAGCGAAAAAGTGATCACATGACCTTTATATATATGCGCGCGCACTTCATGCTTCAATATCTAAACTATTGAATCTGAATATCAAATGTTACTTCTCGGAAAAATCTTATATATTGAAAAAAAAAAATTTTTATATTGCGTGTCAATATCTAGATATTATGGATGAATATCTCCTATTTGAATATCTACTTTTCAATATCCATTTTTCTCCTTGTAGCGCCTCCTTTGAAAATCTGATTCGCGGTACCTGTAGAGCGGGTTGAAACTACGATTTTCAACCCTAGGGTTGAAAGTCGCTGTTTCAACCCGCTCCACAGTTACAGCCAATCAGATTCTCAAAAGAGTTGCTATGAAAAATAGTGTACATTACTCGAAACAAAACACAGCGAAAGCAATTGCTATGTTCCGCCCCTTGTAATGTAATATACTATTATCGGGACGCCCTTGAATTGTAAACACCTCGTTTATCGGGATTTGGAGGGGCTCCCCACTACCATCTACAGTCTCATGGTGGGTTGCCATGACTCTTGTTGTATGTTGACATTTAGTAATGGTTATGTACAATGCAAAAAGTGCACGTGTACATAAGTTGTAATGTATTTGCAAATTGTGTACATTTGTTTGGTTTTTCATGATGGAAAATGAAGATGGAAATACAAACGAAGGTATGTAAAAAATTGACATAATAAAACTCCTGCAAATGAAACATCTGGAAACTATGTCACTATGTACAAGGAGTGGTGGCTGGAGGAGAAACAAAATTTCTCGATAAATGAGGTTGCGAGATCCCGATAAGTGAAGATCCCGATAAATGAGTTTCCCGATAAATGAGGTTTTACTGTATATCGAGCTTGGCCTTGTTTTCTGATAAGGTTTTTCCACGTAAAAAGTAGTGTTTAATCAACACATGAAATTCACTTTTTTAAATCTTTGCAAACAATTTGGATATTGGTTGCTTTCAGATATTTTAACTTGTAAAATAATGATTGAGTTTGGCTCAAATTTTACAGAAGAGGTTTCAAGGATAGAATTTGTCAGCAATAATAGCCGTTTCTCTTTATTGGCGACCTTTCGTAAAAATATCACGTCAACATCAAACACCATTTTCAAACCATGTTGTACATGTTAAAACGCTACCTTTAAGCTAGACAAATTATTTCATCTGTTAAATCAGGAAGTAATTGCATTGGAATTGCATTTCAAATGCTAAAGTTAATTGAAAACTTTGTTCATTATTAACTTACATTTATTGCAATAAAAAGTAAACTCACCTTGCAGTAATTTTGCTCTGGCACTGACCAGGTCCCAAAAAGGCATCCCCTAGTTCAAAATAAAACGCTGCACCCAATCTCGACCCAGTCTGCGAGATTAAAAACTTGACAGCGAACGTTCCAATTATCTGCCCATTAGTCCTGGCCCAGATCAGGCACATTGTTTTGTTTCAATTAAGGCCATGGAACAACCGGACCCTATGATCGATGCGGTGATTATTTTGTCTGTAATATTTTGTCCCTGAAAAATAAGATATTATGTCAAAAAATTTGTGAGATTAAAGAAAAGGCTTACATTTATTGCAATAAAAAGTAAACTTACCTTGCAGTAATTTTGCTCTGGCACTGATCAGGGCCCAAAAGAGCATCACCTAGTTAAAAATAAAACGCTGCGCCCAATCTGGACCCCAGTTTCGGAGGTTGAAAACTTGACAGCGAACGTTTCAATTATATGCCCGCAGTCCTGGCCCATATCAGGCACAGACTTTTATTTTGATTAAGGCCATGGAAAATCCGGACCATATGATCGATGTGATGATTATTTTTTTTGTCCCTGAAACATCAGATATATAGACAAAAATTTGTGAGATCAAAGAAAAGTCACCAAGAAAAGTTTGTCAACTCTCAGATTTTTTAAATCAAATTTTTTTTTAAATTATATAATCTCCAGAGTTGACAGACCTTTCTGAGTGCCTTCTCTTTAATTTCGCAAATTTTTTGACATGACATCTTATTTTTCAGGGACAAGATATTACAGAAAAAATAATCACCACATCGATCATAAGGTCCGGTTGTTCCATGGTCTTAAGGGTTTACCATTGTTAGACCGAGCCTTGGTCACGAGAAAATTGCTGCACGAGCAAAGGCACCTCGAAGGCGACAATAAAATATCGCAACACCATGGACCTAAGAATGTGATAAAACTAGGCATGTTATTGCGGATCAGGTATCAATACACTGTAAAAAAATTTTTGGAAATTTTTCCGAAAATAGTTGGACAGCTTAAAATACAAATGGGTCGTAAATTTTTCCAAAGATATAGTCGGAAATATTTCCGACATAGAACTGGAAATAGTTCCTAGTGTTTGGTCGGAGAAATATCCAGTTTATTAGGAAAAATTGATATAAAGGGTTTCCCAATAAGGGTGATATGTTTTGAAATTGAAAAAAAAACACTGAATATTCATTCGGAATTGATCGAAATCTTTTTTATTATATTGGATATTCTATGCCATTTATGATTTAAAGAATATATCGGCCAAATGTCCCCCGAGACTTGAGCCAAAAATGCGCCTCATCAGAAAAGATGATTTTTTGATGAAAATTGGGATGATTTTCAATTGATTCCAGAGCCCAATCCGCGAACTCCCGACGCAAACGATGGTCATTAGGCTTCAGTTCTTGGGCCAGAATCATCTTATAGGGATGCAGGCCAAGATCCAATCGCAAAATACGCCAGGTAGTCATCCTGGACAGGCCCAATTCCTGAGATCGGCGTGGCACGGACAATTCACGGTACGGCGGCTATATTCTGTGTAGAACGTGCGGTACGCATACGATTTTTAGGCTTAGTATCCAATAGAGTAAATTCACTCTCCAACTTATCGATTATTCGACGAATTGAGAGCGCGGATGGAGCAGAATGACGACCATATTTTGCACGATATGCTCTTTGAACACCGACAAAACTTCTCGAATTTTGATAAAATAATTGGACAATTTCCAAACGTTGTGGAAGCGTGAAACTACTCATGATTAAATGGCAAACCTTACTGATGACAACTGACAGCAGACGTCAAAAATTTCAGTTCAAATCAGCCCGATAGGGACATTCAAAATCATATCACCCCTATTGGGAAACCCTTTATTTCATAATTTAAGTGGAAAAAGATAAAAAAAAGTGAAGATTTGTGAAATGTTCTCACTTTTTTGATATATTTCCTAATGGTTCGGAAATAAATCCCAAAATTCGGTCAATTTTCCTCAAATCTATGAAATATTTCCAATTTCTGTAGGAAAATCTATGCTTCCTAAGGATTTAGGAAAAATTTCCTAATGCATAGTAGCAAAATTTACCGATTTTTTTTACAGTGTACAAGAGATAATTTGGAATGTCTGTCATTCAATATAATATCTTGATTCCGCTGTTAGTAATTGATCTATTGGAGCAAAAACAGTAGCATTATTCTAGTTACTCCCACCACGCTTATAAATTATATATGTACATTGGGCCGCAGTTAATAGAAGTTTCATAGAAATTAGACAATCATCAGAAACGTGCATATTAAATATTTATAAAGAAACAATGTACCTCAATTTATTACGTCCAACAAACGATTTTGGCTTAAATTGAGCCTTCTAGTTTATAAGCGCATACATTTCGCACACAATCTGAATTTTCTAAAATCGGAACACATTCGTTTTACTTTTTTTGCACAAATTTAAGCGCATTTCGTATGGACATCATGGATGCCAAAATAGCAAGGCCGATATACCAAATTCGTTCCAGAGTCATACTAAAAAAACTCCCCACTCTGCGTGCGAAAAACGCATGGAACCCGTACTCTCTCGGTATGGTCAAATTAATTTTTTATCACAATTTTTCTGATGGAAATTTTTCAAACTAGAAAGGGAAAAAAATTTTTATGACTATTTTGAAAAAAATAATAATCATTGGCAGAAGAATAATGATGAGAATTATATTTTTTTGAATTATGCTCTGTAAAGCATGCCTTAAACAAAAAGCATTTTAATTTATGATGGTTATGTAAGAAATGTAAGACTTACTGTATTAACTTTTTTATTCCGAAGAAAATTAATTTATACATATATCAAGATAAGTTCACGTAAATTCTGAGAAAATACGGCGAGCAAATATTCCATTTTTTGTCACATCATATGATATGCAGCCTTTTATACAAATCAAATTTTACAAGAGTGAATTAGTGAGCCTCTTTTTCTACCGAACTTTCGCCTTTTTAAGAGTCACATGCTACAAAAACTTTTAAACAATAGTAAATCACTCAGTATCATCAGAAAAGGCAAATAAAATATCCAATTTTCTATATATGTAGATAAATCTGTTAAATGATATATAAGAATATCAAAATTTACATTTATCGAACTGTAGCGAAATTCTAATATTATCTCAGACATTCTAACTAATAGTTTGTACGAATTTTTTTCAGAAAAAAATTCCTTAATTTCTTTAATTAGTAAATTTATTATTATTTGCATATTTTATGATTTTGTTACATAAATAATTGATATTTTATAAATTTATTACCTAAATTAATGTTAGTTAATGGGACTAAAAAAGGAAACACTATTTTCTGGTGAAGTTTGTACTTTTTATTTCACATAAGGCAATCACATTTTTTGTTATATTTGGTATGTTCTTGATTAAAATAACACTTAAAACAGTGGTTAAGCTATTGAATCACATGTTTTTAAAACTATTTATAGTTATTCAAAAGTAACACTTTTTATTTTTTTCATACATATTTAAGTAAAGGGAAGTATTGGATCAAAATTTTCTCATTTTATATATGGTTTTAATCGTAAATAATGACGACGTCATTAGATTCTTGGAAATAACTTACGTTGCTAATTAATAAAAACCTTGTTTCGGTTATTTGTTGTGAGTGTAGTACATTCGTCATTCGGATGAATATAATGATGAAGACCTTTTTTATTTACACTATTAACGTAAAAAAATAATCTTGTATAGTAACTTTGGCGCCCTCTACTTTTTGCATTTTTGGTCGTAGCACAGTGAGCCAATGACACATATTTTAGAAAATATAGTCCTCTGTAACTTTCCTTCGCCAAATTGTGACTAATTATTTTTGCGGAAAAAGAATTTAAAAATAAATGTTGGATTGCAATAAATCGATTTTGCGATTTTTTTCCGAAAAAATCCTAATTTTCCTGCACTAAAAATCGAGTGCCATAACTTGATGTTTTTAAATCAGAGAACTTCTACCATCTTTGTAAAAAAAAGATAAAAATATACCTTTCTTTTAAAATTGTTTACAAGGTCATGATTCAACTCAATTCTGCTTCTTTCAGAATTAAAAATTCTTAGATTTTTTATTTAAATTTAGTTTAAAAGTTAATCGTGTAAAAATCGCTGGACTGGTAATGAAACACAGTCCGATTTGGCTCCGATTCGATTTTAATATTAAATTCTAATTGCCAATAATAAGTGAATCTTAAATTTAAAGAATTTAAAATAAACTGCCTTCAATCAACTTTCACATTTTTAAAATCGAATTTTTTTTAAAATTATATAATTTCTAGAGTTTAAAGACCTTTTTGTGCGCCTTTTCTTTGATCTTACAAACTTTTGATCTGATATCTTATTTTCCAGGGACAAAAGTTTACAGGCAAAATAATCATCACATCGATCATATAGTCAGGATTTTCCATGGCCTTAAAGGTTTACCATTTTTGGAACGAATCTTGGTCACGAGAAAATTGCTGCACGAGCAAGGGTGCCTCAAAGGTGACCATAAAATATCGCAACACCATAGACCTAAGAATGACAGCTTCCATGATCGTCTGCACCACTGTTTACGTTTCACGTAAAAACGTAAAAATTCAAATTCAAACCTCGCGCCAAATATCAGTTTTTGAATCTTATGTTAGCGGCCTCCTTCCGCCCAAAGCATAACCCCTTATTGACCAAGTTTCTCTGACATGCCTCTCATTCCCGGGCCCATGCGTAAAATCAACTGTAAAATGGTATACATACCATTATGACTCCAATGTCATAATTACTAGTGTTCAAAGGATCATTAGGATCGAATTTGGGACTGAGCATTGCGAATTGAATGAAATATTTTGATCCTGCTCTTAGTGATTGATCTATTGGAGCGAAAACAGTAGCATTATTCCAATTACTCCCACCACGTTTATAAATTATATATATACATTGGGCCGCAGTTAATACAAGTTTGATAGAAATTAAAGAACCACCAAAAACGTGCATATTAAATATTTGTAAAGAAACAATGTATCTCATGTCTCCTTTGTCTACTGGATATCCACCAACTATTTTACTTTCTAGTAAAGACGTATTGAATACTGTAATTAGTAAAAAGGAAAAATTAATTAACAACAAATTAATTTACACAAATTAACAAGTGTGATTTCTATAACTTTATAGTTTTGAGTTTTGTAATATAATAATTATTATGATAATCATTTTAATCTTAAAGATATTTACCCATTGGATTAGAAGTAGAAATAAGAGCGCAGAGTAAATAGGAAAAGATGATTTTCATTTCTAGGTTCGATGATAACCTTTTTGTAATGCAGCCCGCACAGAAAAAATAAGTTTTAAATGTATTACGTCTAACAACCGGTTTTGGCTAAAATTTAGCCGCCCAATATATAAGCGCATGAGTTTGTCCTTTTCTAATGCTCTTGTTTTTATTACATCTTGAGGTTTGCAGATTTTTAGACTTGAATTAAAACTTTTTTTTACAGAGCAAGTTTAATTCTGGGACGAAAGAATTGGAATACAATCAGTTTTTATGATTAACTCTGCTACATTCTCTGTATTAAGTACTTTTAAAGTAAATGCAAACACAATAAATTTTCGCTCTCTAATACAACTTCTATCTTTCAGGATTTTCAATGTCAACAGAGAGAATATATAGTACTTGAAAGATAGCAAATACGACTGTATAACTTTAGTAATCCAAACGATGATGAAATATATTATCAAATAGTTTGTAACCTTCAATACGTTCAGTTTCCTTCCAGCACGTGTAAAAATTTCCAGACCTGGCGCTAGTCTCATAATGAAACGCTGAGCCAGGCTTGGGGCGGGCCTGGGTCGCTCAAAATATCTGGACATCATGTTCGAGCGTTAGGCGAGCTATTTGCTCCGGACCCTCAATTGTCGATTATACTAGGGTGTTTGATATTGACGTGATAAAATGAACAAGAATTAATTATTTTTGGTAAAAATCGGTTTTATTTTTCAATTTACTCTCCTTTTAGCTCGATATAACGAGTTTAACGATCTTTTAACTATTCTATGCCTTCGAAATAATACGATTTGTCAAACCCCCCAAAATACCCTTCTGTTTCCCATTCAACCTCTTCGTTTAACTCAAAACTTCTACCATGCAGCCATCTCTTGAGGTTTGAGAACAGATAGTCGCTGAGGTCCAGGTCTGAAGAATACGGTAGATGCGGAAGCGATTCGAAACCCAATTATGCTTTTTTGCCTGTGCAATGTTCGATGTGTGAAATAGTGCATTTTCATCATGAAAGTGGATTTTCTTCTTCTTCATATGTGGCCATTCCTTCCTGATTTGGTCAACCAATCGATCCAATAATGCAACATACTACTGTGGGCAAAAACTAAGGTGAATTTTGTCATAAAATGAAAAATCTTTATTTATTTATCCAAATCAGTTTCATCCCCTTCAAAGTAATCCCCTCCCGATATAATGCACTTATGCCAACGTTTTTTCCAATCGTCAAAACACTTGTTAAATTCGATTTCCGGAATTGCCTTCAAAGCCTTCTTCGATTCGGCTTGTATCTCTTCAATCGTGTCAAAACGGTGTCCTCGGAGTGGTCTTTTGAGTTTGGGGAAAAGCCAGAAGTCACACGTAGCCAAATCAGGCGAATATGATGGTTGTGGAACGATATGCGTTGAGTTTTTGGCGAAATGGTCACGAAGAACGAGTGCAGTGTGAGACGGCGTATTATCGTGATGCAAAAACCACGAGTTGTCAGCCCAAAATATCTTTTGAAAAAGTGTTGAGTGATCCTCTTGAAATGCCAATAGTGTCAGCAAGGTCTCTAATTGTCAATCGACGATTTTTGTGCACTAATTCTTTGATTTGATTGACGTGTTGCTCGTCAGTTGATGTTGATGGTCGTCTGGGGCGTTCCAAGTCATCAACACGTTCTCTGCCTTCTTTCAAGTCTTTGTACTACTTATAAACATTTTCCTGCGACATGGTCAAATCACCGAACGCCTTTTGCAACATTCTGAACGTTTCCGCAACTGAAATTTCATTCCGCAAACAAAATTTAATGGCACTTCTTTGCTCAACAAATTCAGACATTGTAAAAATCGAAAAAATCACTTTTAGTCGTTTAGAAAACACAAGCGTAACTATTTAACGAATGATGACATTGACATGAAATTTGGCACAGATGTCAGTAACAGTAGGACCAACATAAAAATAAAAGAGTTTGCCGAATCGGTTAGCCCGCGAAGTTTAAATTAAAAATTCACCTTAGTTTTTGCCCACAGTAGTAATATGCTCCAGGAATCTTTCTTCCTTTCTTAAGCTACTCGATAAAGATTACTTCATGTGCATTCCAAAAAACACTAGCCATAACTTTCCCAGTCGATTGCTGTGTTTTCGGACGTTTTGCTGCACTTTCACCAGGTTTAACCCATTGTTTTGACACTTTACCTGATTCTGGAGTATAGTGGTGGATCCATGTTTCATCCACCGTTACAAATCGGCGCGAAAACTCTTTCGGATTGCGGTTAAAATAGGTCAAATTTTGCACCGAAATGGTCACACGAATGCGTTTTTGGTCAATTGTGAGCAATCGTGGCACTCTTCTTGCAGAGAGCTTTCTCATGCGCAAATATGTATGCAAAATATTAATCACACGCTCATTTGAGATGAATACGATCTCAGCTATCTCACGCACTTTTACTTTCGAGTCATTCAAAACAATATAATGGATTTTATGGATTTATTAATTTATTGATTCATGCGACAGAGCAGAGTGGGAATAATATTTATCGAGTTTGGCCTTGGTTTCTGATAAATTTTTTTCAACTTTCCTGTAAACATATCGTAACCTTAAGATATATCATCTGAAATTTTCATAATTTGTGTCAAAATTACGAAATCACAACAAAATTTTCATTCATATATGTAAAAAAAACTTCAGTTGTCAAGAACGTAGAATGTATTCTGTTGAAATTTAAAAAGAGCATAGTTGTAGAAAATCATCTTGAAAAAAATTTTTCTTCAAGAGATGTGATTATGTGTCTATGAATTAGTTCGCTAATACAATTTGACTTTCATTATCGAACGTCAAATTTATCAACATTTATTTAATTATCTACTATTTTTAGAAGCAAACAATTTTCTCCCTTGTTACAATACAAAACCCCCCTTAATTTCTCTTAAATTGTGCTACTGAACAACTGTGTTTCCTGACTCTAATCTACACTTAGAATGATTCTAAGTAATGAACATAATCCAGATCCTAACAAAGCAGGATTTTTACACATTTTTACTATTTAACATGGATTTTTTTATAAAAAACTTCAAACATATTAATTACTAAAATTTTTTGATAAAAAATCTCTCATTGAAATTGTAATAATATTTCTGGAAACATATCCTAAAGTTTTATGCATCAGTTGCATGTTGCAGAAAATTAAAAAATGTTTAAAAATGTTTATTAATGGCAAAGCATAACATTTTAGTTGAGTGATTTGAATAATATTAACAAGGATTTTTAGAATTAAAAATACATTTTTTTATATCGGCAAATGTATTTTCTAATGCCACTCTATAATTTTTTTTAAATTTTTCTCTTTAATAGTTTTAAAATCAGAAAAATATTATAACTATATTAACTACTTTATTTTGAAGAAAATTAATTCATACATGTATCTAGATAAATTCAAAAAAATTTTAAAGAAATGCGTCGAATAAATATTTCATCGTTCATTATATCATATGATATGAAAGGTTCAATATGATCCCCTTCTTTCCAGTTCCGGGCGAACTCAAATATATATTTAAGTTCTTCTTGAAAAGAATCAACTCTTACAAAACGCATAGGATTCGTGGTTGAAATTCCAATCACACCACTTGCAACTCCAACAACTTTATCACAGTGAATAAGAGGACTACCACCGTCTCCCTAAAAACCAGAGGAAAAATATATATATTTTTATAAATACAATTGAATTCGAAAAGAGAGAATTGTGAGCCTCTTTTCTCTACTTATTCATTTTTGTCAAATTTTACGAATAATTGGTCAAAAGTACATCCATTATCATACACGGATAGAAATTTGATAGTAATACAAGTTCCAAAATTTCGAACCTCAATTGCGAGTATAGTCTAGTGCGTTTAAAGCTGTAGGTCATGGGTTTAATTCCCCCTCGGTCAGACTCATTTAGGTAGGTCAAATTTGGCAAAAATGTTTGCCACTTGACAAATAAATGAAGAGAATCGACAAATAGCAATGAAGATCAACAGTGGCATTACGAAAGATACAATGAAGAAATGTTTTTTCTTTAATTTGGAATTATTACCATCAGAGATGTTAAAATCCACTTTTGTTGATTTGACTTTCTTAACCCGACTCTAGTCTCAAATATAAGAATGCTCAAAGGTGAAATGTACCCATCAAAAATGGTAACAATTTGCCTCAATGTTTCCATTTTCATGACAGACAGCGAGTAATGATTGACATAATAAACTTTACCACTATGATGGGAATTTTTCACAACTTTTTCCAATAGTTCTGGTTACTCTTTAAAATGGTACTTCTTCTCACGAAACATAATACATTTAGCCATCAAATTTCTTTCCGTGTACGTTACCGAATTCTCGTCTTTTCAAAATTGACTTCCCGCATTGGAGACTTAACAACTTTTTACAATTTCTGATTCAAAAGATATACTGACAGACAACTTTTAATGCCAATTACCCAACTTGTTTTTCGATGTAACGAAAAACCATCTGCACACATCTGATATACTTTGAAGTTCCCAAAACCATAAAGTTTGCGACAGCGGTTTCTGCCCTTCACTTCTACTTCTATAAAGTTCAACACATCAGACATAGACGCTTGCCATAGAGATAGATCTTCATCTTCATTTCGTGTAGAACCCCATCCAGCAATGTAAGCGTATGATCCACCAGCAATTGGCTCGTAAGAAGGGGACACAGTCGATGCCAAAATACTTAAAAGTTCTTTTTTAAGCTGAAATAATTTATTTAACTAATAATTTAGCAAATAATCCTTATTAAAAAATTCTAGGTTGGAAACTATATAAAAAATATGTAAAAAACTGTATGGGAATTTACATAGAGAACTATCTGGAAAACTACATGGAAAGCTATATGAGAAAGTATGTTGTACACTCTAATTTTTTTTTGATGAAAGCTGAGGTACTCTTTATTCGAGTAGTTTGGTTTCCCCTCCAAAATAAAGTGGCCTTTCACTTGAATGGTAATTTCCACTCAAAAAGTTTTAGAGAGTAATTTGAACCCGGATCTTATGTAGTTTTCGATGACCAATTTTTTTCATTTAATGAATGTTATTGAATTGTACAATTTTAAATTACTTATGTTTTTTGAGAAACAATAAGACCAAAAAAAGGAATTTCAGTTTTTTTTCAATAATAATTCATAATACGTCCTTCTTCATCGCTCAGTCATCAACTTCAAGTTTCAAAATTTCAATATTTTACAATTCTAGAAACAATTATTGAATAAAAAAATTGAAAATAGGAATGTAAATGGAGAATTGTATAGGATTCTTAAATTTCTCCAAATATACCGTCAAAAAATGGATTGAGTGCCATATTCATTCTTTTTGCAAATGCAAGTAATACAGTCAAGACTCGTTTATTGCAAGACGGAAGGGGCTCCCACCACCGCAACTATCGGTAAGCTTGGTTTTCAGAGCGAGCAGAGGATTGGTTGTCGCACCAACAACGCTCGGACCTTGTAATGGACGAGTCTCGCGCCTTGCAATAAACGAGTCTTGACTGTAATTTAGATATACTTATTCTCAAATATTTTTCCGCAATAATCAAGTACTGAAATTTTTTTGGAGTGTGCTAATATTTAAAAAAATTTAAGCAGTGTTCAAAAGATATACTCGCATAATTTTAAAATCAAGTAGCATCTCCATTACCAATCAATTTAATTAAGAAATAAAAAATGTGGATTTGGCTTACCAGAAAGACTCCAATGTCATGATCACTAGAGCCTAAAGGATCATTATGATCATAAGCAAGATGTAAAATTGCGGATGCAATGCGATGTGTTGATCCCGATCTTAGTGTTTGATCGAGGGGAACAAAAATAACAGTATTATCCCAACTCTGATTATCTCGTTCATATATGATACATATACAATGAGCTGCAGTTAAAACGAGTTTCAGAGAAATAAGAGCACCACCACAAACGTGCTTCCTGAATACTTGTAACGAAACCATGTATCTCATTTTCTCGTTTGGCACTCGAAATCCTAGAATTAGTTTACTTTCCAGTAGAGACGAATTGGATACTGTAAAATTAGAAAAGTAAGGTACAAAAAACAAGTTTGATTTCCAAAAAATAATTTTTATGGCACTTTTCAGCCTATCTTATATTTCTTAATGTTTTGAATTTTATCATGATAAAGTATCAAAATTTTTGAATTACTCTAATAAACTAAAATGTATTTTATTGTCTAAAGTATTTAATCATAGAATCAGTGACATTGATGTAACAAATCACTCAATAAGTTCATAGGATGACTAATAAAACAACTTTTAGGCAAAATTTGACTTCATTCATCAACATAGTCTCCTTCAAAAGTGATACATTCATTCCAACGCTTCTCTAACATTTCCATGCCTTTTTTGTAGAACGATTTATCTTTGGCCTCAAAATACGCTTGGGTTTCAGCAATCACCTCTTCATTGAAGCCAAATCTCTTTCCCTGGAGCATTCTTTTCAGGTCTGCAAACAGGTAGTAGTCGCTGGGAGCCAGATCTGGAGAATACGGTGGATGGGAAAACAATTCGTGCAATTTTGCCATTGTTGGGATCGACTTGTGACATGGTGCATTGTCTTGGTGATAGAGCACTTTTTTCTTCTTCATTTGGGGTCGCTTTTTCGCAATTTCTTCCTTTAAACGCATCAATAACGCCATATAATATTCGCCATTGATGGTTCTTCCTTTTTCAAGGTAATCGATGAATAAAATAGCGTGCGTATCCCAAAATACGGAGGACCAAACCTTACCAGCTGACATTTGCGTTTTTGGTCGCTTCTGACTATTTTCATCCTTTGCTGTCCACTCAGTTGACTGTCGATTTGACTCTGGAGTGTAGAAATGGATTCATGTTTCATCCATTCTCACATACCGTATAAAAAGATCCTTTTTATTGCGCTGAAATAGCTCCTAACAGCGCTCGTAATCATCGACGTGTTGTTGTTTTTGATCGACTGTGAGCAAACGTGGTACCCATTTCAATCGTTCATGCATATAATGGTAAATACCACTGCCTTCTAATATCTTTAAGGTATCATCTATCTCACGCAACTTCAATTTACAATCGGTCAAAACCATTTTGTGGCCTTTTTTTTATATTTTCTGGAACAACTGCCGAATTTGGTCGACCGGAGCGTTCAGCATCATCGGTGTTTGTACCGAAACGTTTAAAATCAGGAAACCACTTCTTTACGATTTGTCTCGATGAAGCAGAGTCCGGATAACACTTGTGAAGCCATTGCTTTGCTTTAATGGTATTTTTTCCTATTAAAAAGCAATGCTTTATCAACATACGAAATTCAGATTTTTACATTTTTTTAAAAATTACAAAAGTAGCGTCACTAAAACCACTGTAACTTATGAACTAAACGTCAAATTTTTATGAAATTTTGACACGTATTGTTTGAAGATTGGTAGTTCCTAAAAATTATATGTTTTTGTCAATAGTGGCGCCATCTATATGTCATCCTAAGAACTTATTGAGTGATGTATTATGCACAAAATAAAGAAAATACAATGATTTTTATTTTTCTGGTTCCTTCTAATTTTGAATCTAATATTTAAAATCAAGTATCTTATAAAGTTAGTAAAAATTCTTCTTCTCTCATGAATAACTGCCTAGTTCCTTAAATACGACTTTTTGGTTTCAGTGACTAGGCCAAATTTATCGTACAGTTCTTAGGTAGTCATTTCATTTTTGTTTGATCTCTTATCTTGTTAAAAGTAGTGAAATATAATCATATATCATTTTTTAAGAATCATATGGTTAATGCTTTATTGGAAATTATAACTTTTTATTAAAACTTAAAAAAGTACTTAAAAAAGTGAAAATGAGCATCAATGCCGCCAAGTTATGATAGTAAGAACTAATATTAATACGAACGAAACCCTCGTACCCCGCCACCCGATACCCAATAAGAAGGTGGACATTGAATGGCATTGAAATGTCAAAATCTGGAAAGAAACGGAATCGAGAATAAAACTATTGAATGCCGTTTAATGCCTAGAAATTAAAATGCATTCAAAAGTTTCATTTTTGATTCCGTTTCTTTCCAGATCATGACATTTCAATGCCATTCACTCCCACCTTCCTACTGAGATATTCTACAGAGCGGAAAATTGTGAAATATATTATATGCAATTTTTATTCAAACATAAATTAAAATAATTTATACCATCATATTTCATCAAAATAATATCAAACTATGGTTGCTATGGTAACAACAGGTTAAAAAGTACAGTGATAGGATTAGGTAGCGACAATAGCGCCACCGCTCGTTGATAGCAAACACTATAATTGGTTCCCCTTTACTCCTATAGGAGTGGAACTACTGTGAAGGAGTTGGTTACTTAGGTTACGTTTGCAATTGTTTAATATATGTACGCTATATTGGGTTGTCCCAGAAGTAATTGCTGATGTCACATGTCATCTTTTTGAATGGCTTCTTTCACAGTCATGATTTTTTCCTTCTGGGATTTGTTAGCTGTCACTCTTATCTTGCTTTACAAACAAATTGCGCGTAATTTTGTTTACAGTTGTTAGATTGGTATCAACTTTAAGAGGGAGTATAAAATCGAGCAAAATGAAGTTAGTGTTGACCAAATCAAAGCCATAATCAAATCGGATCGTCATGCAACTCTGCGAGAGATTGAGGAAATGTTAAAAATACTAAAATCAACAATCGAACGTCATATATACAATGTCTTGGACTCGTTAAAACACTTGATATTTGGATTACACATGAATTGGAAGAAATTCATTCAACAAAACGCATCAACGCTTGTGACTTGCATCTTAAACGCAATGAATTCGATATCACTGGTTAAAACTGATTATTACTGGTGGTGAAAGATGGATTTTTTAGAATAGCGTCGTTCGAAAACGATCATGGTCCAAGCGTGATGAACAACCACAAACAATACCGAAAGCTGAATTGCATCAAAAAAAGATTATGCTGTCTGTTTGGTGGGATTGCAAAGGTGAGGTTTTTTTAGCTGCTTCCCAAGAACCAAACGATTAATTTGGATGTCTACTATCGTCAGCTGCACAAATTGAACGCAGCGGTCATAGAAAAACGGCCAGAATTGGTCAATCGTAAAGGTGTAATTTTTCACCATGACAACGCTACACTACACACATCTTTAGCCACTCGCCAATAATTATTAAGGCTTGGTTGGGAAGTGATTTTACCCCCACCATATAGTCCTGACCTTGCACTATCAGATTACTATTTATTTCGATCTTTGCAGAACTTCTTGAATGGTAAACTTGGTAAAACTTGGTTCAGTTTTTTGCTGATAATGGCCAAAAGTTCTATTAGCGTGGAATCATGAAGTTACCAGAAAGATGACAAAAGGTCATTGAAAAAAATAGAAAATATATCATTGATTAAAGTTCATTCCTTGTATTTTAAAAAATGTGTTTAATTTGTATAAAAAATCGGCAATTACTTCTAGAACGACCCAATACAATATTGCCACATTTGAATGGTAATTTTCACCACGAACAACAGTTGATAACAATTTTTGTTTGCAATTTGCGTGCTGTTTATGTA
Organism: Diplolepis rosae; assembly: GCA_030998225.1. Taxonomy (NCBI): domain Eukaryota; kingdom Metazoa; phylum Arthropoda; class Insecta; order Hymenoptera; family Diplolepididae; genus Diplolepis; species Diplolepis rosae. The sequence goes on along the minus strand of JAPYXD010000710.1, from coordinate 17,164,037 downwards.
TATCGATATTGGTACAACCATAGGAAAATTTTCATATAAAAAACCTGTTTTAATTTCTCTTAAATTGTGCTATTGAAACATTGTGATCTCTGAATTTAATTTGTATTTAAAATGATTCTAAGTAATAAACATATTCTAGATCCTAAGACACTTACCAATAGAATAAGCGGTGGCCATGAGAGCACATAATAAAAGAGAAATACCAATCTTCATGTTTGCTAATTTTTGTAATTTTCAGGAATAATTAAATATGAGCTCTCGCGAATCTTATTTAAAGCGTGAACAATTATGTTCTTGGTTTTCATTCGTTATCCGCAAGGTTTCCGCTTCACTTCTTAGTTTAGGTCAATAAATCTGACAAGTAGCTCAAAGATGTGTTTAATGATAAATGATTATTCCGTTTATATGTCTATGATAAAGTTGCTTTTCACAAATAAGTAAACAGAAGTGTTTGCACGAATTCTTAGTATTTACTGAAATAACTTTTTTTACTATGAGCTTTGATGAATTTTTAATTGTTTTCCTAAGGTTTGAAAATTCTCAAATTTTTCCTTACAATGAAATATAGCTTCTTTTTGACAATTTCCTTTTATATAAAGTGTATTATTTTTCATCCTATTTGGACTATACCCCCCCCCCCCCCAACCTATTAAAAATAAATCACCATATTTAAGACCTACTGTAATATCGATTATGGCCGAAATTTGAGATTATTCTTGCTCATTATCTTGTATTACACAGCCCCACAAAAAAGTAGGTTGTCCGACGGACTAGAATAGGCACATCCTATGGATTTTGGGTCGCTGAATCCGAATTCAAGGTCAGAATTCATCGGTGAAAAATACATAAAAATGGTCTTTTTGGCAAACCAGAGTAACCAATTTCTATAAATTTCGTATCGCTGAATCCACATTCGAACTCTGAATTCCAAAATTATCTTTTGTTCACTTCCTAACCTCAAAAAACTTGTTTTCGTGTTGATTTTTGGTGATTGAAATGGTCAAGAAGTTTAAGTATGTTCAATATGTCCAAAAATTTTAATCATACCAAAAAGCGAGTACCATAACTTGATAATTGTGGAAATTGTGGAAATTTCTTCACTTGGCTATTTTTACTATTGAAACTGTAATTTACGGTAGAATTATTGTTTATGTTAATTTTTTGATAGCTTCGTCAAAGTTCGAAGCGTTGTGCTAGTCTCGCAATAAAACTCTGGGCCAGGCATGGGCGCGGCCTGGGCAGTTCAAATAACCTGGCGCACACCCGGGACGAAAAAGAAGAATCTCTCCTCAGTCTCTCGCGTCTCCCCAGTCTCTTTTCGAGTCTCTCTCCGCGCAACCAGGTAGACTCCACAGAGACTGGCGTGTCTTTACTGGGTCTCTGAAAGCAATACTCAAGTTTCGGGTAGAGAGACTGAGTATCTGTGCGAGAGATTGTTAGGAGACTACCAAGTCTTTCGTAAATCTCGGAATCAGAAACTTTAATCTCTCTATGCTTACACGGAGAAAATTTATTTTAAGAAAAAAAATACTTCTTCCAGAATTCACTATCTAAACGATTGTTTACATTCTATACTTACATATAGACGACCAGGATGTCGACTCAGTTTGGGTACAGGGTGATATAAGGTTGAAGGTCTTAAGTATATTAATTCTATACGCTTACATAAACCTAACTAATACAAGTTAATAATAACGCCGCAATGTATAAGATATATCGCTCGCTTCACGCTGACAAGTAAAATTCGAACTCTCCTTATATACTAACTAGGAGCATGTATCACCACTTGTGAGAGAATATTAGTGCCGGCCTCAAAATTCCCCTGCCCTAAAATCTGCCACTGAAGGATCAAGAAATTTTGAGGGCCCCAAGATAATGAAATAAAAATTTACATGTGAAGTAAGATTTTGTCTAGTATTAAATGAAACAAATAATTGAGTAGCAAAATAGATTTTTTTTAATTATTTATATTTTTCAGGATCAACTAATTTATTTTTATTTTATTTCCGTACATCGATTAGTTGAAAAATTTTCATGCATAGTAAAAATATGAATGAAAATCTACTTTCATTTGATCAGTCAAGTTCAATCATCAATAATATAAATAATATAACTTTTCTCAAGCGATATCTAATTTATTTATAATAATATCAATGAAAGTAACAAATTTTTCTATAATATATGAAAAATTGAAATTTGTTTACAATTTTTCATAATAATTTTTGTTGGGACATTAAGCATTTTATTATTTCATACTAAAGTTACAGTGAAAACTATTATGATTTTCAGGCGTCAATTAAATGTAATATTCATTTTTTATTCACAGTTAAAAAATAATTATTAATTCACGTTTTGTAAATAAATTTACAACATAATAAAAAGTTTTTAAATAAATTATATTAGATAAATGAATCAATGTTACGAAAATAAATTTTTGGGAAAGGAATAGACTAAAGAATATGAAAAATTAAAAATACAGTGTATTGCTTTTATTAATTTAAACTTACATCCAATTTTTTTGTATATAATAATGTCCATCGCGCAATTTGTGAGCCGTGGTAAGCGTAGCTTCAGTAATATTTTTAGATTTTCAGATTCTGTGCAAAAATATAAAAATTCATATATTGGAAAATATGAAAAAAAATTCATCTGGGCCAAATTATTATAGTGAATTATTTTTAAGGTTTAGTTTTGAGTAATGAACAACTGTACAAAATTTGTAATTATAAAACTAATTTTTTTGCAAATTACAATTTCTTGGAAATGTTGAAAAAACATGTTTTCAGGATTTTCGTAAAAAAAAATTGATCATATTGTGTTGCCATTCCTTCAGCTTAAGCCAAAGAAGCATGCCTTTATGTTATTTACATGAAAGAAAATTCAATTCGCGAATCTAAATACCTGAAGATTGCTTAAATGACAAAATTTTCAATGTGATCAACTTTTTTTTAAAATATTTTTTCAAACAAATTCAAAAAACAGCTGTTTACGACACTTAAATAAACTTGTAACTTGCAAAAACATTAGTTTTTTCATTCCTAATTTTTTATTGTCGTTCACTACTCAAAACTGTACTTAATAAAAATTTGCCATAATAATTGGGCCCAGATGAAATTTTTTTCAAATTTTTACACAGAACAAAAGATATCCGATCGAACTAAAACTTTGAGGGCTTACTACTGTATTATTTTCTATTATTGTTTATAAAGAGGAGGAGGCAGTAGGAATGAATTTATTTGATATAATTATCGTTAGTACTTGTAATGATAGAATATGAAACATTTCTTTTCTAAATGCATTATATAATGGATTAAGTTTTTGAATCTTGGAGACTAAAATCTCTGAGACAGAGATTCAAGTCTCCGCGAGACTGAGTTTCAAAAAGAAAGACTGGATCACTTTTTATTGATCTCTGGCCGGTAGATCACCGAGACCGTGAAAGACTGTTGGGCTCACGAGAGAGACTGATGGAGACTATCAGAGACTCATATAGAGACTGGGGAGACGCGAGAGACCGAGAAGAGATTCTTCTTTTTTCGTCCGGGCAGACTAGGTCCAGGTCAGGTTCCGCGTTTTATGCCATGTTATAGCTCTCTAGGTCTATCCTGGGTCATGTCTACCAATTTTTCGGAAATTTACAAAAAATTTTATAATTGTTATTAATGGTAAATGATGAAATTTTAGTTAACTTTATTTTGGAGTAAATTAATTTATACATGCACCGAGATAATTTCACAAAAATTTTAAAGTAATGCGGCGAATAAATTTTCCTCTTTCTATCACATTATGTGTTTTATTGCCTTTAATATATTCCCCTCCATCCCAGCTCGCGGCGAACTGAAATATATAGTTAAATTCGTCTTCAAAAGAACTAACTCTGACAAAACGCATAGGATTTCTAGGTGTAATTCCAAGTATACCACTAGCGACTGCAATAACGGTGTCGTTCACAATTAGAGGACTACCGCCGTCTCCCTAAAAAGCAGATGAAAAAAATATATGTATGAATAAATACGTTCAAATTTCACAAGAGTGAATTAGAGCCTGAGCACAATAAAGACATAAACTCTAAATTTGAACTTGAACGATCGTCTGTCCGTTTTTATTCTAATATAAAAAACAAGGAATGCGTTCGAATTTTCATTGTGCGTTGAAAAAAGAATCGAATGTGTCTCTTTTTATCAAGGCTTTACAACAAAGGATAGATGATATTTGTGTTTAAGTTTGAATTTTACGTCTTCATTGTGCTTAGGCACTTAGTAAATAGCAGAACACAACTACTTTTGTTTAAATTTAACTATTGGTTAGAATTTTCAAAGAAATCAAATTTATACCACTAAAAATAATCTTAACTTCCAAACAAAACTATAATTAAAAACTCCAAGAATCCTACCCGTGCAGAAATTGCCCAACTTGTTTCCAAGTTCCGATCCGGGCCCGATCGGATTTTCCAGATGTGGCCGCAGGGGGGCACATGGTTTGGCCCAGGTCGGAACCACATCAGATTATGATGGACAAGATTATTTTCAAATTTTGTGTTGCGGTCGTGATATTGTAGTGACTATATTGAAATTAAAATGCCAAAAGCAAAATGTACATGGCGAGTTCGGAAGCACAGAATCGTTGTTGAAATTTCTCACATCCGCATTATAGATCAAGGTAAGTTAATTCACTAGATTCATTACATAAATCCTAACATTGTGATGAACTACATTATTACTTGGCATATTTTTTTATTAACTGTAATTTGAAAAGAAAAGAAAATTATAATTTTAAGTGTAGAACGTTATTGTGTTTCATTATATTTCATATCGTATATTCAATTTTCCAAAGTGAATTGTTTAGAAAAAAAGTGATTAGTAATGTAATTTATTTTAGATTCAGAAGAATCGAATAGTTCTACAGACTACGAAGATGGGCTTGAAGATTATACTTGTACTGTTTGTATACTTTTGATTATACTGTTGCATCACTAATCTGAATTTATGAAAAAAATTTTTGAAACAATTATTTATTGTTAATAAACCAAAACGTTTTGAATTTTACTATTTGTAGAAATACAAAATTAGAAGGGGCCATATCTGGGCCAGATCGGGCCCCCATTTTACTGGTCTGGCGCTAGACAGATTACCCTATCGGGGCCACATTTTTCCCGGTCGGGGCCCGATCGGCGCCTCAGCAAAATTTCTGCACGGGTAATTAGTCCGAATTTTCAAATTATCAAAACAAACAAATTTAAACCAAAACAATAGTTGGGATTCAATGAATCCGGATTGAATCCTGACAGTGGAGACTTGGCAATTTTTTACTATTTCGGATTCAAGAGGTATACTGACACGCAACTTTTAATGATAATTACCCAATTAGTTTTTTCATCATTTCTTACAGGATCTGCACAAAACTGATAAGTTTCGAAGTCTCCATAACCCATAATGTCACGACAGTATGTCTTGCCCCTAATTAAGACTTTTATAGAGTACAGATCTTCAGACATTGTAGCATCTAACATAGATACAAATTGATCTTCATTTCGTGTAGAGCCCCATCCAGCTACAATAGCATGTGATCCACCAAAAATACGATCGTAATTAAGGGACGCAGTCGATACTAAACATTGTAAAACTGGAATTCTAAGCTGAAATAATTTAATTATCTGTTAATTTAGGGAATAATCCCTATTAATAAATCCCATAGGGGGGGACTATATAGAGAAGTATGTAGGAAACTATATGGGAAATAATATAGGAATCAACCTAATCGGATATTTCTGGATTGTGCCATTACTGACAACGGGTGCATTACTGCACCAGTACTGACTCGACCGTACAGGCACAGTACTGGCTACAATGCAGGAGTAGTAGTACTGCACATGCGCTGAGAATCGGTACTGGCATGTCAGCTTTGGCACAGTACCAACATAACTTTGGCCCAATGTATGTCAGTCAACCTGTATATCCCCGCAATTATGCCAAGGGTCGGCTCAATACAGGCACAATACGGGCATCGTAACAAGTATTGATAATGTCCAACGCGAATATTCCGCTGTTATTCTATGCGTCGGCTAAATACTGGCACAATACGCAGATTTATTTTGCTCGTGGAATTTTAATAAAAAGTACGATTATCCAAATAAGATATGATAAAAATTCGAAAACAGAATTATTAGTGAACATAATTATCAAATATTTATTAAATGGCATAATTTGTATTAACTTTTGATAGTGAGAGTGTCAATCCATACAAAAACAAATAATGCCGCAAGGTCGTCTTGAAAGGTGATAAGATAAAACCATTTCAATACAGAGGAATACTTAAAAATCTAAAAATGTGTAACTCAGATATTTTCTTTAAAAATGGAATTTTTAAATTTTAATCTTATTTTTTTTAATTGAATCAAATATATTCATTTTATCATAAACTTTGTCTGACAAAATTTTTTAGACCTTATTGAAGTTTTTTTAAACAGTATTTTTTAAAGTTAAAAAGAAAAATATAGATCTTATGAAAATGTATTGCGATTCAAATTTGTTCACCTTTATGCGGTAAACAATTTTGTATCATAACTTTTTTTTCGTATCTCGTATAATTTAACTGAAAAATGGAATTTAGTTGTTTACTTTTTTCAAGTTTTATAACATACACTGAGACAAATGGATTATAAAATCTAATATCCAGGTCCAGTGACTATGGGACAGCTATTTAGATTATAAATACTATAATCTAGATTATAAGAAGTATAATCCAGATTATAAGTAATATAACCCACAATTTTTTCTATATTCTAACATCATACCCCGCTTATAATAGAGATTAAAGCTTTTATAATTCAAATGGCTGTCCTATAGTCACTGAACCTGGATATTAAATTTTATAATCCATTTTTCTCTGTGCAGTGTAATTTTCCTAATCTCAGTTAAATCAAAAAATGTTTGCAAGATGATTAGTAGAGATTTATGAGCACTATCAGAAACTAGTATTGGAATTTTGGATTTTTTCATAAAGTTTATTTCAAAAACAAAAAAGGCTCTTATTGAAACAATTTTGGTAGGATGTGGCTGGTTAATCCTTTGAAGCATACATTTTTATAATTGTCCAATGATCGTGAAAATGTGTACTCGGAGGTTTTCGAGGTCGCTGAGTACGAATCTGATGTCAGATTTTCAAAATTAAAGATGGCGGATCCAATATGACGGCCGCCGAAGTGTTACTTTTCATTAATATTCTTGAAAAATAACGTTCCGATGTCCGCCATCTTGGATCCGCCATCTTGGATTTTTAAAATCTAACGTCGAATTCGTGAACAGCGATCCTAAAAGCTAACTCTCACAAAATTTCAAATTATTATCTTGGATAGATTCTATAAAAATGAATTTTTTCGAAAAAAGTACAATTTTTTTCAGTTTGTTTATTTATGAATCTAATATTATTAGCAATTCTGCTAATTTGACTATATATTTATGTTATTTCATCACTTGAGTATCTGAAAATAGCAAAAAACCAGATCTGAATTCATTAAAAAGTATTCGAATAGCAAAAATAAAAAAAAAATTAAGGTGGTAACGTGGGTTATCACAATGCTTCAAAGGGTTAATGAACTTGTCCTTACTTTTTCGGCTTCGATAAAGTATACCAAAGCTCAATTCCGAGATATCAGATTTTCCTATTAATTTACATATTTTCATATTTCATTTTGCAGAAATATAATTCATCGTTATCATCCTCGTAATATGCCAGTACTGTGCCATTACTGGCTTCTCCAAGCCCATACTGGCTGTATTCACTTGAATAGTAATTTCCACTCAAAAAAATTTTAGACGGTAATTTTAGTTCCGATTATATATAGTTTTCCATAACCAAGTTATTTCATCTAATAAATATTATGAAATTGTATAATTTTAAATTATTTATATTTCTCAAGAAACAATAATACCCAAAAAATCGAATTTCAGTTTCTTATTGCAATAACTCATGATACTCCCTTCTCCATCGCTCAATATTCAACTCTAATTTTTAAAATTTTAATATTCAACAGTTCTAGAAACAACTATTGAATGAAAAAAATTTAACATGGGAAACTACATGAAAAATTATATAAGAGCGGTTGTAATGACGTCCATTTACGACCAGCATGTTCATATTGTATCTGTTTTCTTCCTTAAGTTCTACTTTCGTTCCTCATGTTCTACTTTTGTTTCTTACGTCCTCTGGACAGTTGCGAAAAATGGATTATATTTCCCCAATCAAATTTGTTTCTTGAAATTCGGGGGGTGCAGCTCCCCGAACCCCCTGGCAGGCGCTTCGCCCCCCCTCCTTTCCACCACCTTTCGTACCATATTTATCAATATTATTGTTATAACATGTTCCTATTCCACCGAGTCGTAATTGGACACTCTCAATACCACTCTGCACTCTCAATACTTCTTTAGGACGTATTTTGAAATAGTATATTGTGTAACAAGGGGAAAAAAAATTTATTTTGCGAGTGTGAAGTTTGATGCCCGAGCAAAGCGAGGGTAACAACGACACGAGTAAAATAAATGTTTTTCCCGTGTTGCACACGATTTTTTTTCTACTAGCGGGTCAGAAAATGGATTTTTCTACTAGCGGGTTATAAAGTGGATTTTATTGCCCCGTGCGGGGCAAACAAATTCATTTTATGACTCCCTAGTAGAAATAAAATCGTTTTCGACACGGGAAAGACATTTATTTTACTCGTGTCGTTGTTACCCTCGCTTTGCTCGGGCATCAAACTTCACACTCGCAAAATAAATTTTTTTTTTCCTAGTTGCACAATATACTATTGTTTGCTCCACACGGGGCAATAAAATCCACTTTATGACCCGCTAGTAGAAAAAATATAGCGTGTGCCCTCGCCCCAAAAGACCTATCTTACCTCCTAGATACACAATATACTATTTTGTAGAAATTGGGTCACACAAACCGATGTGTCAGTAAAGTAGGAATCTAGTCACGTCATATAATTCTGCCATTACCAATTTATTTATTTAAAAAATCAAATCTGTGCATTTGCTTACTATAAATACTCCAATGTCATCATTACTAGAGTCATAAGGTTTATTATGTTTATATCTAGGATTGAGTATTGCGAATGCAACATAGTGTATGAATCTCTCACTTAGTCTATCACCTATTCCAGCCGAAATAGTAGTATTCTCCCAATTACGCTGAGGACGTCCATGAATTATATATATACAATGAGCTGCAGTTAAAACGAGTCGCAGAGAAATTAAAGCACCGCCACAAACGTGCATCTTGAATACTTGTAACGAAACCATGTATCTCATATGTCCTCTAGCTACTGGATTTCCATTCAGTATTTTACTTTCCAGTAAAGACGAATTGGATACTGTAAAATGAAAGAAATAAAAGACAAAAAACAAGTCCGATTCCCGAAGAAATGTTCTTATGACAATTTTTCAGCCTAACTTGTATTTCTTCATGATCTCAAGAAACTAAAACATAGTTTAGTATTTACCCATAGAAAAAGTGACAATGATGTAAGCACAGAGTAAAGAAAATATATTAATTTTGATTCTTCTGGGTTCTTGTTTCTACCTGCTCTTTCTGAGTTTGTGGTAAAAAATGGGAGTTTCCCATTCAAAATTTGAGATGACCTTTGGCTGCCCTTGATAATTACAATCAAAGCTACTCAAAGACCTTATGTAAACGTAAATATTTGCACTCTTTTCAACTCTAGGGACGAAAATAGGGGTTGTTACTCGGGAAACACAAATTAACCTTAAAATGATCATGAAAGTAGAGATCAAGGTCAATGTCACTGACTCATGACCCCCTCCAAATTAAGAAACTTTTGTATTAAAATTCTTTTTCTATCTTGCTTTTCCAAAAAGATAATTGGGATTAAAGATTAAAATGGGTCACCATATATATATATATGTATATAATGTATGAATATATTTATAAAATATAATGTATTCTATTGTAATCTCACATTCATTTCTCAATAGCAGTCTTTAAAAATAATGTCTACTAATTAACTATATGTTAGTTTCTGCACTCACATTTAGAAAAATATTTAATTGAATCAACAAAATTTCTTATTGGTTTAACCATAGAATTTGGTTTTTAAACGGTAAACAAAGTGTTTAGTTGAACTAGCCAAAGAATTTTTTTCATTCAACTATATATGGTTTGTTTCACTACGATTTTGTTAATCTAATCAAAGTTTATTTCATCCAATCAAAAATCTTAGTTCTTTGTACCAAATAGGTCAGTTAGGTCAACTATACTTTTTTCTGAATTCTAAAAATAATCTGGACAAGAAAATCGGAAATTTAACATTCTTGTTTCAGATTAAAATTTTAAATTATTTTTACATTTTTTTAAAAAATAACATGGAAACGAGACTGTTTTTAGAATTTTTTACAAATTATAATATTTACCCATAGAATCAGTAATGACCATGAATGCAATAAGTAAAAACGAAATAATGATCTTCATTTTCACTGACTTTTAAAACTTTGTTAAATAATGTACATCGAGTTATTATATAGTGCACTTCAATTTCTGTTTCAAATAATGTAGATTAAATCATTACTGCTATCAGCAAGATATCATGTTATGTGCGTCATATTTACAAATTCATAAAAACTGAAAAGATTATTTTCTTAGAGATTATTTGGTTTCGCTTCGTTATATCATGATTGCCACATGCTTTTTAAATACTTTACTTGTATAAATTCTTAGGTTCTGTGAATTTCAAGATTTTTACCTCATCTATATTTTTCAACTATTGTTTGCCCTATAAATATTGAAACTAAAGTTTCAAATAAGACTAGAAAATCTCAATTTCATAAATAAGTCACATGAGTACTACAAAATTTCCAAAATTGGTCTAAAAATTACGAAATTAAAACAAAATTTTTCGTCACATGTATAAAAATAGTTTCAGTTGTCCATAACGTAAAATTTGTTCTATTACAAGTTTAAGAATTTGCACGTGTAAATTTCGAAATATTTAATAATTTTTAACCAAATTCCTGAGACTTTGGCAAAAACTTCTAACAGTGTGTATACTTACAGAAATTTACATGTCATGTAGTTTACAGTTCAATACGGCAACTTGCCTCTTTTAGAACAATCACGTATAAAGCTTTAAAAAAGAAGACCGGAAAGTGCCCTGAAGCGATCGTTCTCAATAGCCAATATCAGGACGGAAACTGAGAGCGATTTTTCAAAAGTTTCTGCTGGACGAATCGAGTTTTACAGAAAGTTTTCCCTTAGAATGAAGTACGAAAGGAAGGAAGAGACCAGAATAACTAGAAAGATACGGTAGGCTGAACGCAAGTCGTAGCAATAAGGCGGAAATAAATCTTTAGTGTGGATTCGATTAAACGGACATAATTTACGTTGACCGGAAACAGATTGTAACTGCAATCTTGCGACGTCCTTCTTTTCGGAATTTCGCGAGCTTCAGGAAACAATTGCCTATCAAGTGTAAAATTTACATTTCCTGTTGTCAAAATGAAACAGTACTTGCCCGTTTATCACTCTACCTACATAAGAATTTATTGTTTTACCTTTTCTCTATTCGTTCGCATTTCACGCCACTGCAATATATAAATGATGATAAATTTTACAGACGATCGTATTTTGCCTTTATAACAGAATATAACAGGGATGAACATAAAATGATTTCTTGTCTTCTGAGCCAGTAAATAAAATTAATTTTGTTTACTTAATCAGAAAATTTTGCGGTAAAGGGTTCAAAGATTTCTTTGATTATTCAATTCTCCTCGGAATAAAGAAGCCACTCAGAATTGCCGAAGAAAAGTACTTGGTCGATCGTTCATCTGCTCCGCTTTTTCAGATCAGACTATATTGTAATCCTCTCTATTTCATTTCGATTCGTATTCCCTCGTGTGAAGTTATATCAAATCATTGGAATTACTCTCTAATCTAATTTCAACATTACTCTGCCACAAGGCAAAAAATATACGAGTTTATTAAATCCATATATTGAAATAGAACCGGCATGTGTCTTTTTGTAATTTTTACAGATACTTTAGTACAGCTTACCGATTTTATCGGGAATGATACACACAGCCTGGTCGGGGCCCATTCGGGCTGTAATCGGGGGCAGGCCCGATTAAGCCGTGTGTTTTATCACCAGTCTGGTCCATTTCTGGCCATTTCTGCATATTTTGGTACAATCAGAAAAAAGGTTCCGTTACATTTACTAAAGCTAATCAGTTAAAAATTTCAACCGAAAAATTGTTTACTTATTATAGTTAAAAAATTCTGGTATTATTATTCCAGTTAATATTATAGGAAAATATAGTAAAAGTAGTTTCAAGATACGCCGTTGGCAGCGTTACTGTCTACACAATCTGACGCCTTTTCGTTTTCCGCTATAAATTTTGATGTCGGATTCTTGTTTTGATGAGTTCTACAACCCCATAGATGATTAAAAGTCACGGGAGCGTTTGGTCCCGCGATAATTATGGAGGGGGTAGGGACTTGACCCACGTGGTACTCCTAGTGTTAAGTAAATGGAAGTTAGATAACTTAAAGGAGAAATTGAAAGGTAATTACTGCCATAATAATACAAACCAAATAGAATAATTTAACAATATATATTTTTTCATTTTGAAAATTATGATTCCCACATCTTTAAATCATCATTTATTTTTAAGGTTATGTTAGCATTCAACCGGGAAATTTGAGTAAATTTAACTAGAAATATTGTAATGTTAAATGTAATAAATTAGTTGAATTTACCGGAATATAACCATGAATGTAACGAGAAATTTTTTACTAGAGTAATTACGGTGATATCATCTAGAAAATTTTATTACATTAACTATCATAGAATAAAAGATCAAACCAAACGAAAAGTGTTTACTAAAATTTCTAACATTTTTAACCAGAATTACTAATACGACTCTCCGTAACATTTTTTACTGGTGCAATGACCGGAATTTTGATTCTTTCAACCAAACTTTTTTCTGAGTGTAAATATTGCAAGATTATTTATTAATAATGAAACAGGACTTATATCGACCCTTAGTATTAATATTCAAATATTGTTGATGTTCTTAGTTGGCTTTAGGGTCCAAAAAAAATGTAACTCAAAGTTTCATATTTTCAAACGTTTCGACTCTGATTGGAGTCCTCATCAGTGAGAATTTATTTCTATAAAAAATACAAAGGAAGAAACTTAAAAAGTTTGAACGTGTAACCGATAAACATTGTGGTAAAAAATGATATAAAATAATTGCGAGTGTAAAACTATAAAATTGGTATAAATAACTAAATTTGCAGCAACGAAAAAATGAAACTGTACAAACCAAATATTTCTGTAAAAATACTAGAGGGAGAACATTAAAGAATTGCACGTGTGACGTAGAAACATTGTGGTAAAAACGATATAAATGAATTATACATATGAAACTATAAAATTGGTCTACACTAAATTTACAAAAAATAAAAACTGTGCAAACATTTTTCCTACAAAAATCCAAAAAAATTGCATTTGTGACGGATAACCATTGTGGAAAACGATATAAATCAATTGCACATGTGAAACTGTAAAATTGTTCTAAAATAACTAAATTCAATTAAATAAAAACTGTGAATAAAAAGTCTAAAAAAATTGTGAACTCACAATGTTCATCGGTCACACGTTCAAATTTTTTAAGTTTCTTCCTTTGTATTTTTTATATAAATAAATTCCCACTGATGAGGACTCCAATCTGAGTCGAAACGTTTGAAAATATGAAACTTTGAGTTACATTTTTTCTGGACCCTAAAGCCAACCAAGAACATCAACAATATTTGAATATTATTTATTAAACAGATATTTTTCATACTATGAATTCGAGATATTTCTGTAATTTTTATCGACAAGTCTATTATGTTCACAACAAATCGGTAAATTTTACTGAAAAATGTCTATTCTTTCGCGCGATTTTATCCTGATTTCAACTTCATTAGACGGGGAGTGAAACCAATTTACCAAGTCTATATGTTAAAATGATGACAGAATAGTAAATTTTGTAATTTCACAAAAATTATAGTTGAACTGGCCGATTTTGAACAAAAACGAGACTGTGATATTTACTGACATGTCCGTTTTATTTTTTAAAAATCTATCTATTATTATTCTCAATATTTACAAAACCAATTTTTCTGGTACTTTGTTCATCAGACAATCTCTATTGATCAAATTTTTTTGCCAGAAATCTTATTCAATTTGTTTAGCGTAAACTGCGGTAATACTTGTGCTTAAAGTAGCAAAAGGAAAATGAAACGCCTCTATTCGAAGACCAGAAAGTTTTCGCAGCGACGGCAGCGCCTTTTGCACAATAGCTAGTTACGTGACAATGCTTGAAGTGGGGGAAATTTGGGCAAATTTAATTATGAGACGCCTCGGCAAAGAACGGGGATTGAAGTCTGTCTCACGACAGAACTATACCCGCGGGAGAAATTGAATACGGACTAATTTTACTCACTGATTCCACTTGTAGTACATATAATACAACCAGAGTCCAGTTTTCCTCGTTGAATCGTTTCCTTCATGTATAGATGATTTTCCCTCTTTTTATTTGTTTCTATCGACCCAAGGGAATAGGAAACAAAACGATTTTCTGATTAAAGAATCCTCGCTTCAATTCTTTAGTCATAAGAGAAATTATCCGATGACCCAGAAAGTTCCATTTATAACAAGAAGAAACGTCATTCGAAATACTTGACCAACTTACAAAAGATATTTTATCTCTGTTATATTCTCAAATTTAGGTTACGATACGTTCTTTTAATTTAATAATTACTACTCCTTTTCAAGAAAATCAATTCTATGGTAGTATTTAAGTAATAATAGTCGCTATCCTGCTTAATCGAATCTTCGAGTTGCATGCATATTCTTAATATTTTAGAGAACACGTCATCCAACTGAGTTGAGAAATTCATAAGTAATTCTAAATTCAGGATAATACGTCCCATTCCAATTATTCGAAGAATAAAGTTTCAAAGAAGTTACACTTAGTGCCCGTTACTTAACTAAAAGATTCAACAGAAACTAAAACTCCATTTATCCAACGACCAAGAGATCTCGATCAGTGTGAAGTATTCCCTTAGACTGTAACAAGATCACGAAAGTTAAGTTATAGATGTAAATGAATTGAGAAATGTTGGAATTGAACAAAGGAAGCATGGCGATATTAAAGATGAAGTATTCTGTTTTCTTAAGCTGCTCATCTTCGTTAAAATATCCAACATAATTACTACAGTCTTGGAGAGAATAGTGAGGACACTTTAAACCATTTTATTACTTTTTCGACATCCAATTTGATTCCTAAAGATAAAATTTTTCCTCCCCTTGGCCAAATAATCCGTAAAAATCCGTAAAAAAAATGTGCAACTAGGGAAAAATAGTATATTTCGTATCAAGTGCGGAAAGGCGTTTTTTACGTTTAAATACATTTCGCACGTGATATAAAAGATAATTTTTCTTCGCTGTATACCATAAGTTAGCCGAGTCGGTATTGTCTCGCGTGCGGAAAATTGATTTTCCCGCATTAGTGCGGTAAAATTCGCAAAATAAACTTTTTTGTTTTCCGTACACCGAAAGTTAGCCTAAAATTTTACCGCTCTAGTGCTGGAAAATCAACTTTCCGCACGGAAAACGACACCGACAAGGCTAACTTTCGGTGTACGGTGGACAAAAAAGTTTATTTTTGCGAGTGTGAAGTTTGATGCCTGAGAAAAGCGAGGTCAACAATCACATAAGTAAAATAAATATTTATTAATAAATATGTTTTCTACTAGAGGGTCAAAGAATGGATTTGTTTGCCCCACTCTCTAAATCGGAATCAGTCAAATTTTTACTGATTGAATCAGTGATTTACCTTTTCACTGATTCATCAGTGAAAAAAATATTTCTCACTGTCAAATCAGTCAATTTTCATTGAAATAATCAGTGAAATTTGACTGATTTACAGTAACCTCTTTTTAGCTATTTGAATCAGTCAAATTTCACTGATAATCAGTAGATTTTGACTGATACAAATTTAGAGAGCACAGGGCGCAATTAAATGCACTTTATGACCCGCTAGTAAAAAAAATATTTTCTCCATTTTAAATCAGTTTTTATTATGCTTCATATGATCATTTTCTTCCTTTCTTATCGCTTATTTTTACTTTTAGTTATGGGGTAACATTTCACTAGATCGCTAATTACTACCTTCGTCTTTTTCATACACGATCCATTCACTCAGTTCACATCACACAGAATTAGATGTGTCTGTAAGAAGAGATCTCAAGACATGTTTGGTATGAAGTATCAGGCATTTCCCATTTATAAGAAAATATAAATATAAATAATACTGTTTTCCGTAAATACTATTATCTCCTAATTGAAAGGTAGATTTATTTTGTTTGTAGGCTGTAAAAACTGTTTAGAATTTCAAAAACAGTTTTGTAGGTACTATTTTCCATTTTTCACACACAGAAAAAAGATTAATAAGATTTATAAAAGGTTCGGCACGTCTTTTGACAATATGTGAATTTTTAGCGGATTTTACAAGACATTCAGTTAAATCCATGGGTTTTATGTACGCTTCACCTATCTCTCGGTTAAATCTACTAAATTTGGATGTTTTCGTATTTTGTAGATTTTATTGGACGCTAAGTAAAACCTAGAGAAAATCTGTTGATTGAAATGAACTTTATGTAAAATCTACTGAAATTTAATGTCATCCAAATAATTACTGAACTTTCGGTAAATTTTACGAATCTTAAATCTGCGTCTAAAAATATTTCCATTCGCCATAAAAAATGTCCAAATAATTCAGGAAATTTGTAAATTTACCAAAAACGTTAGAGAAATCTACCATAGGTTGAATATTGATTACTAATATATTAATATTTAAATATTAAAGAATTTTTTTAAATCGTTCTGTGGAGAAAAAGACGCTTTCGACTGCGCTGGGATTCGAGCCCAGGTCTTTCGATTGCTGGTCGACTGCTCTAACCTATTAATAATATTAATTACTAAAAATCTTCTAAGCAGGCAGGATCTTTTGAGAGGCTTTTTGTTCCGAGTCTCTGCTTTTGTCAAGCATCCTCTCATGACTTAAATATACTGTCAGTAGATTTTATAGACATTCAAGTACAATTGACCAATTCTCTGTAATATATATATATTCCTGTTCTCTATATCCAAATCAGTAAAAATTTGTCTGAATAAAAACCAGTGAACTTTTTTTGGCTTTGCAATTAGTAATTTTTGACAGAAAACCAGTGGAAATCGACTGATTCGATAGCCAAGGTGGTCATCTGTAAAATTTGCAGAATCAACTATGCTTTTACTATTTGAAATGCGTGGGAGAGATCTAGGAGGGTTTCAATATTAATGGATGAAATATTAAAATTCTTCGAAGCTGAGAGGAACTTTTGAGAGGCTTTTTGTTCCAAGTCTCTACTTTTTTCAAGCATCTTTTAGTAAGTGACCAAAAGAGACGAAATTCAAGCTCCTTCGAAGGTTTGGTACCGCGATATCGTTAGTGTCTATTAAATCAATTTGAACGCTAACTTCCTCGACATGACTAGCTTCGCCGTCAGTTTTTGATCGACTCGGATCTCATTTTTCATCGTCAAGCGCTAATTGACGCCGCCCACCGCAGGCTTTACCTTCATCGTTAGGAAAAGTATCCCAAGTGAAGTTCGGGAAATCTATTGGAAACTAAAAACGGAAGGTAAGCCGATGAGTGCAGACATAGCCGTCTTTTGTTCAATCCGCATCGATTTACGACTCAGACAAGCAAAAGCTCGTATTTTAAAAACCTCCGTATATATTTTCTAACGCTTCCCAACTTTTTATCTTAACAGGTATCTTTCTGTAAATAATAATAATAATACTGAAGATCATGTCAATTTTATAATATTGTAAATATGAATTATATTTTTTCAATGTTACTAAATTTGTTTTTGATTTCAAATAAAAGAGGAAATGCAATTTATTTAAGGTTAAATTGGACCGAAAAAACATACTTTGTAAAAAAATTTTTTTCCAATTTGTAGTATCCAGGTGTTTTAAGAAAGACCAATCAATGGACAATATCTCGCATTACAAGTGAAAAACTTGACGAAGAAAATTTATGAACAAATGAACATATAATGCAAGTTTGAAGTTCATATGGTTTTTGTGGAAAATTTTTTTAACCGATTTTGCTTTATCGCGTTTTTTGCTTTATCGTTCCACATTTTCGCGTAAACAAATTGATATTATTCTCAAACGAATAAGTATAAAGAAAATCTGTCGAGATAATTTGTTGCAAATTCCACAACAGACAATTTGAACTTTAAAAAATGCAAAATCGGTTAAAAAAATTTTAAAAATTCTCCACAAAAACCATATGAACTTCAAACTTGCATTATACGCTCATTTTTTATACATTTTCTTCGTCAAGTTTTTCACTTGAAATGCGAGATATCGTTTATTGATTGGTCTTTCTTAAAACACCTGGGTAAACTACGAATTGGCAAAAAAATTTTCACAAAAAAATCTGTTTTTTCGGTCCAGTTCAACCTTAAGACTCTATCAGCCTCAAGGAACACATTTTCATAGTGACACTCGCGCTTCGCGCTCGATTTACCGTATTCTTTTCTGTAACTTCCTAATAATTTACATGGTTAAAATAATTTATTTTCTTCCAAATATCTCAATAAGCAAAAAAAATCGTAGACTTTATTTTAGTAAACGATTTTGCATTTCAACGCTTTTTTCTTAACTCACATATTTTGTTTACAAAATCGAATTTTTAAATTTTAATCGTATTTTTGTAATTGAAACGAAAAATATACATTTTATCAGAGATTGTCTTGGACAAAATTTGTAGAACGTTTTTGAAATGAATAATTTCGCATTCTTAAGTTTTTTTCGTATCTCATATATTATGATTAAAAACTTAAATTTTTTATTTTCAATAGTATTTTTTAAATTAAAAAAAAATATATACATCTTTTAAAAAGTGTAACGATTTGAACATGTGAATCTTTTGGTAGTAAACAATTTTGTATCACAACATTTTTTCGTATCTCGTATAATTTAAGTGAAAAATGGGATTTAGATATTGACTTTTTTCAAATTTTTACATACTGTAATTTTTCTAATTTTGGTTTAATCGGAGAATGTTATAAAGATAACTAGTAGAGATTCACTACTACAGACTGACAGACACTTCCGTAAAGACCGTTTTTTCTGACTCAGGGGGTCTCAAAAGGTAAAGATTTGATGGAAATTTCGAAAGCCATTTTTCACCTAAAACTAATACCTCTTCATTTATGATGATAATGTAAAAAAATCTTTTTGGAGACATTTAGAAGCGGAAGTTTCTTGTCACATGATTGAAACATAAGCTACGTCAATCCGTGATAAATCATATTTTTCCTTTCATTGCGAATTTTTGAGGTAACCTCTATTGCTTACAGTTCAAAGATTCTTCGATTTCCAACGAACTGAGACTGATTGATGATATCAACGATATAAAAGATACACGTGAATATCTTCTTTTTTCGAAGGTATAGACGACGGAAAAGCGAAACGATATTCTCGTGATAAATGAAAGTTGACGACATGAGAAAATACGATAGCTAATTTATAGTTAACTGCAATGACGCATTTCAAATTTAAAAAAAATTATTCAAAATCTATCAAGTTGATCGTTATGCTATATTCATTCTTGAAATTCGTATCAAAGATGCACGGAGAATAAATTCCGCTCCATTTGCTAAGTCCATAAGTTGAAATAGTGACAGTATAAAATTTATCAAACTTCAACATACATTTAATTATAATTTACCGTTTTTTTTGTAAAGATAACAGATTTTTCTATAAATATCACAGAAATGCCCGTTGAGTTTAAATTTTCAAGAAAATTCATTGTTTTGTAAATTGAACAAGCATTTTTGTTATTTTTATCGACAAATCTCTTATGATTACAATGAAATAGTGAATTGTACTAAAATATCTGTTAAATTTACAAATATTTTATGCTGTCACTATTTTAACTTATGTACTCAGTAAGCCTGAGAGTATTTTTTGTCTGTGTGTTTAAAATATTTTGCATATTTGCATTTAATAATTTAATTGAAATTTTGTCAAGTCAAGTTTGTCTATTCAAATATAATAAGTATACATTAATTTCGAAAGTGCTCGAACCCCAGGTCGAGAAGCGTTTCACATAAAGTCTTAAATGCGTATCTTGAACTTTTCGAGGGAGTCATCTTAAACAAGCTTAAGCTAAAAGTAGTTTTGGCAACTTGTTTGAGTTATCTGGAAATTCACTCCCTAATTTCTCTTGCAGTGTCACGTGAGATTCAAGTCTTCTCTCGGGAAGCGAATATCTGTGACAGCTGTCGCCGACTCTTCCGCAGAACCATTAGTATGTTGATAGGATAGTGCAGCATGGTGAGCAAAAACGCGAACAACGAAAATTCCCTGAATTATCCAATGGAATTTCTGCAAATTTTCCTTCTCGTCGGAGCGGAAACTGGAAAAATAATTCCCACTGAGATTTCCAATTATCGTCATACTTACTTTAAAATAATTATTATTTAATTACCGGATAGGTAATAATTTATCGCAGGACTCAAAATGGTTTCAATGTTATGTTCTTGAACTGAAAATATTTGTCATATGACAAATTTAATTTTGGGGATAAAAAGTACTAAAAGAATCGTTGCCAAAGAGTCTTGAAATTCACTGTCAAATCAGTCAATTTTTACTGAAATAATCAGTGAAATTTGACTGATTTGCAGCAACCTCTTTTTAGCTATTTGAATCAGTCAAATTTCACTGATAATCAGTAGATTTTAACTGATACAAATTTAGAGTATACTTGAATAAATTATTGGGCTCCAATATAACCAATAAATTCTTGATTGTTTATGAATTTTCTGAGTAACTTTCTTTGAGCTCTAGCTTAACTTAAAGAATACACTTTTAAATACTTTCAAATATTTTGGAATCTAAAATATTTAACCATATGTATTATTTTCAGATGCTTCAATTCAATGCAAATGATTCTTATGAGCATTCATTATTGATAAAAGTCTTTTAGGTGATATTTCTCAATTTAAGTCTGTTAATTTGTAGTTAAGGAGAGGACATTCTGACTTCATTTCAATTTCCTATTTTGGAAAAAAGCATTTAAAATTCTGAAATTTTGAAAAGTATTGAAAATCACTTCGATATGTGTAACTTATCCTAGTAATATCCAAAAATTTATATTAAATAATAGGACATTTTTTACTAGATTCCACAATAGACTTCAGCTTGGTACAAAAAATCGTACAATTTAGGAAATGCCTAGTAATTTAAAATTTGTTTTGGAAACCTTAAACACATCTTGATTCAATAAAATTGAGTAATATAATTTTTCAAATTTCTGTGAACTGTCTCACTAGATTAACAAAATGCTTAAGTGTGATTAACTTCAATTGCACATTATAAAAATGTAGACAATTCGAAAATTTTTGAAAAAATTGTCGATCTCTTGATTTGCAACGCTACATATACAGAAAAATGATTCGTGAGCTTTACAAAAAGTTCGCTACTTATTTGAACAACATGAATTTTTAGCAGATTTTCCAAAAAGTTCATTTCAATTAACAGATTTTATGTACGTTTTACGCAGTGTCGAATAACATCTACAAAATACTAAAAAATCCGAGTTTAGTAGATTTTATTGGAAAATAGATGATACATACACATCACTTATGGATTTATGGTAATTTTCATCCACAAAAATTAGACCTCAGACAAAAATAGATAATTTTGCTTTCAAGAATAGCAATATTATTATTGAAGGGCTATTTTGAAAGAAAAAAGATTATTTTACATAGAAAAAATTTGAAACACACAGAAATAATGTTATTAATCAATTTTATTTTTGACCCAACTTTTTTTGTTATCGTCTCTTGCCAAATTTTAAAAAATTATGAGATTCTAATAAGTCATGAATCTTTTTTTCAGAAAAAAGATTTCCCACAACTTCATCGATTCTGATTTTTAAAAATAAATTCTTTAGTGGCTGAAACCATTAAAAAAACATTTTCCCAAACGAAATTTTTATAAACAAATTGCCGAATTTGATAACATTGTATTCATTTTCGAAAATTGGAAATGGTTAAGTTGTAGGGAACCTTTGTCTTGAAAAAGTAATTTGTAATTTATTAAAATCGCATAATTTTTTAAATTTGGCAAGAAGCGATAATAAAAAAAAGTTGGAGCAAAAATAAAATTTATTAATAAAATTATTTTTCTGTATTTCAAATTTTTTTCATGGAAATTAATCTTTTCTCTTCCAAAATAGCCCTTTAATAATAATATTGATATTCTTGAAAGAAAAATTATCTATTTTTGCCTGAGGTCTAATTTTCACTGATTGAATCAGTGAAAACAGTTTTTTTCACTGTTAAATCAGTTGATTCCCACTGAAGTAATCAGTGAAATTTGACTGATTTACAGTAACCTCTTTTTAGCTATTTGAATCAGTCAAATTTCACTGACAATCAGTAGATTTTGACTGCTTCAGATTTAGAGAGAAGAGTAAAAATTTTGTTGGGGGAAGAATGCAAACTGTCTCATATGATCGAGGCATATTTTATAAAATTGGAAGAAAAGTTTCACAATAAGAAAGCACTGCAACAATGACGCTTTCAAATGCAAATCAGCTGTGGGGTGGATCGAATGTAAATACAAGTAGCCTGTAAAGTTTGACAGTACTGTGCTTAGCCCATGACGAGGGTAAAGTTGAAAGCTGAGAAGCGAGCTCTGTTGTTACGACGATCTGTCGGTTCGTTGGCCAAGTCCTCGACTCAGTAATTTCACCTCGAACATTTCCTTGTCTAGTTTAGGTGGTCATGTTCACCAAACTAGATTGATGGAGATCCTCTGCAATAAATATGAAAAAGGGTGAACGAAAGTTGCACTTTACGCGAAGATAACATATGGTTCTTTTACAACGTCAATTAAACACAACCATAAAATATGAATAATTGGTAAGGATAATGGGCATTCGAAATTCACCCGGTTCCCACTCTGTACCATTTAGCTTTTCGTAATATATAGTACATCGTAAAATAAATTTGCACTGAAGCTGAATGAATGCGCATTTCATTCGAATGTCCTCTAAATCTGAATCGGCCAAAATTTAATTTAATTTAAATCTGTAACTTAATTTGGTTTTGCAGTCATTTTACACTGATTTTGTGTCAAAAATGACTGATTTAGATTCAAAGTGTACTGCATAAAAAAAATTCTGAACACTTTTCGTTAAGTTAGAAAAAAAACCAGTCGTAAAATTTTGAACAAATATTGAATGAGTGAAAGAATAGCTAATTCGGTAAATTTTACTAATATTAGACTGTAGTTTAATAATTTTCTAAAATATATATTTATACCCCTGTTCCATCAATATAAATCTATGACCGTTTTGGGTCTTTTTAAATAGTAATATTTGACTGAAAAACAGTGAACAATGACTGATTGCATATGAGTATCTGTAGAATTTACAGAATTAACTATACTTTCACTATTTCAACACAGACTTTGTTAAACTGTCAGATTATATTCTGTAGACAATCGAAATATTTCTCCGAGTTTAGTAGATTTTATTGGGAGATCAGTGAAATATGAAAAAAATCCATGGATTTAACTGGTTCTTGTAAAATTTGAAAATAATACTGTTAAAATAAGTACCGAACTTTTCGATAATTTAGAAAAAAAACCAGTCGTAAAATTCTGAACAAATATTGAACCAGTGAAAGCATAGCTGTTTCTGTGAATTTTACAGATATTAAACTGTAGTTTAATAATTTTCTAAAATATATATGTATACTCCTGTTCCATAAATCTAATTCAATGACCTTTTTGGGGCTTCTTAATCAGTAATATTTGACTGAAAAACAGTGAAAAATGACTGATTGCATATGAGTATCTGTAGAATTTGCAGAAGCAACTACATTTTCACTATTTCAACACCGACTTTGTTAATCTGTCAAATTATGTTTTATAAACAATCGAAATATTTCTTCGAGTTTAGTAGAATTTATTGGGAGAAAGGTGCAATGTGCAGAAAATCCATTGATTTAACTGAAATTCCTGTAAAAACTAAAAATCATTTTGTTGAAGTAAGTACCAAACTATCTGTGAATCTTACAAATGTTTTTTCTCTGTTAATTTGCACTTGAAGTTTTTGCAAAAGGTTACTTATATGCAAGATTAATTATAAAGTACCTTAGTAAAAAGACAATAATATATCGTTTCTGGTCTTTACGTAATCGAACTATATCGCGAGAGCCTATTGAAATCGTGAATCGGCTATCCTAAGATATTGTCTTGCGCTCGACTGGTTCAACCCAAACCATGACTCCGCTTTCTCATTCCACGAATATTCGAGATTCTGGAGTCCGCTATACAGAATTTAGACAGCCCACATCGCCACAGGCTCCCTAGAATACCAGATAGGTAGAAGGTGACACGCCCTGCTCAGACGATGTATGACAATGAAGCTTGCGATTTGAACGCATCGCACAATCCCACCTCATCAAGTATTTCGAGTTCCGAAGCCGCCAAAAGTTGAGTCAACCTCCTAACTTATACCCCGTTAAGCAATTTCTAACGAAGCCAAGCCTTATCAGCACTTTGCCGGAGAAGGCTAGACACAAAGCCCAAAAATTCAAAGTCTAATGGCTTGCAGCGAGGATTTTATTCCGAAATCAATCAATGATTCAGTTTTAGAAAATTTTTTCCTGCTTCATGCATTTCACTCAGAAAAATATTTTTTGAATTCAACCAAAATTTAGTTGTATCAACGAAAAAATCTCTTTTGTGCAACCAAAAATAATTTTCTTGGATACAATTTTATTAAAGCAAACAAGTATTAAATTTAAGAAAATAGTTTGGTTAGATTAAGTGAATTTTTTTCCAAGTGGAGGAACGTACATCTTATTATTTAATTCAGTAATTTTTTTTACTAATTTCAACCAGTGACAAAATCCTAGCCATATAGGTATTTTATCTTGAGTGATTCTTCAATTTTTATAAATGGTACAACTAATTTCGTGACAAAAAGGCAGTCACTGATTGTAGATAGTAAAAAAACTACTGATTGAAATACTAGGAATTGATATACCTATTGATCTTTTTTCTAAATCTGAATGGTAATGGTAAGTATTCCACTGATTACAATTGATGTATACACACTGGCGTATCAGTGATAATTTACTGCCCATCATTCACAGTCTTCTGATTGATCAGTGTATATACGCTGATTGTAATCAGTGCTATACACTCAGAAAAAAGATTTGATTGAATCAAAAAAATTATTTGTTTGAAACACTTTCTTTGATGTAAAAAAATGATTTGTTTAAATGAAATAAAATTTGTTTGATTCAAACAAAGTATCTTTGAACCAAATAAATATTTGTTCAAATCAAATAAATTCCTGCCTTAAATCAAACAAATTATATCTTTGACCATATATCAATGCATTAATTTCTTTGTTTTGAAGAAACATTAATTTGATTCAAACAAATATTTATTTTGTTCAGAGATATTTTGTTCGAATCAAACAAATTTTATTTCATTTAAACAAATCATTTCTTTAAATCAAAGAAAGTCTTTCAAACAAATCATTTTATTTGATTCAATCAAATTTTTTTTCTGAGTGTACTTTTAACCGATTTAGATTCAGAGAATAGTAAACATTTCTACTAATTCATTTAGTTGCTATTCAATTACCAAATTATAGTTAAATTTGACTATAAATTAATAGAAAATTATTTTCTATCAAAAATGCTTACCGAAGTAATCAATCGATAACGCAATATTTTAATTAGAAGTTTTATACCCATTTTGATTTAGTCAACAGTTTATCCGAAAATTTACTGAAAACAGAAATTGACATTTTGCTCAATTCCAGTTCTGCTACCGGCTTTTGTGATGTGAATTTAAAAATAAATAAAATGGCACTTTGTATTCCCTTAATCCAGAGTAAAAACGTGGAACTTTCGTATTTGAGGAAATGGCATCAAGGTCATAGCTTGAATAGGAAAAGTTAGGTTTAATCGACACTTTGGCGACAGCTGGTAGAAAGAAGAAGTAGAGTAACCTCTCAAAAGGTATTCAGTGGCTTCCATATCCATACCAGCAATGACCAAGTCCCTGATTTCAAACAATTCCCATTCAGGAGGTACTCCCTAGTTCTTCGGTCCGACTAAGAACCTCGCCGCTATATCGAAGTCCGATCGTTTCCGGTCTTCTTTTTTTCTCTTACTTTTCAAGCTTTCTCTCTTGATATTTCTTTGCGACTCATTTACTTCTTAGACTTTGTTTTTCTTAGCTTTGCAGATTTAGCAAAAGTAAGAAAGTATCTGTCATGAAAAATGCCATTTAGCTTGTGAGTTTATCGATTTCAGAGATATTAGTTCGCTCGAGGAGAGGCCGAATGTTAATGGTGTATAAAACTGAGTAGCAGCTGTTCTTTATCATCCAAGCAATCAATGAAATTCTACACCACGTATTCCATATTTTACCCAACATTTATTATCATTTAACCAGTATTCAAGCTGATTAAAGATAATTATTTGTCATTTAAAAATACAACTAAAATATGCTTACGTTGCAATTCCATTTTTCTGGAATTTAAACTATTGTTGGAAATTATAGGATCAGTTTTTATCTTAATTTTTATAATAAGAAGTTGGCATTTTTTTCCCTATAATAGCATGAAAGTTGATGAAAACTTGCACCCGATGAGCCCAAGTTGAAGGCAAAATGTTAATTTTATAGGAATGTATTCCAAAAAACGTCAAAGTTCTACTCCGGGGTTAAAGATGATATAAAAATCGTAAAATTTAAAAAATGTTTAGCTTCTTACAATAATTTTTTAAAGTCAATGTATATTATATTTTCATTGAATTTAGGAATATTTTTGATTTTTGAATTCATGTATAGAGCACAATCTTTATTTGAAATTTTACGACCTTTTTTTTTATCATTTTTAATCCCAGAGTAGAATCTAGGAAAAAAATTCGAAAAATATCTTAATTATTTAGAAAATTTATCTTAAGACTTACCTTTAAAATGAGATTAAAATCTTTTTAAAATGTTATTTATTTTTAGAATTATTAATATTTTACAAAATTATCGAAATTTGAACTTTTTTGCAATTTTTTTTTTATAAAATTAACATTTTGTCCTCAATTTGGGCTTATTAGGTGCATAATTGTACTAATTTTCGTGCTATTATAGGGTGAAAATTTCCACTTTCTATTATAAAAATTAAGACAGTTTAACAATAACTGAACCTATAATTTTCGACGGTAGTGTATTTTGCAAACTTTTTCCTCAGTTTAATTTGTAGATTAAATAAAATAATCAAGAATAATGAAAAATAGGAATTTTGTTATCACTCGTAAAAAATTAATCCTTCTAAAATTACTGAATTTGTTAAGATATGAGAAAAACTTGATAGATATTCGAAAATTTTCAGTAAAGTTTCTCGAACTATTAGGACAATTTACAGAACTTCCGCAAAATCTTTCATAATTGCCCAGCAATAAAAACTCTGCATTTTGGTCCACGAAAATTAGTGAACTCAGCAGTAAAATGCGCATTTTAAGATAATTGTTATAGATTATGTCCAAAATTTGATTAGAATGTTTGTACCATTCGTAATACGTAATAAATACGTAATTTTAATTGATTTTTTTTTCATATCCTAAACGTCGAAATAAATTCGATAAAATTTAAAGAACTAATTCTTTCCGTGTAATTTCCTCAATAAAACATTTTTTTCTAAAATGATTATATTAAATTGTTTTCTTCAGGAGTTCAATTACTTTTCTATTACTTTTCACATGTCCCAAAGAGGAAGAAGTAAATATAAAATGTCCTATGAAAATGGAAGCATTCGTTGTTTTAGTTTTCTCCTCGTTTAAACTAATAATAAAGGTTTAAAAATAATAAAGATTGTTATGTTTTTGACTAGTGCAAAACGAAAAGCTTT
Organism: Diplolepis rosae; assembly: GCA_030998225.1. Lineage (NCBI taxonomy): Eukaryota > Metazoa > Arthropoda > Insecta > Hymenoptera > Diplolepididae > Diplolepis > Diplolepis rosae. Next base: position 17,135,979 of record JAPYXD010000710.1, on the reverse strand, counting down.
GATTTTGTAATCTCGAGCATACAGCTTGAAATATTAATCTTGGAAGGTAATTTAGTTAGACGAGGAAAATCTCTTATGGCGCGTAGAATGTAAAATTGTAGCGTGGATTCAGAACGAAGTTTCGTAAATGCAAGTATAACCAACCTCCGACTCAACATTGAAAAGCGTGACAGTGTTACGCCGTGCAAAATAGAGTTGATTATATTTTGCTTTATGGCATCGCATCATTCGCAACGTCCACCATCTGTATATCCTTTTTGCAAAACTACGTATCTTTGATTAAGATCTTTTTGCTACCTAAACATTTTAGTGATGCATCATCCAGTTGAATTTCAGAGAAGTGTGTCCTCATGGTTTTTAACTAAGTTGCAGTTTGCCAAAGTAAAGGTAATTTGATTTTAAGGTTGCGTTCAAAGTCTCGAAGTATACCTCAGCATCTCTACGTTTAAATTTCTAAATAATTGCTTTCATGATATTCTGCTTTTAGTAAAATAGCGAACGAGGATGTTAAATAAACTAAGGTAAAAGCATATTTTTATTTTTTAAACGACCTATTAAGACCATTTATAACTTATCGATTCCTACCTTACCGACATTCATTGACAGGAAATGTCGATACTTTTGTATAAGAGAATGACTAATTAACGTTTCCTCTAAAACGAATAATCTTATTCGGATCTCTCCTCGCGCGAGTCATGTCCAGGCATGAAACACAAGGAGAAACTTTTTATATCAATTTTTACTATAGTATTTTTCAATTTAGGGAAAAACTTATCACTTTGAGAATTTTTGTTAGTAAAAATACTAAACCTTATAATAATGATACGAAACTTCAGCATAGTTCATAGCAAATTTTACTATAGTTTATATACTAAAGTTTCATATCATTATTATAAAGTTTAGTATTTTTACTAACAAAAATTCTCAAAGTGATACGTTTTTCCCTAAATTGAAAAATACTATAGTAAAAATTGATATAAAAAGTTTCTCCGTGCACTTTTTCATTAACATTCTGCCTGTCAAGAAAATTCTACAATTTCCAATATTTTCTATAATATTATTTAAATTGAAAAGCTTTAATACTTTCAGATCGATGTGTTCTTGAATTTATAAAATTATTTTTTTAAATATCTACAATACTCTACAGAGAAAGTTATTTTTCGATGTTTATGCAGAAATTATCATTCCCAGAGGCTAGTTTTCATCAACTGACAATGAATCTTCAAAATACAATCTGTAATATGATAGGTGGAGGCAGTTCAAATCTAAAGCTCGTTACAAACGTATTTATCGTTTAAAATTTCACAAGAAAGAACTCAGAGAAGCCAATTACGAAGATATCGAATATTTATTAAACAGTCATCAGTGTATGTTGCTTTCGAAAAGAAAATGTAACTCGCTGTTTGCAGCTTTTTCTTTTCTACTTGACAACAATCGCATTCTGGCCGCATTCGTGCGAGTCCAATCTCGAATACGAGTTACGCCCTATCATCGAAATACGCGAGCGAGGTTTTCTTATTATTTCTCTCAAATGCTCCAGTACAAAATATTAGTGTTCAGGGCGGCTATCCGCAAAAGCTTTACGACTTTTTAATAGACGCGGAATTTAACATCGCCTAGAAAGCATTGCAATATTGAATAACTTCCTATCGTAGAAAAATCTTCCTTAAGTTTTAAAAGCAATCTCTTACTCCCCTTTCAAACATTTTCAACATTAATAATTTTCTGTCATTTTCAATTTTCATATACTATATTCCAGTTTATGAAAAAATGCGTCATATTGAGAACTTTTGATAGGGAAAATATAATATTTGAAAAAAGTAGCAAGTTTATGTGAAGAACTTGATACATTTTTGAGTTCAAATTGCATGAAATTTTTGTTTTCAAAATTTGGGAAATGGTACTCTCTAAATCTGAATCAGTCAAAATCTACTGATTATCAGTGAAATTTGACTGATTCAATTAGCTAAAAAGAGGTTACTGTAAATCAGTAAAACTTCACTGATTACTTCAGTGGAAACCAACTTATTTAACAGTGAAAAATACTTTTTTCACTGATTCAATCAGTGAAAATTAACTTATTTGTCAGTGAAAAATATTTTTGCACTGATGAATCAGTGAAAAGCCAAATTACTGATTCAATCAGTGAAAATTCGACTGATTGAGATTTAGAGAGTAGAGAAAATAAAAACAGACGTAGATGAACTACTTTTTTTCATTTTCCAAACCAAAAGTTGTCTATCTATGTCCGTTTTGATCTTTTCTACCATTTCCCAAATTTTGAAAACAAAATTCCCGCTGCCATAATTCGCAATATGGCATATTTTTCCGTAAATTGAAACATAATAGATTTAAATTTAGAAACGCTATTAGTGTATATATTCATATCTAAATTATTATATTTTTGTCATAAACATATTTTTAGGTAGATAAGAAATACTTGAAAGATATTTTATTCGGGTCGCATATCAAAATTGTGATTGCTGTTGCCCCTCTCAGCAAACCTAATTGCATGGTTAACTGATTTGAATGCAATCAGTTAACGCTACACTAGTAAGTTGTGGTGGTCGAGTAATCAATGCCTTCGATAAATTTGGGTTGAATTTTAACAGTACAAGATTGAATTTCAACCCCCAATTTTGCGACTAGTGGTTTTACACACGTACGCTTTCGTAGCATCAAAATCGAAACAATATTTCATTAGAAATAAATGATTTTAGATTGCGACTTTCAATATGAAAAAATGTATTTCCCATTTAACGCTTTTCAAATTTATCTCAGACAATCTTCTTATAAATATTATAAAATAGTCCGCTTCTTGTCAAATGCTTTTCCTGCTTTTAACTGTTTACACGTCATAATATTTTTCCGAGAAAGACGTCTCGGGATTACATTTATTTTGATGAAAAAGCATTTCATAATATCTTGTGAATAAGGAAAATAAAACATATTTCTCTAGGGTGAATGAAAGTTTTAATCATAAACTCTACAATACTGCTTGTTAAATAAAGGGAAGCTTTTGTAGTGATCTTCGAAAATTATTATTTTCCGATATTGCTTTGAGTCTTATTTATTTTCGTTTTGTTTATTGAGGCTTCGAAGAGAAAATTGAACCTTGGATCGATTATGCGTTACAAGTAATACTATTGTACATAACACCTGGGTTCTGAATTACTGAAGCAAGAAACTCGTTAGGAAATGCACCTTCTGCTTTGTTTAGTTTGTATTCTACTTTAAATAGTCTATGACTTCTTAATGTTGATCAACCCTTTTTTTATGCTGAAACAAAGATAAAAATTTTACTTTTAAGCTATAATTTCCTACGAACATCTTGCTAGGTTTTAAAGTCTTATTTGACTTACTATTACAAGCTAAAGCCATCCTATCAACGTAAAATCGCTCGTAATATCCTCTTTGCTTTGTTCAACGTAGTAAATATCTCAAACAGAGTTTTAACATTATAAATGCCATCAATATTGCTTTGCTTCAACTTCTTAATAATATTACTTTTGCAACCATTACAGAGCTAGTAAAGCCGTTTGTGAAAATGTATTTATTTTTTGTTTTTTATCCTATAAAGTGAACTAATGTTCAGGCAGCCATTCGGAAATTCCATTAGCGCATTGCCTGCGGTAGAAAAATTTTCCCTTGAGACCTTACATCGATTTTACTAGATAGCAAATAAGAAGAGACTTTAAAGATACATGATTAAAACTCCAAGATTCAGTCAGATAAATTCATAAATTCTCTTTCATTCGTGTCGGTTTAAGTAACTTTGATTTCTGAACTTTATTACACTCAGAAACAAAATTTGTTTGATTCAAACAAAATATCTTTGGACCAAATAAATATTTGTTCGAATCAAATAAATTTCTGCCTTAAATTAAACAAATAATATTTTTTACCATATATCAATGCATTAATTTCTTTGTTTTGTAGAAAAATTCATTTGATTCAAACAAATATTTATTTGGTTCAAAGATATTTTGTTTGAATCAAAGAAATTTTATTCCATTTGAACAAATCATTTCTTTAAATCAAAGAAAGTCGTTCAAAATAATCATTTTCTTTGATTCAATCAAATATTTTTTCTGAGTGTAAAAACAATTTGAATTTATATCATTAGAAAGAGGAGAAATGACCAACCTCGGACTGTGTAAAATTGTAATCCTTATTTATTCATCTTGACAACGTTTCGATGACTAAATGTCATCCTCTTCAGATCATCTTACATTTAATGAATTTGAATTTCTTTTAATCTATATACAATAAAAAACATAATTGTAAAATTGTTAACAATAACTGAACATAAGAAACCAATCAAAAAAATTACCTGTCATTACAAACACAACATTTAGTCACATCACTAAGATTTTGACGAAGTCAATAAATCGCAGTCAGCAACTTTCCATGATGTTTTAAATTTGGAAAAAACAACATCATTGGAGAAATGTGTCACTATTAATATTAAAAACAATTGTAGTCAAATTTTGTAAAAATCCAATTGACATGTTGTGGCTTTAGATTCATTTGACATATTATTCTTAAATAATTTTCTCCACTATTTTACAAAAAAACGTTGAAATTATAATTAAATTTGTCTGATTAAGTGGCATCATTGTACCATACGATCAGATACTACTAAGGATTTAAACGCAAGCTAACGGAATAATAGAGGACAAATTTGATAACAGTATCGTAGCAATAGAAAACATCGAAATACAAGTGTAGTAGAATATAGAATCAAATTTTTATTAAATACTTTTGTTTAAAAGATTGTTTTATATTATATAAGTTGATCTAAAATTATATCATATGAAGGATTGTAAAATAGTGGAGAAAATTATTTAAGAATAATATGTCAAATGAATCTAAAGCCACAACATGTCAATTGGATTTTTACAAAATTTGACTACAATTGTTTTTAATATTAATAGTGACACATTTTTTCAATGGTGTTGTTTTTTCCAAATTTAAAATATCATGCAAAGTTGCTGACTGCGATTTATTGACTTCGCCAAAATCTTAGTGATGTGGCTGTCAATGTTGTGTTTGTAATGACAGGTAATTTTTTTGATTGGTTTCTTATGTTCAGTGTTCAGTTATTGTTAACAATTTTACAATTTTGTTTTTTATTGTATATAGATTAAAAGAAATTCAAATTCATTAAATGTAAGATGATCTGAAGAGGATGACATTTAGTCATCGAAACGTTGTCAAGATGAATAAATAAGAATTACAATTTTACACAGTCTGAGGTTGGTCATTTCTCCTCTTTCTAATGAAGAATTTCGTTCGGACGTAAAACCTTTTATAGAATTTATATTAGTATAAACTCAAAATCATTTCAGCATCCAAGCTGAACTATAATTCAAAATTTCAAGTTATCCGAATTGTTTCGGATTACTTGGAAGTTTTAGTTAAACTTTATTGGAAGATTTCTCGTGTTGGTGAAATTGTACACTCTGGTGTGTAATAATTTCCAAAATACTTGGCGTTAATATTTTGTGAGCTATGGCATCAAAATTCAACTTATGATTCAGAAACACAAGTTCATCATGAACATAAGGTACAGTAGTTTACTATTTCCCTAGTGAAATAATTCGTTTTCAAGGATCCATGCAGCAACAGGGGTTAATTCGTTACCAGGTAGAGATTTTCCCATGTAAAAGGGAACTTTAGACGATAAGAATAGTATAGATAGCAGGGACGAAACCATTCGTTTGCTAAACACTTCTAATTTATTTTTCATGCCCCTTTAACCCCAGGCATTTCTTCAATTTTTCATGAACCTAAACAATTGCTTTTCTGTTCCGAATCAAACGACAGATTTTTCTTCTGGAATGTTTGAATGTTCATGAATCAAATCATATAATTCTTAAGAGGAAAGTAATATTGAATATACTTTATTGAAAAGGAAGGAAATGTGAATATGATGGACTTGTCAAAAACATTCTTTTACGATTTGAAAATGCTATCAAAGCATCTGCTGGTTTTTTTACTGCAACGAAAATTGAAATTGATTACTTCTATCGTTAGACGTAAAGATGATAATTAAAAATGGTAACAAATTGTACTCCGGCTATCAAAAGAGATTACAGCAATAATATTTTAAATAGCGCGTATTCCCTGTTGATCATTGGGGGTTCTAATGTAAATTTCCGTTTTTGATTTTCTTATCTAAAAATTTTGTTGAAAATAAATGATATTAAATTTTTTGTTGCAGAAAAATGTTTCTAACTTCAGTGAAGTTATTTTTCTCCTAAGATATATTTAAACTCTAATTTAAAAAGTCTAAAATTCGATTTTTTTTTCACAAAAAGTTCCTTGAAGTTTAAATACAAATTGAGAAGATTGTTAAAAGAGAAAAAATAGTTACAAAAATGGAGATTTTTTGAGTGAAATGTTTTTGCTCGAAGATAAAAATACCCATAGCCAAACAATTTTGTTAAATGAGTCAAGATATTTAGTTGAGTCAAATAAAATCCAAGTAAATTTTGGTTCAATTAACCAAATATTTTTGAGTGCTCATAAAACAGATATTTTAGTTAGCAAAAATTTCAAAATTAACTATCTATTAATATTTATTATGTTTGATTTGTTATAGTGCCTTTAAGGGGGTAGTTCACTATGCGGGCCCAAAAAAACAGTCTTTATGATTTTTTTATGGAAAGAATATTGTGAATCAATATAATTTTAATTAACACTTAATATTATATCTTTCAACATTTAAAACATTTTTTTTTAGATTTTTGTTTTTTATATTCGACGATATAGTTCGTGGAAATCGGTATCTCAAAAAAAGGCACCCTCATGGCGCAGGTGATTTTGGGGCTTGTAATTAGTATATCTGAAAAATTCAAAAAGATCATTAATCTACATGAGTGTGGTTATCCTTGAAATTGCAATAATATTTGAATATCAAAAAATAACAAAATTGAGGACTTCAGGCTTTAGGTTTCCATTTTTACGATTTCTTTTCGGTAAAAAAAAGGTTTAAAAATATGATAATTATTATCTAGATCGATCATTTTAGTTCCGATAATGCGCATATTATTTCGAATATCTTGTTAAAATTTCATAAGGATTCATTAAGTAGCTTTATAAAAATCATCTACATCTTCCGATAAAAGTGATTTTTAACAAAAACGCGCTTAAAGTGTTGAAAACATTTTTTTCATACGTAAAATACTTCGAATTGAGTCCTGAAATTTTGTTTGCATAATTTTTAATAGTTTCACTTTCAAATATTGTCTATTTTAGAGTGAAATAAAGTATCCCTCTATGGACAATAAAGTTTAAAGATTAAGTTTATACGTCCTACATTATAAATTATTAATACTACTGTCATATGATAAGTCGTCGAACGTAAATGATTGCGTAGAAAGAATGAGGATACTGAAGCGGAAAATTACAGGTAGCTGCATCACGTGACATGGCCACAGGGATACTAAGGTAGTTTCTGCGACGATTACGGTTTGGCTCGAATTGATCGTAACGCAAAGATAACAGTTAATAACTCAATTCCCTCGAGTGGTGTACTAATGGTATTTCTATCTTTGTCTATTCCGTATCTCGAGATATTCCAAATGCAAAAGCAGGCGCAATCGAAACTCCATAATTCCCAAGTGATGAATATATACTACAATTATGAACTCGAAGGGTGTTGATTGTAAGGGCTTTCTCAATTTTCAAACAATCGAATTCCTAACTACTATCATATCTTGTAACTCACCTGTTTTCTGAAAATGACAAAGTAGATTAAAATTTAACATTTCCTTTAAGGTAGTTGATCCACGAAAATTAGACCTCAGGCAAAAATAGATAATTTTGCTTTCAAGAATAGCAATATTGTTATTGAAGGGCTATTTTGGAAGAGAAAAGATTAATTTCCATGAAAAAATTTGAAATGCAAAAAAATAATTTTATTAATTAATTTTATTTTTGCCCCAACTTCTTTTCTTATCGCTTCTTACCAAATTTAAAAAAATTATGCGATTTTAATAAATTGCAAATCACTTTTTCAAGAAAGAGGTTCCCTACAACTTAACCATTTCCAATTTTCGAAAATGAATAAATTATTATCAAATTCGGCAATTTGTTTATAAAAATTTCGTTTTGGAAAATGTTTTTTTAATGTTTTCAACCATTAAAGAATTTATTTTTAAAAATTAGAAACGGTGAAGTTGTGGGAAATCTTTTCCCTGAAAAAATGTTTCATGATTTATTAGAATCGCATAATTTTTTAAAATTTGACAAGAAGCAATAAGAAAAAAAGTTGGGTTGAAAATAAAATTTATTAATAAAATTATTTTTCTGTCTTTCAAATTTTTTTCATGTAAAATAATCTTTTCTCTTTCAAAATAGCCCTTCAATAATAATATTGCTATTCTTGAAAGCAAAATTATCTATTTTTGCCTGATGTCTAATTTTCATGGATGAAACTACCTTAAGAGTTTAATTTGATGAATAATTTGCAGTGTTTACCACGTTATCACTCAAAAGTAAGGCTTTAACGTTACCACTATTTATTGAGAACTATAACGTGTTACCTTCACCGTTACTGAAAAAATAACGCGTTACGTACCTTACCCTTATTTTTCAATTAAAATGTTAATACATATTTTCAATTTCCTATAAATTTTAGGAGACTTCTTTTGTTTGAGGAAGAATTTGTGTGAACAGACGGAAAAAATTGAATCTAACCGACTATTTCCTTAGTTTTTTTGATTTATAATTTTCTTTTATTGAATTTTTTTGGTGAAAGTGGGGAAAGTTTCATCTAGAAGCAAATAAGTGATGAAAAATTTGAATCAGATAGAAATTGTATATTTTTTATCCGATTGAAACTTTTCATGAGTCATTTTATTCCAGATAAAATTTTCCACATTTTTACTTTAAAAAATGTCGATTGAAAATTACTTGAAATAAAAAGAAATATGAAAAAATAGTCACTTTGATCAACTTTTTTTTTTGATTAGTTGTCCAATTCTTCCTCAACGAGAAAAATTGATTATAAAATCTAATATCGAGGTCCAGTGACTATGGGACAGCTATTTAGATTATAAATACTATAATCTAGATTATAAGTATAATCCAGATTATAAGTAACATAACCTACAATTTTTTCTATATTCTAACATCATACCGCTTATAATCGAGATTATAGCTTTTATAATTCAATTGGCTGTCCTATAGTCACTGTACCTGGATATTAAATTTTATAATCCATTTTTCTCCGCGTAGAGAGCAATTAGGACTATTGCTGTGAAAAGAAATAATTACCATTTAAAAAACATAATAGTACCATAGATAACATTATAGAGGAAATACGTTTTTCGATTGCTTTTTGTGACATTCGATGTAACACAAAGCATCATTTTGAATGGTCATAAAATAACGTACAGATAACCTTCCTTTTTCAAAAAAGTTTGCTCGAATCAACAAATCTTCTCTAAATTTCATTTAGGATTCAGTAAAATTTACAAAATACCAAAAAAATCCGAGTTTAATTCTAAAAATAAGTACCTAACTTTGAATTTAACGAATCTTTTTTCTGCACTTAGATGAATTTTGAAACAAGTTTTGTTGATCGGAGTATTTGTGTATTCTCAGTGTGAATCTAACGATCGGTTCGAGAAAGATAACACAAACGGTTTGACCTCAGGTTTAAGAACAAGACTCGTACAGCATCTAAATCCGGATATATCTCAGAGAATGTACGTTGGCCAGTCGTGTCTAGAGTCTAGAAAATGGTGGTAACCCAAGAGTATGTTTGGCACGAAACTAGAGCGGGATGAGGGGAAATGGGATGAGCATATGGTTAAATCGTAATGGTAGTAAGGGTGATATATTTAAACCCTACAAAGTTTGGTACTCGGGAACGAGGGGCTTCTAGGGTGGCGGGCGTGCCTCGCATAAGTTTACATTATCTTACCATCTGATAGCGACTGCCATCCAGACTCTGCATGGACCAAAGTATGAGAGAATCCCCCCAGAAAGGCTTCCGAAGAGTCGCTTTGAAAATAATGAAAGGGATATAGAGAATTAAAAAAAAAACCTTTACTTGGTTTCCTATTCCACAAATGATTCTAAGATATAAAATGTTTCTTATCCTCTATTCGTTCTAGAAAATTCTTGAACTCTGAGATTTTCCATTGAATAACTGTGAAGGAAAAAAATACTAATAAGAATTTGAGTTTTCCGATAAACGCCGAATGGAAAATTTCCAAAGCAGATTTCCGCAAGTCTGTGACACGTGGCTGCAATCTAATTACATTAAGTCCCGAGAAATTACTCGAGAAATCAACTTGGCAAGTTGAAAGTAAAGACCACGAAACTTGGTGACAAGCCAAACACTCACAGGGATACGAAAATCCGCTCCTGACAACCACTATATATTATAATAACTCTTCCTTACCTTTTGTAAAAGAGCCAATTAATCTGACATTTTCAAGACATTATAATCTAAATTATTTCAAATCACCAGGACAAATGTATTTTTAATAAATTCAGAAGTACATTTCTACTGTCATTTTTAAGGCCATGGATTAACCAGATCACCTGACCAAATTCCTGTAAAAGTTCGTGTAAGGTAACTTTTTTATTTTTCAAAATATCTTTCTGAAAATTTGGAAAATTTTGTAAAATTTTCTACAGTTAACCGTAATTGTCGATAAATTTCCGAACTTTTTTCAAATTTCAATTTCAAAAGAAGTTAACACAGTGCTTTTTTGTCTTTTGTTACGTTTACTAAATTTTCAGAAAGATATTTTGTAAATGAAAAAAGTTAAAACGAAGAAATGTATAATTTAGTCACTCTCTAAATCTGAATCAGTCAAAATCTACTGATTATCAGTGAAATTTCACTGATTCAAATAGCTAAAAAAAGGTTACTGCGAATCAGTCAAATTTCACTTATTACTTCAGTGAAAATTAACTTATTTAACAGTGGAAAATATTGTTTTCACTAATTTAACAGTGAAAAATAACTGATTTAACAGTATAAAATATGGTTTTCACTGATGAATCAGTGAAAAGGCAAATCACTGATTCAATCAGTGAAAATTTTACTGATTCAGATTTACAGAGCAAGTGGTCCGATTGATCCATGGCCTTAACAGTGATATTTTTTGCTAAGGAACTTGATCAATGCACATTTCTTGAAAATTTGTATATCAAATTCAATATAAAAGTATATAAAATCATTTTCATATATATTATATGACTTTTAATATACGCAATTATAAAATTTAAGTGCCGATAAAATTGAATATTTTCTAGATTCTGTGGCAACTCATTAATCATTAAAACTGGTAGATGATATTTTATATCAATTTAATCATCAATATTACCTAACTTTCCCATTAAGTATTTCAGAAATAGTCCACCTAGAACAATTAAATATATCATTATTGAATGCAAGTAGCTTTTATCAAATAAATCTAAATTGATTTAGATTAAAATTGAATATAAAACTAAAATTGTTCCTAGAAATAAAGGCTCTAATTTTTTAAATATGATGGAATTATTAAAATTATTATTATTGATAAAATAATGCATAAAAATACGAAATTATTGACAAATCCTCAATTTATATTCATTATATATATTATAAATTTGTTATAAAATGTTCACTAATAAACTTGAGTTAAAAATTCCTCTGAATATGAAAATTCGTGATATGTAGAAGTGCTTACACTTTAGGCTGACTACCCTAGTAACATCTGTCGAGTTTTCGTCTAGTTCAATCTAGAAACTAGCAATTTTCTGCTGAATCAAGCTAGATCAGATTAATTTACAAGTAATTTGAGACTTACTTCCAAGTTTTACTTGTCCAAGTTTTTAGCAAGTAAAACTCGTAAGTAACTAGTAAGTATTAGTCAAGTAGCGAGTTTCTTACAAGAAATAGCGTTACATTACTGGCGACTTACTTGTCAATCGTCTAGTATAACTTGCTAGTTTCTTGGAAAAAGCTAGAAAAAAATGTTACCAGGGATTTTTTTAATAACTTAGATATTATAAATAATTCAAAATTGAATAATTGCGTATAATCAGATTGCATGAATTGTTAATTTTGATGTATTAAATTAAATATACCAGTTTATTGTTCCACAAATAATATTTCCGACAGCGTATAACGTATTTATACATGTAAGTTAAAAAAATGATGTATTTTTGACACGTGTACAATGAAAGGAACTTACAGTAACTCTACATTACGTGACCCAGCGAAAAAATGAGTAAATGCCTCGAATCTTATGGACGTACCTTTTTTGAACACGCCATAGTGTAATTATTTTACCTCATTAAGAACTTTATGTCCTCCTTGAGAGCTTAATCAAACTCGATTGATCAGCTATGTTTACAGATGACTTAAGGTAGACTCGATAAGAATTACGACAACCCACATTCACAATACATCTAACAATGGAAATCTTAGCACCCGGCCAAAAAAAAAAAACGTTTGGGCTTGGTTATCGTGTTTAAACTCATAATCACGCAATGAAAAGTAAGGAATGATTAATTCGAAGAAGCAATCGTTAAATTTTCAGATTTGCAAGTATGTCTATTTATTTTTAGTTCAATATTCATAAAATACAACAGATTCGAGTTTCCATCTAAATATTGCGTTCAATTCAATATGAAATTATTAGCCAACTCAGTTTAAATTAAAAGATTCATGGCCCTGGAATATATAATTTTGCTAATACGTAGTTAATTAAGCTACTATTCATCGAATGATTTTCACTGGCCTGTTCCCTTCATAACTGGCAGATATGAAAGAGATGAACTATCCAAGAGACTAGAGTGAAAAAGAAAGAGTAACACAACTCAATTTAATCCCCGTGCACGCGCAACGCGGGATTGAATAGGTGGCTGAACGGGCCATTTTCCATTATTTCTCTAAAAAGAGCTCGACGCTCTGAACACGATAACCAAAGTAATTCACCTCATTTCTGTTAACATTGTTAAGGCTACGAATTCCCATTTTATAGTATAAATTTGTCCTTGACAACAATTTCAAATTGGGATATGCATGGAAAAAGGTCATGTTACATGCAAGTAAGATATTTCTTGTTTTTCAAAATTTATCGAAAATACCAAGTCTCAGATCGACCAAATCTTTGAATATTTATCCACAAGCTGTTGACGCGACACATTTATTTGTTTTCCTCGCTTTCGCGAGATCCGGCAGAATACAAGCATCGCTCTCGTAGTAAAATGGAAAAGGCACGAAGGCACGTATTTTTCGATCTTTGGTGTATTCGATTCCAGCCAGATGTCGCCAATGCATAAATATGTATTAATTGCAGATAGGAACCAGCCTGTGATTTTACCTCTTCTTCCCTCTTTTCATGGCTTTATTCTCTCTCTCTCTCTCCCTCTTTTTCTCTCTTTCACTCGACCTTTCTATTGAGTCTTTCTGGTTCTAATAGTATCAGCAATGCCTACTGTCCCTTTGTGTAGCCACTCACCGTGCGTTATCCAAGGGACTTAATTTTCCCAATTTTGGCTGTGTCCTGGCAACCGCATGGTACAATTTATGCCACCTACCCTTGCCTATCGAGTAATACCTCGAGGACAGACTAATACCTCTCAACGATTTAGGCATGACCCGTGCAAATACAGGCTGCTTGTAATATATTACGACACAAAGTATTCCTACAAAGCTTTACGAAATCTCATAAGAATAGAAGTTTCACCAAACTACTAAGCAACCCGTTTCACTTACATTGAAATAGAAGATCTCTTGGGATTTCTACGTTTCATATTATGAAAGTAATTTCTTTCTTGTTAAGGTATAGTTGCCTCGCGGGAGAGCAGACTTCAGGATAAAAATATTTAATTATATGTTCGAGAATTGCGATATTTTTATTGATATTACTAAAGAGATAAATAACGAAAAAAACAACTGAATTGAAAATCGTATTCGTGGAAAAAGCGTTGATTAAGGTAGTTGTTGCGCCAAAAATCAGTCTCTGGAAAAAGAAGTTTTTCTATGATTTCAAGACTGGTAATTATTTAAATTAAATTAATTAAAAATAATATTTTAATAATGTTTTTTGTAATAGGATATTTCCTTATTATCGATCCATACCAAATTTTCAAAAATGGTGCGATTCTGATAAATCATGAATCATTTTTTTAGGAAAAGGATTCTCTACAACTTTACCGTTTCCGATTTTTGAAAATGAATCAATTATTATCAAATTCAGCAATTTGCTTATAAAAATTTCGTTTTTGAAAATTGTTTTTTAATGATTTCAACCATTAAAGAATTTATTTTCAAAAATCGGAAACGGTAAAGTTGTAGAGAATCCTTTTCCTAAAAAAATGATTCATGATTTATCAGAATCGCACCATTTTTGAAAATTTGGTATGGAGCGATAATAAAGAAATATCCTATTACAAAAAACATTATTAAAATATTATTTTTCATAATTTAAAAATTTTTTTTATTAAAAAGAGTGTCTTTTCTTACATATGACACGGCTGATGATATAATTACCAGTCTTGAAATCATAGAGAAACTTCTTTTTCCAGAGACTGATTTTTGGCGCAACAACTACCTTAACACAAATTTTTTAAACGCTTGTGAATAGGTCATGGTTAATGAGCGTCAATGGACATTGACAGGAAATGCTTCGGGACGTGAGCCACTTTATAGAAAATTGAACAAAACTTAATAAGATGACACGTTTTTTTATAAAAAAAAGTTTTTGGCTTTTTTCTCTGTTCCAATCGAAATCCAATTAATGGTTCTTTTACTTTGAACGGCAGATTTCAAAAGTATAACAATTATTTATCTTTCACTATGAAAAATATTTAGTTTATCCAACCAAAATTTAGTTGGATGAACTGAAGAATTTGCTTATTGTGACCACGTGACTTAATCATACATTTATTCTTTCATGTAAGATAACTTTTTTAATTTACAAAATATCTTCCTGAAAATTTGAATAATACAATAGAAGAGGATGAAGCGCGTCTATTATCTTCTTTTTGGTAAAAATTAAAAAAAAATTCGAAAACTTATCGACAATTACAGTTAACTGTAAAATTTTTACTCAAACGAAGTTGACATACGTTTTCTCTCGTGTTCTGTAGTATTTTTCAAATTTTCAAGAAGATATTTTGTAAAATAAAAAAGTTATCTTACATGAATTTTTACAGGAATTTGGTCAAACAAATATTTCAGTTGATTGAAGAAAATTTTGTTCGACTTAACCAAAGATCTTGGAAAATTTGACAAAATGGTTTGGTTTGATCAGGTGAATTTTTTTCTGGGTGTAGATCCTTTATTTTTGAGTTAATTCTTTTTCTTATCGTTAAACAATAATGATTTGAAAGTAATTCAGTTTTAAGAAATGATAGCTTGTTTTTAAGAAGGAGATTTTCCACGACTTGACTGCCTTTAAACTTTAAAAAGTAATTCATCCATTCCTAAAAATTATGAAAAAGTCATTTCCCTAAGAAACTATTTAAATTAATGATTATGTTTGGTATTCGTTAGTTTATTATTAAAAATTGGATAAGGGAAAGTTATGGAGAATCTTTTTCTGGTGAAAATAAATGTACATTTTTTCATTTTTGAAAAATTAGTATTCAGTAATAAGGAAAGTGATTAGTAAAAAATAACATTTCTTAATGCAATTATTCTTTTCTCTTTTGGACGATATCATTAATAATAATTTTACTATCCTTGAAGTTTTAATTGAATATTTTTTTCCGAGACCTGTTTTTCTGCGAGATAACTTCCTTAACATATAAGGTTTTTTTCGACGATATTTCGATATCCTGCATCAATTTAGAGACATTTTCCGATAACATTGTTGCAAATGGAAATTTTGCTTAAAAGATAAGAAATACGAACAGCAATTTTAAAAATAATCCCGCTAACACATTGAACAAGAATTGATATTTTTTGATAATTCTTGTTTTTAAAAAAACTTGAACTTTTTGATATCTAGTATCATATTAAAGATATTTTGAAACATGGATATTATTCACCTTTGAAATGAAAATTCCTCATAAATAACACGAAATAATAAGAAAAAAAATCAAAAGAGAAATTTTATCTCCCGGGAACATACAGCATAGATATAATTATGATTTTTTACATTCCAAGGATCCTAAAAGCTACAATGAATGTACCTAGAGAGCTTTTATATATTTTTTTCTTTTTTTGTAAACAAGCGGACTATGTAAAGTAAAACAGAGAAAAGTTACATATTGGGATAAAATGCTTGTACAAATATTTATATATATATAATCTAATTAAATTTATTGATTTGATAAAAAACAAACAGTTTTAACAAAAAAAATTGATTATATCGCAAAATGCTTTAATCTTCATAGTTAACGATTTCGCGGTTTTACCCCAGGATCTAGGAAAACGTAGATCTTTCGAAAATAAAAATACAGGTTCAGGTATGGTTAGTACTTCGATCAATGACCGCATCTGAATTTGCTCAGTCGTGGATTTTTCTACCTCAAAAACATGCTGAGTGTGGAATTGGCTTTTCGCCGAGAAGATGTGTTGACAATCGATAACTCAAATTTCCGCTATCCGCAGTATTTTATTTTTTTTTACTGACCGAAAGTCCAGACAAATCCCTTGACAAGTCGGATACAGCCGATTTTATCTGCAAACACAAGAGTTGGGGAGATAAGTGAAAATATATTCCGTCTTTAGCGATAAATTCTATTTTTGCGCTTTGCGTTCGGAGATTTCTGAATCTCGCCCTTCGCGTCCGGATATATGTAACTCTCATCCACAATTGTATTTTATTCCTCAGAATAAAATACTGCAGTATTTAATTGACTATTTTCAAGAACGTAATTATGAACTTAATTTTTTTTCAAAGTTCCTTCAACTTTGAGGAATACACTTTCGTTACGGCTCTGGCGCTCGATAAACACTTACGCAATCTCGTAAAAACCTCAAAGCAGCTTAACCTTTGAGGCAGATTTTCTCACCACCGCACTCGTGCTTCATTCTCGATCAAAGTAACGTGATAATTATATGAATAATTAAAACTCAACTATGAGGATTAATTATTGCCATCTACTTTTTATAAAAACTTCAATAACCAATAGTAACTACTCAATCACTCTCTATATGAAAAATTGTTTGTCAAAACTATGACAACATTTCACATACTCTAAATTCCGATTTCCATCCCAGTACACGGAGAAACTTGTTATATCAATTTTTACTATAGTATTTTTCAATTTAGGGAAAAACGTATCACTTTGAGAATTTTTGTTAGTAAAAATACTAAACTTTATAATAATGATATTAAACTTTAGTATAAACTATAGTAAAATTTGCCATGGACTATGCTGAACTTTTAAATAATAATTATGATGAAGTTTAGTATTTTTACTAACAAAAATTCTCAAAGTGATACGTTTTTCCCTAAATTGAACAATACTATAGTAAAAATTGATATAAAAAGTTTCTCCGTGTAGTTTGACAATGTTTCCTGATATTTGGCCTCTCTTCTCTAATAATAAGCTTGAAACTTTGATCAAACGTGTCAAAAAATTGTTTTAAGGATTTTTAAATTCCAGTTTCAAACTTTCATTTCTATTTGCCGTTGAGCAGAAAACTGTACAGTTTATGTTAATATAAAGTGCAAAATTTTCTTCCCAAGATGGAAACCCGATTTTTGAGAAAGAGCCTTCCTAGTATTCGGAAAACTGGCGGAATGAACTGTTTTGTGAAATATGCATGGACTAGGAAGCATAATTCTGTGGAATACGCAAAGCAATGATACCAGTGTCAAGTGATCTAGGTACAAGACGACAATCTAAATAAACGACTAAAAAAGATAACGGGACTGAAAGTTTCTGGTGGCACATTCCAGTAGAGTTTAGAGATGGTTCCACAGAAGTCGGGCATAATTTCTTGGTGACAGCATGACGTCGGCTTTTCAACCCTTATAATATCCTCAACACCCTCGTTCTGGCCCCCTTTTCTCTACATCTTACCCCTGGGAATACATTTCCATGCATTTTCCTGAGCCGCATCTCCAGGTTTTCCCTTCAACCTTTTGCTTCATCTGACTTTACCTCCACCACTCTCTTAACTTTCTCTATCTCTGACGTATCCGAAGACTCATTTTTTCCTGTTTTTTTACGCTTTTTTCCATCCTTCTCGCTCGCTAAATATTTCTTCATTCTATGCTTTAATCACTGTAACATTTTTTTATTTCACGTAAATTCGCACTTGAGACGAGGTTTCAACATTGAGAGTAGCTATAGAGTTTTCATATTTTTTGAATGGTTTTTCTTTATTTCTCCCTTTTTTCTTTGGCTTTTTCTTTACTTTTCTTCGCCTCTACAGATAAACGGAATTAATGTCAGGGTAATCCATTTTATTCATCGAGTCAATTCACCGAAAAGTGATTTCGAATCAATCAAATGAAAGATCAGATAAAATTCATACCCATGGAGGAAAAAATATTTTACATTTACTGAATTTATTAATAAAAATAGTGACAACATAAAATTTCTCGAAATTTAACAGATATTTTATTAGAATTCATTGCTTTACTGGTTAACGTAACAGATTTTTTGATAAATATTAGAGAAATGTCTGTTAAATTTAGAGGATAATTTTCTCTAAAATGTTAATTTATCAGGCATTTCTGTAATATTTATCGACAAATCTATTGTGTTTACAAAAAGTAGTGAATTGTAATGAAATATCACTATTTTAACTAATGGATTCGGTAAATACAACTAATTTCTTCTTTCCGTGTACCATTGCCAAAATTATCAGTCATAATAATTTGTGTTTAAAATTAATTACATAATATAACAAAAGACATAAAAAATATGTTGCATAGAAGTAAATATTTTGAAACTTGTTTAAAAATGAAATTTAAATCATTTGCATATTTCATGATGAAATAGGTCAACTTTTTTAAGTAGAAACTCTAATTTTTTTCCTTTTTCAAACTTAGTTTTTCAGTGATATCTGTTGCTAAGTTTTATAAGCCGTAGAAAATTCGCAAAGAATCTTTTTCTGTGAAAATCAGCTTGAAAAAGAAAAAGATAAATGGAAGTGAAAACTTTTTCTTGGCGATCCTACTAACGATTGGTTAACGTGCATATATACTATTCTAGTAAGAAGCTTTAGCTTCCTAAGGATACACACATTTGCAAGTTGAGCTTTAGGAGAAAAGAAGTCCACTTATCTACGATCTTTGCCGATTCGAACTGTGATATCATCTTTTCAGAAAAACATTCTGCTAACTCGTGAGCGAAATTGTTGAATTCATTAAATCGGTGCTGTATCGCGGTGTTCCCTTGAAAAATCGTCTACAAGAACTTTAAATTTTGAATTGTCACTGATATTTATAAATTTCTATAAAAATGGAAAATACACGATAAATCACGTATTTTTGAATCCACCCTTTTTAACAAGTAAATCGTATTACGTGAATGTAAAAATCACAGAATTCTAGTTTTTGTTTTACTCTTATACATTATAAAATTTTACAAGGTCCCATGACTTTTTACTTGATCGAAATTTAAGTATATTTATAGAAAATTTCGATCTTATTTCTTTCACGTGTTAGAAGAGTGCAAGATTTTTAGGAAGGTTGACTCATTGCCATAATCTCAAACTAAATAAAAATTTATAGAAGCAAGAAATATGAGTCAAAATTTCTTCTAATGCACTTTTCGTTTTATTATTTGGCACATTCTTTACAATCCTATTCGTTAAATTTCTTTTTATATAATTTTTTTATGATATGAAGCGTTAGATCCTAGTAAAAAATATAAATTTTTTATAAAAATGCAATCATCTGTTTTTGAATTAAATATAAACTTGAACGTATAAAGAATGTTTTTCATAGTGATATTATTTTTAATGTAAATAAACAATATATCGTTCTGAACAAAATACAAATTAGATTTTACTAAATCTAAAGTCTGTATTTCGGGAAATTTTTGTTTTTTATCTAATAATAATAACGAATGAAAATATGATTGAATTATATTTTTATAATTATCTAAATTTTTGATTTTTTGTCTTGACAGGTTTTAAACCTGGGCGCCTCGTTTGTTAAGGTAGTTCAGCCACGAAAAATTAAGCATCAGACAAAAATACATAATTTTGCTTTCAAGAATAGCAATATTATTATTGAAGGGAGCATTCAAAAGAGAAAAGATTATTTTCTATAAAAAAATTTTAAACATAGAAAAATAATGTATTTAACAAATTTTATTTTCGATTGCGTTTTTTCATATCGCTTTTTACCAAATTTTGAAAAATGGTGCGATTCCAATAAATCGTGGATCATTTTTTTAGGGAAAAGATTCTCTACAACTTGACCGTTTCCAATTTTTGAAAAGAAATTCTTTATTGGCTGAAACTATTAAAAAGTAATTTTTCAAAACAAAATGTTTGCGAACAAATTGATGAATTTGATGATTGATTCATTTTAAAAGATTAGAATCGGTCAACTTGTAAAAAATCTTTTTCCTGAAAAAATCATCCATGATTTATCAGAATCGCACCCTTTTTAATGATTCGGTAACAAGCAATATGAAAAAAAGCACCAGAAAATAAAAATTTTTAAATACATTTATGTCTGTTTCAAATTTTTCAATAGAAAATAATCTTTTTTTTTTTTTTTAAAACCCCTTCAATAACAATATCGCTTTTCTTGAAAGCAAAATTATGTATTTTTGCCTGAGGCCTAATTTTTCTGGGCTTAACTCCCCTAAATAAACAAATTTCGTTCAGTGTACAGATTCTACTCTAAAAAAAATCTATGGCCGATCCAACTATTTGCCTTTTTAGGAGAGACGCCAATTTGATTCTTGTTTTATTGGCTTGAATTTCTATTACTTTATTCAGTATTCCTAGTCAATATAATAATGATCTTGTACTCTCTAAATTTGAATCAGTCAAAATCTACTGATTATCAGTGAATTTTGACTGATTCAAATAGCTAAAATGAGATTACTGTAAATCAGTCAAATTTCACTGATTATTTCAGTGAAAATTGACTGATTTGACAGTGAGAAATGTTTTTTTCACTGATGAATCAGTGAACATTAACTGATTTAACAGTGAAATATATTTTTTCACTGATGAATCAGTGAAAATTTGACTGATTCAGATTTAGAGAGTAGTTCGCACCTCTCCCAACAAGGAGAATAATTAGTTTTTTTCCGTTTAAAAAATAAATTTTTTCAAAAAATTCAAAAAGTATAATTTCAGTAAATGGAGCAATTAAAATAATTATGTTAATATATATATTGTATTTGTATCCATTTTTGTAGTATATTTCGTGAAAGCGAGTTCCAGATAAATTTATCGTTGTTACAGAATCTTTCCCAGATTGAATCAATGCTATTCTTTGCCTATGTAAGGATTGAATGAAAGGAAGGATTGTGGAATTCAAATTGGCTTAGAATTGATAGAAAGGAGTTGTAGAAAAGAAGGCTGACGGTGTGAATCTCTATCCAGATACAAATTGGCCGCACTCGACGATGTTGCTGCACATCTAAGTACATAGATATACTTTTGACACACGTATACTGTTTGAAATAGTAAATGTATATATTGAACGGAACAGGTGCAGGTTACCGCTGTACTAGGAAATTGCAATGCCTGGTCCCCCAGGTGCTCTTCGTCATCATAAAGCCTACGCTACTGCGTTGTACTGTATTAAACCCAGTCTCGTACAACACTTCCACCCATCCTACCACATCTCCATTTCACCCTTCGTACAATTCTGTCCACCTCCCAACGAGACCTATGACCATTTCTAGAGAATAGTGGATCCGCTTGCGAACAGCCACTGGCTATTTTGATAACCAGTATTTATGGCAAAAAGTTAGAATTTGCCCACTGGTGAACACATTCATGAAGCTTCTCGCATTTCAAGTTCTCTTTCATTAAAACTCGTCTGCACCAGTGTTTGCACTTTGATGCTTTCGCCTCTGAAATATCACCCGGTGCGCACATTAACTTTCACTACGAATATTCATTTTTTATATTTTTATTATTTTATTTTATTTTCCCAAATCTTGGTACTGATCTCGTCAAATAGCACGCTAGCAGATCATGCAAAGCAAGATCAACAGCAAACAGAGCGTGCAGCTTGTGAGTTGGCTGCAACTCGCGTGCACATCGATCGTCTCCATCTCATGCTTTGCTTTTCTTAACTTCCTGGGACACGCACCACTTTTCTTCAAGATGGAAATACAAGCATATAGGATCGTTCTAACCCGTTGATAGTTCTCTCACGAGTCTCAATACGTCGGGCACACTCGTGCGTGCTTACCTTGCCCAAACTGCTGATCAGATTCGTGGAAAGTGTGAGAAAATTACGAATTCTTCTCATGCATTCCTGGTAGCAAACTGCATATTTTAAATGTTCCCATTCTTTAGGGAAAATATTTCTAGGAATGAAACAGGTTTAAATGTGGAAATAGGATTCTTCTTAAAAAAATGAATTTCTCTATGAAAGAGCCATCTTGGAATAAAAGTAGCAGGGTTGGGAATTTGGAGAATTGAGGATTTTCAGGTGGTACAGCCAATCTTAAAAATTATTAGGACTAAATATTCACTGTGATTAAGGCCGTGGATCAAGCGAACGACGTGACTAAATTATACATTAATTCGTCCATGTAAGATGACTTTTTACATTCTCATCATGGATGAGAAGGTATTGGTTTTATGTGAAAAATGACTTTCGAAATTTTCATCAAATCTTTACGTTTTGAGACCCCCTGAGTCAGAAAAAATGGTTTTTACGAAAGTGTCTGTCTGTCTGTCTGTAGTAGGTCGTGTGCGGCATAACTCTCGAAAGAATTATCAGATTGAATTGAGCTTTGGCACACTTTATCAGAGCCGAAAAAGTATGGACAAGTTCGTTAACCAGCCACATCCAATCAAAATTGAGGGATTGAGCACTGCTTTTGTGTTTTTGAAAATAACTTTTTGAAAAAATCAAAAATTCCAATACTGGTTTTTGATAGTGCTCATAAATCTCTACAAATTATCCTGATAACATTTTTTGATTAAATCAAAATTAGAAATGTTACAGCATATTCAAATTCGAAAAAAGTCAATATAAAAATTCCATTTTCCAGTTAAATTATACGAGATACGAAAAAACGTTATGATACAATATTATTTTCTACATAAAGTCCTACAAATTTGAATTGTAACATTTTTTCATAATTCATTTTTAACAATAATATTCGAAATACAAAAAAACGTAAGAATACAAAGTTGTTTGTTTCAAAAAGATCTACAAATTTTGTCTCACACAGTTTCTGATAAAACATATATTTTTCGTTTCAATTCCAAAAAATACGATTAAAATTCAAAAATTCCATTTTGTAGACAGACTATGTGAGATACAAAAAAAACGTTTAGATGGAAAATTGTTTGCCTAAATGAGATCTACAAATTCTCATTAAGACATTTCGGGATTGGATGTATATTTTATGTTTTGATTTTTAATATTAAAAAAATTCGACTTTTTTCACCAAAATATGTGAGATACGAAATAAGCGTTGTTCTGCAATATCGTTTCCTTAAATAAAGTTTACGATTGTTTTTTCTTTTTGAGAGATTTGGGAGAAAATAAATTATTTTAATCATGTAATTTATTGAAAAGTTACTGAAATGTATGCAGAAAATCGAGCGCGAAGCGCGAGCGCCATGATGAGAATGTGTTCCTTAAGGCTGATAGAACCTTAAGTAAATTGAATTTCCTGTTTCACTTAATTTCAAAAAGAAATTGAGTGACTTTGAGGAAATGTGTAATTCACATCATCTGTAATATTATTATAAAATTGGTTTGAGCTTCATTATCAAATTATAATAAATAAACTTGAATGTATGTGAAGAGCACAAGACCGAGCGCCAAGTGCGAGGTCCAGAAAGAACGGAGCGCGAAGCGCGACGATCGAATCGCGCGCCCTAGGCGCGCTCAAACTTGCGAGTTGCGCGCGAAGCGCGCGATGAGAATGTGCCCGCGAAGCGGGCAGATTTTTTAATTTAGAAAACGTCTTTCTGAAAATTTGCGAAACGTAACAAAAGACAATAAACATTAACTTGACTTCTATGTAGCAAAAATGTTGAAACACAATTGAAAAATTATCGATAATTACAATTTTTTGCAAAAATTTTCACTCAAACGAAGTTGACAGACGTTCTCTATAGTATTTTTGTTAATTTCTCGTTATTTTGGCATAAGGTCAGTTACTTCTCATTTTCTTTTATTAAAATTTTCACTATTAGATCTAAAAATGCGCAAAAAGAAAGAAAGGCATACGTTTCGGCCACATATGGGGGCCTCTTCAGTGCCATAAATTCATAGTTTAATTCAAAATTTCTGTAAATGATTAGAATATAGGAGATAATTAAAATAAGGATTATCACATAAATAAAAAAAACTTATCTCATAGCTTGCAATTCAAAATGAAGTAGTCCAGTAAGCAAGAGCACAAATTGAAAAATATTTAAAGTTCACTGTGAATAAAAAACCGGATAAAATGAGAAAACACAAAAATTTTTGCAACTGAACCGACCGGAAATTTTTTAAAATTTTATTGTTAGAGAAAAATGCCCAATTGGTTATTAATGACGATCGCGAACAAGGCTTAAATTTTGAATACTTTTCTAGAGGACTTTGTTACCGGAGTCTCTCACAGAATGATCTGAACTGTTTTAAAAACCGACTTGGGACATGTGGCTTTGCTGGCTGACAATTTTTTTTATAAAGCGTTCTCTAGTATTTACCAATTTTTCGGGAAGGTATTTTGTAAAATAAAAAAGTTATCTTACACAAACTTTTACAGGAATTTGGTAGCGTGATCTGGTTGATCCATGGTTTTAATATCTAAAATAAAGGATAAGACACAAAAAATTAATAAAAAACTATTGTTGAATAAACAATTATGATTAATAATATTCTGGAAATAAAAGTAGCAAAAGAAAAGACAAAGAAGCATTGCCAGTGCCATAAATCTATTTTTTCATAATATAATAGTGGAAAATAATTAATAACGTGAAACCTTAAATGAT
Source organism: Diplolepis rosae (assembly GCA_030998225.1). Taxonomy (NCBI): domain Eukaryota; kingdom Metazoa; phylum Arthropoda; class Insecta; order Hymenoptera; family Diplolepididae; genus Diplolepis; species Diplolepis rosae. The sequence goes on along the minus strand of JAPYXD010000710.1, from coordinate 17,110,904 downwards.
AAATGTAATCTGCGAAACTCAGGCAGTATTGGACTTTTAATTTGTAACCGTATTATTAATGCCGGAGAACCAAATAAAAAATGCAGTTTCATCAAATAATTTTTATGTTAGTAATTAAAAAAAATGAATCTGGCAGAAATCTTATTTTTAATCCCAACTCCATATTCTCTAATTTTATATTTGACATACTAGAATATAAAAGAGGGTAGTTTTTGTGATGAAAGTATCACTTTCAAGAGCAGATCATTTAGAATCGATATCCTGAGGATATATTTAATTTGAGTGTCAAGTGTTGATACAAAGCAATTTGAAATGTTAGACTCAGTATTTGCAGTCTATCATTTATCATTGTATCCTGTCTCACATTGAAAGGAGATTGCTACTGATTGGTTACAGACGAACCCAATCTGGTTCATTAGAGACCTCAACTGCTCTGGTACTCGTACTTATTCCTTTGACCAATTAACATTCAAACAACATCCGTTCATAACATTTATAATATTTATATCAATGTAATTTTACAATAACATACAACAAATCTCTATATGGTATCAATTGGAATTTCTTACTAGAAATTCGTAATAACTATTGAGAATGAAAAGAAACTACAATTTTTTTTGGGTGTACTTCCGAAAAGTACTTACCTCCGATTAATTTGAAACTCATTATACCCACGTACTTTGAGGCGCTGATTGCGAATATGGTGATAAAAATACCCGCAAATTTAATTTTCAAGGTCAAAAATTTAAAAAAAAAATGTTTTTAACAAGTTTTTTCATTGAAGAAATTTTTTGTGAAAAAAAGAACGCTTCCACTCCGCTGGGTATCGAGCCCAGGACCTTTCGATTGCCGGTCGAATGCGACTGAAATAATCGACTGAAATGATTTGGGAAAATCAGAAAAGAGTTTTTTCATTTTGTGTCGATACATATTAATCTAGGAGGAAAATATTTCTTACAAAAGTAATAAGGGATGAAAAGATGTGTTTTTAATGTTCTGTAAATTTTTGTTCTAAAAGCATTATTTTTCGAGAAAAATGAGATTTAAAAAAAAAACTGCTAAAACCCATTAAGGCTGCTGTTCCGAATAGGTGAACCTTCCGATTTCCATCAAACTCCCCATATGTACGTATTTTGACGCGTTGAATACGAATATAATAGTGAAAATTATTGACTCATCGATTTTCATGGTGAAACCATAAAAAACCCATAAAAATCAAGGCTGTTTGCGTTTATCTTAACTAATATGCAAAATTTCATGTACAACCAAGTATTTTATGCAATTTATTCTCCTATCTCATGTGTCTTGTTATTCTTTCACCCTTTTTTAGCCCTGCGACCCTGCACTTCTTAGACCTTCAACCCTTCATTTTTTACGTCCACTTCATGACTTATCTACCAGGCCCAAATTTTACATCATCTTGGTCCCAAAATCACTTTATGGGCCCCAAAAAATACATTGTTATTTAATAGGGGATGATTTGAATTGATAAAAACTCTCCTTTGTGTTTCTGTTTGTTTTATTCCATTTAATAAGGATGATTTGAATTGAGAAAAATTCCCCACCGCGTGCCTGTTTGTTTGATTCCATTTAATCTCATTTTTCTCGAAAAATAATGGTTTTAGGGCAAAAATGTGTAGAGCATTAAAAATATTTCTTTTCATCCGTTACAATTTTTGTGGGAATTATTTTTTTTCCTAAATCTATATTTATCGACATAAAATGAAAAAACTTGCTAAAAACATTTTTTTGAGTTTTGCTTAGTTTATTGTATGATATTGTAAAAATAAATTTCTGCGAGATACCCAGAAAAATAATTACTTTTAAAATAATGTTTTTAGTTTTTTATATATTAAAGTCGTGGATTGGAAAAAGTTTAATAAAAGTATCTTGCTCTTCAAATTAGAAATTCTGTGAAGCCTTTACCGTTCATGATTCGCAAACATGGCAATGTTTACATTGACCCAATTTAAGCTTCTTGAGTTCCAAATTATTTAGTTTGTTCAGGAACTCTAAAGGTCTCTCTGAATCTTCTCAAAGCTGTGAAAGAAAAGTGTATTTACTGTAATGTCACATGAGAAAACTCGTTGTTTCGAGGTTCCCTGTGTTGTTTCTAGATAAAGTGAGCTCGCAGCCAGAGGCAAACTGCTATTTTCTTTGGGAACCCATGGATGCTTATCTCGTTACCATGTGTTTTGGTAAAGTGACCCTTAATCCTGGGGACATAATTGCGACCTGCACATGCGCTCATAAATTCCAATCCTTAATAGTATGCATTACTCTTACAAATAAAGGATTTTATGAATAATACATGAATTCCAGCCCCTTGGAATCAGACAATTATAAGTCTCTCATGGAATTGGACAATTATAAGTTCGCATGTGTACGATTGTACTTGATTCGCAGAGAGTAGGGTACTTTCAAATAATTACAGATTAACCTATGCAAATGAAGGGACCTCGCCCTTCCCAAATTCAATCCTCGATGTTAATGAAATTCAAGCAATTATGCGAAGTGTAGCGTATCCTTAGAAACGCGATAAGTCTAGAAACAAATATGTTCTACTGATATGACAAATTATAAATGAGAATTTTAATGAATTTAAGAACACTCGATATAGTTTAGGTGGATCTAATTCTGATTAAAAATTGGAATGTCTGCGGTTCGGACAGCCTCCGCATCCGTTACGCTTGTCTGTCCCAGCAAAACACTGTCACCGTGGCGAAAAACAAATTAGCCGTATCGACAAATTTACGTCAGGCAGGAAAAGCCTATCCATGTCTCTGGATTTGGACATGCTCTTCGAAAATCACAACTGCAAAGGCGTACAGTCATTAATTACTTTACGTTTATTAATGTCTCCCTCTTTTTGGTACTGATGCATAAAACTCGAATTTATTGGTCCTCGAGTCCTGTCACCCGGAATTGAAAAAATATTGTTGAGAACATTTTTAAAAATTGTTGATTCTTGGAGACAACAAAATTTTTATTTTTCTATGGCCAAATAAATTTTCTCAGTTTGTGAAATCCCATCTTCTTCAAACGCGTTTCGACTTGAAATTGAAATTCAAATACGTTTTATATAATGTTTCTAAAATCATCAAAATGGCAATAATTTTCTGGGTTCAAATTTCGATAGAAACTTTTGAAGTTGAATTTCACTGTCTTTTCTTGTTAAAATTTATTACAAAAAGATAACACATTTCATAAATAAGAATTCTTGATAATAGAGACATTGTATGTCGTTTTATAAAATACTATGTGTGCAAAGTGAATGGGTTTTAATACGAGGAACGCCGGAGACTGTTCTGGAATTTCGCTAGTAATTACAATTACAAAGGCAACTTCACATTTATAATTCACCAAGCGTCCTTTCTTTGAAACGGGGAAGGTTTCCACCAGTTGACATACTTCGAATTTCTTTTGATTGTCCTAACCTATTTAAATTCATATGAAACTTGGATTTCCTTTGACTTCCAACCACATTGATGTGTAATGCGTCTCATTACATTCCCTTCGCTTTTAGATCCTGAATATATAATTTACTTTGACCGATTTCTTTTTCCCTCGATGCACGCATGCCTTTGGATTATTCGAAAAGTTTTTCAAAAAAGATTTTCCCAATTTCCAGAAAAATCTACCATTTTTTAAAAAATTTTCCTCATATTCTGTATTTGCCTACTTCCTTCATATCCTCGGTACTATTTATTAAAAATATTCAATGACAAAGAAAAATAATTAAAGAACATTAACCTCGCGACCGCTTTCAGAAAAACAAGACAGTAATATTCTCCTAAACCGAGATTACCTCAAGAACCCGTCAGTTTCTCGAAACGTTATTGCTTCTATGCTTTAGCCGCCACTTTACCGACGTAACGTTCTTCAAGTCCAATACCACATCCAATAAATTAACGAGAAAGTTAACGTGCAATTCATTGCTCGAGCACAAAGAGACGCCAAACTCTTTAAATCAATTATCCAAAAAGTCCTCTCTCTTAATTTTTTAAGGAAACCCAGCTCTATAAAGATTTAATGAGTTCATTAAAGTTTATTGAAATAAATGAATTCAAGATTAAAAGACAATACTATGTGTTCAAGGAAAAAAGACGATTAATCTTTTAACGACATTATTGATTGAATAATTCGAGGAATTATTTTGAAGCGTATATTATGGTGCGTTGAACGTCCATTCAATTGGAATGCAGGTGAGAAATGGCAAATTTCTCACCGTAGATACCAATTATTAGTATGATCCTGCTTGACCCATATCAGTGGCGAAATTGTCAATTTATGCGCCTCGTTAATACGCGCTAATGATCACAGTGTCATTACATCAGAAGCTTCGTTTGATACCTGTGGTACTCCTACACAGAACTTGTCATTATGTCCTTATCTTCGTATCAGACATCATACCTGTGAATCAAATTTTATCTTTTATAGGCGCAGAAACCCAAGTTTATAATTTTTGCTAAATTACGTTTTAATTTAGGAAAAACGTGTATATATATACACGTTTTTATTATATATATATATATATAATTTTAGATCAACTTCTATAATTTTAATATTAAAACAATACTTAATTGATTCTATATTCTGGAAATAAAAAACAGATATTAAGGCCATGGATCAACCAGATCGCGTGACCAAATTCCTGTAAAAGTTTGTGTAAGATAACTTTTTATTTTACAAAATGGAAATTTGGAAAATACAACAGAAAAGGATTATTGTCTTTTGTTACGATTCCAAAATTTTCAGAAAGATGCTTTGTAAATCAAAAAAGTTACCTTAGATGAACGAATAAATGTGTAATTTTGTCACGTGGTCCGATTCATCCATGGCCTTAATTGCAAATTATATTACTGTCTTAATAAGTTTAATTTAATAATTTAATTAGTTAGTTTATATAGCACCGTTTACTTACTCTGAAATTATCTATGCAAAATTCTCACAGAAAAGTAAGAAATGAAATTTTGGACATCTAACATTGCAACATTAAAATTTTAATTACAGGTAATTTGATGAAATTATTTTCTTAATCGTCAATAAAACGGCATAATTTTTTATTAAACAGCTATTATATAATCACAATGTTTGATCAGAAGATAAGGACATAATCTCTTCGAACCGTCATTTTTAAAAATAAATTGTTGGAAATCATTTCGTCCGAGGTTGGTAGTTCTCAAGTATCCTATGCAACAATATCACACATGAAAATATTACCAGAATCTCGTAATCAATTCGACCAAGAGGAGAAATGTGGTGGTGTCCCGTTGGATTTCTTTTCTAGAACTCACGTTTGTCGCTGATCAGAGGACGACGCAGCACGTAGAGTCATAAAAATAAAACATAAAATCAACTGCTGACTCAATTGTGCTGAGAGAATATGCGGAGCATGCAATTTAAATCATAAAACTCGAATAAAATGCCAGCTCTTTGGGCTGACTATTTCAACTCTTTCTCGCTTTCTTCCCTTTCAAATAAACGGTTTCAATTTATTTATGCACCATTTTAAATATCTTCACTAACTTTTATTTTTATTTGCTTTTTTTGCTCAGTCTTGAATTTTTTTCTGAACTCGATAACTAAACGATCAGTACAGTATTCTCATTTTGAAAGTAATACGCATGAGCAGAACAGGGTCGAAACTTCTCAATTTATGACTAGCAATTAAATCGTCTCGTCCATAAATACACTTATGCTATGAAGTTCAGTTGGATTATCTATGGTGGGTCGTGCAGAGGAATACGAAGTGATAATATTTCATTCACAGGACTGCAGTATCATTTTTCAATAGTTCAGCTTACCTGGCAGTTATATCGGCGAACTATATCGCTTGAACGTTAACCTCTGATGCTTCCACTTCGCCCTCGTTCTCCACCTTCTCTACCTTCTCTACTTTCTCTTGCTCTTGCTTGCACTCTCCAGCTTCCAAGAGACGCACAGCCATGGACCCGGTGAATTTTCGATGCAAATGAGACCGCTGATACCCGCGAAATATAAATCCGAAAAACCCGCGAATATTTATGTCTCCTATCTGATGACATTCAAAACCTCTCACTTGCCTTTATTCTTCCGTTCCGTAGCACTTCATCCGACATTGCCATTATTCCAAATTGAATTATTTCATTTTGCACATCACATTTGTCTTAAATAGTTAATATGAACTTACCTTCCCTAGAACAGCAAACGACAGTTTCACTGGAAATCGATACAGCTAATTTTAGAAATTAACCAATTCTCCATATTTATACTTTTAATTGAATCTTTTTGGCAGAATTTACTAGATATCAATGCAGGCTAAATAAATTCGCTGCAGATGTTGATTACCGACAGGAAAAATTTTAAAGTAGATATTGGTCGTTTTAAATTAATTTTTGAATTCTCCTACTGGTAATTTTATTTTTAAATGGACTGATTTCATTTTTAATTAGAAATAAAGGAAGTAAGGCCGATGGGATTTATTAATTTGCGAAAAAATGTTTCCACAAAACTATGAGTACTTTCATTTTTTAAGTTACATTTTTATTTTCATTGGGAAAATTTTTTGTTAGAGAAGCAAATTTTATAGTTTTATTGCAAATGATACGAGACATATTAATTATTATCTATTCGTCTAGCGAAATAAGCAGTCGATTTTAATTTTCATTTATGGTAAAAAATGTCACCGGCTTCGGTCAAATAAAAAAATATATCGCATCATTTCCTAATTTTTGGCTAATAATCTACAGAAAAACAGTTTGAATCTGTGTTTCGTTTTTCAAATTTAGTATTACTAGTTTGAGTATTTCAAGCAATTCGAAACTCTCCCTGAAAATCGAAATAATAAGGAAAGGATTCGGATGCTTTCCTTCTTTTTTCTTTCTTCCTTTCCTGTTTAGAAGTCCATTTTGTTCCCAATTTGGTCGTTTTTTTTAATTTGTACTATATACTCAGAATCACTTATAAATATTCTGAATATCAATATTGGTTCTCATTTTGAACATAGTCGATTATACTTCCATCTTTTACTTGTTTTATAATATTTATTTTATTTTTTTCAAAAGGAAGTGTTGGTCTTGAAGATTAGTAATTTTATATTCTTATCACATATGAGAAGGTTTGTGTAAAATTTGATATCCACTTTTTTTAACGAATGTTCACGTTTCATGATATTTGATTCAGACGTCGTTTAATCGGATGACTGATTTCCACAAAATATTGAAAGAAGAATAGACAAGTATAGAAGTGATTTGAAATTATTTTAGAACTTTTTGAAAAATTCTTTCAAAAAAATTAAAATTTACATCACTAGTAACTCAAATTCATATTGAAGTCCAATTCACATTTCAATTTACGGTTTCAAACAATTCGAAACTACCAAAAAATAAAAGATTCAAACCTTCAAAACACAAAAACGACCTAATTTTTAACAAAATAAACTTCTGAACAAGAAATAAGGAAATAATTATTTTTATTCTTGTCAAAAAAGGACAAAAGAAAGAGAAATAAGGAAGGGGTTTGGATGCTTTCCTTCTTTTTTCTTGATTCCTTTTTTGTTTAGAAGTTCATTTTGTTCAAAATTTGGTCGTTTTTGTTTCTCAAAGAATTTTTCACAAACTCCCAAAATAATTTCAAATTACCTCTATACTTGTCTATTCTCCTTTCTATATTTTGTAAAAATCAGTCATCCGATTAAACGACGCCTAGATCAAATAAAGCACTGATCGTTGTAGAATTACACGTCAGAAAAGCAAAGTCTAATTAGTATACTCGCAATCGTTTTAATCGCATGCCCGTTATCATGTATAACGAGTTCATGGAAAGGATATCACGCAAGAACCCAGACTTTAAGCATGCCTACTCTATGTTTGCTTCGACGTGGTCATTTACGATTGAGAAAATTACAATTCACATTAAAATTACTGCTAAAGAGAACAAAGAATGTGTTCCTTCGATGGAAAAAATGTTTTCTATATTTTCACTCAAAATAGGTCGTATTTTATGAAATTTGAAAGCAAAGCGATACATATTTCATCAAAGTATCAACTGAAATCCCCCTTGTCTTCTCTTTGTTGGGAAGAAAAAAATCTTCGGGGGGATGGATTAACGGAAGCGATCTATCAAGTCGTGTACGTGCCTTGTCCCGCAGAATATTTCAAGGTGGTTAGGAATTTCCGCGAGAAACCTACTAAGACCTACCAAGTAATACTCGGCTCAACAACCACATTTTCCATCTCCAATCAAAGCCATTATTAAGCCGTCTACTGTCCCCATAGCCCCATGCTGCTTTGTCCGCGGGCGGTTCACCCCACATCTCGAGCTTTGGCGAACCGAACTTGGCACCTCGCCAGCGTATTCATTCCAGAAACTAGCTCCCAATCTAAGGGGCCAATTATTTAATCAATTCCACTCTCATAGCAATCCTAGGAAATGGGAGGAGTGAGGTCACAGTTAGTCAAGGCAGAACTGTGAAAACCCATCCAACAATTGAAATCGGTTTCTGTCTTCAAGGTTCAAATTGCTGCTTTTGTTAAATTTCTCTCTTAGGGGGACTCCTTACGATCTTTACTTTCTCCCTACTGATCAAATGTAATTTTATTTGATATCGGCACGAAAAAGATTATCCTAGCCTAATTCCCGTACTTTTAAAAGTTATATTTTATCAGTCTTTCAAGTTTGGAAAGTTTTTCGAAGAAAGTTTTGTTCTAATTCTGGTCCAAAACGAATTCGAGAAATAATCGACCGCGGCCTGGATTTGAACCAAAAACTCTGATTTCGTGTTGGACAAAATTTTTCCAAACTTCTTTGAAGATTCTGGTTTTGAGAAGGTTTGACCTATTTACATACCTTAAAATTTAATAACTCTTTATAGAAGGAGAAAAAAAACAGATCATAATTTATTTTAATATAGTTTTAAAGAAGGAATAATATATTTCTAGTAAAAGTTAGTTTTGGTCAAAATTTTTCGTCTATTCATAGTTAATGGACATTTTATATTTTTTCCTTACCTTCTCATAACTAATATTAATTTTCATTCAATATTATATCATATTTGTATCTACAATTCTACTTGTAAAATCTTTTTATGATTTCTTAAAAAAAAATTTTTTATAGAGTGCAGGTTTTAAGGTAAGAATTTTAAAAAAATTTCAAGAAGTAGAATTCTAGATAATATTTCAATGAACAAAATGAGCTATTTTTCATTCAGATCAAATGAAAATTAAGATTTTTATAGAGAGGTTAAGAAAAAATATAAAATGTTAAATAACTATTTATTAACAAATTATTTTTATTCAAAGTAATTGTTTTAAAGGAATTTCTTCAGTTTGAGGTTATGTCAATGGAACAATCTCCCTTAAGATCTTAATTCTAATCACATTAGTTCACTTTCTTTGTCTTGATACATCATTTATTCATTCCTTAATTTTTGAATCGAAGAATGTGACATTTGTAGTTTTGTAAAAAAATTTGTGAAATGAAAATTAAGATTTTTATAGAGAGGTTAAGAAAAAATATAAAATGTTGAATAACTATTTATTAACAAATTATTTTTATTCAAAGTAATTGTTTTAAATGAATGTCTTGAGTTTGAGGTTATGTCAATGGAACAATCTCCTTTAAGATCTTAATTCTAATCACATTAGTTCACTTTCTTTGTCTTGATACATCATTTATTCATTCCTTAATTTTTGAATCGAAGAATGTGACATTTGTAGTTTTGTAAAAAAATTTGTGCATTTTTCTCCTAGCCATAATGTTAAACGAATCATTTCAATTTTTTACAAATAGTCAAAAGTATCACGTATTTGTAATATATTGTAAGTTGCTGTAAAAATATATTCCCACCTAGGGGGTCTGAACCTGAAATACCTTCCCTACTTAAATGTAAATTTACATTTAGGGGCTGCGTCTGAATATAAAATATCTTTACTACTTTAAACGAAAATTTGAACACAAGGCTGAAAATAATACAACTTAACTACTTGAAACTTAAATTCCTAAAGAAGGTTAAATGTTATACATACTTCTAATTATATATATCGAATAAATCTAAGTATATCATTCTTTTACAACTTAAATACAACATTTCTCCAAACTTACAATTTCGAGTTTTCAAAAATGTTTACAAATACTTACAATCTCAAAAGTTGGATACTGAATTTCAAGTTTATTTGAATAAAGTATTTTGGGATTTGAATTTCTACTTAACATTGTTTTCGCGAGTGCAATTTTCATAAAAATATCCTGGTATTACGAGCGATCTGAGTTAACCTGAACCTCGTTCGTTACTGCCATAAAATTATGTCCTGAATTTTAAGTCTTCCCGACTCCGTTAATCCGAGCACTTTCTCAGGATACGATCCTCTGGACAAAGCTTGAAATAAATCTCGAGAGGTTGGTGAAGCTGGGGCGTGAGAGAAAAGGAGGGAAATTTGCTGGACTATGTAAAGAAGAGGATCGTGTCGGTCTCTGGAGAATTCTGTGATCGTTCTGGCGTGTTCCGAAAGTTAACGAACAATCCGGAGACGACCAACAGCGCCACAAACAATTAGATATAAAACCGACGGCACAGTGCCACACCTTACGGATTTAAAGGTTACTACACACCAACGAGGACAAATTGGTGTGGTTGATTCGGTGGGATGGTACACACCCTGCTACTATATCACCAAATCCCCCGAGAATGTCCTCTAACCTCTACAAATTCGAACCATCACTCTTGCATTAACCGTAATTTTACTCCGTTCGACTTTGCGAAATTAAACCAACTCGTTTCACGTACTTATAAGAATTTATTATACTTAATATCAGGCCAGTGGTTCGAAAACCAATAATTAGGACCTTTTTTTTTTAATAATAACCAAAAGCAGCTCAATAAACGGTAATAATTTCTTATTTAATAAAAGCTTTTAAAAACTTGGAATGCCAAAACAATACGATTATTCGAAATCCTCCAGCAGCAATAAAATTATGCAGTCTCTTCAAATTTTGCTTTGAATGAGACTCAGTTTCTGTCGGCCATTAGCATACCAATTCCAATTACAATCGCAATATCGGAGAAATTCAATGGCACAAGCTACGAGGATGGTTTGCCAACTGATAAAAGTGGGGCCGTAGTGACGTACACTTGCATATTAAGTACATCCTCAATTCTCAATAACCTTAGTTTTAAGTGGTTCTGATTTTCAATAAAATTATTCAAGAGTCTTTTTATAAGAATTTGTATTTTTACCTGTTGCGGTTTTTATTACGTTCGTATTCAAGTATTGAAATACGAGCAAAATTTCAAGTTATTAGGAGAATACTGGGAAAGTTTACAATACTTATTGAAAATATTATGAGAGGTAGTAACAGGCAAGATAATTTGCACAATATAGTCAGAACCACTTATAAATATTCTGAATGTCAATATTGATTTTCATTTTGAGCATAGTCGATTATACTTCCATCTTTTACTTGTTTTATAATATTTTATTTTTTTCAAAAGAAAGTGTTGGTCTTGAAGATTAGTAATTTTATATTCCCATCACATATGAGGTTTGTGTAAAATTTGGTATCCACTTTTTTTAAAGAACGTCCACGTTTCATGATCCCGTGAATCCGTAAATAGGGTTTTTTAATCCTGTCTATTTATCGTTGTCGTCGTCATCGTCTGTGGTAACCATAACTATTGAAAGAATTATCAGATTTTAATGCGATTTGTTATCAGCACCAAAAAAGAAAAAACAATCTTAAAGGCGTGTGATACTTGAGAGATTTGCAAATTTGATTAATTTTAGTTTTTAACATGTTTGTCTCTGAAGTAAATTATATTTCCTTTTTAAAATTTGGGAAATGGTGGAAAAGATAAAAACGGATGTAGATAGACTAATTTTGGTTTTAAAATTGAAAGAAAGTTCAATTTTCGCGATATATATCAGGAAAATGTTTTTCATTGTCAAATCCAAAAGTAGTCTATCTACCTATGTTTTTATCTTTTCTACCATTTCCCAAATTTAGAAAACAAAATTTCATGTAATTTGGACACAAATATGTAGAAATTGGACTAAACTGTTCACATGAATTTCTTTTCTTTTCACATGCCCTTAATTTAATCAATTTTTCAATTAAACCAAATTTTTAAATCTCACAGAATTTTAAAACTTAGAAAAATCAATAGTTGAATTCCAGTCAAAATATGCAAGAAACGAAAAAACGTTACAGTTCAAAATTTTTTAACCAAAATATCCAAGAAATTCACATAAAGAGTATTATAGACTTGACTTGAGTTTTAGCAATAAATAATTAAGAATAAACTTGGGTGCCTGTGAAGGATACAAAGCCAAGCGCGAAGCGCGACAATCGAATCGCGCGCTCTAGGCGCTCAAACTTGCGAGCTGTGCGCAATAAGAATGGAACGCGACAAATTCTTTTTTGAAATATTAATAGGCAATTAAAATTATGAAACACGATTTTTTACAGGTTTTATGTTATTTTTGTTGCATTTTGAAGAAAAGGACAAGTTTGCGCTCTTCGTGATTTTAAATGCTTAATTTATTTTCCGGAGCAATGGAAAGCTTCTTGGGCCGTCTTTACCATCTGAAGACGCGCTCAATAACTTCTCGTTTAGCAGCCTTACTTGCGATCACAATCAGGCTACTTTTATGAGGCAATCACTGCACGAGTAGCTTTCACCACCCCGACCCTTAACCTCCATCAGCGGCAAGTATACGGTGAAAGTCGATTGCTTTTGCAAGGCGCCGAGCAATTTTTGCAGTAATCTAGTGCCTTGTACGGTACGCCAATCCTCTAGAAGTCGCCATTCCAATTCATCAGTGAATTATTTTATTATTAATGGAACACAGATAACTTCACTCTTCTCTATAAATCTGAAAAGGCCAAATTTCACTGACAAATCAGTCAATTTGGCATCTCAAGTTCCAGGTAACTGAATCTTTATACAGTTACATGTAGCTGAAAATGTTAGTTTTGTACTTTAAGGTGGTTTTCATGTAAAAAATCAGGGATCTGGGAAAATTGGTAAGAAGCGATAGTAAGGAAAAATTCTATTACAAAAAACATTATTAAAAGTATTATTTTTCGTAAGTGTTAAATTTTTTTAATAAAAATTAATGTTCTTTCTTAAATAAGACACGATTGATAATATCATTTCGTTTCTTAAAATCATAGAAAAATCTTTTTTTATAGAGAGACCTGATTTTCGACACAACAATTACATTAAGATAAATTTTAAAATATTCAGTACAGTTTCGTAATTTGAAGAAATATTTCGGAAGTTCTAGTCAATCTTCAGCAAATTTAAGATATGTTTTTTTAAAAAGTAATGTATATTTGAGAACATTTCTGACAGTGCAGCAGCTTTTTTGCTTCAACTAAAACTAATTTTTCAGAAAATTTTACGTTTCCCAAAAAAAATAATTTAATTGATCTTACTAAAGCGTTTTGTTATCATTCGGTCGTGTTGTATTTTCCCACATTTGTGCAATAAAATTTTATGTGTGCGGAAAATTAAAACAAACTTAAAATTTTACTGCACTAGTGCGAGAAAATCAACTTTCCGCACGCAATACTACACCAACTCGGTTAACTATCGATACACAGCGAACAAAAAAAATCGTTCGTATCACGTGCGGAACGTGATACGAAATATACTATATTACATCCTTTTTGCGGATTAACAAGTACGAAAGCATGAAATTGTTACTGAAAAACTGTCTGGAGGTTCAGAAGATATGCCAGATTATCTCTTTTTTCCACACCTTACTTCAGCTTTTCCGCCTCTTTCTACGATCATAGCCTATTGAAATCTTACAGAGCAGGTTTTTCCCGGCATATCAATTTAACATAAATATACATTTTCTGTAAAACAACATTTTGTCTTCAATGTCAAAATCTATAATACAAAATGTGATTTTGAATTTGATTTTGTACAAAAGAATCCTGTATTAAACAATACGTTCAAAAATTTTTTGATTGGTTTAAACCCATTGATCAACCAGACCTCTTGACCAAATCCCTGTAAAACTTCACATAAGATAATTTTTTTTATTTTACAAAATATCCTCCTGAGAATTTGAAAAATGAAACAGAAGACATTAATGAACGTCTCTCAACTTCGTTTGAGTGAAAATTTCGCAGAAATTTTTACAGTTTGCAGTAATTATCGATAACTTTGACAATTTTTTCAAAATTTTCAGTAGAAAAAAGTTAAAAGACGTGGCTTGAATTATACAAGCTCTCAAGCGTTTAAAACAAAATAATCATGATAAAATAATGTTTTTCTCTTCTCAGTTAACGATAATTCACTTCTATCATTTGGTATAGGGAAATTAATTATGCACTTTAAAAAATTTCTGTTGTGATTTTACAATCGTGCAATGGAAGTTTATTACCAAAATGCAATGTAATTTTACAATACATGATGTACTGTAAATTTACAAACGATGGTGGCGCTGCTCCAAAGCGATATTACAAAAGTTCTATTGTAATTCTGAAGAATTACATTCTAAGAATTGTGATTTCCCAGTACAATACATCGATTGTTATTTTACATTACGTTTTGGTAATAAACTTCCATTAAAGTATTGTGAAATCACAAACATTTTTAACAGTGTGCATTCACATTTTTAAGACCGTATGGTGAGGTCTGATGCCACTAATTACATATGACCATTTTATTAATAACATAATATTTTAAACAAATTTTTGTTAGGAGATAGTAATGAGTTGCTTTTTTCTGGATTACTCTCTTCTCCAGGAAATTGGTTTAAGTTATTATTTTATTAACGAACCGGTTGTAATTTATTGGTGACGTCACATCTTACCACATAGCCTCAAAGAGTTTTAATTGTTCTACTGAACTATCAACATCTTCTAAGAAAACTGTAGAAACAAGATAAAGTGTTAACAGCGGAGAAGGGTCAAGCCTCAACTGCAGACCATCTCTCGCTCTAGTAAAGGGACGAATGGGGTTGAGTAATAGATTCACATTATCTTATGCCGACGGTTTGCTGGCACTACATGACGTATCACGTTTAATCCTCCTCTTCCGTTCACCCTCATGAGTAAACACGCTAATTTAATGCCAGCCTTCCCGTAAATAATTGAAGAAAGCAATGGATTAAAAAATAGAAGGTAAAGACGCCTTGAGTAAATGACAAGTTTTAAATTGTTTCTGTGATAGCAAAATCTGACACTTGAGGAACAAAACTAATCAAAAATATGTTTCTCGTATAAAATTTTGTAATAATGTCATAACATCATCTTCTTCCGGAAGAACTAATAAAATTGGATATGCAACGAGGTTCTTCGTTAAATTTTAAGTCTCATGAAAAACTCGCTGTTTTAAATCTTAGTACAAGATCTCTTGGTATACGTTTTTTAAGATACGGTATTTCTTAAATAAACACGTTTTCTCATTTTCGGTTTTATAGAATCTATGTCGTTCGCATCAAACATCGATCGATTTAAAAATTTTTCATGATACACACCCTGCTTATTCTTGATGTTGAGCGATAACCAAGGAGAAAACGCCATTTATCAATGGTTCGATGAAAATGGATAACCATTTCTCAAGGCTGTGTGCCTACGTGATAAGTATTACAAAATATAATATTCGTTTACAGCTGCGAAAGTGTCGTGCGTTAATCATCTTTAGAGGTTGCAGATTATATTAATTGGAAGTAAACTTTGAATTTAATTTGCACTGTTAGAAATTTTTTACTTTAATTTTACAAAACTGTGTCGGGAGTTTTATTCTGTTAGGTGTTTAGCAGAATAAAGATAATTTTTAGAAAATTCGGCGAATTTTTAGTGGATTTAATACTAAATTTTGTATATTCCAGTTGTTACTGTAAAATATTCTCAATTTGGAAAAGGAAAAAATTCTACGTTCCATAAAGCTAAAAAATTATTTTCTCTAGAAATTTTCTCAAATTGGAAAATTTAGTCAGGGAAACACTCTTGTCAAATATTTTACTACACAATTCGAATTTTACCCAAGATTTCTTGGGTGCTTTCCCCTGTAATTCCCCATTTGGGGATATTTCCAAATTTTGCCAAAAAATCGTCAAGAATATGGGAAGTTCTCCAAAAATATAGGTACTATCAAATTTTTTAATTTTGAAGAATTTTTCTAGAAATAGAATTAATTATTAGACATTTTAGAAGAATTTTGATAAAAATACATTTTTCTTACAAAAGTGTGAAAGATTTTACTGGGTACTTTTTTTAAACTGAAATAAATTTTCAGGATAATTTTCCTTAATATTATGAAAGCGCTACTTTCTTTAAACATACATTTTTGTAGAGTGTTTCGTTTGAGTGTGCTCAAAGGTTCCGAATTTTTCTGGAGATTTTTAAATGAAATTCCCCAAGTTTATAAATTTTATGGAAGGTGCTGTAAAAAGTACTGTAAAAAATACACTAAAAACTTCAAAACTGTAGGTATTATTATTTTACATATATAAATATTTAAAAATCTTTTAAAACTTTTTCTAATTTTCGGGGATTTTGACGAATAAAAAATTCGAATTTTCTGAATACTTCCTGAAAAGAATTAAAAATAAGACTGAGGCAGATTTTTTCTGGTCCTTCAATTATTGTCTAGAAGAGTCAAAAAAATTCGAAACTCTAACAAATTATTAAGAAATTCCCCAAAGTTTTTATAGTCTGGTCGATAGTTTAAGGTAAGTTTACTTAAAAGTATCGTAAATTTTAGAAAATTTCTAAAATCCTACAACAAAAAATCAAAATTCTTAAAAGTGTTAAGAAATTAAATTTGACATATCTCTTCATCAATTATAATATTACTGGCTTACAAAATCATAAAAAATACCATAAAATTATTAATTAACCAAATGATTAATTAATTATCATTCACTTTTGGCAATTGAAATAATAAGTGATTAACATTGCAGTCTTTTTCAAACAATATTCAACTGAATAAATATTAATGTGTTCTTAAAAGTATTTACTTTCATATTGCAAAGTATTGACATGAAATATCTCCATCGTATTTGTTGTCAAGTAATAATAAATGACAATGACAAAATAATAATAAAATGGAATTTTCCATATATTTTAAAAAAAATTCTGTGAAAAAAGGAACATATGAAACTTAAGAATCGATTCTTGATTGGATCCAAGATCTAATAGACGAGAATTAATTTTTCAAAAGATCGACTTGGAAAGAATTGATCTTCTAAAGATCGATCTTTTTGAAACACATACAAAAAGTTATTTTAAGGCATCAATTGTTTATTTTCAGTAATTCTGTAATTTGATATTAAATTTTTGGTATTCTGATGAAAAAGGGAAGTATATTTTTCAAAAAAAAAGTTATTTTGAATAAAAAAAAATCGATCTGAAAGAGCAGTCTTTTCGCCGAAAAAGATCGATCTTCAAAGAATCGAACATCCCTAGGATATAGCAAAGTTTGATACAATCTATAGTAAATTATCACACATTTTAGAAGATAATTAGGGTACACGCGCTGCTCATTCAAGGAGTTCTATTTCTATTATCAGAGTATTAGACCATAGTATATTAGGATTGTTCACGCACTATGAATTCGTTTCGAGTCAATCTCGCAATGTGCAACTACATGAAGACAAGGATATCAAGTAAGGATTGTATAGCAAAAGGGGGAGCAATCCATGCCGTTGCTATTATACGGAGAGTTAACAGCAAGATTGTTTCTCAAAGTTAATTTGCATCTACGTGCGCGGTTAAAGCTCGCGTCGCATCTTGCAAGCCCTAGAGGAATTAGCATTGAGAATTGAAATTACATATATACCTGAATGTTTGAATATAAGCGCGGATTATAATTAAAGTTACTCGGACTCAGTTATTGAATTTTTAAAATCTTTTTTTATTTCTACTACACATTTAGGGAACGGAATAATCAGTAATATTAACCCTTCTATTATTTCAATAGTAAAAATCAAATATTACACACGGAAAAAAATTACTATACTTGCCGGGAATCGCAAGATAAACGTTAAAAGTATTTTAATTCACAGTCGCTTTTATTATTTTCACTTAACTTTAAGAATTTATGCTACTCTTCCCTAAAACAATTCCTATATGCATGGTAAAAATAATAAGTATTCTTATTTACTGTGATAGGTTTTAAAGTTTAAGTTACACTTGGGAGCATTTTGCCGCTACGTATGGGAAAAACGGCTTTACGTTCGGCATCATGCTTACTTTCATAGCGGGAATCGTGTGCGTGAGCATGTGAAATGGTGTGTGTGTGTGTGATATAATGAAATTTGACTGTTTAATTCGACGCGCAAAAGCAAAACATATGCGAATCGACAACTTTTTACTCGACGTATTTTTTCCCATACTTTAGGCAAAATTTACTTTAAGGTGGCTTGATTGTTTTTGAAAAAAATTACAGACTGCTCTGAAACTTAGAGATTATCTTAATAAAATATGCTAGATTCATTTGGAAAAAAGAAATACCGTGGCTGACGATGTCATTGCCGAAAAAATCGCTATCGAAAAAATTTCAGTTTAACACGTAGTCTTATGGGATTCCTCGTCAAAATCGGCGAAACTCCGGAACAAAACACAAGTCCCCATAAATCAAATATATACTAGTACTTTCGATTTCGAGGAATCTATTAGTATTATAAAAACGAAGGGTTAACGACTTCAATCAAGAGAAAATTGCGAAAAAGGTACAGAATATAGAAATCGCCTCGAGGTGAAACTAATAATTTTTTACTATCGCTTTTTTCCGGGGACATTTCCGCGATTTCTTACCCTTCTACTCAGATGTTACTATAATACATATGATTATTAAAAAAATAAGTAGCAATGAGCATTCATATAACACGTGCCCCCACGGTGCCCCTCACTTCATACGACACCAAACGCTCAAGCCACCTTAAATAACTTCGTCTTTGCATTTCGTCGAGTACGGTAATTTCTCCTCCGATTTTAAGCATTTTTTCGCCTAAATTTCTCTCCGTGTAGGCAAAGAAGACTGGAGAAACCTACATCCTGGATAACCTGTCACAAATTTATGATTTTGAAAGTGGTAACCTTTCAGGCAAAATCATAGTTTACAGTGCCTATAAATACACTTAGGTTTCCCTATTAAGGGTGCAGTGGGACCTTTGGTCGAATCGATAGTATTGACAAAGATTGTCAACGTGTCAGAAGCATCTGGTCGCTAAGGTTTGAAGGCTTTAAAAGGAGAGGTTGAAAATTGAAATTCACGCTGCAAATGTCAGATATACTTAACACTTCATGTCGGAAACCTACTCCGGATGGAAGATATTTTCAATTCAGCTTTTCATTTCAATTGACAAAATGTCACAATTATTTGAAGACGGACTCTAAGTCTCTGAGAGTACAATAAAATTTTAAATAATATTCAGCATGTCGAGAATAACAATAAGGAAAGATGTACAAAAATACAAATGATCTTTATTTTATTCTCTATAGTTTGATTATTTAGTATAAATGTTTGACTACAATCGATGATCAAATTATTATCATCATCGTGGTACTTCATTGTAATGATAATTAGCAGTATTATTTCATTAATTTTGAAATATATTGGCTTACGTGAAATGCAAATGAACTAATGTATTTTAATATTAAATATAAACTCTTGAAAGTATTCTGAAATGGACAATTTATAAGTTACCAAAATTTTCAGATTTATTTAATAATTTTACTTTATTTAAGGTAGTTCGTTCACGAAAATTATACCTCAGGCAAAAATAAATAATTTTGCTTTCAATAACAGCAGTATTATTATTGAAGGGCTAATTTGAAAGAGAAAAGATTATTTTTCATGAAAAAAATATGAAACAAAAAAATAATTTTATTTTTTATTTTTGCCCAAACTTATTTTCTTATCGCTTCGAGCCAAATTTTTAAAAATGATGCGAATCTAATAAATCACGGTTCATTTTTTTAGGAAAAAGATTCTCTACAACTTGACCGTTTCCAATTTTTGAAAATGAATTCTTTAATGGCTGAAATTATAAAAAACAATTCTTCAAAACAAAATTTTTATAAACAAATTGCTGTATTTGATAATAATTCATTCAATTTCAAAAATTGGAAACGGTCAAGTTGTAGAGAATCTTTTTCCTAAAAAAATGAACCATGATTTATTAGAATCGCATCATTTTTAAAATTTTGGCTCGAAGCAATAAGAAAATAAGTTTGGGCAAAAATAAAATTTATTAATAAAATTATTTTTTTGTGTTTCCAATTTTTTTCATTAAAAATAATCATTTCTCTTTTAAATTAGCCCTTCAATAATAATACTGCTATTCTTGAAAGCAAAATTATCTATTTTTGCCCGAGGTCTAATTTTCGTGAACGAACTTTTGAAGTAGATGTGGTAATTTTTTCAAATTTATTAAGCCACAAATCGTCAAGTTATTAGCGGTCCCTCATGATAGGTCTTCATCCAACTTAGCAATTTTCGGGAACTCTAAAGGTCGCCATTTTCATCTGAAATCAATTTAACGATTTCTCTACATTATTAAGATTTTTTTAAGAAAATGAACCAATGCGCGGCCAAAAAAATGAAAATTAAATTTTTTGTAGATTTTAAAAAAAGGTATCAATTTTCACATTTTTTTTTAGTTGTTTCGCAATAATAATAATCACAGTTCAAAAAATAGTATCATCGCAATTGAAGGTTTATGTTCTTAACAATTAAATGAAGTAAACGTATATCAATTTTGAGAATGATCAGTCCATTAATTTTAAAGTTATGTTTCTCGCAAATAGAAAAAATGTTGTTTCGAGAAAAACGCGCTCAAAGTTTCGTTCTAAAACTTTAATTGTATATTTTTGAGGTGTTTCGCTAATAATTCATGCAATTAAAAAAAATCGATTTCTTAAACCGCCTAATCTGGTTTTCCTCCTTAAATCATTTAAGATTTAGTGTTTCGGAAATTTCCGATAGATATTGTAACTGATATGAACAATTTAATCAGCCACTTTAATTTTAAGATATTAGAAACAAAATATAGCACAGCTAAAATCGATCACTTATAAAGGTATCTTTTTAAATTATGACTTCATTTGGTGATTTAATTATCATTCATACATTGAAGGTAGCTTAAGGTAGTTGTTGCGCCAAAAATCAGTCTCTGGAAAAAGAAGTTTTTCTATGATTTCAAGACTGGTAATTATATCATCAGCCGTGTTATATGTAAGGAAAGACACTCTTTTTAATGAAAAAAAATTTAAAAATTATGAAAAATAATATTTTCATAATGTTTTTTGTAATAGGATATTTCCTTATTATCGCTCCATACCAAATTTTCAAAAATGGTGCGATTCTGATAAATCATGAATCATTTTTTTAGGAAAAGGATTCTCTACAACTTTACCGTTTCCGATTTTTGAAAATAAATTCTTTAATGGTTGAAATTATTAAAAAACAATTTTCAAAAACGAAATTTTTATAAACAAATTGCTGAATTTGATAATAATTGATTCATTTTCAAAAATCGGAAACGGTAAGGTTGTAGAGAATCCTTTTCCTAAAAAAATGATTCATGATTTATCAGAATCACACCATTTTTGAAAATTTGGTGTGGAGCGATAATAAGGAAATATCCTATTACAAAAAACATTATTAAAATATTATTTTTCGTAATTTTTAAATTTTTTTTATTAAAAAGAGTGTCTTTCCTCACATATGACACGGCTGATGATATAATTACCAGTCTTGAAATCATAGAAAAACTTCTTTTTCCAGAGACTAATTTTTGGCGCAACAACTACCTTAAAGTTCTTTGTCACAAAGTATATTTGCTACCCTGCAATATCCTTTCCCTGTATATTATAGAAATAAGTACAAAATCGATACTGAAGTTGGATCAGATAAACGTATTATCAATATTATTTCTCGCTGAAGTTTTCTCCTTTTCAATGAAGTAAACACAAGCGGATTAGGCTATACATTAATGAAAAGGAAAAGCAGTCTACGTGATAAAAGATCGTAATACTTGTAATCAATAAAAGTGATGTAAGTGTCACTTGGAGGCTCTTTAGGTGTGACACAAATACGAATGACTTGACTCAATGGGGCTTCTTTCAGAGAACAACAGCAAATCTGACTACATCACATACGTATCAAGTAAGTACCTGCACGCGAACGTGCAAGATGCATATCTCTATTATGTACCCTCAATGCATAAAACGCAAAGCAGGAATACGCATTAGCTAACAAAGCAAGTACGCGAATCATCAAGCCACGGTGTATTTATACGTTTCCGCGTTCTCGTTCTCATTGATCCCGTTTTCGTCTGCTAGAATTCAATCTCATTTCAAATCCTATCTAAATTTCAAATCTCCTAATGCGTATTTTGGTTCTGCTCTTATAAACACTCTGCTTTTAAATTCAAATTCTGAGCTTATTATGTGAAACTTCAAATGCTTCTTTTGGATTATACGTTCTGATGTGTTACGATTATTATAAGATATAAGGTAAAAGCACCAATAGCCGGACGTCTAAGGAAATGTCATTCAATTTTTTGTATTAATCGTTCTAAATGTGATGCGGAATCAAGAATTGCCGCGATTATTTTGATGTATGTGTCCTCCCTACTAAAACAAAAAGTCCAGAGTTGTGTTAAATCTGAATAATCCATTTTAATAATTCTCTTCATTAAATAATGCTCTGGAGCCAATTGCCGGACGGGAAAAGTGAATTGATCCAATAGCCGGACAGCGCTGCACCAATACTCGGACAAGAGAATATTATAATTTAAGGGGGTCTCCTCATCAGTGGCTCATAAAAAAAGTGGTTTTTTAGGATTTTTTTTAAACATGAAAACAGCAAGAGAAACAAATGATCTTTTGCGTATCTTTGAACATGTATTTATTCAACAATAAAAAGTTTTTTGAATGTCAAAATAAATAAAAATGGCGGATTTATAAACAATCTCGTGCAGCAGCTCGCCGCGGACAACTCAAACTCCGTGAAAAATTCAGCCCGTAATTTTTACCTGAAACAAAAAATTAAAATACTTCCTTATTCGGAAGGCTTTTTTGCACAGTATAGTCTATTATCGTGATTGATTATTATCGGCCTTTTTTTAGCAGTAAGTGCGTTAATAACATTGTAAAAAGAGATTTTTTAATACATTTTTTTAACTCAGTCTGTGCACAATTAAATTATCTAAAAACAGTATTTTACTTGTATACATAGCTTTTATAGTTTTTTTGTAATCGTGCACGGAATTTCAAAAAACATGGTTTTCATAAAATGGGCTTTAAAGTTTTTCGAAGGAAATAAATCATATTAAAGTAAAATTATTGGCATGAGATGTTAATCAGCTATACCCGGTCCGTACAAGAATATTCTCAGATAATAATTCTAGCGATTGAAGCAACAACAAAAAAATCAATTTTTTGAAGCTGACTGATGAAGAGACCCCCTTAATTGATAGGGATTTGATATATTTTAAGCATAATAAACAAGGGAAAATTTTACGGAAACATTTTTTAAGTCTGCGCTTATAAAAAAAAATATTGAAAAGATTTTACAAATAGAATTGTTAATGAACTTCATTCTTTTGAGGTCTATTGAATAAGTTTAATTTATTTTGCCACTTTTTTTTCTATGAACTTTGCTTTACATTTACATAATAAAATATTTATTTAACACTCCTGCTTCTTCGTTTTTTTGCTGTTTTTTTGTTTTATTCTTCTTTCTTTCTTTCAAAAGATTATTTCTTTAAAAAATTATTCACAATTAATCATAGTTTATCATTATTATTGAAAATTTCACTCTGAAATCCATATTTTCATTGTTCTCAATGTCAAATCAACAAGAAAATAAACGTCAAATGTCAATTGAGGTTGGATTTTATATTTGACTAATTAAAATATGTTTAAAGTAATTTGCCTTA
Source organism: Diplolepis rosae (assembly GCA_030998225.1). Classification (NCBI taxonomy): domain Eukaryota; kingdom Metazoa; phylum Arthropoda; class Insecta; order Hymenoptera; family Diplolepididae; genus Diplolepis; species Diplolepis rosae. Next base: position 17,087,016 of record JAPYXD010000710.1, on the reverse strand, counting down.
TATTTTATTAGATAGATATCTTCTATGTATTGAAAACAATCAAATACTTACCACATTTCTTGAAAATATTAACAGTACTTTTTAAAATTCTCATTTCTTTTTGCAATAAACTTTTCGTCCGGCGACTAGAGCGAAAACAGAAGCAGTGCAATGTAACGCCGGACACGCGTTCGGTTAGTAGGCAAAACGAATATTCATTGACCTAATAACCGGATTTAAAATATTTAATCAAAGGAAAATGTTTTTTAATTTTGAAAAATATTATGGTTTTTATAAAGCATTTGATTTTAGTGTAACACGTATTAAAATGACAAATTAAGGTAAATGTAAATCAGTTAGTTATAGAGTAGATTTCGCTACATTTCGACCAGCCTTGTGCTTTAGTAGAGACATTTTTTTTTCTTTGCGAGCTTTTAATTTCTAATTCAACAAATTTTTCACTTTTTTAAAGTGTATGTTTCGAGGTTTGTATACGGTGCACCAAAATAGCGATAAGTGATTCATAAATCTCTAATTTTGAGAAAAATTCATGGCTCTGTCCGGCTATTGGGTACTGTCCGGCTATTGGTGCTTTTACCTTACGGCTTTAATGGACCACATTTTGTTTATGATATATGACTTTATTGAATTGATTTTCTGATTTATTCCCCAGTTCGATGATCTTTTTCTCCTCTTGTTTCATGCCATCTATATCTTTGTCTTTTTATCCTTTTTATTATTATAGGTTATATCTATCATAAATAATTAATTGCATATTCCAAAGTTATGCCACACTCTTTATGGGCATTTTACTATAATTATATCTGGAATTAATACAGTGGAGTAGAATCAAGGAATTTTTTAATTCTGAAATTGATACTTTAATTGATACATCATCCAGAGGTGAGTGCGAGAAAATCTGAGGTCGGATGCGTTGAAGCGGAACGTGACGGTTGAAGTAGTGTTAATAAATATGTAATTAGAAAGCAAGCAGAGAACCTTTTAATTTACACATGTTCTGGGTCTGGTTCAAGCTAGAGACTTTGTTTTATTCTGATGAAAATTGATGCAAGTTTCTTTTTACACAATATTTTAATTCTCACCCCTTGCCTTTCTCTTATTTTTCACGCGTTTTTTTATTATTTACATTGCTTTCATTGTTAGAAATTTTTATGAGAATTTTCCGAAACTCGTAACTGAAGTTTTATGCAGTTACAATTTTATGAAATTAGGATGTTTAAGAAAATTCAGTTACTTTTTTGTAAGTTTATATAAAAATTTTTTAATTTCTAGTTAAATATTACTGAATATTCTGATACCTGTAGCTGAAAATTCTAGATTTTTCACGAGAGAAAATTTAACGTTTTGGTAACTGAAGCTTTATGCAGTCACATGTGACTGAAAATTTCATGAAAATCTTGTTACAGTTTCGTAATTCTAAGATAATTTCAAGAAAATTCATTTGAGTTTTGTGATATTAAGAAAGATTACATTTAGAGATACGTTTACTTAAAAGTGTCGTAAATATCCTATAATTTTACGTTACTTCTGTAACGTAAAAATTTCTTAGATTTGAGAACAGTTTTAAAAAACTTTTGCCTTTGGTTGTCATTTATTGCAAATTTTATCTGTAATATTGGAAATTTATATACATCTACATTAAAATTAATTATAGCCTCATATTAATTGATTGAATCCAAGAACAGATACTTAGAAAAATTTGATATAGAATTTTTTGTGTGAATTTTGAATTTTTGGAGAACTTTTTAAGTGAAAATCACGATATTTGTTCCAAAAAATCGACCATTTTATTTTTTCAAACGAGGCATAACTATTTTTTTTTAAATCCTTCATTCACGGGCAAGTTTCTGAACAATTAAAAAACTTAATCTCTGTTTTACCGAAAGTATAAATTAAAAATTTTTTCCAAACGGGTTAAAGTTTACAACCCTTAATTGATGTCCTTCATCGTTACCCAAAGTTACAGTAAATGGCGGCTTCAACATGAAAAAGGGGAAAAACATTTTTTGTAATTTTTGTATTTTCTTAAACATTCCAGATATCACTATTTTCAGATTTAAATAAGGTTTTATTATTACAATAATTGCAAAATAATTGCAAAAAATAAGAAAAAACCAAAATAATCCCATAATAATGACGCCATCTTACAACCGCCTTATTCATAACAAAAGCTATAGTTATATCGATAAAAATCGAAAGATTTATATGTTCAAGTCGCTATATTAAAAATATTAAAGAATTGTTTCATTCAGAATTTGATAAAAATCACAGGATATGAATTCTTTTCAAATCCTTCAACGGTTCCTATAAAAATAGTCAAGATTTAAAAAAGTCGTAAATTGGCTCATCTCGGGACGAAACGGATTAATAAACTTTAACTTCCACAGTAATTTATATTTTCCAGAATTGAAAACTATTCTTAAATCTAATAAACTAAGTTTATCATTTTAAAAGTGATTACCAATTGTAAATATTTGTAAATATTTAACACTTTAACTCTATCAGCCTTTCTTTGATCTACCGAAACAATTTTTATTTTGACATTTTTAGTTGCTATTTTCAAAATAAAAAAGTGACTCTATTTTATCAAATTTTACACAATAGTTGAGTTTTTGTTCTGTTCATTAAATTAGAATATCTGGTTATAATCTGCCTTCATCAAAGGACCCGTGAGAGGTGTTAAAAGAACCTTTTCTGGGATGTTGTATTCGCAACGAACGGAAGGGGCGTGAAATTAATTTTGAAAACAAAGAAGACTTTATTAAAGTTTCCAGAAGCGCAGATGACGCTCTGAGGTAGTCGAAAAGCCTTGATTTAGGGTAAGAAGCAAAGCCAGAAGCGCGATCATAACGACTCTAGTAGAAACTAGATGGTGGCGTATCTACTTATTTAGAATATTGCTAGCATACATCTGCATAAATTTTGCACAGGCCCGGAAGGATTCTTGGTCGCTTGACATTATACGGTGCTTTCTGTTAAGGCTAAGTTGACACAACTTCTGTGTTACGCTTCTTCATTCAAATCGCAACATTGCAAGAAATCCCCTCAGTTCCAAAGAAAGAGATATTACCGAGCAGGACTTTAGATCAAGATAGATTTCACAATTCCTGATTCAGGAGTTTAGATAAAGCCTTAGAATTACTAATAGTCGTGGAATTCAGTTCGGACGTGATTTCAGATTTTGACTAAAATACATATTCAAATTGAATTACTCGCTCTACTTCGCACGTTGATTTGAAATCATTCGTCGCTTCCAGAATGTCCTTCCCTCGCTCATCCAGGCCTCAACTGATGCTTCTAATGGAAATTCTCCACGAGAAGTTAGTTGAGTACAATGGCTTTACAAGCACATCGAAAGCTATAACGACAGGTATAGGTACTAAGGTCATCGAGTAAGGAACACTTGTACTTTACCTTCGACAAACTTTAACGTAGTCATGAAGCCGAAGTCAACTGGTCGTTCCATTCCTGCAAAGACTCTAAAGTCTCCTGCAACATTGTACTGAAGCCAACTAAAGTCAAGGCTTAGAGTACCCTCAACTATTATCCCAAAACTGATGAGATTAAATTTCAACAAGTTGCTACCTAAAGGCAGTAAAATGTTATCGCCTTTTACGCAAAATTATTCTCCCAATTTCGGAAAAACCGTAAAGTTCGATTTTATGTTGAAATTAGGGAATAATAGGTCCCTTTGAAATAGAAGACTATTGTAAGAATGAATTTGAAAAAAGGAATCTGTTGAAAAGCAGATTCTCTTTTAATTTCTGTGTCTCCAGTTCCCTAGGGAAGTAAATTGCAATTTTTTATGTCAAGATGACGCTACGCGATCTCATAATACGCCATCTTCAAATCCCCGGATTCAATTAAACGCATTCGCTGATGTGAAAACGAGCTTCGTTCATTAAAGGTACTTTTGAGAGAAATTCTTACGAACTTTCCCTTCTTATTTGAAGATACTAAAATAGGCAGGTATTTCCTAGAAGGGATTATTCAATTAAAATTATAGATAGGACTTGTATCGACCCTTTGATGAATATTCGATATATGTGTAAATTGGCTTTAGGGTCCAGAAATGATGAAAACTCAGTTCTTACATTCTTTCAAACGTTTCGACTCAGGTTGGAGTCCTCATCAGTGAGAATTTATTTCTATAAAAAATACAAAGGAGGAATCTTAAGAATTGACCGTGTGACGGATAAAAATTGTAGTAAAAATGTGATATAAGAATCGCAGGTGTGAAAATAAAATTGGACTAAGTAACTAAATTTGCAATACAGTAAAACTGTAACAAAACTGTACAAAAAATTTTTTTTTCCGTAAAATTGCTAAAAAGAACCTTAAAGAGACATTGTAATACAATGATATAAATGAATTATGCATGTGAACCTATAAAATTGGTCTAAACTGAATTGTAATGAACTGTACAGAAAAAAATATTTCTATAAGAATACAAATGAAGAAACTTGAACAATTTGAAACTGTGACCGATGAAAAATATGTTAAGAATAATGTAAAAGGATTGCAAGTTTGAAATTAAAAAATTGGTCTAAATAACTAAATTTGCTAAAAAGTAAAGGCGTAAAGCCTTAATTTGAAAGAAATACTAACAAGAGAGACTTAAAAGTAACACGTGTGACAGATAACAATTTTGGTTAACCGATATGAATGAAATTGTACAAGTGAAACTATAAATGGTATAAACCAAATGTTAAAAATGTAAAATGTAAGAAAAATGTAAAAAAATGTAAAAAAACTTGTACAGAAAAATTTCTTGTAAAAAGACAGAGGAAGAAACTTAAAATCTTGAATGTGTGACCGATGAACATACTGTTAAAAAATGATGTAAAAAAATTCCAAGTTTGACACTATAAAATTGGACTAAATAACTAAATTTTCGATACAGTAAAACTGTAACAAAAACTGTACAAAAAATTTTTTCTGTGAAATTACTAAAGAGAACCTAAAAGAATAGCACGTGTGACGGATAACATTGTAATCAAATTATATGAATGAATTATACATGTGAACTATAAAATGGGTCTAAACTAAATGTAAATGAACTGTACAGAACAATTTTCTCTATAAAGGTACAAAAGAAGAACTTGAGACAATTTTGAACGTGTGACGGATGAGCATTCTGTTAAAATGATGTAAAAGAATTGCAAGTTTGAAATTATAAAATTTGTATAAATAACTAAATTAGCTAAAAAGTAAAACTGTGAACCTTAATTTGAAAAAATTACTAACAAGAGAGACTTAAAAGTAGCACGTGTAACAGATAACAATTTTTGGTAAAACCGATGTAAATGAATTGTATAAGTGAAACTATAAAAATGGTCTAAAAAATTCGATTTGCATGAAAATATAAAGTACAACAAAAATTTAATTCTGTAAAATTACTAAGGGGAGAAAAAAATTTTTTTAAATTTAAAAATAGCACATGTGACGGATAAACATTGCGGGATAAAAAGTCAAAAAGTGAGAGCTTATCACACCGAAAAAAATTCCTTGTACCCGTATACTATTTTGCCTAGTTAGGACAGGCGCCAACTTTGCAATCCTAGTTGAAATGACAAAGTTCAAGTTTAGTAAGAAAAACAAAGAAAGCAAGTTGATTTGACGGACAGATCCTTTCAGGCGCATGTATTAAACGTAACCAAAAAACAACTTTACGTTTATGATCTACTAGAGCAAAATTTATATTGATAAAAGTGGATTTTAAAGAATTATTGGCAAAAATAAATTTTTGTTTACACAGTGAAAAAGTAACAAATACAGAAGATATTCTTTTTACAGCGGAGTTTTTTAATAACATCATAGCAATATTAATTGAATTTAATTTTTAATAGAACTAGAATTCTTTATTTCTCTATAACAAGGTTTATATTGGTTTGTTCAACTGTATGTACGTGATTCTCTTAAACAGGAATCCGTGTTATTTCAACTAGGTTAGACTTAACTATGGGTGTAAGTTGACTCTCGGAAAAATATTTTTTTTCCGTGCACCAATTTCATTCAATTAAAATCTTTTGATAATGTGCTTAAGTCAGGTTTTCTATTTCTGTTATGTTTTATGGAAAAATTGGCTTGAAATATGTTTCAAGAATCTTACGACGTGTCAATCAGTAGCTTCTTTGCAAACGAGTTTTTCTTCTCTTCATATCGCAAATCGTGACTGTCATCAAAAATTCATTTAATATTTTCCACTTCTGTACTAGTCTGTCGCTTTTGAGAGAAGAAGAAAATAAGTTCGAATACCATATACCGCGCTCGAGACACTCTTCATCCCTTTGCCATCCTGTCTTTCATCTACGTATCCTGCGACGTCCTGCATGCGAAGTGCAAACTTCGACTTCCAGCTTGGTGAAAATGAAATCCCGAAAAATGTGCCTTGGTATCTCCCAAAAGGGAGATATTACTGAGCCTGGATTATTTCCACTTTCTTCTCAACAAGATAGCGACAAACTTTTGATGAACAAAATTAGTACAGATAAACTAAACTCATTTTTATTTAGACGTAAAATTTTTGACGTTTTGTGCATAATATTTTTAATTAGATATTTTTTAAAATCTTGAAAATCAATCAAATGATAAATTACAATGTTATTTGTATGCAACTCTGTTCCGAAAGAAAAAATTATAGTGTTTTTAATTTTCTTACAATTTTGTTGTCAAAGGGCATAGCCGGGTTTCCATGTGAAATCGGCCTTAAAACCAAATCACATTTCGCATTAACCTTATGGAAGGGGTTGGGCAAGAGATTATTTTGTCAAATTTTTAGATCATTATCTGCCATTTTAAATGAGTAATGGCGGATTTTACCATTTTCGTTTTTTTCTTTTTTTAGCTAAACTAATCACAGGAAAATTTTGAAAAAAATCAGGATTGTTTTTTCCAATAGAAGACACATTTGTAAATTTTTGCAGATTTTTTTATGCGTAATTCGCGATGCGAAAAATTGTGAAAATTTTTGCACGCAATTTTGTTCATGTTTAAATTGTGCGACCACTCTTTTGAATTATTCTATTCATTAGTTACCTATCGATGATTAAAACAGAATTTTTGCAGATTTTTGCAAGGTGTGGACGGGGGTAAAAACAAATAAAAACCATCAAAATACGCATTCTTCCAACATCTTACTATTAAAGCACATTTAATAATAACAGTAGACAAATGAAAAATACAATTTTATTTGGTAATCAATCTTTAACATGGTTTACTGCTGAAATTTTTGCAAAAATTTTGCAAAATATTTTGCGAGTTTTTTTTGTTTCGAAAAATCGAAATTTTTACATGCATTGTGAACAAATGGTTGATTTTCGTTATTCGCAAGTCGAAAGAGTATTGCGAAAACTATCTATTTATATTCTTGAATATTTTTCGAATATACAGGTTTTGCCCCTTGAAAATTTAGTCCGTTCAAAAAGTTTCCGTTTTATATATAAGCGGTATACAAAAAGTAAAATTGGTTTTTCTACAAACTTACAGTTATAAACGAAGACAACGATGATGACTAATTTATAATTGAAAAAAAATTGTATGCTTGGCAAATGTTCAGCCACTTATGGAGTATGAAGTGCTATGAAAGTACAATCAACCGTCTATATTTGTAAAAACTCGATGGTAGAAAAATATATTTTTGTAGGAAAACCAATTTTACATTTTGTATACCACTTTTATTTAAAACGGACAGTTTTTGAACGGACTAAATTTTTTAACGGGCAAAACTTTATAAAAAAATGTAACGAAAATGTAAGTATTGCAATGAAAAATAACTGCTAAAAATTTTTTGTTATCCAGAAATCCAAGTTAATTACTTATTTAATTTATGAGCTTTTCTTATTATTTGTGCTCATTAAAATTTCAAAAAGTAAAGTAAATGGAGGACGATTTGAGGGTATTTTCGATGTAATGTATGGTAAAATGAGTATGTTATTTTTAACAAAGAGAAATTAATTTAACCTGTATTTTCGAAAATTATTCAAGAATACGAAAAGATATTTTTAGCAGCACTATTTCGACTTGCGAATAATGACAGTCAACTATTTGTTCACAATGCATTTAAAAATTTCGATTTTTCGCAACAAAAAAAATTCGCAAAATATTTTGCAAAATTTTTGCAAAAATTTCAGCAGTAAACCATGTTAGAGATTGATTACCAAATAAAATTGTATTTTTCATTTGTCTACTGTCATTATAAAATGTGCTTTAATAGTAAGATGTTGGAAGAATGCGTATTTTGATGGTTTTTATTTGTTTTTACCCCCGTCCACACCTTGCAAAAATCTGCAAAAATTCTGTTTTCATATCGTCTCTTTTGAAAATCCGATTTTCGGTACCTGCGAAGCGGGACGAAACTGCGATTTTCAACCCTAGGGGCGAAACTTTAAAGGTCGGGTTGCAAACCGCACTTTCGTCCCGCTCCACAGTTACAGCCAATCAGATTCTCAAAAGAGTTGCTATGAAAAATAGTATACATTACTCGAAACAAAACACAGCGAAAGCATTTCGTGTGATTGCAGCCCTCGTTTCACTCGGGCAGAGCAAACTTCACACTCATGCAATCGCTCTGTTTCGCCCCTTGTAATGTAATATACTATTTAATCATTGATAGGTAACTAATGAATAGAATAATTCAAAAGAGTGGTCGCGCAATTCAAACATGAACAAAATTGCGTGCAAAAATTTTCACAATTTTTTGCATCGCGAATTATGCATCAAAAAATCTGCAAAAATTTACAAATGTCTTCTATTATAAAAAACAACCCTGATTTTTTTCAAAAGTTTCCTATGATTAGTTTAGCTAAAAAAAGTAAAAAACAAAAATGGTAAAATCCGCCATTACTCATTTAAAATGGCAGATAATGATCTGAAAATTTGACAAAATAATCTCTTGCCAAACCCCTTCCATGTGGTTTATGCGAAATTTGATTTGGTTTTAAGGCCGATTTCACATGGAAACCCGGCTATGCCCTTTGGTGAGGAAATTCCTCAAACTCTCTTGTAAAGTGTTTTATCAGATATTTAAAATTTTTTACAAAATTTTTTGGGTGCTCACTAAGTTCCTCTAATTTTGAGAGATATTCTCAATCTTTTCCAATAAATTTTCAATAAGCAAAAAAATTTCCTGAAAATATTGGAATAATTAAATTTTCTAAATTTAAGGGAGTTTTTTTTTATTTGTTAGGGAGAAAAGGTTTATTATATATTTAAAAAAAAAATACATTCAATTCATTTCATTCGATCTAAGAATAATAGGTGAGACTTAAAGTTCCATTATATTTTCTTTTGAAAATCTCCCCAAAATTGTTAGAATTTTAATTTCCATAAACCTTCTCCGAATTTTTGGTTAAATTTGGTGAGTGGAAATTCCCAAAACACTTTTTTGACTAATTTTCCAACACATTTCGAGTTTTTCACGAGATTTATTGGGTGAAGGTCCCTAAAATCCCCTAATTTGGGAATATTTCTAGATTTTTAAAAACAAAATATAAATATATAAATATAATATATAAAAAAACATTTTTCTATCAAAAATGTAAAAATGCTCTCCAGCAAATAAAAAAACTTTCCGAAAAATTTTGTTGCGCACTTTTTGTAAACTGTGATCAATTTTTTAAAAAGTTTTCCTCAAATTTGAAAAATTGCTACTTCCCACAAACTTTATTAATCTTCCCAATTCCCTATATACTTTGTGGAATATTTCTCAAATATTCCGAATTTTTTTGAAGACTTTTATATAAAATTCTCGTAATTCCTATCTTATAAGGAAAGTACATTTTAAAATGAATTAGAAAATTTTGAGGAATTCGCCTAAAAATATAGATCTTATCTACTTTTCTCAATTTTATAGAAATTTTCGAAGAAAAATAATAAAATACTAGAAATTTTAGAAAAATCACCTAAAAATCTTGATTAAAATACATTTTTCCAAAACAAGTATGAAATAATCTTTAAAAAATCATAAGAACATTTTCTGAAACGCTTTTTTAGAGGATGTTAACAATATTTAAAAATAATTGCAAAGTTTACAACAAACTGGAGCTGATAGATTTTCGCAATTTATTAAATTCCTCTATGGAAATACATTTTCACCAAAGTTGTCAAAATAATTTGAATGTCCCTGGTATTTCTAACGGTTTCATTCCCAACAACGATTTCACATTCGTTGATATGAGGACAGCAACGCAGGAGCAAATTTAAATTAAATTAATATTTGCCATGCATCGGATCAGTGTCTGGCTTCGAGGTGCATTCGAACGCTAAAACGCGAATAAGGTACATGCAATTATTTATGATAAACCTGTGCTCGCAATGTACACTCTGCCCCAAAACATCGACACACATTATCCCCCGTTGGTGCGTTTCAGTTTATCGATGAAAACGCATCATACGTAATTGTACATTTACAATCAACCAACCAACACAAAGTGGTCATTTGATCAGGAATCACATCGTACTCGGTGACTCTCGATCGATCCAGTCGGGAATTTGGATTAAACTTGAATGAAATACCTACCCTTTACCCAAACCTAGTCCCGCATTTATCCATTGCATTTCAAATGATTTCCAATCGACATAGCTGTAACCTCACATCATGCAGATATAAAGCTTCAACGTTTATGGAAATAAATCCTTCATTCACAATCATAGCGCGCATAAATCTTCTTTCCATCATGTTGGGAACCACCCATGTGTGTTCGATAAATTTTGCTGAGAAAAAAAGAATTTTTCATCCTTAAAAATAGGTGGTGTTTTAAATATTTCAAAACTTGCTTTTATTTAAGGCCAAGTTATCAAATTTCCTACCTTATCGACATTTTTTCTGTGAATTTATGCACGACGAGAAAATATGGTTCTAGATCTAAAATCCAAAGTAAAAGATCCGTTAATTGACATTTATTACGAAAATTGAAAAAAAAATTTACTTAATGCATAAACTTGATGTAAAAATCTGTCGGTAAAGTAGGATTCTAATAAGTGGTATATGGCCTTAAGGGCATGTGATATTTACCAAATTAGCGAATATTATTGATTTTGGATCTCAACATGTTCGTGTCTAAAATTCATAGAATTTTTTTCCCAAAATTCGGGAAATGGTAAAGATAAAAGGGGACCTAGATAGACTAATTTTGATTTAAAAAATGAAAAAAAGTTCGATTTTAGCAAAATCTATCGAAAAAAATGTTTACATTATCAAAACTAAAAGTAGTCTATCTACGTCTAATTTTACCTTCTCTACCATTTCCCAAATTTGGAAAACAACATTTTATGTATTTTGGGGGTAAAAATGTAGAAACTGACCACAGTCGTTCACATTAACTTACTACTGTTTCAAGTATCACATGCCCTTAAATGCTTAAATCAAATTTATGTTGGGAACTTTGAAATGGAAATTCAGGTAAAGAAATTAGGCGACATCCGAACCTCTTGAAGGTTTTCTTTATTTTATTCTTTTCTTTATTCTATTTTCCGAACTGCATAAGGTTTTTATGCCTCTTTCTTCTAAAAGTTGTGCATTTATTTCACGTGCTGCACACCGCGTACAGCGAAATGTGCTCATACTCGCATCGCGTTCACAATCTAATTTTCACCAGCATTTAATCTTTGTACGCGAGTATTCTCTGCTCGTGGTGGCACGCGCTTGAGCTTTTTCAAAGCCTTTTTATTTTGAGAGGCTGTGGTGCCGACGGATTTCAAGTGCCAGTCTCTCGCCGACATTGCTTCTACAATTTCAGCGTCAATTGTTTCACGCTGGTAATAACCGTATGTGCACGTTGAATATTTGACCTTGGAGAAAAAAGGTTGAAGTAAACTTCAAGTTGTATGTAGTACACCTTGATAACGTTTATCCGGTTTTCAAGCCACGCCAAAGTCATTAAGGGGTTGTAAGAAGTCACGTCACTCGCACGAAGTGCTATTAGTCGCTAAGTATAATGATAATAGTGTAGTTAATAACATAAGGGGCTGTTGGAAAAAATTACGATAATAATGTTGCATTGTTGCCTCCATTGTATAAAAATAAAAACTGGTTGATTGTAAAAAACTGATCGGTAGTGGTAAATCTGTTGGCTCTGCGTCCAGATCAATATAACTTTTACTATATAATTATAATTATCATCATTAAGGGACGACGGTTATGAATAAAATGTCACGTAATTAACAGAATAATTAAAACCTGCTAGTGCAGATTTACATTTATATAATTTAACTAACAATTTCAATTTCCTGCATTTTAATGTTGAGGTAGAGGATGATTTAATTTTATTCGTTTTAATAATTACAGTATTATGAGAACACATATTCTATAATTACATATTTTTAATATCTTGGATTGTATAATTTATTGATACCTTCCGCTTCAAAAGAGTCTAACCATTTCCAGAACATTAAAAATTGAAATGTGTAGTTAAAAATGTTGAGTAATATTTTGGATCTAATTTTTTTAAATTTATCAACACGAGTTTATAAATATGGCCCCTACTTGTAATTGAAATTAGATTATCAGTCGTGTCGTATGAAAAAAATACATTTTTCATGAACAAAATAAAAAATTTACAAAAAATTGTACTTTTCATCTTTTGTAATAGAATTTTTCTTTGCTATCACTTTTTATAAATTTTTTAAAAGCAATTTGATTTTTATAAATCATGGCTTATTTTTTCGGGGGAAATAAACTATATTACTCTACAGTTTCCAATTTTAGAAGTAACATTTTCAGTGGATTAAATCGTTGAAAAAATTATTCAAAAAGAAACATTGTTTTTATAAAATAACTGTAATTAAGGAATATTTTTTTATTAAATTCCATCTTGATTTTACGAAATTGTAACTGCATAAAACTTCATCTTCGAGCTTCGGAAAATTACGTTAGAATTTTCTAATAATGCAAGCTTTGATGTCAACATTTTATTCAGCATTAATTATTTCATTTACGTCGTTGAAGTTAGTCTTTGATGGTTTAGGCAGGGCCGTATTCATGTTGGTGGGGGCCCTTTACTAAACGTGAAAAGTCGAGTGAACAAAAATCAAACTAGAATAATTATTATTTCGTCAATTCAAAGCTATTTATTTCATCACATTTAATTTAATTTTTGTTTTGTGCAATTTTTTACGTGTTTTGGATGTCACGATGTTTTATTGGACCAATAGTAATTGAGGATATTGATCCAGCATGGATCCGATCGTCAGCATTAGCCAATTTCCCAGATTAGTATGACACGGATGGCTTTTACAATGATTTCTTGATATCTACCAATCGTTTTCATTATTAGTGTACGTTCACGGTATGCTGTCGCTCACGGCAAACGTGAAAATGCAAACGCAAGCAATTCCAGGAACTAACAGAAAAATAGAATAGCGCGTCCAACTGCGGATAATGTCAGTTTAATGGAAAGAGTATTTAGGCGAGCCGCAAACAAATATCCGCCCTCGGTTCATGTACAATGTGCGCAATGATCCGAGCGAATGGAATTTGAAAAATAAATTTTACTGCCCAAGTGATTTCAGTGTCCGTCTCCTGTTTTTCCTCTAGCAATATTGATGATCCGTTAGCCACTTATCGCGGTTAATGATACATTTTATCTCTCTTTCACCAAAAGTGTCATTTTTAGATAATACTTGTATTTTCTTTAAATTTATGGCTTTTTGCTTTGATTTTGGCTTAATGTTAAAGGCGGGTGAGGGGGTTGATTCCCTCACGCGCGAATTTTTGGGGGATTTTCTCCACCTTAAAAAAATGAATGAAATAAAATCACCAGTATAATAAACTTATGTAAAATGGGAGCCTGTGAGTTGTTTTCCTCAGGACTGAATTTCCTCTCTGCGGTTAACTTTATTCAAGTGTTTTTCTGCTGAAATTACCATTAACGAATGGGAGAAAATATCATCTTTTTAATTCAATGAGGCTGCACCAATTTTCGGAGATTGTTATATATATTACGGTGATTTGTAAATTATAATAAAAGTAGTAATGTAATTAATATATTACTAATGCAGATACTCTATACTACATATTTGGAATAAAGCCATATTTTGAATACAAGGATAAAGCCAAATTTATAATTTTCACTAATCTACGTTTCAATTTTGGGGAAAAATGTATCATAGCGAAAAATGCTTGCATAAAATTACTTAAGTTTAAAAATATTGTGATATTGTGATATATATATATACTGTGATTTATAATAAGGTTTTATATAATTTTTTGAAATTTTATTATTTTGACTGCAAAATATTTCAAGCTTTATATATATCACTACAAATAATTCTCATTGCCTTTCGATTTTCCCCAAATCACACGTGAAATTTGCTTATTAATTTACCCTAGTTAGGACATAATTTCTAAAATACAAATTAATTGATAACTAAATTTGCAATAAAAAATTACATTCTCTGGAAAGGGTTTGAAGATTCTATTTCGTCGGGTTTCTTTCCTAAATTTTTTGAGATGTTACAAAACGCAATTTTTAGGGGCTTCAATCCCTTTCTTTTAAAAAACTTGCATTGATAAAGAATCTTTGACCCTAAATTTGTTTTCTGCATGAAAAAATCTATAAAAACGCTATGTCACTTTCTATTACCAGAAACAAATTAAAATTTACAGATCAGTATTATCGAAATAATCGAAAGAGGATGCTTTTCATTACTTTGAAATTTGAACCGACAAAACTAATTTTAGCCAAAGGATGAAAACTAGTTTGTAGATAATTGTTTCATGCCTTCATTTTATGTATAAGAATAAAGACAGAAATTACAGTTCATAAATAATATTCGGTCCAAACAAACAATTTTCAAAGTTTTGGAAATTCTCATTCATAACAGAGAGTATATAAAACTTTGAAGATGCCTTAAATATTCGAAAATTGGTGCCTTTATCCTAAAAATATCAGCATCAGTTGCCACGGATGCGGCAACACAACATAAATATATTTTCCATAAGTTACACTTAACGAATAAATCAGTGCGTGACAGAACCGCGGTCTAATCTGAAATATAAGTTCGTTTCCCTACGGAACTTAAAATAGTACTTAATTTCGACTGCTTTGGAGTACGAGCCATTAAAATGGGGGACCATTACCCATTTGCTTGCGGCAGCACGACCACGCTGTAATGTACAGTATGGGGTTGACGCTATTGGCTGGAAAAAGTCCTGGACGCGCTGCTGTTCGTTATACGTTAAGATATAATATCAGTACACGATCCGTAATTTTTCTAATCTGAACTCGGGCTAAAAATTAAAAACGAGAAACACCTCTGCAATTCTCGTCACTTTTTATGAAGGGAATGTGATCCATAGGAGATGAGCAAATTTTATTGATTTTAGGATTCTATATGTTTGTGTCTAGAACACATATAATTTTCTTTTCGAAATTTGGAAAATGGTAGTGAAAATAAAAACGGACGTAGACAGACTACTTTTGGTTTCAAAATTGAAAAAAAAAGTTCAACTTTGGCAATATATATCGAAATTTGTTTTTCAATTTTAAAATCAAAAGTAGTCTATCTACGTCCATTTCTATCTTCTCTATCATTACTCAAATTTTGAAGACAAAATTTTATGTATTTTGGGCACAAACATATAAAAACTGGACCAAATTGTTTACATGAACTCAAGTATCACTTGCCCTTAATTTTCCTTTTTCTCTCTTCCAGCAATTTGTCTTATTTTATTTTTCTGTGATAGAAGGTTAAGATATTAGCAAGTGAGAATTTTTACCTGAAAATATTATTCAAGTTAAATTATTACGCCCCATTTATAAAGCATTATCCTAAAGTTCTCAAACGTTGTTTGTAGATAAATTCAAAAAGATTTACAAAAATCGGATGCTTTGTGTAGAGTTTTTGATGCGTTGAACTGATTTCACATCTTTGGCAAAATTGCATTCATAGAGGAGGTGATCGATACTAATGAATAATAACTTTTTGGATAGTGTAGCTACAGTATCAGTATTGATTATTTATTTATTCCACGTAGCCGTTTCCTGGAACATCAGTATCATAAAAGTATTTTTATAACCTTGGATAACACTTCAATCCTTAAAAATGCCCATAAAGTGTGATCGCAGAGCCTCTTTATACATTTGATGCTTATCATGATGTCTTAATGCCCAACCTCTTGGAAAGAATTACTTTAAATATTATATTCCATGGATGACTATAAAGTGGGTTTACTACTTAAAATCCTTTTATTACATGGAATGAAACGATTAAGCATTGTATAATGCATTAAAATTTCTAAACTTAAATTGTTTATAAACCTGATTTATTAAATCTTGTCACTTTCCATTTGACTAATTAAATTTTTTCATTTACTTTGTTTGCAGAACCTCCAAATATTGTGGTCAGACCGAAGTCGCAGCAAGTTAAGGCTGGCGGAATAGCGAGTTTTTACTGCAGCGCCCAAGGAACTCCACCACCTCAAATATACTGGCGAAAGAATGGCAAAAAAGTTTCACGTAAGTACCCATAAGTTTCAGGATCCCTATTCTTTTTCCAAATCACATTTTTCGATTTAAGAGATTGCATCTATTTGACCTGTCCTAAAATGAAGTTTTTTTGGAGAATTTGTTTAAACTTTACTAATAGGGTTGCGAAAATAGGGTTTGGACGGTTTATTGCACATTCAATGAGGTATATAACATTTTTTTTTAATACAAAATGGCGTTTCAGTGGTAGGAAGACCGAAAACGCTTTTTTTGTGGCCTTTTGCAGGCGGAAATTAAGGTCACGATCATCAACACTTAGGAAAATACAAAAACTGTTTTCATTAACTTTATTAGATTTGAGATGGAAATATATATGATTATTCAAAAAAATCTATTTTTCGAAAAATGGCAGCAGTTTGAATAAGGACTGTTAATTTTTGCCAAAAAATCAGCTCTAATTTGTTGATATATCAAAATATTTTTGACCAATTTTGAAAATTATGCGAAATTTTAGTTTTAACGAATTTTGTTCATTTTGGAAAATATTTCAATAAGTATAATATATATCTGACTATTCAATGATTTGTGCAAGATAGACTTAAGTTGATTTCGTTATTTAAATTATGGTTGAAACTGTAAAAATATTGAAAATTCTAATATTTTTTTTCTAACCGCGTCAAAAAAATCAAATTTTCAATTATGATTTAACTACTCTCTAAATCTGAATCAGTCAAATTTTCACTGATTGAATCAGTGATTTGCCTTTTCACTGATTCACCAGTGAAAAATATATTTCACTGTTAAATCAGTTGATTATCATTGATTGAATCAGTGGAAAAAAATTTTTCACTGTTAAATCAGTGAATTTTCACTGAAGCAATCAATTTAATTTGACTGATTTACAGTAACCTCTTTTTAGCTATTTTAATCAGTCAAATTTCACTGATAATCAGTAAATTTTGAATCATTCATATTTAGAGAGTATATATATATATATATATATATATATATATATATATTTATTACATATTTTTCACTTCAATAAACTAGCCTAAATTTATTTCTGTAATACTCTTTATACAGTTGATTCATGGCAATGAATGTTTAGGAAACGATCAGCACAATAGAACAATTAAATTATGAAGGTCAAACACTGAAATTTATTCCTTGCCTTGACAATATTTAACAATAATTACTCAAATTGTGATAGGAGACATATTTTTCACCTGTTAATTATTCCATAGGTAAACATTCCTGTGGGAAAAATTTCTAAAAGGAAATATAGAGTTTCCACTAATATAAGTAGCAAATAACAATAAAGTAAATAACTAATATTAATTAGACTATAAATATTAAGTTACAAATCTTATATTGTATTTTATTACAATTTATCACAAAGGATTGCAAATTTTCAATTTATCGTAGCATTAAAAATATCCCACAATATAAATTCATAACCAAGAAGAGCAAATAAAAAAATCTGCCCGTTTCGCGCGCAAGTTTGAGCGCGCCTAGGGCGCGCTCGGTCTTGTGCTCTTCGCATACAATTAAATATATTTCTTATAATATGATACTAAAGCTAAAAACAATTTTATAATAATATTACAGATGTGAATTACACATTTTCTCAAAGTCACTCAATTTCTTTTTGAATTTAAGTGAAACAGGAAATTCAATTTACTTAAGGCTCTATCAGCCTTAAGGAACACATTCTCATCATGGCGCTCGCGCTTCGCACTCGATTTTCTGTATACATTTCAGTAACTTTTTAATAAATTACATGATTAAAATAATTAATTTTCTTCCAAATCTCTCAATAAGGAAAAACAATCGTAGATTTTATTTAAGGAAACGATTTTGCAGAACAACGCTTATTTCGTATCTCACATATTTTGGTGAAAAAAATCGAATTTTTTTAATATTAAAAATCAAAACATAAAATATACATCCTGTCCCGAAATGTCTTAATGACAATTTGTAGACCTCATTTAGGCAAACAATTTTCCATCTAAACGTTTTTTTTGTATCTCACATATTTTGTCTAAAAAATGGAATTTTTGAATTTTAATCGTATTTTTTGGAATTGAAACGAAAAATATATGTTTTATCAGAAACTGTGTAAGACAAAATTTGTAGATCTTTTTGAAACGAACAACTTTTTATTCTTACGTTTTTCTCGTATTTCGAATATTATTGTTAAAAAATTGAATTTTGGATTTTCAATAGTTTTTTTTTAATTAAAAAGAAAAATATGCATCTTATGAAAAAATGTTACAATTCAAATTTGTAGGACTTTATGTAGAAAATAATATTGTATCATAACGTTTTTTCGTATCTCGTATAATTTAACTGGAAAATGGAATTTTGATTTTGACTTTTTTCGAATTTGAATATGCTGTAACATTTCTAATTTTGATTTAATCAAAAAATGTTATCAGGATAATTTGTAGAGATTTATGAGCACTATCAAAAACCAGTATTGGAATTTTTGATTTTTTCAAAAAGTTATTTTCAAAAACACAAAAGTAGTGCTCAATCCCTCAATTTTGATTGGATGTGGCTGGTTAACGAACTTGTCCTTACTTTTTCAGCTACGATAAAGTGTGCCAAAGCTCAATTCAATCTGATAATTCTATCGAGAGTTATGCCGCACACGACCTACTACAGACAGACAGACACTTTCGTAAAAACCCTTTTTTCTGACTCAGGGGTTCTCAAAACGTAAAGATTTGATGAAAATTTCGAAAGTCATTTTTCACATAAAACCAATACCTTCCCATCCATGATGAGAATGTAAAAAGCAACCAACATAATTTCTTCCTTCCCTTCATTTTTCTTCTTTCACGAGGAAGAGGTTATAGTCACCTTTTTCTTTTCTTCTTCTTTCGCTAGATCATTTTATTTAAGTAAAAATTATCTCTATTTTTTTTTCTCTACAGAATCACAATCACGTTACCTAGTACAACAGTATCAAAATGGCGCCTTGTTGAGAATCGAACCTGTTAGGCCAACTCGTGACAACGTAGTCTACGAATGTTTAGCCGAAAATGGAGTGGGGGATGCTGTATCAGCAACTGCTCAACTCACCGTTTATGAAGGTAAGTTCGAAACAAATTTCCATTTTTAAAAAATGTAATACGTTAGATCAAAATGATAAAGGCAGTTGTCTAATATGTTTCAAAATGTTTAAAGACAGAAGAAAATTATTATTCTCCAGCTTGTGGAAAATCCAAATTACTTTTACGTTTGCAATGCTCTTTTTACATATCTAAGTCTAGCTCGTGCTCTCTCTCTCTCTATCTTTATGGGAGAAAGAGCAGCTTAATAGCATTCAACCCAACAGTTACACGGAAAGACGCTTAATGGGAAAGAAGTACCGCATTCCAAGAAACTCTCAAGTCCATTACTTGTATATCTCTTGAGCTTTTACAAAACGACTTAATCGCTTTCTCCGGCATTTGAATTCCATCCTTGGCCATTAGAGTTACTCGAATAGAAAAAGAAACTAGGAGTCAGAAAACATTCGACATCAGTGTTTTCATTTTTGTAAATTTTACCGAAAATCATATTATCTAGGAGAAAAGTAAAATTCCATTCAAGATCACAAGTTATTCTGTACGGAGTTTCTTAGTCTAATCTTTATATCATCAGAATTTAGCAAAAATTAGGGGTTTTCCTTTCGCGATTACTTTTTGCGGATCTACTTTTATTTTTACTTGTCTTTTGAAAGATATAAATACGTAATACCGTAAACAGCAATTATACATTGAATAGTTGAGTCTCGTATTGCTCATGATTCTCTAGGTAATTAAATATATGCATCAATCAATTTTGTGAATCTGGTTATCCGAATACGAAGCTTAAAAAGGACATATTCCTTTATGAAGGTTTCCTCATAGAATAACACATGCTCACAGTACAATACATAATTGTATCACACACTAGTCATATAATTGGTACCAGTGCAAACTGTGAACCACATTCATTGAACTTGATTAATTGCTATCGGACGTTTATTACGCTGTTACGCGAACAGGCAATGTACGCCCACACATGCCATCATTATTAACGATTCCTGTTACTTTATTATGGAACCCGATCCCGATAGAAGAGAGTTTCTACTTCTATCCATGACATCTCATTGATGTTTCAAAATCTTCACACCGGCCGGTTCCAAGCAAACGTTTTTAATGCTCCATTAGCAGAAGAGCTTCGCGAACCATTGAAATTCCTTATTTTTTATAACTTCACAATTTCTGATGGAAATCATCTCTCAAAAAATTTTTTCGAAAATAGTCGGACAGCTTAAAATACAATTGGGTCGTAAATTTTTTCAAAGATATAGTCGGAAATATTTCCTACATAGAACTGGAAATAGTTCCTACTGTTTAGTCGGAGAAATATCCAGTTTATTTGGAAAAATTGATATATTTCATAATTTAAGTGGAAAAAGGTCCAAAAAAGTGAAAAAATTTCCGTTTTAGGAATAATTTTCGCTTTTCATGGCAAAAATTTCCTACAACTTTGGAGATTTGTGAAATGTCCTCACCTCTTTGATAAATTTCCTAATAGTTCGGAAATAAGTCCGGAAATTCGGTCAATTTTCCACACACACTGTAAAAAGTTTGTCCGAAAATAGTCGGGCAGCTTAAAATACAATTGGGTCGTAAATTTTTCCAAAGATATAGTCGGAAATATTTCCTACATAGAACTGGAAATAGTTCCTACTGTTTAGTCGGAGAAATATCCAGCTTATTTGGAAAAATGGATATATTTCATAATTTAAGTGGAAAAAGATCCAAAAAAGTGAACAAATTTCCGTTTTTGTGGAATAATTTCCGCTTTTCGTGGGAAAAATTTCCTCACCTCTTTGATAAATTTCCTAATAGTTCGGAAATAAGTCCGAAAATTCGGTCAATTTTCCTCAAATCTATGAAATATTTACACTTTCTGTAGGAAAATATATGCTTCCTAAGGATTTAGGACAAATTTCCTAATATATAGTAGGAAAATGTACCTATATTTTTTACAGTGTACTTAAGGCCGTATGGTAGGGTATTCTCATGTTGAAGTATCGTTTGAGATCGCTTCAGAAATAAAAGAGATCGTTTCCAAAAAAAAATAAATCGCTTCAGACAAAAAAAGAAATAGCTCGCGCTCGCTCTTTATTTTTTTCGATCGCTTTTTCTTTAAAAAGCGAATTTTATGCGATCGCTTTTAGATAAAGAAGCGATCGTTTCAATTTCACACAATCGTTTTTTGACACGAAAGTGATCGGTCTAATTTTTTTGCGATCGCATTCTGACGAAGAAAACGATTGTTCTGATTTTTAACAATATCGCTTTATAAGAAATTTATTGATGCCCATGATATAAATTCATTCATATGAAATTTGAAGAAGAATAAATTTAACGGATTATCGTCAGACTTTAAATAATTGGTAAAAAAAAACTACTGAAGAATTTTTTCACGATCATTTTATTTCAATGGTAATTTAATTAGATTGTACATAACGAGTCAATAAGACACGAGAAGCGATCGATAACAAGGAGCGAATTCGTCTGAAAACAATCGTCAATGATACGCGAAAAGCGATCACCGAAAAGGAGCGAGTTCGTCCGAAAGCGATCGTCTTCGGACGAATTCCCTCCTTTTTGGCAATCGCTTTTGTAGAAGATCGAAGCGATACTTCGACATGGGTGATGTTACTCTCTAAATCTGAATCAGTCAAATTTTCACTGATTGAATCAGTGGTTTGCCTTTCCACTGATTCATCAGTGAAAAAAATATTTTTCACTGTCATATCAGTCAATTTTCACTGAAATAATCAGTGAAATTTGACTGATTTACAGTAACCTCTTTTTAGCTATTAGAATCAGTCAAATTTCACTGATAATCAGTAGATTTTGACTGATTAAAATTTAGAGAGTACCTATTACACTGTAAAAAATATGGGT
Organism: Diplolepis rosae; assembly: GCA_030998225.1. NCBI lineage: Eukaryota > Metazoa > Arthropoda > Insecta > Hymenoptera > Diplolepididae > Diplolepis > Diplolepis rosae. The sequence goes on along the minus strand of JAPYXD010000710.1, from coordinate 17,064,632 downwards.
AAATTCTCCTAATATGTATTGGGAAATTTTTCCTAAATCCTTAGGAAGCATATCTTTTCTTACAGAAAGTGGAAATATTTCATAAATTTGAGGAAAATTGACCGAATTTTCGGACTTATTTCCAAACTATTAGGAAATATATCAAAAAGGTGAGAACATTTCACAAATCTTCACTTTTTTTTATCTTTTTCCCCTTAAATTATGAAATATATATATTTTTCCTAATAAACTGGATATTTCTCCGACTAAACAGTAGGAACTATTTTCAGTTCTATGTCGGAAATATTTCCGACTATTTCTTTGGAGAAATTTACGACCCATTTGTATTTTAAGCTGTCCGACTATTTTCGGAAAATTTTTTTACAGTGTACATATGTTTGCTATATTATTAAAATAATAATTTTAATAAATTTTTGAGAAAAAACAGTAATGCTTTGCATTTTTCTGTATTGCTATCTTGTCCTGGAAATTCGTTAAAATTATTATTTTATTAATAAAGCGGTCGTATGTAATTGGTGACGCCAGAACCTATCGCAGGATCTTAATGAGAAATTTTATCGACGTTTCAAGATTTGGGAAATCTCATGGCATTTCTAGAATTTTACAGAGGTTAACATCTCAATATTTTATGATACTTAGATTGCCTGTGAAACTTTACTTTTTAGAGTATCCAATAAATAGAATAATGTATTTATTTATCTGATATCAAATATCCATTTACTATTGCCGTAACCACCGGTTGCAGTCCTACAATTCTTATAGAATCTCTTCCAAACAGTAAAAATCTGAAAACGATTTCCTCTCTCGCGAAGAAGTTGCTGTTTTCAGACATAACATTTTCAGTACTCCCATATCGAGTTTATACGACTCAATATCAAGACAATGGACTATTTAGAAAAAAAACGATTCTCAACTTTTTAGTGGTTACCATTTTCTTTATTTTCTTCTCAGTTGAAAATCATGCAATTTTTTCTTCATTATTATCTCTTGATAAACTTCTACACATTATTGTCATGGTCGAACTATTTGTACATATGCAGAAATTTTTTATGACCCAGATCAGTAATCCAAAATCTAGGATAAAACACACGGCATGACAGGGACGAGACCTTGTCGCTTTTAGGTCGAAACGGGCTGCAATCTGGGCCTGGTCGGGCTCTGCGTTTTTTTTTACGAGTCGGGGCCGTGCCTGGCGATTTCTGCATAAAATAAAGACTATTTCCAAATTATAATTTTATTCCAGTGACTAAATCTCATTATTGGTAGTTGAAGAAAATATGCAGTACATTCGTGATATCTTCCAGATGGATTTTAATGTCATGGATCAACCAGACCATGTGACCAAATTCCTGTAATATTTCATATATGATAACTTTTTTACACTACAAAATATTTTCCTGAAAATTTGAAAAATACAAACATTTTCAGAGTTAAATATAATTATCGATAATTAGAAATAGTGTAAGTTGTATTGATCCTCAATTTAAATAAAATGGTACGTTATTCGAAAAAATTGACTTTAGGGTCAAAAATTTTATTTTATTTTTATTAATAATAATATTAAATTAAATATTAAAAACAATTAATTAACAATTTTATTTTTATTATTTAATTTAATTTAATTTAATTTAAACAGAAGTTTCAGCTCAGATCGGAGCCCTCATCAGTGATATTTATTAAAATCTTGAAAATACAAAAAAGGTAACGCTAATATTTTCAAAATTTTTGCTAAATAGAAGTTAACAGATGTGCGTTATCCTCTTTTATTCTATTTTCCAAATTTTCAGGAGGATATTTTGTATAAGAAAAAGGTTATTTTACATGAAGGGATTAATATATAATTTAGTCACGTGATCCGATTGATCCATGGCTATAGAAAAAGCAATCTATTATCTGAAATGATAATCTGGAAGTCTGAAGAAGATTCCACTCAGTATGTTGTGTATGGAACAATGAGATTCGAAGACATCGAGCTGAAATAGCATCGTTACGACATTTGCCAGGAGACATTGGTCCAACAAGGGCAAATGGCCTTATTGGATCTGCTCTTGGAATTGTTACTTTCACAGGAACGTTCTACTTGAGCCAGAGTAATATAATGAAAACAAGCCCGATACGAGAGTGCACGTGATAACGAGGTAGTTGCGATTCTGTGATGGTACCTTCGCAACCACTAAAAATCGCTCCGAGCAATTCTCGTACCATTCTCTTAACTTTCGCCCTGTTCTTGTATGCACGAACGATTCATTTCCGTACCGCAACATACGTGCATTTCCTCCTATTTTGTCCTACATTTTCTCATGCTCCTTCAGTCAAGTTGTAGCTTTTCCTTTTCTGAGGACAGAAGATAAAATCAACACAGCATCAGCGACTAGGGAAATTTCTTTTACAAATTAAATTATCCTTTTAAATCCCAGTCGACAATTAAGTGGAACTATAAACTTATTCAAATCAAATCACCATCTCTGGATTTCAAAGAAGCTAAACTTTATCTTACCAATGTTTGTTTCTTTTGGTCATTAAGGAAGTCTGCAGTTAACAATATTGAACTAATCCTTGAAAGAATGTAATCCGAAAATCTCTCGAGATGTTATAAACAGAGGCGCAGCTTAATTAGGGAATTTGCTCTTGTGGAATTAAGATTCTTGCTTTTTCTTCTACTTTTCGCTTTCTCATACTTTTAACACAACGAGCTATCAGTGACTTTCTTGTCGAGTCTCTCATCAGCTGAAAAGTAAAGTAAATCGTCAGACGAAACTTTTTCCAGTAAATCAACTTGAAATCAACTCTATTCGAATTTTAGTGGGTGTTTGAACACATCACGATAAAATATTTCAGTTGCTAATTCCAGTGCTATTTAATGGGAATAATTGGAAAATTTGTTTTTAGAAACTTTTGCTTCAAATTTAATTCTTTTTTTTAAACTTTCTCAACTTTTTCTAATTTTATTTTATCCTCTCTAGTCGTTAATATATAAATATTATATTGAAGCTTATTAAAGTCAAAAAACAGTAATAATTCTCACCTAAAAAACGCAGAGGGAATCCTGCAGTGAGTTTCAACTCTTTGTTTTTCTTGCACAGGTTTTTCTTCTCGATTTTTGCCACCGTTTTTTTTCCTCAAACGTCGAACTTATTGTAGTTTTCCCCATGTCGTTTGTTTTCTGAAACTGAGATCTCGCTTGACAGTAGCTACGCTCTTACACTTTCGAATGACTTTTTTATTATTTTTTCCTCTTTTAGTGCATTTTTATATGATTTAGGGAAAGATAACATATATTTTAACTCTAGACATAAATTATAACATTCAAACGTTTTTTTACATTGAATTAAAACAAAAATTAAGTTTCCCTTGATAGTTATTTTTTATTGAAATATTTTTATTCCACAGTCAAGATTTCATTTTTTTTATAAATTTTGACGAGTTAGTTTTGTTGGTTCTATTAAAACTATAATTTAAGTTTTGCAAATCTAAACACGTATAAATATATAAGAATGTTGGGATATTCGAAGGTTAGAAAATTTAATGATATGAAAAATCAGTAATTAATAAAATTAGAACCATCTATGAATATAAATTATAAAAGAAACGATCGTAAATTTGACAATTTTTCATCTTGAGAGATTTAGCCATCTGAATCTATAAAATGAGAACATTTAAAATGTTAACAATTGAGTTTCCGAAAATTACAGAATAATTTTGAAAAATCGGCATGTTATGGAAGTTATCCTGGAAAATTATTCAATCCTTTTTCTATTTAAGAGATTTTTAAGAAAATAATCTGCACATGATATTAATTATTTTTATAAATAACATCATCAAATCATTCCTAATTTTGTGGGAATATTTCATTTCTACTTTTAAAAATCTCATTTAAATATTTTGAAAAAATAAAATTTTCCAAAAGGTTTCAATTGATGTAATGATTCTTGTATCGGATTAAAGCCAACATAAAAATATAATTAAAATTTAATTCACAGATAAATCTATTTACACTGAGAAAAAAGATTTGATTGAATCAAAGAAAATAATTTGTTTGAACGACTTTCTTTGATTTAAAGAAATGATTTGTTTAAATGAAATAAAATTTGTTTCATTCAAACAAAATATCTTTGGACTAAATAAATATTTGTTCGAATTAAATAAATTTCTGCTTTAAATCAAACAAATTATATCTTTTACCATATATCAATGCATTAATTTCTTTGTTTTGAAGAAAAATTAATTTTATTCAAACAAATATTCATTTGGTTTAAAGATATTTTGTTTGAATCAAACAAATTTTATTTCATTTGAACAAATCATTTCTTTAAATCAAAGAAAATCGTTCAAACAAATTATTTTCTTTCATTCAAACAAATCTTTTTTCTCAGTGTATTACTCATCATACACAAAAATTATCATAAAAAAGTATTGACTACCCTGGAGAAACATTGCTTCAATTTTTTTCCTTATGTTAGAAAACTCATTATCAAATTCAATCATGAAAAGCCTAAGTCATGCAATTTGAGCTCAGGAATCTCGCCTGTAACAAAAATGAAGAATGATTATCAAAGTTAAAATTTTTTCTTCACACAACCATCAGCCTTACTAAATGAATATACAAGGTTGTACGCGATTAAAGGGTGATTCCCAATGAAAAAGCTAACCGGAAAGTTTCGTAACGGAAGAAAAAACGAAAAGTCGAGTCCTGAGCGGACACGCTTGGGGAGGAAGTTGAAACTTGGAGAAGAGAAGAAGAGTGCCAACTTCATGCTGCTTTGTAGAATGAAGATTCCTCGCTGGCGGTGGTGCGGGGAAATTTAATTTGCCCGAAAAAGCGGCGCCTTAATTAGCAATTAATTGGCACATAAATTAGCCGCGAATTTTCGTCCGCGTAGTAGAGCACCCTTTCACAGTTTTTTTCAGCACCCTATCCAAGAGACGATAAGAACAGTAACTGCGATGGTGGTGACGATGGCAACTACTTTGAACAATCTAACTTTCTCGAGGTTGCCGCTGCTACAATTTCAACTTCAACCCCCTTGTACGAATCATCCCTAAACCCCTATCTCAATGGAATTATCTCCCATGAAAAAAAAGACGAATTGCTTCGTGAAAAAAGCCACCAAAAGAAATCAAAATTATGTAATAAAATCTGCCTGCTTCGCGGGTACATTCTCATCGCGCGCTTCGCGCTCCGTTCTTCCTGGACCTCGCGCTTCGCGCTCGGTCTTGTGCTCTTCGCATACGTTTAAGTTTATTTCTTATAATTTAATACTGAAGCTCAAACCAATTTAATGATATTAAAGATGATGTAAATTAGTCATTTTCTCAAATTCACTAAGTTTCTTTTTCAGTTTAAGTGAAACAGGAAATTCAATTTACTTAAGGCTCTATCGGCCTTAAGGAACATATTCTCATCATGACACTCATGCTTCGCGCTCGATTTTCTGTATGCATTTTTGTAACTTTTTAATAAATTACATGATTATTGATAAATTTATTTTCTTCCAAATATCTCAAAAAGGAAAAACAATCGTAGAATTTATTTAAGGAAACGATTTTGCAGAACAACGCTTATTTCGTATCTCACATATTTTGGTAAAAAAAAACGAATTTATTCAATATTAAAAATCAAAAAATTAAAATATACATCCTGTCGAGAAATTTCTCGATAAGAATGTGTAGACCTTCTTTAGCCAAACAATTTTTCATCTAAAAGTTTTTTTTTGTATCTCACATATTTTGTCTAAAAAATGGAATTTTTGAATTTTAATCGTATTTTTTGGAATTGAAACGAAAAATATATCTTTTATCAGAAACTATGTGAGACAAAATTTGTAGATCTTTTTGAAACGAACAACTTTGTATTCTTACGTTTTTTTCGTATTTCACATATTATTGTTAAAAAATTGAATTTTGGATTATCAATCTCGCATAATTTAACTGGAAAATGGAATTTTGATATTGACTTTTTTCGAATTTGAATATGCTGTAACATTTCTAATTTTGATTTGATCAAAAAATGTTATAAGGATAATTTGTAGAGATTTATGAGCACTATCAAAAACCAGTATTGAAATTTTTGATTTCTTCAAAAAATTATTTTTAAAAACACAAAAGTAGTGCTCAATCCCTCAATTTTGATTGGATGTGGCTGGTTAACGAACTTGTCCTTACTTTTTCGGCTCCGATAAAGTGTACCAAAGCTCAATTCAATCTGATAATTCTGTCGAGAGTTATGCCGCACACGACCTACAGACAGACAGACAGACAGACAGACACTTTCGTAAAAACCCTTTTTTCTGACTCAGGGGGTCTCAAAACGTAAAGATTTGATGAAAATTTCGAAAGTCATTTTTCACATAAAACCAATACCTTCTCATCCATGATGAGAATGTAAAAAATGGATCAGTCTTGTTCTATGACTTATTATTCATCGAATTTCGACCTTCCAATTGCTTATAAGCTAAATTTCAAAAATATCCGGATCTTTCAGAAGCTGAGATAAGTGTTTAATTAATAATAAATATTAAGGGAGAGTATGAAAGTAAATTCATGAATAAAGACAATTGAAGAAGGTGACTTTCTCTTTGTCCATTGATTAATAGGACTTTAGAATTTAAATTTACTAATTGTTTAATTAGTTGAGATATAATCGTCAAGGAATGTAAATTTCGCAGCTCTAATTTTTTCCCCTATGTAGGATTTTCAAAACTAACTTCTTAATTTATACTTGGAATGAAATGCCTCTTTGTAAAAAGTACCATTGAATAATTCTTAATTTTATTCATTGAAAATTCAAAGCTTTTCTTTTAGTAAAATTTTTAAGGAGGTTTATGAATCTTAAAGGTGTTAAATGATGTTTTAATAGTTTTTATATAAATCTCTTTTAAATTTTAAGAATTTCATCGTTCAAAAGTAAGTTTATATTATGTTATAAAAACTTTTTAAAAAGTCACACCCAGAAAAAAGTTTCTTTGAATCAAACAAATTTGTGCATTGCTATACGTATAGTACATACGTAATGTGACTCACAGAAATATTTTCCTTAATTCAATGAAAAAATTGTCTTTGTTCAAAGATAATAAAATTATTTTATTATTATTTATATTATTATTAATTATCATAAATAAATTATTTCTTAAGTTTTTGCCAGTACTATACTTGAATCAGAAAAATAATTTCTTTCATTTAAAAAAGGTTAAAAACGTGATTTCTTAAAATCAAATAAATTGATATATGTTCTAAACGTGTTTTTACGTCGAATTAAAGAATGAAGTTAAAAAAACGATTTTTTAATTTTGAATACAATTTTTTTCTGGGTGTTGTATTGAATTTCTTCTAATTTAGTAACGCGTTAATTGTAACGGCATTTTTGGAAAAATAATTTTTTTCCAGTAACGACTACGTTAACGCGTTACATTTTTTGATTAACTTTGCATTAGTTATATTTTCATTATTAAAGGTGAAATATTTCTCGAATAATCATATATGTTTTTTGAATATTGCAGTCCTATTATTTATTTGAAATGGTAATTAATTTTTTTTCAGTGAAAAAAACAGTATTGTAGAGTTTATTTTGAAAGTTTATTTTTCTATTTCACTGAGTAATGTTTACAAAAGTCTAATTTGGAGCCTAATATTTACATAGGGCGTTGAAAGTGGCCTGCTCAAAAAGTGATGATAAAATTGTGGGCAAAATTCCGCTCGAACCAGGTGTTTAAAACACAAAAGAAAAAATGCTCGTTATTTGCTGTTAAATATTCGATGTACCCACCTAGGATTTTGTCAAAATTTTAAAAATTGATAAAATGGCGGTCTTATTACCGAAAATCGACTGTTTTAATGCATTTTTTCGTGACGTTACGAGCCGTAAGAAATGCAAAAATCAAATTTTTAAAAATCCGCTACGTTGATACTTTGAGTAATCTTTGTAGATCAATCAGTTAAAATTTCCACTTCATCTGTTCAGTACATTTTTTTCAATCCTGCCTACAAATTACAAAAACATAGTTTAGATAAAAACGCCTTCAAAGTTTGGGTGTAATCCGTGCGCGCGCACTTTCATCGCCCTTTCACGCATTAAGTAAGTCGAATCCATAAAAATCATATTTCGCCAACATTTTTCACACTCTAAAGATTCGAGAAATCTAAAAAAAATCGATTTTTAAAAAATATCATACAGGTGGACCTCCTTAAGATAGATGATCCACAAAAATTAGACCTCAGGCAAAAACAGATAATTTTTCTCTCAAGAATAGTAATATTATTATTGAAGAGCTATTTTGGAAGAGAAAAAAATTTGAAATACAGAAAATTAATTTTATTAATAAATTTTATTTTTCCATAACTTTTTTTCTTATCGCTTCTCACCAAATTTTAGAAAATTATACGATTTTAATAAATTACAAATCACTTTTTCAAGAAAAAGATTCCCTACAACTTAATCATTTCCAATTTTCGAAAATGAATAAATTATTATCAAACTCAGCAATTTGTTTATAAAAATTTCGTTTGATAATGTTTTTTTAATGGTTTCAGCCATTAAAGAATTTATTTTTAAAAATCAGAAACGGTGAAGTTGTGAGAAATCTTTTCTCTGAAAAAATTATTCATGATTTATTAGAATCGCATAATTTTTAAAAATTTAGTAAGAAGCGATAAGAAAAAAAGTTGGGTCAAAAATAAAATTTATGAATGAAATTTTTCTGTGTTTCAAATTTTTTTCATGTAAAATAATCTTTTCTCTTCCAAAATAACCCTTCAATAATAATATTGTTATTCTTGAAAGCAAAATTATCTATTTTTGCCTGAGGTCTAATTTTCATGGACGAAAACTACCTTAATGCGTTACTTTTTAGTAGTAACGTCGCAAACACTGCTTCTAATTCTATAGAATTAAAATCCTGTAAAATTGCATGTATTTGTATTTATTGAAAACACAGTTCTTCTGACAATTGAAAGCAAACGCAGTGACTAGATTGCAAGAAGTCAGGACGGGTCAAACAAATCGGAGCTTTTCAGGGTCGCTTAAACATAATGCCACCGTTAACAATAGCTGTTTGTCCTATAGTGGTTACGAACCAAAGGAGAAAACTGGCAGTAAAGAATAGTGAAAGGGAGTGTACCTCAGAAGGGTGGTCTCATTCTCTAGCTTTTCAGAAAGCACCACAACCTCACTCTATCTCCTCACGCCTCTTATTGAAGTCGATGATATTCGACCTCTGCTGCGAATTTCCTCCATTCGAAGCAGAAACCACCCTGCTTTGCCACCCAGCTCTCTATTCTACCAGCTTTGCCGAGTGGTTTTATGATTTCATGCTCCATTTCGGTCATTTCGTCCACATTTTCAATTTTCGATCCGCGGGAGCACGTGCTTTCACTGTCAAGTACGCAACCCTCGAATTTCAACTAAATTTTCAAACTTCTACCTCTCAACCCTTGCGTCTTTCTCTTTTAAAAGAATGCCCTTCAATATCTTGCTGGAATTGATTTGAGATCACACTAATCTAGAGATACCTTTTATTAAATTTACAGCTGATTTGTGTGATTTTCGAATATTTGTGCATGAGGAAAATTGAGGAGTTTTATTCAATAAGGCGACAGGCGCTCGAAAACCTGTAAAAGTATTGTCCGCCTCGTGATGTCATAGTCAAAAATTGAAAATCGAAATTCGAAAAAACCAAAAAAATGGTTTTATAGCTCGTGAAAAATGAATGTTAGTTTCCTGTTAGTTTCTTTATAATGTTGCAAATTTTCGAGTAAATTAATAAAAAGTGTGTTTGTTTTAAAGCATAGAAACCATGTTTTATTTCAATCCACTCGCCTCGAAAAATTCATTAATTAACGGATTGCGAAATTTTTTTTTGCGTTCTACTCGTGAATCTCTGGCGGAGGCGACAGTGCTTGCAAAAAATTTTTTTGTTCATTGTTTAAAGGTTTTTTTTTAATCCGAAGAAAAAACTATGTTTTTCGAGCTTTCGGACCGAAAAAGTGAGCAAGGAAGTTTGAGCTACAGTAAACTTCCCGCGAACAAGTTGATCATTAGTATATGGAGCAACTTTTTGTAAAATATCAACTCGATTTAACAATTACTTTCGAAAATACAACGAGTTGAACGCAAATGCAAATTAGGTTTTGACGCTCATTTTCATCGCATGCCACTCCTACTCTCTTTCTCTATCTTCCTTCGCTTCTACTCATCGGCGTGCCTGCATTGCTTGTAACAAAACCGGTAAAATCGCGTCAAAACCTAATTTGCGTTCAACTCGTTGTATTTTCGAAAGTAATTGTTCAATTGACTTGATATTTGCCAAAAAGTTGCTCCATATACTAATGATCAACTTGTTCGCGGGAAGTTTACTGTAGCTCAAACTTCCTCGATCACTTTTTCGGTCCGAAGCTCGAAAAACATAGTTTTTTCTTCGGATTAAAAAAAAACCATTTAACAATGAACAAAAAAATTTTTTGCAAGCACTGTCGCCTCCGCCAGAGATTCACGAGTAGAACGCAAAAAAAAATTTCGCAATCCGTTAATTAATGAATTTTTCGAGGCGAGTGGATTGAAATAAAACATGGTTTCTATGCTTTAAAACCAACACACTTTTTATTAATTTACTCGAAAATTTGCAACGTTATAAAAAAAACTGTAAGAGGAAACTAACATTCATTTTTCACGAGCTATAAAACCATGTTTTTGATTTTTTCGAATTTCGATTTTCAATTTTTGACTATGACATCACGAGGCGGACAATACTTTTACAGGTTTTCGAGCGCCTGTCGCCTTATTGAATATAACTCCTCAATTGTTGGAGGTTATTTAATATTACACTGAAAAAAATAGTTTAAGGTGGCTTGAGCGTTTTTGAAAAAAATTACAGATTGCTCTGAAACTTAGAGATTATTTTAATAAAATATGCTAGATTCATTTGGAAAAAATAAATACCGTGATTAACGATGTCAATGCCGAAAAAATCGCTACCGAAAAAATGTTAGTTTAACACGTAGTCTTATGGGATTCCTCATCAAAATCGCCGAAACTCCGGAACAAAACACAAGTCCCCATAAATCAAATATATAATAGCACTTTCGATTTCGAGGAATCTATTAGTATTATAAAAACAAAGGGTTGACGACTTCAATCAAGAGAAAATTGCGAGAAAGGTACAGAATATAGAAATCGCCTCGAGGTGAAACTAATAATTTTTTATTATCGCTTTTTTCCGGGGACATTTCCGCGATTTCTTACCCTTCTACTCAGATGTTACTATAATACATATGATTATTAAAAAAATAAGTAGCAATGAGCATTCATGTAACACGTGCCCCCACGGTGCCCCCCACTTCATACGACACCAAACGATCAAGCCACCGAAATATTAGCTCTCTGGAAAAAGAAGTTTTTCTATGATTTCAAGACTGGAAATTATATCATCAGCCGTGTCATATGTAAGGAAAGACACTCTTTTTAATGCAAAAATTTAAAAATTCCGAAAAATAATTTTTTAATAATGTTTTTTGTAATAGGATTTGTCCTTACTATCGCTCTTTACCAATTTTTTGATAATGATTGAAGTTTCTTAAATCATAGCTTATTTTTTCGGGGGAAATATTCTCTACAACTTGAATACACGTAAAAAAATAATTCAGTAAGGTTTATAGAATTGTTCAAGAAATTGGGATACAGACATTGACGAAACAGAGTTCTGGAAAATTTACAGAACTTTTCAGAATTTGGCCGATTTGTCTCAAATTTTGCAGAGATGTTCATAAGATGCATAGGTATGGCATGAACCTCGATCATCATTTTTTCTTCGCATTTAACAACATTTTTAAACAATATATACAGCAAAAAACTGTTAAAAACTAGTAAAAAATTTAAACTTTCACCATTTGTTTATTTCTTAATATTTTTCGATGATTAAGGTTCATGCGGTAGCCAGAAATGAACTTTTTAAGAATTTTTTGTTTCAGATGAGCATAAATTCAGAAATCATGGGTACCAAAAAAAGGTCCTCTTCGGGCCGCCGTATCTCCACCGGATGTCATTAAAAAAAAAAAAAAAAAAAAATTTATATACTTTGGAACGTTTTTTATAATATGTGTAAAATCCACAATTATCTAATAAAATCTACTGTCGAGAAAAAATTAATCAAAAAAGGTCATTATTTGTGGGCTAGTCCCTTAATGTTTAGCATTGTATCCTGGAAATTTGTGTAAATTTTCCAGAACTCTCTTCCGTAAATGCCTGTATTTCCAACTCTTGAACAGTTCTGTACAATTTATTAAGGTAGTTGTCGTGCCAAAAATCAATCTCTGGAAAAAGAAGTTTTTCTATGGTTTCAAGACTGGAAATTATATCATCAGCCGTGTCATATATAAAGAAAGACACTCTTTTTAATGAAAAAATTTAAAAATTACGAAAATAATTTTTTAATAATGTTTTTTGTAATAGGATTTTTCCTTACTACACTGATAGAAATGGTTCGGGAGTTTTAGCCATTCGGTTGTAGGTAGGGAATTTATAATTGTATTTATAAAATAATATGTCTCTTTGAACAACGCAGGATGTTGAATACAGAAATCAAAATATTGTAAGTGAAACTGGTCGAATCAGAAATATAATATGGGAAGGCGAACAATACATTTTTCCATAGCAACCAAGAATATGGTTGATTCGTTCATATTTATTCAGTTATAATCGGATGGTTAAAATACAAATCGCATATTGCTGTATCTATGCCAGCAATAAGGTAAGGTTAAATTAATCATAAATATGGTTGTAAAAGCCATTCCTTTCTATCAGTTTATCGCTCTTTACCAATTTTTTGAAAATGATTGAAGTTTCTTAAATCATAGCTTATTTTTCCGGGGGAAATATTCTCTACAACTTGACCATTTCCAATTTTCGAAAATGAATAAATTATTATCAAATTCAGCAATTTGTTTATAAAAATTTCGTTTTGGAAAATTGATTTTTAATGATTTCAGCCATTAAAGAATTTATTTTCAAAAATTGGAAATGGTCGAGTTGTAGAAAATATTTTCCCCGAAAAAGTAAGCTATGATTTAAGAAACTTCAATCATTTTCAAAAATTTCATTAAAAAGAGTGTCTTTCTTTACATATGACACGGCTGATGATATAATTTCCAGTCTTATAATATAATAAACAAATGGTGAAAGTTTAAATTTTTTACTTGTTCTTGACAGTTTTTTGCTGCATATATTGTTTAAAAATGTTGTTAAATGTGAATAAAAAATTACGATCGAAGTTCATGCCATACCTATGCATCTTATGAACATCTCTGCAAAATTTGAGACAAATCGGCCAGATTCTGAAAAGTTCTGTAAATATTCCAGAACTCTGTTTCGTGAATGTCTGTATCCCAATTTCTTGAACATTTCTATAAACCTTACTGAATTATTTTTTTACGTGTATTATAATTATTTGTGACGTACTAAATATTATTATCAAATTTATGTATACTTTGAAGATATAAAGTTTCAAAATGTTGGTCGCAAATTATTACAATGATATTAAATGATCTCGAACTTGTCGATATATCTCAAGTTTGCTCGAAAGTTGAGTGAAGTTTCTGAAACTATTTTTCTCCCTGTGTTTTCTTTTGAATATTTGTGCATTTGAAATTTCTTCAGATTAGTTAGAATATTTTATTGATTTTTATTAGTGTCAATAATTTTTTCAACGTCCGATGTACGAAGTAATTCGCTCTGGTGACACCTCTGGATTATTTTTTCAAGTTAAAAAAAGGTCAAGGTAGCGATTTAAATAAGTTTTACGGAGGGAAATGGAGATGAGAGTATCAGGATTGATTACTGAAATTGATATAAAAAAATTTCCGTTTGGTTTTTTCGGACTGATTGTATAATAAACAGAAGAGAGTGTAATGTCTCTCGGCTTGAAATCTGGAATAATAATCATTACCAGTCTACGTTACACTCTCTTCAATTTATTGGTCAATCAGTTGAAAATGACCGAACGTAAATTTTTTTTAGAGAAATCATAGTGATCGATCCCAATTTTCTTATATCCATTTTTCTTCGTCTTATGTTTTATGGTTTTCTGATACGGACAGAGCATTTTAATAATTTCTTGAAGACGCTGATATTTTTTAAAAATATTTTCTTTATGGGAAAATATTTTCATTAAATATTTCTCTGAAAGAATTCAATTGAAATATTGAGTTTTTGTAACAACTCGCATTATTGAGCTATCAGTTAAATATAATCGCGTGTTTAAATCGAATATTTATCCTTTCGAGAATACAAACAAGGAATCTTTTCCTTACAATTTAAACTTTAAGTTTCTTCCCTCTAACAGAAAATGTAAAAAGTTCTAACACTGTTTTAAAATGTTGGAGGAAAATCGCTCCAAAAGTCCTAATGCAAAGATCAATATGAATATTTAAATACTACTCTCTAAATCTGAATTAGTGAAATTTTTCCTGACTGGAACGAGGTTGGCGGAAAACTTTTGAAAAGGATATTTTCAACTGTCAAATCAGTTAATTTTGACTGATTCATCAGTGGACAAAATATTTTTCACTGTTGAATCAGTGAAATTCGACTGGTTCACAGTAACTTCTTTTTAGCTATTTGAATCAGTCAAATTTCACTGATAATCAGTAGATTTTGACTGATTCAGATTTAGAGAGTATTCCATATGATTGAAAGTATTTCAAAATGTTTTTATAGATCAGTTTGCGATGTTTGGCAATTATTTCATAGTTTTCACTTTTTCTTTCAAAATATCAATGCTAGCTCTAAACTAATTTTTCAAAATTGAATACATTATTGTTCAATTTAATTAAATTTAGGTATTAATTTTCAATTACACATTTCTAACTGGCATATTCAAGTGTTGATAATTTCTAAAATGATTGATTTCTTGATGTTCTAATTATAAGCAGTTAAGATAATTTGAATGGAGCAGAAAGACTTTCGTAAATTGATATTGCATTAGTTTTATATTTTCTTTAATAAAAGTATCACGATTGGGAACTCACAATTCTATTTTTTCTTTTTTTTCGTGACTGGAACGAGGTTGGCGGAAAACTTTTGAACTTACAGGCGTGGCCAATTTATAAATTAAAAGCATTGCCCCTGGGATGTGACCTACCTTTCCACCTTCTAAATACTATTCTGTTCCCGCCCAGGCCGAGCTTTCCTATTTTTTGTATCCTTTGTTTTTGTATTCCTCTGCAATTCATAGCCTCCATTTTTCTTCCCCAGTCGATACGAGACCCCTCACATTGACTATATTCATTGCTTTACTTGAGCAACGGTCTTAATTAGATCTTTTGCATTACTAATTAGACCCTTCAAACTGATTATTTAGGTTTGTTGTTCTTATTTGAGATCAAGAGATTTTAATTTTATAAAAAGCGAACGACTTCAATCTTTTGATTTTCAGACTTTCTCGGTTAATCGAAATTCTTAGAAGGGAAATCCGATAATTC
Organism: Diplolepis rosae; assembly: GCA_030998225.1. Taxonomy (NCBI): domain Eukaryota; kingdom Metazoa; phylum Arthropoda; class Insecta; order Hymenoptera; family Diplolepididae; genus Diplolepis; species Diplolepis rosae. The sequence goes on along the minus strand of JAPYXD010000710.1, from coordinate 17,049,167 downwards.
GTTTTAGTACCTCAAATATCGATTCTAGAAACGTAGCAAATTTATCTCTAATCTTTTAACAATCAATTAACTTTTTTTTCTTATTCCTTTACCTACATTGAACTTTTGTGATTGGAATATCTTCTTGTAAAATTCACTTGACGCTTTTTTTCGCTATGTTTTAACTTTTACGGTAGTCTACTGTTATTTTTTTATTAGACTGTTACATTTTGTAATACTAGTTGATAAATAAAATTCTGAAAAATTTTAACAAACATATTGAAAAATCTTGAATATTTTGAATTTTCTCACAAAATGGGACTTGGAAATGATTATTAATATTAATTATTAGTATCTGGTGATTTTTTTTTACATATTTTTGAGAACGTTCTGAAATAGAATTTTGAATATATTCCGAACAAGAATTTTTCCCAACATGTCTAGTGAAAATTGTACTTTCACCGTCTGTTTTGTAATGGGAAAATGGCTATTTTTACCACGAGTGGAGAAAATAGAAACAGTTGTGAAATCAGTCATTTTCCTGTCTCAAGACAGACTAAAAAGTGCAATTTTCACTAGACGTGTTGGGAAAAAATCTTGTTCGGAATATATTCAAAATTCTATTTCAAAACGGGAAAATGGCTGATTTCATAACTATTACTATTTTCCTCACTCGTGGTGAAAATAAGCATTTTCCCGTCTCAAAACAGATGTTGAAAGTACAATTTTCACTAGACATGTTAGGGAAAATAACGTATTCCCCTCGTGAGGAAAACAAATAATACCAAATATAAAAAATAATGAACATTGATATTAAAGTGAAATAAATAATAATTCAAAGTAAGCAAATGAACGTTAGAAAATCTGATTATTACAAAAATCTCAGTGTTCAGATCTGATAGAATTGATATAAAAATTCCCAATTAGGCACATCTCGTTACTGTAATTTATACCAAAGCGAAAATTTAAAATAAAGATAACAGGCGTACCGTTGAGTCTTCTTCAAGACTGGTATATAAAAATCTGCACTTAAGGACTTAGATAGACACTAGAAGTAACCCCAAGCAAAGTTAACTTGTCGTGCACGAAAGATTAAAATACCCCTGACGCTCTCCAGGGTTGAGTAAGAACCTTCTTCAGGGAATTCTAATGACTAGTACTCCTCCCATCTTCTATTTCCGTCTTAGCTTGAATTGATTTACGTTGCGGGCAATGAAAATTAATCTGGCTAATTTTAATTACAATTTAATAAAGGATGATAAATAACGCAGTTATCTTTATATAATCCCACATTTATTTTATCATCCTTCCTTTATATAGATGCAACTTTAAATGCTTAAACACGGATTTTAGATTTTATCTCACCAACTCTTATAAAACTTTTTCCAAACATCGAGGGTAAAGCACGTGACTACTTCCGAGAGGATAAAATAAATATGGCAGATATAATCCTCCAACAAAAGCACAAAAACTTCGGGTCGTTGAAAACGCGGAGATACCGTATTTGGGCGATAGATATCACATCGTGTGGAGGAGGGAATCGGTTGGAAAATCCACTTTTCCCGTAAATCAGGTGCAAAAGAAGAGTTAAAACTGGCAAACTAAGTGATGCAAAATACTGCCATATCGATAAGTTTCGGTGCGCTCACATTGAAATTCAAACTTCCTTGTGAAATGTGGTTCGCATTCATAAACACTTATTCGGGTGATATTTATTTCGAGTAAAATAAATAAATTGTTTACACCCCTTCGATTCAGTATTACTTATTACAGACTATTGTAAAATCATATTTCGAATCTTGTTTCCACTCTAATATAATTTTTTGCGTTTTCAAAAAAAACTTCAAATGTCATTCCAAAAAATATCCGTTCATAGTCGTTTAATAAGAAAGAAAGTTACTCATGGTTCGAATGTCAAAGAATGAACAGATTTCTGTTTGAAATACTGAAGCGGAACTAAGCTGGAGAAACCGCAGTGACGTTTCAAAAAGATAAAAACGTTTTCCACATTCAGATTCAATGGCCAATCAGTTTTATAAGAACCGGGTGGAAAAGCAGGCAAGAATGTAAAGAAGTCATTGTGCCTTTCAATCATTTTTCTTATACGCTTAAATATCATCTTACCTACTCTAAAAAATAACTTTCATAAAAATTAACATATCGCCAATATTTTATTTTTATTTTGAAGGAAAAAGATACATCTAAATACATGAAATTTGGCGAGCATAAGGATTGCATCCCTTCAGTTACATACCCTATCAAAAAATGCGAAAATTGCGAAAAACTACAAAATAAGCATAACTTTAATCAACATTTTTTAAAATTGAATTTCAATTTATTTGTTATGAAAATAAATAAAAAATATGTGTAAAAAATGTCTCAAAAAATTATTACTTTGTCACGTGACGTTTCGGCCCCCCCCCCCCCCCCCCCCCCTTAAGCGTCATGAGATTTATGGACGGTCCCTACCATTAACTGTAATGATAGGCCAAAAACCACCCATAGAAGTGGATATATACTTAAAAACATATTTTTGTTCATTTTCAGATAATATTTGTATTTTGAAACGATATACAAATTGTTTTTCTTTAATTTCTGTATAAATTTACCCCTAACTGCAATAATATCTCAAGAACCACCCCTAGAAAAAAGAATTTCACCAGGGAAATTCTTAAAATCTTGGAATTGTTGTTTTTCTCGTAACAATGTTTTTCAAGGCACTTATCATGATTTTCAGAAAACTAATACTTAATTTTACTTCGAATTCCACAAAAATAATTTTGATAAGATTTTATACAAGTTTTGGCGGGAATATCGCAGTTTCTAAAAATGTTTGACTTTTCTTGACAAATAGATAATAATATTGAATATATGCTTGCGAAGTTTGAATTCAAAGCTAAACACGGAGAAACCCAAATTTACAATTTTTGCTATGGCACGTATCAATTTAGGGAAAAACATGTCATAATCAGAATTTTTGCAACGAAATACTGAAATTTGGATGATCTATATGATAATTTACTCTATATTGTATAAAAAATGACTATAGCTTATACTAAAGTTTTATATCATTTTTCGAATCTTTAGTATTTTGACCGCGAAAAATTTCCAGTCCGCTGAGAATAAGTACCATTGCTCCTAAATATTCCCTATATTCCTAATATTTTTTAGAACTATCATTTTAAAATATAACATATTTTTCAATTTAGGGTATGATAAAATAACAAGAAATGTGATTATGGATTCTTTTTCTAGCGATCATTTTTACTCAATTCAGGAGTCGTTCATGGGGTTTATAATAGATTTACAATTTCTTCCAATATAACCACATGTTCTCGGGTATATTTTCTTCAATTCACATCCGGATAAAATAACTGAAAATATGATTATAGTTTTAAAAATTTTATAAATCCTATTTGTAAATTCAGGTGTGTTTTCGCGTAGGTTATTAAACCACTACAAATAAGTCGGCCATTAAATTTTTAATTTATTTCATTTCCAAGACTGGAATAATCTCATTAGAAATGACATTAACAATATAAAATATCTGTAAAATTTTGTCGCATTGCTAAGTATCTCATCAATAGAAAATGAATTTTTATGGAGCGCTATAGAAGTTATTAAAAAAAAAAAAAAAAAAAAAAAAAAAAAGAAAACTCCACGCACATCCGGAGGGTCGTGTTCCTCGTCTGATTTGAAAATGGAAGCGAAGAAACGACGGGAAGTCGTTCAAGAGCGGAGATAGAGCTCGTAAAGGCACAGGTATTCGAATCTCAGTTCTGCTTTTGTAAGAAATGAAAATTCATTCCTGTAAACGATTCAATTACTAAAGTCGTATTGAAGGGATGATGAAATCTCAAGCCGGATCTTAGGCCATGTTCATTTCCACTAAAATGAGCTTTGTTAAGTTAAAGCCTGTCATCTAACGTATGCTTTCCTTCATTGCACTGCAGTGACACCTTCATCCCAATTAAACGTCCCTATGATGTTTTCGAACCACTCAATGTAGTGAGGGAAATTACTACATTATCTCTCGCAGTTTCCAGTCGACCTACACCGAAATTCAGGGAGAACGACCATCCTTTCTAGTTCTCGTAAACATGTGGTGGGAGGTATTAGCATAAATTGCAATGCCATTAGAACCGAGATTCACTGCTAACAGTAAATCTCTGCTTTTTACACAATTCCCTGTTAAAGCCCTTTCCACAGCTCAAAAACTCGACAATCGTCATTCCAACGAGGAAGTTATTATGAGTTTACGAGAAATTTCAATATTTTGAACAATTTCAAGCATTAACTAGACTTTGAAAAATGTTGGTGGTTTGATGAAACAGCGATTTTACTTTAATATATTAACGTATATTGCATTCGAATCACGTTTTTCATATTTTGACAACATTAATTACATTTATGGGATGTAATATATTATCCAATAAAGCAACAAAATTAATTGAAGTTTGTGTGCAGAAACTTTGTTATTTACAAGTCGTAGAATATTTTTGCGTGAAATACTTTACTGGGGAAAGAAATCAAACAATTGCATTAGGTTGGAAAATTGGTAACTGCAGTAACCCTAATGTTATTTAAAACATTGAAGATTGAAAACTCGATTTATCGTAGACTGTGTAGCTTTTAGTATAAAAAATTCTGTCAACTATTGCAAACTTGGACTAAGTTTATTGGAATTCCGATATTGTGAGCAAATTCAAGTAACCGATGTGAGCAACTTGATGAGAAACTTTGATGCTTCTTAGCAGCTAATGAGAAGGTTTCAATTACCTTCTGTGACTTAATATCTTGAAAACGACCGATGGCTTACTTATTAAGGTTTTAAGGCTGCTTTCAAACATTCAACAACTTGTGGACTTAAGGGATGAACCCATCCCGTTTAGGTCGAGGGTCGGATGGTGGTTATGCTACTTAATATGACCGATAGAAGCTTCGAGAGCCTATCAAAGTATACCACGAATGGCACTTTCCCCAATGCACAGACTGTCATCTTGTTAGTATAGTGGGAGGCCACTAATTACGGGTTTCTGGCTAGATAACTCATCTAAATTGAGACTACTCGCATATAAACGAGACCCTCGCCATAAAGGCCCCAGTTTCTGTAATATTTAGGGATGATAAAATTCTCACGGACAATTTTCCCTAATTAAATTGCAGGAAAATTCTTGAGTTTGCATTTGTTATTGGTAATAGGTTGACTAATGGGTATAATCATTGCTATGTTTCAAAAACACTGAGATTCTTAATATACTTTATTCCTGGGAAATTAACTACACGGAGAAATTTTGTATAGCAATATATGTTATAGTTTATAATGATAATTCTAAAAAATATTAGGAATTTAGGTACAATCGAGGTTTCATTGATTTTTTTATTGATTTCTTTTTGTTTTGGCATTGTGTCAGTTTATTCTTATTTTATTTATTTAAAATTATCAATAGTAGTTATAAAAAAAGGTAAAAAGGACGTAAAAATGAGAGGCAAACTTTTCGATCACATATGGGGGCCCTCTTCAGTGTCATGGGGGCCCCCATATGTGACCGAAACGTTTGCCTTTCATTTTTAAATCCTTTTTACGTTTTTTATAACTACTATTAATAATTTTAAACAAAAAGAAATTAATAAAAATGGTGTTATTTTGAGTCAATATAATAGCAGGCGTGTTTCCAAACGTGTCACGTTATAACTTAGTTCTTTAATTTTGACCATTCACATCGCACTATTTACCTTCAAATTTTTCTTTTTGATAGTTGAATGGAAAAATTGGCTATGCAAATCCGCTATTTATCACTGAATCCTCTGAGAATTTTACACGGAGAAACTTTGTTTAGCAATATATGTTATATTTTATAATGATAATTCTAGAAAATATTAGGAATATAGGGAAAATCGAGGTGCAATGGTAATTATTCCTAGCGGACTGGAAATTTTTCGTGGTCAAAATACTAAAGATTCGAAAAATGATATGAAACTTTAGTATAGGTTATAGTAATGTATCATACAAAATCAAGTAAATTATTATATAGATCATCCAAAGTTCAGTATTTCGCTGCGAAAAATTCTGATAATGAGACGTTTTTCCCTAAATTGAAAGGTAGTTTAGCAAAAATTATAAATTTGGGTTTCTCCGTGTTTAGCTTTATATTCAAACTCCGCAAGCATATATTCAATATTATTATCTATTTGCCAAGAAAAAGCCATCATTTTTTAAAGACTGTGATATTCCCGCTAAAACTCGTATAAAATCTTATCAACATTATTTTTGTGGAATTCGAAGTAAAATTAAGTATTAGTTTTCTGAAAAACTGATTGAAAAAAAATTAGAGTATTTTTAGTATTTTTCAAAATTTTTAATCAAAACAAAATTATGAAATTTGCAGTATTTTAAAGCTTGAACAAAAATCAATAATAAAAAATCCCCTTTTCAGTCAAACTATACAAGATTCGAAGAAACGTTATTACACCCAATTCTTTACTGGAAAAAAATCTGCAAATATAAGTTTAAAGATTTTTTGATGGGATGTATATTTTTCGTTTTAATTTAAAAAATAATATTCATTATAAAAAATCATATATTTTACCAAAATATGCAATATACGAAAAACAATACAAAATTTTAAAGTGAATCTATAAATTTTCATCTACGCATTTCTAAAATAAAATCTACTCTTCAAATCTGAATCAGTCAAATTTTTACTGATTGAATCAGTGATTTGCCTTTTCACTGATTCACCAGTTGAAAAATATATTTCACTGTTAAATCAGTTGATTATCACTAATTGAATCAGTGGACAAAATATTTTCATTGTTAAATCAGTTAATTTTCACTGAAGCAATCAGTGGAATTTGACTGATTTACAGTAACCTCTTCTTAGCTATTTGAATCAGTCGAATTTCACTGATAATCAGTATATTTTGACTGATTCATATTTAGAGAGTATATTTTTTATATAATTTTTAATAATTACTATTAGAAATCAAAAGTCCTTTTTTCACTTTAAATCGCGAGTCCCAGTTCCATTTTTTCATTGTGTGATCATGCCTTGAAATCTGTCAATTTCCACCTCACTGTAGATTATTTTAACTCTACTTCCTCAATCTCCAGTTTTTATTAAAAAATTTCATTCACTTATTAACTTTAAAAAGGCAAGATTTTTCAACGTCCAAATCTTGATAGTTCGACAAAGCTCTTCCTTGTATTATACTTCAGCTCTCGTAAAAGAATTCCCCAATACTTTTTTTTTTCATCCATCAGCAACGTTACCCTTCTTGAGTTTTATACTGCGAAAAAATTTCAGCAACATTTTTTTTTCATGGCATGGCTCGAGCTGTAATCCTTCGAGAACCCAACACTTTTTCAGTGAAGCGCGAATGTTGCATTGGATCGATACAAAGGTATTGCCACTCAGGAATGTAATGCGCTCCAGGCAAATGTGCTTGACCCAGAAGAGCTCGCGAGAATGGCCCGTAATGTGCTGCTGAAAACGGGGAAATGGTGCACTATAGGGATTAGATAAGTGAAAAAATAGTCTCAAGTAACATCCCTTCAATTTATCATTCAACCTGAAAAGAAAATTCAGCATTCGTCACATTTACATAAATATTTTCAACTCAAATAAAAAATCCTTAAAGTTTAAACAATAGGAACAATTTGATAATTCATTAATTGAATAATACTCTAATTGTGAGGAGAATTTCGTTGAATCTCTAGTTGACGCGACGAAGAGAACAGATAATAATATTCGATTAGAATCACATCCTTGCAGTCGAATCCTTTGTTCCTAGTGGGACTTGGGTATGGGGTTGGATCACTTGATGCTTCAGCATCTTCCACTCCAGACACTCATCCCTCCCGTTTCTTGAACCAACCCCTAATCTAAATCACGACCATACCGTGTTTCCTCCCTGCCTTGTGTGCGAGTGCAGCCACTATAAATTGGCTGATTATAATCCGGAAGACGAGAACCATACCCAACCGGTCGTCTCAACTTTAATTGAAGGCGTCTATGACTTCTAATTAGCCTTCTACCTTCTTGTTACTCAACCACATCAAAATTTTAACGATTTTTATTCTCATTCTGCGGACGTCAATTCCATCCCCCACACTGAAACTGAAAACAAATGAGAATGCAGTTAGCATTCGCTACTCCTCTAATTTTTCAAATCGCTCATAAATGGCTTATGAAATTAGGATCAATTAAATTGATTTATTTTAGAAGTGGAGATATTATGAACTCTTTTTTCTGAATTTCGGATAGAAATTGCCTTATTGGTAAAAAAGGTCCGAAAAGACCCAGATTAATAGACTTTACTAAGTAATATGTATAGAATCGATATGTGTTCACAGCAAGACAATTGAGCGATTCTTGCGTCCTTATGGTCGGGGTTCGATTCCCAGTATCGAAAATTCTTTTTCGTGGGTGTATGTTCATTTTATTCAAATTTAAGCATAAGTTCAAGGTCTCAACAGGGTTTTAGTTGGGTCTTGACTTATTTGTAGAATTTAAATAAGGTAAATCGCTTGAAATGGTTATTGTGGGTGCATACGAATTTCTGGACGAGAACAATACAATTGTTTCTGATAAGCCTGAAATATACGAAAAATGAAATTTTTTCAAGTTGAGTAAGATTTACTTGATCTAAAAACGACACTAGATTCAAGTAACTTGTATTTTAATTGAGTTAATTTATTTATTGGTTAGAAACAACTATTTATTTACCTACTTAGATCAAGTAAATTTCAATTTTCGTGAATTTTCGTTTAGAATTTATATGGTTAGTTATCAAATTTCAGATGCTTTTAAACTTTTTTACAGAAGCGATGCATTTTTTTATTGAATGCAACAATGATTCTCTATGGCGCTTATATGTATGAAAACTTACCCCTTTTTAATTCACAATGAACTGGTCACTAACACGTTGTTCTGAATTCACTGTAAACGCACAATGGTCTACAGAATCGTGTATAAAATATGATACAAATGGCCACATGATAATTTTCAACAAGTTTTATTCATTACAAAGACTGAAGTTCTATTGAATAAGTTTGAGTTATGAAACATTATATAGGTCATGCAACTTATTCAAGCTTGTCACGTTAGAATTAATATATTCGTTTGAGATTATAGGAATTGAACTTTTACGTTGATACCTTGCGGTCAACACTGATAAATTAATGCTAAACACTTTATTCTTTTCAGTTAGTCAGTTAGAAATTCCTTCTGTAATTTTCTGAAACACGTAAAACGTATTTAAAAAAACTTAGTTAATTTTCGAAGAGAACTTTCTTTAATTTTCATTTTAAAATTATTACATATTCCAATACTTTTATGTCCAAGAATTTTTAAATTGCAACAACATAAATGTTACGATATAGGGAACTGAACGCTGTGACAAATTTTTAGGGAATAATCCCAAAATTTTCGGGACGCAATAAACTCATAAATTTCAATCACTTTTTCAAAAAAAAATGTTGGTATATATAAATTTTTAGTATGATTTCGAATAATTTTCACAGTAAGTTTTATGCAGTTAGATGTGACTAAAAACTCTATTACAGTTTCATTATTTCCAGATAAATTTAGTGAAAATTTTGATCAATTTCATAATTTCAAAAGAAAATTTGAAAAACTGCAGAACATGTAACTGAACAAAAGAAGAATTAAACTCATTCTAATTTTCATGGCTCTCTTCCTGAATTATATGTTTGATATTTACATCCATGATGTATAATTTAGGAAAAATACAATTTTTTTGGTCAATTAAAAAACAATTGGTATTCCTATTATTTTAAAGGTTCAATTTATCCTTGTAAGGATTTTATTAAAATATAGTAAATTATCAAACATTAACATCTGTTTTTTCCGTTTCCAGAACTTTTTAAGTATATCTTTCTGTGAAATTAAGGTTTTCAGTCAGAATGTGCTTCAGCAATCTTATTCAAAATATATCAGGATACTTCCACGGAAAAAAATAATTAGCACAAAATGCTTTTCTGAATCGATAAATGTAAGCTACATTTGTCGATTCAAATGTAGCTTCGGAGGATAAAGTTTTATTTCTTCATAATTTTTATTGATTTCTTTTTGTTTTGGCATTGGGTCAGTTTCTTCTTATTTTATTTATTTAAAATTATCAATATTAGTTATACAAAAAACGTAAAAAGGGCGTAAAAATGAGAGGCAAACTTTTCGTCCACATATGGGGGGGCTATGACACTGAAGAGGGCCCCCATATGTGACCGAAACGTTTGCCTTTCATTTTTAAATCCTTTTTACGTTTTTTATAACTACTATTAATAATTTTAAACAAAAAGAAATTAATAAAAATGATATTATTTTGAGTCAATATAATAGCAGGCGTGTTTCCAAACGTGTCACGTTATAACTTAGTTCTTTAATTTTGACCATTCACATCGTACTATTTACCTTCAAATTTTTCTTTTTGATAGTTGAATGGAAAAATTGGCTATGCAAATGATGGGATTTTCAAAAAAAGCAATTTGCTACTTATCACTGAATCCTCTGAGGATTTTACACGGAGAAACTTTGTTTAGCAATATATGTTATATTTTATAATGATAATTCTAAAAATTATTAGGAATTTAGGGAAAATCGAGGTGCAATGGTAATTATTCTTAGCGGACTGGAAATTTTTCGCAATCAAAATACTAAAAATTTGAAAAATGATATGAAACGTAAGTATAGGTTATAGTAAACTTTGATACAATCTATAATAAATTATAATATTTTTCAGTAGTTTAGCAAAAAATGTAAACTTGGTTTGCTCCGTGTATTAACTCAACCAAATTTTAACTTTAAACCTGATAAATACTTTGAATTTATTAAAATCAACCTAAATATTCACTTAGATAAAGCAAATTTTGGGTTCGATACACAGAGAGAAATTCCTGGTTACAATAACCTAATGAATACTGTTAAATTTGTCTTTGACCACATTTTCAGGTCAGAACTGAGTTTGGAAGAATTGTACTGGTGTCCAATTTTTCTGGTTACAGGAACCAGAATTATTAATCACAGTGACCTGTGAGTTAATCAAAGCGTTAAATGATTCTTTTTTTTCTGGTTCCAATAACCACATTTTCTATTTACGAAAACCATATTTTCTGGTTTTAATAACCTTAAATTAGCTTCTTCGTGTGTGTTATAGATTATTAAATAAATAAATATTTCATAATTAAAAATATAATTAATAAAAAAGATTTCATTAAATTTTGTATAATAATTTTTATAGAATAAATGTAGTTTAAAATACTTATTTTTTTATTCAAGAAACTCATACTGCTTATTTCACTATATGTTTTACAACGGAAAAGAATAATTGTGGTGCCAACATAACACAACGTAGACTTAGAGATGAAGGAAGAAATTGAAAAAATTCTTGAAAAGGTGATGATACATGCTTCATACTATTTTTTTTGAGCCAGAATTATTCTCTCCCGTTGTAGAAAATTTAATGAAATAAGCAGTATGATTTTACATTGATACAAAACAACCATTGACAACTGAACTTAATATGAAGTTAGCTGCAGACTAGCGCGTGATAAATCGAGATAAATCGAACCTTACTGCCTCGAAGCCACTACAATTTTCAGGTTCCTGTAACCAGAAATCTTTAACAGATATAACTTTAAATTGTGCTTAAAGACATTTTTAACTGCGACGTGTGGTTACTGTAATCAGAAATAGGAAATCGTATTGAATCTGGTTATTGCCAGTCCCCTGAATCTTGCCACCAAATGCATAAGAAAAAAATTACTTGAAAGTTGACTGCCGCCGGTGGCGGCGCTGACCGTTCATAGGCCCTAGATTCAAAATATGCATGGGAAAAAACATAAAAATTTAATTTTCTCCTAAAAAAACTATTTTATCACATTTATTTATACATGATAATAATGTAATAAGATCTTCATATTTTTTACAAAAATTTATTCTCTTCGAAAAGGCTAAGACATTCACTTTAGGCAAAAATCTAATTTCCAAATTCTAGCGGGAATTGCATTATTTGGGTCATGTTCTTTATTTTATAATTGTTTTGCGTTAAATTTAAATATTAATACTAATAATTAATGCCGTTATTATAAAATTTGATTATTTCTCATATTATATAACATATTACAATAAATACAATATAGTATATACACTATATATTACTACTGTAATTAAATCAAACTTTTTTTAAAATATAAACATTTCAAAAATACTGTTGGTAATTGGAACTAATAATTTTCTAAATATTTTACTATGAAATAAATGATTAATTAAAGAAATATATTAAGAATATATTATTATAATATATTATAGTTCAAAGCAGTGAAATAATTGAGGTCTCTCATAAGTGCTCTGAAAAAATTTCTTTATCTACCAATATACTTTACTTATTTTTATATTTATATATATATATAACATATTTGTTCAATTTTTTAATTTACTTCTTTTTTATTTATCTGCGTTGTATTATTTTATTTTGAAATTCATTTTTCGTAAAATTATGAATTTAAGTTTCTAATTCCTATTACTTTAGGAATTCTATGTAATTCGGTAAAACTATAAGCATTAAAAAGTAAGGAATCTAAATTAACAAAAAATCTGAACTTTATTCTAATAACAAAATTGTTAGAAGTCAGAATTTTTTTTCCACTTCAAGACAATCCAATTTTAACAAGCTCACAGTAACTTCAATTCAAAATTTAAAAAAATATTCTTTCTCATCTCCTTTTTATTTCAGTTACTTTCATTTATCTATTTTTTAACTTCTATCAGACAAAATGTTTGCAACTGAATTTATTTGCGATAAGTATTTGAGAGACATTTATTGCGGTGCAAAAGAAATTCATTGCACAGGCAAATACAATTAATTAATATTGAGACATTAATCTTTATTATCTCATGTAGTTAATTATTAATATCTCTGTCAAATAAAATGTTTTATTTTAAACTAATTAAGAAAATAAATAATATGTTCGACGTACTTACTCTTCCCAAAACTTTTACTCCACCGGGCGCATAGGCTAACCGCTCTTGAAGAATATCTTCTTGGTCAAAATGCTTTTCGCAAATCGCATGACCTTCTTTTAATTTCATATCATCCCGAAGAATAGCAATTTGCCATACTTTTATTACATTTTTATCCTTTGGTACAATGAAAAAACGAACTTTATCGGAGCAAGACTTATACCCAAATTTACACCCAAAATAGACACATTTCACCATTTTTGCACCAATTTATTTGGACATTTGTTTCTAGACTCGCGAACATCATCTCAGTACCGTTCAAGAACTCGAAAATTTGAAAATTTTCAGGGAAAAGCTAAAAAAACTACATTTTATAATGTAATTTTCGTATAAGTCGGCCTCATGAACAGTCAGCGCCACCATGGCAGCCAGTCACAATTCATGTCATTTTCAACTCAGTGATGCAGGGGGCTGGTTATTGCAACCAGTTTTCAGGTTTTTCTGGTTAATGTAACCACGACTTATTTCTCTCTGTGTAAATAAAATTTTAGCAACCAAATATTTCATTAAAAAACTCAATATTCACCTGAATCTTCTTCTGAATATACATTTTCCCTTGATATTTTCACATTCAAAATGACACATATTTAATAATTTAATATAAAGGTATTTCAAAGATAATTTGTAACTTTAATCAATATTGGTTGAGATGAAATGATGTTAAGTGGAAGAACAATATTTCAGGATTTAGTGCCAGTATTAAAGTAAGCACAATGTGACAGCGAGGAACATCTGTCTGCGCACTTGACTCTTAAGACCCCGGTAGTTCTCCAGTAATTATACTAATGGAGAATAGAGGTGACGCGCGGAAAATGCTCATGGCTAAAAAGTGAGCAATCTTGTAAGAGGGAAAGAGAGAGAGAGAAAAAGCTGTGTTGAAAAAAAAGAGACACGACTGTTGTGTGTGGAGAAGCTGGTGAGTTTGCCAGAAAAGGTAGAGTCTAGACTCTACTTGGGCAACTTAGCACAGAGATGGTAGTGTTAGTACTGCCGAAAATAAGAAGAGCATTAATGAATGAAGCCACAGTGAGCTGAAGAGCAAGGAGAAGAGTTTGTACTAAAAAAGATAGCGATAGCGGGATGAGGGAGAGATTCAGACCGACTGCCAAAGAATATGGCTGAACTACCCTAATGAAAAGTATACTTAGGCGGTACTTTGATCTCGCTTGAAAAACATCATCTAAGAATGTTCCACTAGAAACCATCCCTGCTGACGACTTATAATGTCTTCATCTTAAATAGGACACAGCTAGCCATTTGATTGCACATTTTTTTCATTCCTGTTCACTGTTCCAAATCAAACTTACTACTTTTAAGAAAATTAAATATTTTAACAGTTGAGCTGTCACTTTATACCAGATATCAATACTTTAAATTGAAAATTGCTTCTGAGCTGATAATAAAACACTCCTAGAAATGGAACAGAAATTAGGTCGAATCACGTGACTGCAATTAATACATTCGAAGCTGTTAATTTTTTAATAACCTTACGGACAATAATTGCAATTAATGACAACACGTGAAGGGTTGATCCGTGGCCTTAATGGAAAATAACGGTTTGTTAGTAAATCTACTTTGGCTCATTTACGTCAGTCAATAAATGTAAATACTGAATATTGGAAAATTTTTGAATTTTAATACTTGGCATTGTATAATAATGTGACAATGTGTAATTTTTTTGCTCTTTGATAGAGACTTTGGGACAAGCTGAATATTTTTGCTATCAGAAAATCGCACTTTTTTGCAAATTAAACTACTTAAGGTAGATTATCCACAAAAATTAGACCTCAGGCAAAAATAGATAATTTTGCTTTCAAGAATAGCAATATTATTATTGAAGGGCTATTTTGGAAGAGAAAGGATTAATTTCCATGAAAAAAATTTGAAGTACAGAAAAATAATTTTATTGATAAGTTTTATTTTTGTCCCAACTTTTTTTCTTATCGCTTCTTACGAAATCTTAAAAAAATTATGCTATTTTAATAAATTACAAATCACTTTTTCAAGAAATAGATTCCTTACAATTTAACCATTTCCAAAATTAATAAATTATTATCAAATTCAACAATTTGCCTATAAAAATTTCATTTTGGATAAAGGTTTTTTAATGGTTTCAACCATTAAAGAATTTATTTTTAAAAATCAGAAACGGTGAAGTTGTGGGAAATCTTTTCTCTGAAAAAATGATTCATGATTTATTAGAATCGCATAATTTTTAAAAATTTCGTAAGAAGCGATATGAAAAAAATTTGGGTCAAAAATAAAATTTATTAATAAAATTATTTTTATGTGTTTCAAATTTTTTTCATGTAAAGTAATCTTTTCTCTTTCAAAATAGCCCTTCAATAATAATATTGCTATTCTTGAAAGCAAAATTATCTATTTTTGCCTGAGATCTAATTTTTGTAGATGAAAACTACCTTAATTACAAACATCAGAAGTGTTTTTAGAATCTCAATTATTTATTCAAAACTAGTATTTATTTTGCTTTTGGACTTCCATAAGCTTCAGAATTATATAGATTTAAAATTGAAAACGAAAAAATGTTTTTGAATTTCAAAAGCTGTTGAAATTAAATAGGTATTGTGATATTCTGAAATAGAGAGCAGTTTAGAGGTTAAAAAATTGAAAATTTAAAGATCACTAATTGATGGCGTTGAATTTTAAAAGATTTTAAAATTGAAAGTTTCCTTAGTTTCACTCAATTTTTATAATGTCCAATCTTAATATCCATGCAATTTTATTTTAGCAAATGCTTCTTTCTTCTTGTGGTTTCAACTGTAGTATTTTGTTATTATATGGATATCAAAATGTTTGGTTGTTTCAATAAAATTATTTCATTGAGTTAACAAAATTCTTTGGTTAGTAAAATCAACTAAATTTTTATTTTTTCGAGTCTACCTAAAAATGCCCTTCAAGATGGTTTTTATGATTTCCAAAATTCACTGGGATATACTAAAAAAAAATCATAAATTGAATTGATTTTTATAGTTTGTACTATGAATATCAAAAATACGGAAAAAATTAATTCTTTGGAAATGGCCGAATTTGTTTTAAATTTTAGGATATGAGAAAAAAAAAACAATAAATATTACGGTCCTCATTGGTTGGAAATGTTATGTTATGTTAGAGAATGCGGATTCGAACCCTAACTTATTTCTAACTTTGTATCTTATTCTTAACGACTTAATACTTACATATAACGAATGGCACAAACATTTTAACCAAATTTTCCACCTAATCTATCACAATTATCTTGAATTGCTCATTTTACTGCAGTGTCTGACAGTAATATCTATCGACTTTCTCTAATATTCTCAACTTCAAAACAAATTCGATAATTTCTGAAGAATTAATTTTTCCCTTGTAATCGCCATATTTCACTCCAATATTCGTAATCAGGGCCTCAAAATCCTAGGATGGCAATTTAACCTCGAAACCTTGAAAAACCTAGAAATTAACCGTAATTTAATTTCAAGACCTTATGTTTTGGTAGTGTTCTATAATTTTTTTAAAATGAGTGTGGCAAATGGTGCTTTGACATTTATTCTACAATGTCTAAGAATTAAAAGTAAAGTACAGAACATTTAAATACATCAAAAAATGCAAAATACAAAGGTCTGCATTTTGACCATTTTTTCAATGCGCTCGGATAAAATGGCCAATCCTAACAAATTATCTTAAAGATTTTAATTTATCTAGTAATTTCATTATGAAATATGTTAAAAAATATATTTGAATATTTTCTTTATTATAGGAGCATTTTTATTTTATGAAAATTACGAAATAATGTATCATATAAACTGAAATAAAGTTGGATTACATTAAGGTTAAAAGTACAATAAAATATTTATTCATAAACAAATTATTCTCTCAAAATAAAAAATTAAAAAATAATGTTCACAAAATAAATTCGTTTTTCATTAAATAATTAAAAATGATCATTTTCTTGGAATGGATATCATAACCTTTTTGATTTCTTCTGGTATGGCATTCTTGATCATTTTATAGTATTTATTTACTACACAAAGAAAAATACATTATAAAATTTAATACCCAAGTCCAGTGACTATATGGCATATTTAATAATGAAGTTAAGTGTTTTATTTTTCTTAAAATTATAATTTATTATCCTCAAGAATCTACTTTTAACTTATTTCAAGACATATGGACCAATATTAATTATTTATTAAAAATAATCCTTAATCTTATGGTAATAAATATAACCTACTTTTACATTTTTCTTTCTAACATTTTGTAGAAACCGCGAGAATCATTCTCCCAGAAATATGCAGATGACTCAAAACCACTTTTGCTTGACCGTTTTATACACATAAGATTGTGACCATATTATACGAGTCTGTAAGGAAGATCGGTGGGAACGGGACACCGGGATAAGACGGGACGGTAAATTTTCACGTAAATTATCTGGGATTCAAGATTTATTTTTTTAGAAATGAGTAGAAAAAATGATCTTGCAATTCTCAAGAAATGTAAAAATTGTATAATATAATAAAAAGAATAACCTCAAAACCCACATGATTTACGTGAAAATTTACTGTTCCATCTTACCCCGGTGTCCCATTCCGCCCCGCTCTACCCTATGTTATTATACTTATTTTATTTTTAATTAATCGATACATAATTTTGAATAGTAATTAGGCTAAAATGTACTTTTAAAGTTCAAACTATGCTACACCAATAATAATAGAAAAATTAGCACATTGTAAAGCATTTGATAACGTACTTCAATTTTAAAGTAGCATTTTATAATCAAGTAGGTAAAAATTACACAGATCAACATTTTATCTACTCTGGAACACCAGAAACGGATTGGATGTACAAAGGTTTTTGAGGTCGCTGATTACGATGAGAGGGTCAGTTAACCTCCACTACGTCAGGTTCAAGGTCATTTGAAGGTCAAGTATAGAAAAATGCGTCAGAAAAATCTGGGAAAATTCTTACTTATGTGTTT
The DNA here is from genome assembly GCA_030998225.1 of Diplolepis rosae. NCBI lineage: Eukaryota > Metazoa > Arthropoda > Insecta > Hymenoptera > Diplolepididae > Diplolepis > Diplolepis rosae. The sequence continues at coordinate 17,031,170 of JAPYXD010000710.1, read as the reverse complement.
GAGGTCACTGAGTTCGAATCCAAGGTCAGTTAGTCTTGATCACGCCAAATTCAAGGTCATCTGAAGGTCACATATAGGAAAAACTGTTAGACAAATCTGGAAAAATTCATACTTATTGTTTTATGGTCACTAAATTCGAGACCGAGATCAGCTAGCCTTGACTCTGCTAGGTTCAAGGTCATTTAAAGGTCAAGTGTAGAAAACTGCGTCAGAAGAATCTGAAAAATTCTTACTTATGTGTTTGAGGTCACTGAGTTCGAATCCAAGGTCAGTTAGTCTTGATCACGCCAAAATAAAGGTCATCTGAAGGTCAAATATAGGAAAAACTGAAAAAATATCTTGATCATGCAAAAACAACTTGGGCAGCTTCTACCTTTTTTGTAGGAAGTGTATTGCCAAAAATAAATTCAAATTTTCATAAGCATTCAAAAAATTATAATGAATTCTTCAATATGGAGGTTAGTTCATTAAGCAATTCATTAACAGAGGCACAAATATAACAAACAAAAACAAGGAATCGGTTTAAATAATTTGCAACTCAACTTAAATGCTTTCGAGCTTAAGATTAAGATAAAGCATATTAATCTTCATCTCTAAAACGTTTACGTTGAGTTGCATATGATTTAAACCGATTCCTTGCTTTTGTTTGTTATATATATATTGTTGATTTGTGTTATTATCACAATTTACACACCCAATACTTTAAAAGACTTGTTATCAGTCTGAAACACATTTAACAATAACTCTCTATTAAAACCTGACGTTCATTTACTTTACCTAATTATCAACAATTGATCGTTTTAATCACAGTTCTCCTATTATTTGAATATGCGATAATTTATCCATTGTTTTATTTTCTAACGGGAGAAGTCTATAGTAAACTCGCACTTTATTTCTATGAAAATAAAGAAAGAATTGTGATAATTAAAAAAGTGCACAAATCATAATTAAGTTTGTCCATAAAAGGGAGAGAAAATTTATTAAGATAGAAATGTTTCGAAATCAAATCTTCGTTGCAATGGCACGTTTTTGGATACGACACTTGGACTTTAGCTGTTTCGAGTGGATATTATAGAATTATAACGATACCTGTTGGTCATGTTGACAATCTAGTCGGTGTGGGTGAATCGGTATCCCAAATGTACACAAAGCGTTGATGTGAATCTTGGCCGAGGAGAAATCGAGCGACCGATAGCCACGTGTAAATCCTTCACGCATGTGTAGACTCACTGTTAATGAGCTGGAACACGCTTACTAGAGATTCGACCGAGAGTCAGATATGTTTGCGAATTAAGCCGACTCCGCAGGGATACAACGAATCTCCCTTCGTTATATCGATGCAGTTTATTACTCAGTCGTTGGAGCTTGCAGAATTGACTGCAACTACACAGCGTCGACCTTAAAGCTTAATCTGGATATCCGAATCTAATAAATCACACCCATGACTAGGCATGTATTTTCAGCGGTGACTAATTGTGCTTTTCCGGGTGAACGAACCATGCCATGTTGAAAATACTAGATTCGATGTGATTCGAAGTTCACGATAAAACATCGCGTCAACTCAAGAAAATCGCTGTTTCCCACTAAATTAACCGTTAATTGCTCAACTGGCCCATAAAGATTCGATCTTCACCCAGCTCGAACTTCCGGTTCAACTAAAGCCTGCAAACTCACAGATTTACTCCGATATTATCGTGAGTGTGGGTATTAATAGTTTAAGGACTGGGAACTTTTCGTTTTCCGTTCTGGGCATTCCTCCTCTGCACTTTCTAATTAAGTGCCCAGATATCGTTGAAGATATAGCCTCAAGTAAACTTCCGACCAAAGCTGGATAGGGCGATGGCCACAGCAACAGCATTAATATTTCTTTGCATCTTAGCGAAAAGAGAAAACTCGTTTAAATTTTCTGCTTCTGAACTACTGCCACGTAACTCGCGGAAAATTTTAGTTAACTTTTACTGCACTGGAGTCAATGATGCATAATAGCAAAGTTGCGATCTCAAATTTATTTCAATATCAATAAATTTATGTAAATAGACTACTTCGCTTGAAATTAAATAGTATCATACGGTAAAAATAGTTGGATAAATTTTACTCAACTTTTGAGCAAAGTTGGTACATTTGGCACATTACAAATTATTACTTTAGAAAACTGTATGATAATTTACTATAGGTTGCATCGAACTTTAGTATATCTTATAACAAAGTTACGTACAGTTTTTCGAATTTTTAGTATTTAGACTACGAAAAATTTCCAGTCCACTAGGAATAATTACCATTACATCTAGATTTTTCCTAAATTCCTATTATTATTGAAAATTATCATTATGAAATGAAACATATATTGCTATAAAAAGTTTCCTTATGTATATCCTCTAAAATTTGTTTGATCGAAGTCCATGTGGCGAAATTATCAATTGCTTCAATTTTTATTCAATATATTCGCAAATAATAAATATTCGAATAAATGGTTATTCGGAAGAATAACAATTCGAGCAAATTTGGAATATAAACATTGCATTGTGTGACGAATCAAAAATTTAAAAATTAGAGCGATTAAATTTATTTGGACAAAAAATTTGTTAATAGTATTGTCTCAACAATCAGTTTGTTAAAAATGCCACAGCTATACTTAATTGGTTGTCACAACTACTTTTTACATTCTCATAATAAATGAGAAGATATTAGTTTTATGTGAAAAATGACTTTCGAAATTTTTATCAAATCTTTACGTATTGAGACCCCCTGAGAGAGAAAAAACGGTTTTTACAAAAGTGTCTGTCTGTAGTAATAGTAGGTCGATTACTCCATAACTCTCGATAGAATTATCGGATTGAATTACGCTTTGGGATACTTTATCGAAGGCGTAAAGTAAATACTAGTTCGTTAACCAGCCATATCCGACCAAAATTGTTCAAATAGGAGCATTTTTTGTGTTTTTGAAAAAAAACTTCATGAAAAAATCCAAAATTCAAATACTGGTTTCTAATAGTGCTCATAAATCTCTACTAATTAACCTAATAATATTTTTCAAATAAACTAAAATTAAGAAAGTTACAGTATGTTAAAACTTGAAAAAAGTCAATATCTATAAATTCCATTTTTCAATTGAATTATACGAAACACGAGAAAAAAGTTATGATACATAATTGTTTACTAAATAAAGATCTACATGCTTATACCGGGACATTTTTTCATAAGGTGTATATCTTTCTATTTAATTTGAAAAAATACTATTGAAAATCCAAAATTCAATTTTTTAGCAATAATATTTGAAATATACTACCGGTCAAAATTTTAAGTTCACCTGTTGTTTAAGGCATTATCGAAATGTCCTAATTTTTATAACAACAAGTTATACATTTTTTTTCGATAACGGCATGAATGTTAATGAAATTTTTTATCTAATGATCCCAAGTAGATGGCAAAATGTTAATTTGGTAAGAATATATTACAAAAAACGTCAAATTTCGATCTTTTTGAAAAATGTTAATAACTCTAAAAATAATCAACATTTTTAAAAGTATTTGGTCTCTTTTTAAAGGTAGGTCTTCATAGTAATTTGCTAAATGTTCAAGATATATTCAGAACTTTTTCCTGGATTTTACCCTGGGATCAAACATTATACAAAATAGTCGTAAAATTTAAAAAATGTTTAGCATTTTATAAGAATCTTTTATAATTCAATGTATATCATATCTTAATAGAATTTAGTAATATTCATGAAAATATTGACATTTTGTATTTATTTATATAATGTATATAATTATAATAATTATATATAATTTATGTAATATCTTAATTAGTTCAAAAATTGCAATGAAGACTTAGCTTTAAAACGAGGCCAAAAACTTTTAAAAATGTTAATTATTTTTAGAGTTATTAACATTTTACAAATAGATCGAAATTTGACGTTTTTTGTAATATATTCATAAAAAATTAACATTTTGCCATCCACTTGGGACCCTCAGATGCAAAATTCTATTAACATTCATGTCATTATAAAAAAAAATGTTATACTTGCTTTTATGATAATTAAGACACTTCAACAATGGCTCAAACAGGTGAACTAAAAAATTTTGACCGGTAGTGTACGAAAAAAACGTAAGTTTGCAAAATTGTTCGTTTCAATAAGATCTACAAATTTTGTCTGACATAGTTTCTGATGAAACGTATATTTTTCATTTTAATTCTAAAAAATACGATTAAAATTTTAAAAAATTGCATTATTTAAACAAAATACGTGACATACGAAAAAAACCTTAAGATGGAGAATTATTTGTCTAAATGGTATCTACATATTCTCAGTAAGACATTTTTTGACAAGATATATATTTTATGTTTTGATTTTAAATATTGAAAATCAAAAATTCCATTTTTTAACCAAAATATGTGAGATACAAAATAAGCGTTAGAAAAGAAAATTGTTTGGTTAAAAACAGGCTACGAATTTTTTTCCTTTTTGAGATATTTGAAAAAAGATACATTTTTTTAATCATGTAAATTATTAGAAAGTTACAGAAATGTATACAGAAAATCTGTATCGTTATTAAAAGCACTTGTTAAGTTGTATTAACAAGAGAAGTGTTTGTGCTATACAATAAAGCAGCAGTTGCATATTTTACAGGTCCATATGGTAGATTCAACTATTTTTCTCAGTGCAGAGTTTAGAGCAACTTTTCAGAGTAGTTATTAGAAACTCAGATACTGAAGCATTTTGGAAGATGAGAGTTGGCGTTTCCTTTGCATTGGATAGCGTTACACCAATGTCTTATATTTTATGTATCAGTTTATAGAGATACATCAAGTGCCTAGTACTACGGCATAAGTCAAAAGCTACTCTCCCTAATGGCTGCATGCGGCCGCTATCCCTTTAAACCCCTAAACTGGGGAATATACTTGCTTCTTCGACTTCGACGAACGCCTGCTTGTACTCTCATCATCAAAATTTCATTCCAAGTTGCGGCACATTCCAGTCGCTAACCAATAATGAAAAATTTGTTTCAACATTATTCTTATTAAAAATTAACGTTTTTTCCTGACGTTTCTCACCTCCGGTCCCATTAGTCTAATATTTCAAGTGGTATCATGTCTTCATGTCCACTTTAAACTTCAAATTTATTAGCTCACAACCAAATCCATTAAAATGCAAATGCTGTGTTGATATTTTTTATTCATGATCCGTAAATATTATTTTAAGGTGGGAATATTTCGTTGAATAACAAACAATCTACGTTTCCAGTAAACACTTGAGATTATTAGTTTTATTTATTGACAGTGCGTCTAAGGTCCTTGGAATCCTGTGAGTCCTGTACAATCGTCTTGGAATTTTTCTCACTCCTTAAATCCTGGAATATTCATAAAATTCTACTCAAAGCCCTAGAATGCATATTACAGAAATTTATATTATGAAAAGTTTCTAAGCTTTTATTACATTCATAATAATTACTAAAAAATATATTTTTATTGGGAAATCCATCTCAATAGTTGCCTTTAAAGTAAAACGATGAACGAATTTGTTATTGAAATGTTTTAGCATTAATTTTTCTTTATATAATGATTAATCCTTAATATCAATTTCAAATAATGATGGAACAACTTGATAAGCAAATCTTTTATCGCATAACCCCTTATTGCCTGTTTTTTTAATTTTTCTATAATTAAATTTATAATGTATCAAACTTAAGGTAGTTCATCCACAAAAATTAGACCTCATGCAAAAATAGATAATATCATTTTAAAAAATGATGTGATTCTGATAAATCATGGATCATCTTTTCCGGAAAGAGATTCTCTACAACTTAATTGTTTCCAATTTTCTAAAATGATCAAATTATTACCAAGTTCAGCATTTTGTTTTTGAAAATTGATTCTTAATTTTTTCAGTCATTAAAGAATTTATTTCCACAAATTGGAAAGGGTAAAGTCATAAAGATTCTTTTTCCTGAAAAAATTATTCGTGATTTATTTCGTATCATTTTGTAAAATTTGGTATGAAGCAATAAGGAAAAAAGTTCGGCAGAAATAAAAATTTGTTAAATACATTATTTTTCTGTATTTAAACTTTTTTTCATGGAAAATTATCTTTTCACTTTCAAATTCGCCCTCAAAATAATAATATTGCCATTCTTGAAAGCAAAATTATCTATTTTTGCCTGAGGTCTAATTTTCGTGATTTGAAACACAAAAAACTAATTTTATTAATAAATTTTATTTTCGCCCAAAATTATTTTCTTATCGCTTCGAGTCAAATTTCTAAAAATGATGCGATTCTATTAAATCACGGTTCATTTTTTTAGGAAAAAGTTTCTCTACAACTTGACGGTTTCCAATTTTTGAAATTGAATTAATTATTATCAAATACAGCAATTTCTTTATAAAAATTTAGTTTTGAAAAATGGTTTTTTTATTCCTTCAGCCATTAAAAAATTCAATTTCAAAAATAGGAAACGGTCATGTTGTAGAGAATCTTTTTTAACTAAAAAAATGAACCGTGCTTTATTAGAATCGCATCATTTTTAAAAATTTGTCTGGAAGCGATAAGAAAATAAGTTTGAGCAAAAATAAAATTTATTAATAAAATTATTTTTTCGTGTTTCAAATTTTCTTCATGAAAAATAATCTTTTCTCTTTCAAATTAGCCCTTCAATAATAATATTGCCATTCTTGAAAGCAAAATTATCTATTTTTTCCTGAGGTCTAATTTTCGTGAATAAATTACCTTAAAAGACATGAAACATCTAAAAAAATTAAAATCACAAAATGGAACGTGGCGTGAAGATAAACAAAGATAGACACACTAGACACTTCTTCAAGTGACATAATTATATAGTAACGATTAATGATTAGACGTGCAATTGGGCGTGAGCCACCCCAATGGGAAGGTGATTCGATTTATCGAACCTCAGCGCATGAACTGAATATCGATTCAGCCGGCTTCATTTCCAACCATGATGAGTGTCTGCGTGCATTTAGGAGAAGTTTCTACTTACCGAGGCTTGGGTGTAGGATTAAATCAAGTCTGCAATCACTGAATTTCCATATTATTCCCTTGACGACAACCTTACACTTTGATCAACTAGTGCCCATCTCTAAATTACGAGTAGAGATTCGCGCTTTCCTGATTAGGCAATCAAATTAATAAACCCCTCTTTAGCATCATTCAAGAGAACTGCATGCATTTATAATTTAGCCACTTACACAAACATACTGTTTCTCTTTGCTTTAACAATGTATAGATGCCATCGATTTCTCATTAACATTTCATGAAAATCGATTGAATAAGTTAAACTTCGCGTTCGTGAATGAAGATGATGAATTTGAATTCGAATTTCCGACAGTGATCAAACATTCTTCATCGGGTCTTTACTCAAGTTCAATAATGGGGATATTTAAAAATGCAAAATGAAAATTCAAAAACAGAAAAGGATTAGATTGGCTTTTAAAGAGGTAATTCAATTCATACTTTGTAACTCATATAACTTGAGATACTACTTGTTCAAAATGTCAGCTTGCGCGTTCATTTCACTCTCTACGTGACTCACTTTACCTCTTCCAATCATATTTTATCCTACTTCCGGCAAAAGTTGCCTTCTTCGAACAAAGGTGGCGCGTTTCAATTTTATAACACACCTACCCCGGGGGATTACCTTTCAGCTCATATGAAACTCGTCTCCATCTGTTTCTGTATTATATATGTATAAGTAACGTGATGTCTCTAGTTTCGCGATTGTTCGTGGATGAAGTCAAGTAAAACTAGAATTTCAACGTTCCTGAATTCCTGAAACTATGAAATGATTAGTGTCAAAACAGAAAGTCTATCTGAACGAGACACCCTTAAGTTCCAACTTGTTGGTTGAACTCCGAGGATCTTACGATTCGTTATTCTCTCACTTCATCCCTCGACAACTAACTTCGATACGATCGTAGCATTTTGTCTGGCTGAGAAGCTTGATTTTACTTTTAACACGTTCGAATTGAGAGCTTTGAATTTCCTTCCAGTTTTTGAGTCTTATGTATTTTAGGTTTCCAAAATTTGAGTCTTTCAAATTCTGTAGACTTCAAGTTATAAACTCAAATCATTTTTAATTCAAAAATCTTTGAAAATATAAAGCTGGTAAATTTAATAGATCTTATTAGGTCTTGAAATTTATTATATTTTTACATTTACGCGAATTTATTGTATGTTACTTTCCAAAATTACAAATTGTAAGGTTTAGAAAATTTGAAGCTTAGAAGTTTAACAAGTTCTAAATCACAAGATTCTTGTTATCAATAAATAATTGAAGGCTTTGAATTTTTCTCCAATTTTTAAGCATTATGAATTATAGATTTTCAAAACTTACATTTTCCAAATTACGTGAAGAATTAGAAATTGGAAAATGTTTTGTTTTTATTCAAATCTTTCTAAACTTAAAAATTGGGTGAAATTTAATATATTTCATAACATTTCAAAATTTAAAGCATTTCAAGGGTTAAATTAATAGCTTTAAATTACAAAAGATTCTTGGCTTCATTATATTTTTATAATAATAAAAAATATATAGTAATATCTGAAGATTGTTTTGTAAATTTCCGAACGTTTCTAACAGTGTAGTGTTCAACTATTTTTTGAAATAATAACAACTTCTACACTGCAAAAAGAAGTGTCTTAATATAAGATACTTGTGTAGTTATTTCTAAGATGTTTCGGTAGTCACATTCAAGTTGCCTAAAGCATATTAATTGGAGACACGTAAAATATCTTGAGTTGAACCATCGGTAACACAGGTTACTTAAGTTACCGACAGTTCATGTTCCTTATAACCTCCACACTGTGAGAAAAAGCTTACGGCATACCGGTGTCTGCTACACATGTGGTGACTTACATGGCTGTACGTACTTCTTAAAAGAATTAATTCAAGTAAATGCTCTATTGGAAAAGGAGACAAGCGACTTAGCAAACGTATCCAATACGTTAAAACAGAAGGTATACCTGATATCGAGTTACGTGTTGCTGATGCGATTCCCAATTTTTATATGTAGCTCCACATCCGTCATATCTAAAGTTTAAATAAAGGATATTCCTCTAAATGTGTTGATATTACACCATAGAAGAAAAACATGCAACACTCAAAACGCTCCATTTTTTGAGGTTATGAACTGTAACTATAAACCTTTGAGAGATTCTATCTTTCGACCACTACTTCTTTGACACTTTACGCGTCTTAGTTTTTGCTAACTTATTGACCTGCTATATCTTACAATTCAGAAACATCTTATGCCAGAACCATCTTATGACACCCTAAACATCTTAAACTAAGATACATTATCTAACTCAATCAAGTATCTTATTTTGTAAGACGGAAATTACATCTTTATTCGTACCAAGATACGTAAGTCGTCTTAATTTTGAATAAGACACTTCGTGAGACATCTTATTTTAAGACAGAAGATAGCAAATTCCCATCTCATATCTTACAGTAAGATACCAGGTAAGACACTTCTTTTTGCAGTGTAATAAAACCGCGTAAAAAAACTTTTAGAATAAAAAATTAAAATGGAGCGAATAACCTTACAATATAAACGTGAATTATAAGTAAATTGTTCATACGAATCAGTATTCAAATATTAATTTTGTGAAAAAAAAAACCATGTGTTCTGACAAGGGGTTATCTAGATTTTCCAATCTCATCAAAATTTGGGAATAAAGTGGAATTACCTTATGTAACACTATGAAGTTATCTATGCAACTGAACTTTGGCTATGATTTGAAACCGAAAGTGTGGGATGAAAGTGGATGGTATGCTTTTGCTATTGTATTTAGAGTTGAGATTTTAAGGAAAAGGGGAGAAAAAAAAGTGGACGGATGTGCTCAAGATGACTGGAGTACTACAACCAAAGGAGACAATAAAGTGTAATAGGAGTTAAAATAGTTTGTTCTTGACAGATTTAGAATTTTCTCAGGGAATTTGTGTATGTGTGTATTTTAATGTATGTGCTTAAAATTTACAAAATTTTTGTTGGCTAGATTATAATTTATCGTTTAAAAGGTGTCAGAACACATGGGTTTTTTTCACAGAATTAATATTTGAATACTGATTCGTATGAACAATTTACTTATAATTTACGTTTATATTGTAAGGTTATTCACTCCATTTTAATTTTTTACTCTAAAAGTTTTTTTACACGGTTTTATTAGAAGTTGTTATTATTTCAAAAAATAGTTAAACACTACACTGTTAGAAACGTTCGGAAATTTACAAAACAATCTTCAGATATTACTATATATTTTTTATGTATTCATGTATTCACCGATTAATTATTTCAGTGAAAATCAGTTGATTTAACTGTGGGAGGAGTTTTCACTGATGAATCAGTGAACAGGCAAATCACTGATTCACTCGGTGGAATTTTGACTCATTTGAAAATGTCCTGAATGTTGACATCCTTTAAAATATTTTTCAAAATTAATAAAGTTCCATAGTTGATGGCACATCTCTAAGAATTTGAAATCTAAATAAATTGAAAACTCGACAACCTTATTTTGTACCAAAAAAAAGAAAATGCAGCGTGTTTACTTGTGTTAACTAGTTTTTAAGAAAAAAATTTTCGTTTTCAGTTTGTCCGAAAGTTAGTGTAGGATAACTTAGAATGGGTAACTTAAAATTTCATGCATGCTACTGCGTGAGAAGTATATAGTGAAAGGAAAAATTGTTCCATCTTGGTGTAAACTTGGTCCTCCCATGTTTTCTTCCTTTCTTCGCTGAGTAAACTTTTCCCTAGAATAAAAGTCTCTACTGAATATTTTTCTCTCTCCTCTACGATCATAGTTCTTTCCTGTTCTGCCACGTGAACTAATTCACCTATCTGTGGTAGAAAGTTCGAGACTCACTTCTTAAGACTACCGTCGTCACCATCTCAAGGGAACACTTCGATAAAGATCAATTTCTTTCTGTTTCAGGTAAGCCATCGTCTTCATTGTCCTCCGAACGTTAAGTCACTTCCAATAGAAACCGAAGTAGTAAGTCCAACTTTATAAGAGCTAATTACTCAACAGATAATGACTTTTATGCCATAGCAATAAAAATACGAAACAACAAATCATTTTCTCGCTTCTCCTATCTTGTCGCCTCTTGGCAACTTTTCCATCATTAAGTTTATCGAGCGACTTGGAAAGATTCTATCGTTGATTTCAGAAAAACGGAAAGTAAGTCCAGCAGCCCTTCACCAATGTCGAGAAATAATCGTAACTCGATTTCCAACCCCGTTTGTTTCACTCCTCTTTCATAGCGAAGTTGCGAAATGAGGGTGATCTACTCAAAAGAGGGTAATGAAAAAATCATTCTTCTTCATCCTCTTCCGCAGAAATGGCAATATTATTGGCTTATCCGTTTCACTTCGTTCTCAACCGAACGCCGCTCCGTCCACTATATGCCAAAGGGATTTCCGTAATTTACTTTCGAGAAAACTCTGATATTATTTTCTGTATCTCGTTCACCATTGGTTTTCACAAATAGGAACGACCTATCCTCGGCGAATCAAAAACGACAAAAGTACGCTACCGGGCATTTCCCCTTGCCTTTCTCTCGCGAGAATATTCGAGGATATTCGGAAGCAGGGTGAAAAGTTTCGTTCTCACTCACTGCTCAACGGGAAACGCGGTATCCGACAGAAAGAAACCAACCGTCCATTCGCCTCGTGTCACCCTCGTGATATATGTGAAAGAAGAGCCAGACTCCATAAAACAACGACGTCCTTTAAGCCGAAAAGTTAGCTTGGGATTAGAAAGTCAAGCTGAAGCGAGAACAAGAGACCAACCAAAAAAATCGGTCTGAGCAAGCAGAACTGAATCCCTGAAACTGCAGACGAGCTACGAATCCCTCAGACTATCGAGAACCTTAGGGCTCTTGAACCTCGCAAAAAAAAACTTGTAAACTTTTTCATCCCGGAAAGAAATACCATGGTGGTGAAAAACTGTATTAATGACAGATTCAAAAACAGTTTGGCTTATTTTTACCTTCAGCAGAATTTAGGAGAGGAATATAAAAATCACGAAGCTCTGATTAGTCGATCTATTACTGTAGTACTCATGTAGAAATTTTTTTATTTTTACATTCTCATCATGGATGAGAAGGTATTGGTTTTATGTGAAAAATCATTTTCGAAATTTTCATCAAATCTTTACGTTTTGAGACCCCCTGAGTCAGAAAAAAGGGTTTTTTACGAAAGTGTCTGTCTGTAGTAGGTCGTGTGCGGCATAACTCTCGATATAATTATCAGATTGAATTGAGCTTTGGTACACATTATCGGAGCCGAAAAAGTAAGGACAAGTTCGTTAACCAGCCACATCCAATCAAAATTGAGGGATTGAGCACTACTTTTGTGTTTTTGAAAATAACTTTTTGAAAAAATCAAAAATTCCAATACCGGTTTTTGATAGTGCTCATAAATCTCTAAAAATTATCCTGATAACATTTTTTGATTAAATCAAAATTAGAAATGTTACAGCATATTCAAATTCGAAAAAACTCAATATCAAAATTCCATTTTCCAGTTAAATTATACGAGATACGAAAAAACGTTATGATACAATATTATTTTCTACATAAAGACCTACAAATTAGAATTGTAACATTTTTTCATAAGATGCATATTTTTCTTTTTAATTAAAAAAAAAACTATTGAAAATCCAAAATTCAATTTTTTAACAATAATATGTAAAATAAGAAAAAAACCTAAGAATACAAAGTTGTTAGTTAAAAAAAGATCTACAAGTTTTGTCTGACGCAGTTTCTGATAAAACATATATTTTTCGTTTCAATTCCAAAAAATACGATTAAAATTCAAAAATTCCATTTTTTAGACAAAATATGTGAGACACAAAAAAAACGTTTATATTGAAAATTTTTTGCCTAAATGAGGTTTACAAATTCTCATTAAGACATTTCGGGACAGAATGTATATTTTATGTTTTGATTTTTAATATTTAAAAAATTCGATTTTTTTCACCAAAATATGTGAGATACGAAATAAGCGTTGTTATGCAAAATCGTTTCCTTAAATAAAGTCTACGATTGTTTTTTCTTTTTGAGAGATTTGGAAGAAAATAAATTATTTTAATCATGTAATTTATTAAAAAGTTACTGAAATGTATACAGAAAATCGAGCGCGAGCGTCATGATGAGAATGTGTACCTTAAGGCCCGTAGAGCCTTAAGTAAATTGAATCTCCTGTTTCACTTAAATTCAAAAAGAAATAGAGTGACTTTGAGAAAATGTGTAATTCACATCATCTGTAATATTATTATAAAATTGGTTTGAGCTTCAGTATCAAATTATAAGAAATAAACTTAAATGTATGCGAAGAGCACAAGACCGAGCGTGAAGCGCGAGGTCCAGAAAGAACGGAGCGCGAAGCGCGACGATCGAATCGGGCGCCCTAGGTGCGCTCAAACTTGCGAGCAAAGCGCGCGATGAGAATGTGCTCGCGAAGCTGGCAGATTTTTTTTATTTGGATTCTGATAAAGTCCACACCTGATGAACTAGAGTAGAAAATATCTGGGCGCTTCGCTTCGCTTGCATGTTTCCAAAGCGCTCCGAAATATGTCGACATCGCGCTTCGTTCTTTGCGTTCAACGTCCTTTAAATAAAATTCACCAAACTTTTTTCGATTCTGAATGAAAAAGTAATAATAGATCATTTTGCTTTCAAGAATATCAATATTGTCATGGAAGGGATTATTTAAAAGAGAAAAGATTATTTGCCGAGAAAAAAATTTGAAAGAGGGAAATATAATTTTATTAATAAATTTTATTTTTATAAAAACTTTTTTTATCACTTTGAGCCAAATTAAAAAAGATATGCGGTTCTAATAAATCATGGATCATTTTTTCAAAGAAAAGATTTTTTGCAATTTAATCCAAAACGAAATTTTTATAAACAAATTGTTGAATTTGATAATAATTTATTTATTTTCAAAAATTGGAGACGGTCAAGTTATAGACAATCTTCCTTCTGAAAAAATCTTCCGTGATTTATCAGAATAGCATAATTTTTACAAATTTGGCTTATAGCGATAAGAAAGAAATAAAATTTATTAATAAAATTATTTTTCTGTGTTTTAAATTTTTTCCTCAAAAAATAGTCTTTCTTCTTTGAAATTTTTTTTATATCCATTAGAGACACAGTTGCATTTAAAAATAAAGTAAAAATTGTTTCATATCTCGCATAGTTTTTCTGTAAAACGGAATTATTTTTTTTTTAATCAAATTCTCCACGTCAAAAACAAAAATGATTTATTTTTGTTAAAAAATATCTGAAGTGAATTTGTAGATCTTCTGAAGGTGAAGAGTTTTGTTCCTTAACATTTGTTTTCGTATTCCGCGTGATTCTATTTAGAAAGATATTTTTTCATGTTTAATAATATTTTTCATTGATGAACAAAAGCTATGACTCCTGTGAATAAATAATCAAGCACAGTTTTTAAATAAGTAAATGAGCTTTAAATATAGTTATTTAGAAAAAAAATGTTTCTTTCGAAAAAATTGTTTTAACAATTTCAGCCACTGGAACTTTTACTAACAGAATTGGAAATGGTAGAGTTATAGAGAATATTTTCCCCGAAAAATAAACCATGATTTATGAAAATTCAATTATTTTTTATTTTACATAAAACATTTTCAAAAGTATTATTTTTCGTAAGTTTTCAATTTTTTCATAAAAAATAATGTTTTTTGTTTCATGTAAAATGATTGATAATATGATTTTAAGTCTTAAAATAATAGCAAAACTTTTTTTCCTGCTCTTAAGAAATAAAACTATTTGTCGTTTCCGATTTGTGAATAAATATTTTATTTATTTTTATTGGATGATGTCACTAGATGAAATGGAAGAAATAATATATTTGGCTGCATTATTTCAAAATAATAAAATGATCCAAAATACTTTTTAATAGATAAAGCTAAATTTAAACTACATTATTTAGATAACATTTTTTTGTTATATTAGGAATTTTATTTCTAGTGTGAGAATTGTAACTGATATTATTTTACGTCTCTTATATATTAGAAAGTTATGTAAACGTAATGAATTTTTTCGTTTTTTTGCTCATGTTTATAAAAAATGTTATTTTTAATTCAAATTTAGATCAAATGTAACACGAATTCTTTCAAATTGAAACAAAAATTTTACTAAAATATCGGTAAAGAGGAAAAGTGAAAAGGGCCCTACTAGAATCTTACTAAAATTTCTCCACTGGTAAATTCCCTGAGTTTCCTCTCTAATTTAGATTAAAAACTCTGAAATATGACATTAAAGTAACTCATCTGCCTCGTCTAGGCCTGCTTTGTGCCACCACAAAATTTCTGCATATTGAATATTTTCTCTGTGTTCAAGTTAATCTTGAATTTCGATTATGTATCAGGAATGCAATGGCAAGAAAAATCACTGAACCGTAAGGTTTCTATTTTGAAAACCAAGTTGGCTACTCGAGAGTATTTTGTGGAATAAAATATGAAAGGACAAGGAAGGTGAAACTCGTCTGCGCTTTTTCCCCTTTCAGTCGTTATCTCAAACTCAGACTGCATATCTTTACTCTACCTTGCTTTCTTCTTTTAGAGCTGGCTACTCTCGAATCTTCTCCATTTTGCTTCAACTATAGGATTTTTTTCCTGTAATAAAGAATATTGCGTTCAAAGTCACACGAGTAATTCTGGACTTGAAAGGTTTGCTCTTTGCAATGCAGTATTGGCTTACACAAAACGTTATATTCCTTTACGATTCTCAAAGCAAATTATACATTTTTATTATTTTCAAACCGTCAATGCAAGTGGAGAATATTAATAAATATGATACTTTTCAGAAATATTTTTACATTCACATCATATATGAGATTTGGGTAGAATTTAATATCCATTTTTTTCAAGGAATGTCCACGTTTCATGTTTCCCTATATCCGAATAAATGGTTTTTTCAGGTCCTGTTTGTTCTTCTCTCGTTCTGAAAGTTAGAGCATTTTTGGTATTTTTGAAAACTACATAGAAAAATCCAAAATATGAATACTAATTGCTGATAATATATACTAAGAAAGCTTTATAAAATTTTTCTATGAAAAAGTCTACAAATTTCAATTGGAAATTTTTTAAATGAAATGTAAATTTTTCGTTTTAATCTAAAAAAACCAACATTAAAAATTCAATATTTTTCACCTAAACGATAAATGAAAGATAAAATTATTTTCCTTAGAGAGATCTACAAAATTTAATCTCACAAATAATAACACTATTGGATAACACCTAAAAATATATAAACTTTTTAATCGCGTGATTCAATAGAACTGTAATCAAATTTGTTCATTTTGTCAAATATATTGTTATCGGCATCTGATAATTTAGTAAAATGGAAATAAAAGCAATAGGTCATTCAATCAATTTAATTATAAATAAGTTAAAATGATGCAAAGGATAATTAGAAAATTGATGGTAAAATTCAAGTTAATTTTTAATAAGAAAGTTTCTTTGAAGCATGACACATCCTCACCGATCATTATAAAATAAAAATATATATGTCATTACATGTAAAATTAGATCTTAGTTTCTAATTTTATCAATGTACTAAAATTTATAAAAAAGGAAATAAAAGTAATTTTACAGTGAAAGTTAGTTTATAGCATTAATAATAACAGAAATTAGGTCAGTTTTGAGCAGAAGAAATTTAATAAAGGCGATCTTTAAATGTATCTTTTTATCGTTAATGAGGGATTAAGTTGAAATTGTAGAAAAGTTTTAAGCTTTAAGATCTTGAGTTTGGCGCTGTTTTCCTGAGTTCTGAATTCGAGAAAGCTCTCGACTAGCTTTTGAACGTTAAGCAGGTTCGCCAATTCTCATTGCCACGATATTTATTTGTTTCCAGGATTGAATAAAAATTCAAATGAGTTTGCCTAGAAAGTTTGTACATTGCCTCGATGGAACTTGATAAGAAACGAGCGCACTAGTGCGGCTCTGCAGCTATGAGAGTTTAAAGGAAAACTTTGATCTTACGTTATTACGTTTTCAAGGAGTGGGTTCACGGCCATCTATTCGTTTATAACCAATATTGCAACGAGGCGCGGTAATAAGAAACAAATTTTATCTTATAAGGCACTTATAAGTAAACTTATTTCAGAATATTTATTTTTACAAAACCTGCGCTTTTTTACAAATATCACTGATGCAAAATATTTTAATGTATGTCGATTAAAAGAACTTGAGGATTATTATTTTTTAAATTGTATCCTCGAAAAAGATGAAAAAATCAAGTAAATTCAAATAATAAATATATAAGCAAAGAGTCACGTGAAGAAAATTTTACAATTTGTTTAAATACACGTTTCATTTTGCCATTTACAATATTTACTCAATTCTGAATAATCCACTAATGATTGTATTACTTGGTTTTTATTATTTACTTCAGTTAAATTAAAAGTTTGTGTACGTTTCCTCGCTATTATATTCTCTGAAATAGGAAATTACTGCATTTCTGTTTCATAATGCAAAACATTCTTTTCATTTCATGTATCATAGGCGGCGCTCTACTTTTCGTTTTTCCCTATTTATTTTTTGTGTTTCAAAGTACACAACTTTGCGGAATTTCCTCTTGTTTCCTCTTTTTCAGTCAGTTTAAGCCATCAGTTGTTTTTTCGAAATTCAATTTTCTTTCAAAAATCTAAAGCTGATCTATAGAGTTTTCAATCATTTGGAAAATTATAAGTAAACTTTTCAGTCAATTTCGAATTATATGAAAATTTTGAGTTCAATAATTATAATTTTTTCAAGTAGTTCATATTACCTGATTGAATTTTTTTTTTAATTTTAGAGGTTTCAGAGAAAGCGTCTTAAAAAAATTCGTTTTTGGCTAAAAATTAAAACATTGTTTTTTTATTAAAATAAAAATTCAAGTGTCTAAAGTTTCTTTGTTGCATTTTTTATATGCAAACAATTTTTAAAAGAAAAAACATTTCAGACTGAATTATTAAAAATTAAAGACGTTTTTTTTTGTTTTTAAAATATGTAATAAATTAATTTCTTTAGGAAAATGAAGCTCAAAAATGTCTCTATTCCTTTTTTTCTCGTATTTTATTAGTATTGTAAGGCTGCTTATATATTTTAAAGTAATATTCTTTTGCATTTCATAAGACACTATAGTTATCAAATATTTTTTCCCTCAATTTAATCTAATTAAAAAAAAAACTCTTTGCTTAATTTGACTATTTCCCTTACAAAGTAATTTTCTTTGAAATATATCGTGCCATCTGTCGTTCGGACAGTTAGGAAAAAGCAAATAATGTGAGGTAATTAGGTTTATTTCATTAAGGAATACCTGGGGATGAAGACGAGTATGTACATTCAATATTTGTTGCCTAACGCATTAGTAAATTGGTTTATCGACATGACTGATTGGTAAAGAGCCAGGAAGTTAACCAAGGCCAACAACGTCCTATAATATTATGATTGAATATTTTTTGAAATTAAATTTTCCTTCAATAAAAAGAGTATAATCGAAACTTCGAACAGAATTTACCTAACTCACATGTTTGAGAAATAAATTAACTTATTTTTGCAAATATGCCCTCGAACAAAATTCAAATACCCAAGTAAAACTGATTTTTGGTACTGATAGACGTCATAAACAGACTGGAATTCAGTAAAACCATTGCCAAGTGGTACCGAGCCATCACTTAAGAGAACATTTTTTCTACAGACTCAATTCGTTTTGTGATGTTTCTGAGATTTTATTGAATTCATTGAATGCATTGCAAATGCACATCAAATCCCCGAGGAGATACTTGCATTTGCATCTCTTACGTACTACCAACACTATTACGTACAACGTCTAGTCAAAATCTTGTACAGACATCGAAGGCTCGTTCTGGCTGGGTATCAAACTTTTAGAGTATGCCGAGCTTTCGATGGAACGTTGCCTAATGCACTTCCTTTCCAGACGATACCTCGCGCTATTTCCCTGTTTCCTTGACTATCTAAGAGTCGAGTAACTGTTTTCACGTACAAGAATTCAATTGCTATCTTGGACATTTAACATCATTGATTCGTTCTACAATATTTATTCAAAGATTTATAGAAACTTTGCCTGCATTTCTTACATGAGTAGAGAAAATCTTTTATGAGGTTCTGGAAAATGTATAGAAACATTTAAGTAATGGGTCTTACCAGTGTGTACTTTCTCTACTGGAATTGGCACTTGAGTGTCGTCTAAGTAGAAAGATTATTTCGCGATAAGACTTCTTATGATTGATGAATGAAAATTTAGACTTCAATAGTATATCTAATCTTGGCATTTATTTTAGACTTGAATTTATATCTGTATACACTGAAATAGAAAAATAAAATAAATTTAGGATATAATCTCCCCATGGACGGTCGAGGCATTTACATAACTTCAAATTAAATAACATTCTATAGAAGCAGGAAAAATTTTGTCTAAATGAGAACGCATTCTGGAAGAAACAACAATTTATTTCTTGGAAAAAACTGCTTCAGATCAATAATTATTGTTTCATTAATAGTTATTCATTTAATAATTTTTCTAAATCTTTCTTTAAATAATCTTCATTTTTTAAAGTCTAAATGTACAGGTGTTCATTTTGTTTTTTAGAGTATTCTTTTCAATTCTACTCGTTGAACTATTTTTTCAAAAAAAAAATGTTTATGATTTGTTAAATAAACAAACGTTTAACAGTGTGTAGTTTCTGAAATAATTATTTGAAAATAAGATTCAACGAGTATGAATGTAGAAAATATTTCAATTGACAAAATGAGGTATTGTTTATTAAGATTGAATAAAAATTATGGTTAATTATAGGAAGGTTAAGAAAAGATCTGGAATTTCAGATAACTAAGTATTAATAAATGATTTCGACCTAAATTTTTCCTTTCAAATTGTATTTTTGCCTTTTCAAAAATGCATTAAAATCAATTCTTATTCTATTTTTTCTGATTTCCAAAAAAACTCTAGTTCCAGGTTATGTCAATGGGTCGATAATCCCTATGTGAAAAGAGCATAGAATTTCTATTGAACTTCTGTAGGTTTTCCACGAAGATTCGAAGAGCATAGAAACAGATAATTCCCAAAAAATTCTAGAGAAAAAGAAACTTGAATCAATTCTGAAGATAAAAAAAATTTCTCAGAAAGTTTTACAGAATTGCGAAAAAAAATTTCTTTAAGATTTCAATAATAGCAAGAATTTCTAGAAGCCATGTCAGAATTTTTTATAATCATAGATTTTAAAACTCTAAAGCACAGGTTGCCAAGCACTGTCAGAAATATTCCCAATCGTTCTGGAATCATCCGAAATATTCTTCATTCTTTCAATACGTTATAACAACTAAAAAAGTTCAACCAGACAAATATAAATTGTCAAATTTTCTTAAGGATTAAATACTTTTGTTCGTAAACTATATTTAATTCTAAATTTCAATATTTCGAAACCCTTAGAACCCTCAAAATCCGAAAAAAACGACCAAATTTGGACCAATAAAATTTCTTAAAATAAACGATTATGAGAAACCAACCAAAATATAGGAAAGAAAAAAGAAAGCAACCTTCCAAAACTTCTTTCTTCTTTTTCTATCTTTCTTCCTCTTTTGTTTTTATCACTCACAACCATCTACATAAAAAATAGTGTAGATGGTTGTGGGTGATAAAGACAAAAGAGGAAGAAAAAAAAAAAAAAGAAGTCAGGGGTTTTGGAAGGTTGCCTTCTTTTTTCTTTCTCCCTTTTTTGTTGCTTTCTCATAATCGTTTATTTTATAAAAATGTTTTGGTCCAAATTTGGTCGTTTTTTTGTTTTTTGAGGGTTCGAAGAGTTTCGAATTCTTGAAATTTTGAATTATACTTTAGTTTGGACGTTAAGATTAATTGAAACTATATTCCTACATTATATATACTACATTCTTCCGAAAGGCTGAAGTGTTCTAGAATTTTCTTAACATCGCAGAAGCAATTCGACTAAATCCCAAAGGAAATTCGATAACATTTTAGAATATTTATAAATTCTGCTCGACTCTAGTAAACTCAAAAGGACTGATACGAATATTTTGCACCAAATGTATAGAGTACTTTTTTTTACATTATGCTTTTTTCACGAGGTAGGTTTTCTCACGTTTAAGAAACCCGAGCAGATACTCATGAATGGCTGGAATTGAAGCGATAGTTGGGGCGGATACGATATGTAGCGTGGACTCTTAGAAAAGCCGGCATAGCAAGCGGATCTCTAGTTTCAGGAGAACGCTTTGGTCCTTACCCTTTTGGTCTCAAAGTTACGGGCCGAAAGAGTACTTTTGCTGGCTCTCCTGAGAGCCTAGGGTTTCGGATTCCCTAATATTGAGTGCATCCTCTTAGGTCTTCTTCGAAGCGGATCCCTTATTCGTATCTCTTTTCCGCTGTTCTAAACGGCTGGCTGAGCATAGCTTTTTATATTTGCTGAGGGCAGATCCCTCTGCAATGGTCAGTGATACAAACATCCCTTCTGAATTCCTCCCTCCTTCCTTTTCATTCCTAGTTAGCTTTCTCTCGTGAAAGATTCGACATGCAATTGATTTCGAAACTTCCTTGTCTGTTGTATCTGACACCAATCTAACAAGACAAGCAATAAAATTCAAGATTCTTTATCGATTTAGATCGAGAATGGATTTAAAGGTATTAAAGAACAATTTTCATTATCTTTGGTTCTTTTTCTACTCTCCATTCAAATACTTATTTTGTAGATTAGTTATAGAATAAAAAAGATCCTAGATTTTGTGAATTTCTGAAATCAATAAATTCCTATATTTAACGAAAAATGTTTTAAATTGTAATTTACAGGGTGGCCGCTTGACTGGGAAACCGGGAAAACCGGGAAATGACCGGGAATTTTTTTAAATTTTTAATAAAAAACGATTTCAATTTGTTTTAAATGTCTTACATAAAGTGATTTACTTATATATTATATTATGCATTTCGAAATTCCCGCCTTATTTTGTGATTTTGGTATACCAGGAGAAATTTCATTTCAGAATATTAAATAAAAAATATTTTAAAACTTTAAAAACCCATTGCATCAAGTGTTATTCATTGGAAACTATTTTTTTAATGACCGGGACAAAATTTTCGACGACCGGAAAATGACCGGGAATTATTTTCGTCGATGAAAACGGTCACCCTGAATTTAGTTTTCAAAGCAATAGTTCGTGAATATGAATAAGTTCAAAAATCATGTATATATTTTGAATCGAAATTTATTTATATGAAAAATTTGAACATTGGAAAAAATATTTGAAAGAAACCCTTAATTTGTTTAAAAATCGAAAGCTGGAATTTTTTTTTTAAATCAGGAAGTGTTACCTCGCCTGGAGAAAAGACTAATTGAGCTATAGAGTTCATTTATGCATAAAATCATTATTCATGCTTGCACTTTGGGGAAAACGACTGAAAAGTCTGCTCAAGGCATTTATTAGAGCATTGTTAAGGAAATATATAAAAATGAGCCCCTTTTTCATTAGGTCCTAATTGTGTAGAAAGTTAACCTTTTCATGAAAACGTAACTTACAAAATATGTTTTAAAAATAATAATAGAACTCTGGTTAAGGTATTTATTATAGTGCTGTTAAGGTCATGGATCAATCAGACCACGTGACGTCGGTAATTGCAATTGCAGTATGTAAGGTTATTCAAAAATTAATGACTAAAATAGATTTTTGGTACCAGACAGGCCCTTGCCTGCCTGGCCTTTATTTTTTCAATAACCTTACATACTGTAATTGCAATTACCGACGTCACGTGGTGTATTCATTAATAGTCTATGAAAATTATGTAAATGATTGCTTTTAAATGTGCTATGATTTCAGTAATTCAGAGTTATACTCAATTTGTGTATTTCATTTACTTGGGTAATGATATTGATTTAAGAATTTCAACATGAATGAATTAATAATAGTATATTAGCGATAATTATACAGTCACTGATGAAGTAAGTCAATAGCTTGAAACAAAGTGACTGTAAATGATGAATGAGGCCTAAACTAATAAAGTCGTAGATTTGCTTTTGAAACCTTTATTCGTGAGCCCATGATTTTTATACTGTTTAAAATTTGTTTTCTGACATTCGTAGGATTATCATTTTTTTATTTTATGCTTTGCTTTTAAAACTCTTAATTAAAACTTTTAATGCTTGCCGAAATTTTGCCCGCACAGTGGTAGTTATTACCTTTAAATCTTCAATTTTACAGTAATAATAATTTTTTATTTGAACTGATATAACTATGCAAAGATTCAAATCGTTGGTCTTGTTATTACGCGCCTTCTCTACTTGTACCGACAATGAATTGCGTTCAAGTAGAAAAGGAACGTCTCGGTAAGACACATTACCATTAATTTTATATATTTTACAAATTGTCCACTGTAAATATTTCAATCTTTTTTTATAACTATTATTTTCAACTTCAACTGATGTAGCTATTCAAACCTTTAAATAGTATGTCTTGCTATTGGATTCTTTTTCTACTTGCTATCGAACGAAACGCTGAAAAAAAATTATAATTTGTCACGATCCTTATTTTTGAATGTTACTGTCCACAATGTTATTTTAAGAAATCGAGTGAAAATCTCAACGAAACAAATACTTTAGTAAATTTTATTATTAATTTTGAAATTATAGTACTCTAAATAAAAACAAATTTCATCATAAAACATAGTATTTCCTATATATACATTACTCAGAATGCAAGAATGTAACACACCTTTTTAAAGATTCAATTTTACTCTAAAGAAGTCTGAGAGAAATTCTTCTAGTCAGTTCTTACTTTAAAATTTTTTTTCACAGTTTTGTAACAATCCAAGTAGAAACAGACTGTTATGATAGGACGCAGTATCCCCGAGACTTGCGCTTAAAAAAAAAAGCCGTCTTGAGCTCTATATGAGAAAACACAGAAGCTACAATATTAAAACTTTTTAGATCACGAAAAAGCGATACATTAGATCATAAACTGTAATAGATACCAGGAAACTTTTGATTGGTCACTGAAAACAGGATACATCTCGTTTAACAGAAGTTGTACGATAGTAGAGAAAAGCGTGTCTGAACGTTTATCGGTCTTGTTTGATTCACCGATCTAATAAAAGTTCCACGTCCAGTTCCTCTATTTTTAACTACGCTCGAATCAATAAAACTGTTTTCCCACGATTCTGAATCAGCAGTCTTAAGATTCTCGTGGACCCAGAGGTCCAATATCACTCGAATAGAGAAGGTGCAGATTCTCCTTATCCCGTTTAGGGAAGAATGCTAATAATAATGATTAACACCGGAGACAGTGGGTAGCTGTGCTGGTAGTTTAGGGCATGAAAGTGCGGTGGCTGTCAATATATATATATATATATATATGGTAGTAGTTACGGGCATAGCACACGGCATGGTAGAGGCTACGGAACGCGAATGGCGAAGTGGCTTGAGTCTTGGATCGATCGGCCATTCATATGGTAATATAAGCAACTACCGGACCAAACTGCTTTCGAGCTCGAAACCCTGCATCAACGAACCCAGTCGTCCTAAAGAGAAAAGGCACTGGCTCTCACATATGGGAACTGACCGTTCTACTGCAGAATGTCAGGAAGCGGATTGATATGATCTATAGGTCCACCGACTAGCGTTAATTTAAGCCCACTCAGGATAAATCAGCCAAACCTGGCGTTGGCCCATCGCGGCCCGGATAGATGAAAGCCATTCAACTAGGGATTCTTGTTATTCCAACGCGCGTAGGATTGATAGATGATTCAGTGATGAATCCACCTAGGATTACTTTCGCTAGATATCTGAAACCACACTGAATGCTTGGAAAATATATTTTCAGCAAAGTTCAGATCGTTAAGAGCAAACTTTTATTCCCATGAGAATTATCTTCCACCTCTTCATTCCAACCCGTGTTCATTTTCTGCCTTTTGTCACTTTCTTTTTCTTTTACTGTCTCATCTCCACAGGAAATGGTCATTCTTGATGGTGGAAACTTTTTTCTGAATAAGTAAATCTTGTTTTTTTATACCAATATCGAGTATCTTGTTCTCGGGACTTGATTAAGGAACTTTCTTACTTTGACATTTCATGGGGATTGACGGATTGTGAAAGAATTTTTCAAAGTTCGAATGAGAGTAAAAATAGGTAGATTTTTATTTATCATGCTATTTTATTATGAATTTCATGAGGACTTGAATTAGGTTTTGTAATGTTTCAGGATAGCAGATTTGTAGAAGCTGAGGAATTTTTTTTTTCCTTTTTGCGGGTATTTGCATTTCTTTCTTTTATACTTTTCGAGAATGTCTGAGCGATATTGACTTCATCCAGAAATGGCATATTTTACCCTAGTAAATTTTACTTAAATTGAGTCTATCTGTCGAATAAAGCAAACTAATTATATTATTGGATCAAGTATATTTTATTTGTCGTATATGGAGGTTAAAATAAATCTGATATGCCAGATAACTCTTCATTAATGATTTTTTGCAAACAATGTATTGTTACCTCTTCTAAAATGCATTGAAATCAATTTTTATCCTAATTATTATTGTTGTAAATTTATCTTCCTTAAAACGAAATACAAATTTTACCCTTTGATAACGTTTTTCAACGATTTAACTCATGGTCAGAATTTAATATTACTCCTGTAAAATTTCAAAATTGGCGCTTATCAACTTTTGAACTTCCATGCTTCAATTTTATTATACTTTAGAAAAGTTTGTATTTGGTTAATAAATTTCTCCAGCGGTTTAGGATGTGATACACTAAGGATCGACATCGGTGAGATGCGCATATTGGCTAGTTTACGTACCACTATCTTTAGTATACGAAATAGGGAGGGGATTGAAAGGCTACTGGCTAGAGTGCAGAGTGAAATAGAGTTATCGTGGTAAAGTGCATAGTAACATAGTTACGGATTCACAAAGCAACCACCCCTCTGGACCACAACAACAATGTCGTTCTTGCTCAGATCTCTCCCACGAGTCTCGACCTGCTGATTGGGTGTCCAACAATGGCCCCGTTTCTTTCTTCCACAATGGAAAACATTTACTTACAACCAACAATGTCTACCGCTTACAAGAAGTTTTTGACTACAAGAATCGATTCACATCCATTTGAATAACATTTGAAAAGTACTTTACAAACATTCACTGGAAAGCATCACTCTGGAGAAATATCTGATTTACGTTCTTCTCAAGTTTAACTGGTTCAAGATTCTCTAGTCATTCGAAATCGAAATCTTATTTAAGAATTTTTTTATTTTAAACGATACTTTATTTTTATATGAAAATAAATATAAACAAAGATCGTTAGGGGAATTTATCTTGAAAAACCTGAAATTTTCAGGATATTTTTTTATTTTCTGAAAATGCAATTCGAAAACAAGGAATCATATTGAAATGTGATGTTTTTTTAATTAAAACTAGTCTATAATCAGTCTCAATTAATTTACGGAGATTAATGAAAGTCTTGAGTTTTATTTTCTGTTCGAACTTAGTAGTAAATTTGGATGAAATTCGAAACCCTTTAGACTCTGTTATAGATTTAAATTTCAAATAAATTGTAGATCCTTTTTTTGTTATATTTCTGTATTAAAAAGAATCCTAACTTAACAGATTGAAAATTAGAATCTTTTATAATTAAAGTTCTCTTAGTTCTGTATTTTTGGAATAAAAAAACTTGAAAAATAATAGCAGAATGCTTATTTTAAGAATTTCAAAATTAATAGTTAATAGTCATTATTCCTTTAAATTTACAAGGCAGTCATTATTAAGATTTTCAAATTGAAGTTCGAAACCATTTTTAAAAATGGCATGTTTAAATAATTAAAAAAATTAAAATCATTAGATTTTTAAGACTTCAGGGAAAGAATTCTGAATATAAGCTTTTAGTTTTGAGACTTCAAACTCCGAATAATTTCATTTTTTCCAAATTTAATTTTAACTTTGACATTGCGAGTTCTTTTTCCAAATATGTTTCTATAAGAGAATCCTACCTAATCTTTCCTGTAAAATTGATCACCACATTCTCTAAAAAACTTATAGAACAAATATTTTTTGAACATTACACTATCGATACCGGTCAGAATTGTGGGACCACCTGTTTTTCGATGATTGCTAAAATTATCTTAATTTCAATTCTGTGAGTGATGAAATTTGTACTCTTAATATATTAAAGGCCATCAAAATTATCCTTGAAATAAGTTCAGAATAAAGTCTTTTTGTTAAATTTTGAAGAAGTTATTGCAAAAAAAGTCCAAATTTCAATGTTTTCTTAAATTTTAAATAACTTTTGAAACAATCAACATTTTTTAATGTTCTTAGGCTCATTTTAAAGCTAATATTCTACAGAATCGCAGTAAATTGTCATTATAAATCTAATTTTTTTCTTGCATAGTGCAAAGAGTTCAAATTGTAATAAAAAAGTAGGGAAATTTCGAAAACATTTCACCTGTAGGTAAATCATAATAAAGATCATATGAATATGTATTTTAAGGGAATTCGATACAAAATTCATGATTATATGTTTTATATATCTTATAAGAATGTTTTTCTCAGCAAAAGCAATATTGGAATTTTTCAAACTTTTTTTTTTGAACTTTAACCTTGAGCAGTATGTAAGAAAAAAATTAAATATCAATTCCAAGATTTTTGTTCGATTTTGTAGAAATTCAGCTTTAAAATTAGCCCGAGAACATTGAAAAATGTCAATTATTTCGAAAGTTATTTAAAATTTAAGAAAGCATTGAAATTATGACTTTTTCTGCAATAACTTCTTCAAAAATTAACAAAACGAATTCATGCTGGGCTCATTTTATGATAAATTTTGATAGCTTTGAATTTAATTAAGAGAACAAATTTTTTCACTCACATAATTCAAATTAGGATAATTTAAGAAATTATCGAAAAACAGGTGGTCCTACAATTTTGACCGGTAGTGTATCATATATAATATATTTAATCATATATTTTTTGGAAAGATAATAATTTTTTCACTTAAGAAATTCAAGGTTTCAAAGATAAATCTTCAAAGCTTTTAAATATTTTAAAGATTTTAAAATTTAAAATAATGAAATTGAAATAGGCAATCGTCCAATAAATATTTGTTATCCATTTTCCAATGAATAGAAATTCCATCTCCAAAAAAAAAACAGGATCATAAACTTTTGAATCAGAATTGAAGGCATTGTTGAAAATTTGTCACTTAATACATAATTTTTGAAGAAATAAGTATATCTATTTAATAATTTACAGGTTTATTCATAAGAAATATTATAAAATCATAGAGTTATGATATGAATAATTCTCTTTCCCCGTATTTCGCGGTGCACTGATTTTGAACAATCTCCGCCAATTTGAGACGAAATCTGATTAAGTCTGCGCTTCCCCTGTACGTCGTCTGATAAACTGGATACGTAAAATTAATTATCAGAGCGCTAGGAAGACATTGGTGGGGTCTTCGGTTCGGTGATGAGGGTCTCTTCCTGAAGATCGGTGCGGTGGAAGTAAGGGAGGTGGAAATTATACCAGATAGGGGCTGGATGGTTGGTTAGATGTAATGTCTTACTACGCTAGCACGTCAACCCGACAGCGTCGGATTTTAGCAGTGGTTTTAGACTAATGATGCAAACATGTAAGATAGACACCCTTCAGAAAATTGCCAGTACGGGTACCCGGTTATGCGGGACACAGCTTCAAAGTACAATTCTTCAAATCCTCTATTCTTCTCGTGTCACTACTTTCTTTTCACATTATCAACTTTTTTCCTAAACATTGACCAAAAGTCAAATTTAACTCTTTTAGTAATTTTCGACTTTAAAAAATATTTATGACTTTATTAAAGTTATATATGAGTCATTTCATGAGAGATTTACAGTCAAAATTATTTTTTCGACGAAATATTTTTTTTTGCCTTTTTACTTCGAAATTAATCGACACGTATTTTTTTTCAATGTGATACTTGAAAATTTCGAGATATAATTTTTTTAAGTTTGGCACTCGGGAAAATTTTTTTTTTTTCTAACAGCTCACTGTAAAAGCAGTTTTGAATATAAAATGTAACCCTTGCACTTGAAATGCGCGAAAGAGTGCAAGCTTTCAAAAAAGTTATAGCAGACATTTCGTTGTTTAATTACACCTACAGTTTTCATTTTTCCATTCCAAAATTTTGCCTGCATATTGAAAAAACTTTTAAAAAAATTTAGAAACAAAAAAATCGGAAAAAAATTAGTTCCAAATTTTAAAAAAATGCAATTGTTTATAAAAATGTACTTTATTGTTATTACAAAAAAAAAACGAAATGTGGGCGATAACTTTTTTGAAAGCTTGTACTCTTTCGCGCATTTCAAGTGCAAGGGTTACATTTTATATTAAAAACTGCTTTTACAGTGAGCTGTTAGAAAAACAAAAATTTTTCCCGGGTACCAAACTTAAAAAAATTATATCTCGAAATTTTCAAGTATCACATTGAAAAAAAAATACGTGTCGATTATTTTCGAAGTAAAAAGGCAAAAAAAAATTTTGAATGTAAATCTCTCATGAAATGACCCATATTTATAAATATTGCCATTGCACCAAAAAGCCTGTGAATAATTTCCTAGAAAATTCCTTTCGTTTGTTCACACCAAGACACGTGTTTCGCAGAGGAGATTGTTTCCGACTTGACGATGCGATTTTCTACGATTTATTTTAATTGGATCTCTGCCTTTTCCATTTACTTTTGTTGCACTTCTTTCTCGGAGAACGAATTCGAGAAATCGATTCCCCATCAACGGAGTATTCCAACCTGTTTTCTGTGGTAACAAAGGAGTCTTTTAACTTCTCACATTCACTTGCTATGCTTTTCTTTTTTATTGAACTAGATTGCTTGAAACAATAACACTGAGAAATGTATTTTGGGTTTTATATTTGAAAATGGAAATTAAAAGCGAAACGGTGTAAGGTAAATGGCTTGAAAATTATTTGGATCTTAAGAGCTGCCTTTAAAATCTGATACCTTTAAACTAAAATATTTTCACCTGCATTTCTGCATGCAGTTTAGCTACAAAAGGTGCATTCCCAAGAGCTCAAGCATGCGGAAAATCGCAGCTTGAAAAATATCCGCAATGTGATGCAGAATAAAGCAACCACCGGAAATAAAGGCTATGCCTACGTTCAGTACTCGATCTGGCTATACAAAATACAACGAAGATTGGTTTTCAACCCCATTTCATTAATTAAATCATATGCAACACAAAATTATGATAAAAAAAACTCCAATGCGAATCAAAGAACAAACATCATATTGTTGACTAATATTGGAGCCCATGTTTCCTAGTTTCATTTATAATCCACTCAGTTGAACATTATTTTGAATCCATATTATGCATACTTCATTTTTACAACTAATTATTATATTAGTAATTTGTAATTACTTTAAGAAATTTGTTTGCAAAATTTCAAATTTTTTTCCCTATCACTTATAATTTGAAATATCTTTTTCAATTTTCGTCTGATCATACGTGTTTTGTTCTACTGAATTATGCCAAAGACGAAACAGGAAAAAGCAAATTAAAGGAAAACGTGGGCAATTGTTTCAAGAGGTTGGTTTTTCCATCTGCGAGGGCTGCGATCGTTACGACTATTACGAGAAAATACGACAACGATTCGGTTTTATTTCGACGACGACACCTTAGCAGTAGTACAGAACTATTCTGGCACGCTGAATCGGATGTTCTGATTGTCGAGAACCGGTGTTACTCGGGAAGAGAATGCACCATAGATGCGAGTTTTTCCAGTGTTCCTCTGACACTCTTCCTTCTACGACCTCCAACTTTCTTCCATCGTCCCAAACTTTCTCCCTTGCTTTTTTTTTGCGAGGTTTCGACACAAAGCCTTCGAAATATATGTCACGTTGAACAAAACCACCCAGAATGGGAGAAATGCATGTAAAATGAAAATGCCAAGTTTTCAAATACTGGTATTGCACTATATTATGCTTTTAAAATTTACTTTAATTACTTCTCACCATGGAAATTTGCAATAGATATACTGAAAATTATCTTCAGAGTATGAAGGAAATTTCTACTCGGCTTAACATTTGGTTCTAACATTTAATTCAATTGATGCTGTGAAACTTACTTTGCCGAAGGGAAAATATTATATTTCTCTTCTTGAGAAAAAACTTCCTGCTGGAACTTCATTTGTAAATTTAAATAAATAAAAAAATCGTAGAACTTATTATTGTTTAAATAAAAAGCTGCTTTTGAATTTTTATTGCATGGACCTAACAAATTTCATACTTTATTCCCCACTTTATCGTTTTTATGTTGATGCTCTAATTCTATTAACTACAGGCATGACATTTTAATACATTTTAAAATTCAAAATAAAAGTATATTTTCATTATGCGTTACTTTTAATAGGGTAATTTGAAAGTACAATTAGTATTTTATTTTTGCATTTGTAAGAATAATAAACTACATTGCTAATATAGGAGTGGAGTAATTTCATAATTACTGTTGTTTTCGCACCAGTAAACTATAATGAAATGAAATAATTTTGAGCTCTTTGTATGTATATACAATGTATATACATACATTTATATAGATATATAATAATATGTCATCAGACATATTAATTGCGATAATTTGAAATCTTGCCTCACTAATTCTTGTCTCATTCAATTAATTTTCCCAAAAATTCAAATTATAATTCTAATAATACTATTAAAAACGAGCTTTCGAATTATTTATATGGTCAAGTTTAAATCTGAGTTCATTAAATATTCATTTTTCTCTGCATATTCGTTTTCCTAGTATTTTTTAATTTGAAATGTATTCACATTTATTTTATGAGAGAAAAGCAAGTAAAAAATTCATAGGATACAGAAAGAGAAGATTTAAAAGTCCTGCTTTCCAACTTCCCACTACATTACTTACCTTACAAGCTCATTAGCATCGTATGACCAAGCAACATCCACAGATTCTTTGAAAAGTTTTGAATTAAAACGAAACTTTTCTAAAACTCTATTACTATACTAGGAATCTCCAAGTTAAACATGAAAAGTCGTCGTTCGTAAGTTTGTTGAAATGAGGCCTTTGATTTTTCCATAATTCACTTGAAGAATTTTTTGTTATAACACTTTTGGAAGTTTTACACTGCTATGCAAAAGTCCCCGGGCATTTGTTTTTAACCATTCATATAAAAGCTTCTAATTTATAAAATACCTTAACAATGGATTTTTTCCTTAGAATAACATGGAAGGAAACAAAATCCTGCATTTAATGACCTTAAAACGAAGTGTTTTAGTCAATTATTAACGAGAATATTGCGAAATAATTTTTTGGAAAAACAAAAAGTCGTGGGGTTAGCGTAACCCCAATTGTACGATGAGGGTTAAAGTTATAATTTGGAAAAACAAAATTGTGAGAGTAGAAGGATTCTCATACTTTAAAAATGAATTTTAAAAATTATAAAACTTGATGATATGAAAAAATCAAAAACATCATTAAAAAATAAAATAAAATTATTTTCAAAATTTCTTCCATCAATAATTTGACAAATTTGAAGTTTTATAAATTTTTTGTTGTGAGCACAGATTTTGTCTGCATTCAAGAAAAAATGATTACAATTTACTTGTTACATCACTGACATTCTTTGTTAATAATGGATTAAAAAATTTCGTTTTGGGTTACGTCACATGTTCTTCTAAGGAAAAATCCATTGTTAGGTATTTTATAAATTAAAAGCTTTTATGTGAATGGTTAAAAACAAGTGCCCGGCGACTTTTTCACAGCAGTGTAAATATTACGAATTTCACAATTTTAAAGTTAAATTCGAATTTATTGACTTCAAGAATTTCAGAACTCGGAAAGGAAAATTATGTCGCATTTACTGAGGCTATAAGTTAAAATATTGACAGCATGAAATTTAACAAACGATTCAGTACAATTTACTACTATTTAGTAAACATTACAGATTTGTCGTAAAGATATCACAAAAATGCCTGTTAAATTTATAGAATGAGCAATCTTTATCAAAATGTTAATTCAACAGGAATTTCTGTAATATTTATCAACAAATATATTATGTTTACAAAAGAGCGGTAAATTGTACTGAAATATCTGTTTTTCCATAATTTTTTGATGTCACTATTTCAACTTATGACCGATGTAAACGCAACAGATTTTTTTCTCTCCGTTTATACGAAGTTCTATGAAAAAAAGACTAATAGTTTATGAAATAAAATCTCTCTGTGTCTAAATTAATTACCAAATTATTTAAATTGCATATTAAAATGCATTTCAACGGAGACACACACTCTTAAAAAGTGGTTAACATTACTCAGCATATAGATTTGATAAAAGTAACACTCTTTAAAGTTAAATAGGTTGTCCATATGAAATCGAAAAAACTAAATTTAAAACCGAAAATGATTTTTCACTCATAACTTATCCTTACCTCAGATAGACAAAAATCAACTTTGTATTCCAAGATGGTTACTCCTATAAATTTTGATAGCACTGTTAGAAAAATTTGAAATAATTTAGTTGAAGTTCTTATACAACTATCATGGCAGAATAGATTTTCAGCCAAAAAAATAAATGGACTTTTAACCAAAATTACTGCGATTTTAACAAAAATAAATAAATTTTCAAGTAAATAGATGAATTTTCAACCAAAAATCAAATACATTATCAACGAAAGTAAATGAAAAATAGTTGTATTTAAGAAAAGCTTTAGGAAGTTAGAAATTTTAAAGTTAGAGTATGATTCCATCTTTTCTTATCTTTTTTAATTTATACTATTTTATGAAAACTAAAAGCTCTCGGTCCTATATACATATATCTCTATACTGAGAAAGCCTAAACGAAAGCTAGTATTTCCATTGCACTAAAACCTTCAACTTTACGACATCCTGGCTGCATATATTTTTTTTTTGTTTTGTTATATTTTACTTTCGAGATATTACCTGTTTGATAATGGCATTCACTTCACGGAGAAAAATAGTTGAGGTAATTTTACTTAACTCAATCGATTAAACTTGGGACATAAGGACATTTGAACATTTATTAAATCCTAGTCGGGTAAAATGAATTTGATGAATACCTCATTCAGCCAAAGTGAATAACAATAATATATATTAAATAAAAAATATATATAACAATATATATATTAAGTAAAAAAAAATTCTTACCTCGAGTCTGCCATTAGTCATCCAATACATACATACATACATAAACATCATTCAAAAACATTCATACCATTCAGTCGTAGCCAATTATATTTTTAATCACATATACTCTTAAACATATAACCTTACAGAAATAAACCTAATAACTACACTTATATATAGTATGATACGCTTTCGTCGAATCACGCACACGCTCGCTTACAATTCTGCACCTAAAAAAATTCCTTGTACCCCTATACTATTTTGCCTAGTTGAAATGAAAAAGTTCAAGTTTAGTAAGAAAAAAAAAGAAAGCAAATTGATTTGACGGACAGATCCTTTCAGGCGCATGTGTTAAACGTAACCAATAAACAACTTTACGTTTATGATCTACTAGAGCAAAATTTATATTGATAAAAGTGGATTTTAAAGAATTATTGACAAAAATTAATTTTTGTTTACACAGTGAAAAAGTTATAAATACAGAAGATGTTCCTTTTACAGCGGAGTTTTGTAATAACTACATAGCAATATTAATTGAATTTAATTGTTAATTGAACTAGAATTCTTTATTTCTCTGTAACAAGGATTATATTGGTTTTTTCAACCATATGTACGTGATTCTCTTAAACAGGAATCCGTGTTATTTCAACTAGGTTAGACTTAACTATGGGTGATGGTTGACTCTCGGAAAAAAAATTTTTTCGGTGCGAGACATAAAACTTGGAACTTTCTTATATAGTGACTGCAAGAGTTATTCAGAGCTTGTGGACCAGTGTCGTGACTAGAATTCTCGAGCCTTACTCAAGTAGAAATAAATTAACTTTTTTGATTAATTATTCATAAAATATTTTTTAAAATTAATATAATTAATCGATTATTATAACTATGATTATTAATATATATAATATAATTATCAATAACTATTTAGTATACACTTTTATTATAACTACATATGAAGCTTAATGAAACTAATGTTCGAAATGTACATTAAAAAATTGCATTATTATCAAAAAGTATCTTGTGTAAAAACATTTAAAAGAAGGTTTTTTTTATTTTCTGTGTTATATATTTTCAAAATATGGATTTTACAATTGCGAATCCCAAATTATTATTGTGCCTGAAAAACTAATGTGAAATCTAAATCCTGTGTAGATTTTTCAAATTTTATGTAATGCACTTATCAAGACTTTTGATGTTTGAATTTTCATTAAATCAATTTAATTAACTTAAGTGAAAAATAAAGAAGTAATTATAAATGAATTAAGAAAAACTTATGAATCAAGAATTTGTTAAACTTACAGAATCTATATGACTAGATTATGTGAAACTTTTAAATAAATTGTATAAACTAGTGGATAATCATTAAAACAAGTAGTGCTTAACACTACGGAGCATGTACGAAAGCTTTGTGACGAACAGACAAAATACAATCAAACACGATTGTAGTACGATGAATTTTTAAAATCACTAGTTTATAAGTGTAATCCACTATTTTTAATTTAGAGAGTACTAAGATAATCTGTAATTGTATTTTTTATGTTTTTAATTGATTATGATTATTAAATATAATAACTTGGAACATCAGTATGCTGAAAATCCAAGACGTTTTTCAAATTAAATAGTATATTATGTGCCTAGGCGCATAATGAGGGTTATTACACGACGAGCGACAATGCTCGCAGGAGATCGAAGCCAAGGCGTAATCAAGGCGAAGGTGAAGCGTAGTCGAAGCGTATCTGATGCGTATTCGAGGCGTAGCCGAGACAAAGCCGAGACGAAGCCGAGACGAAGCCGAGACAAAGCCGAGACGAAGCCGAAACAAAGCCGAGACGAAGCCGAGACAAAGCCGAGACGAAGCCGAGGCGCGATCAGTCCTGCGAGCATTTTAAGCGTGTCTCGTAATTACCCGAATTGTGTGCATTGACACATATTCTATTTTATGTGACTTCAGTGCGTATACGAGTTTTTATGCGTACACTCGAATCTAATCTAGTATTTATCATGATTCTCGTCCATTGCACTTGATATTTTGCGACTAGTTCCGGCCATTTTGATTTTCTCGATCTTGTGTAGTAGTAGCGTATTGTAATAGAGCATGCGCAGTTCAAATTTACAAGGCTTTGTCAGTACGGTACCAACGCTGTACGAAGAAGAAGATTACGCTCCGCTGTATGGTTATAGGCACATGCGCAGTTCAATTTTTACATTACATTCCTCTGTATTGTAATACACAACATTACGCTACTCTCCACTGTAGCGTAAAAACGAGTCTACGCGCCGGAGGCACGTCCAAGGCGCAGATTCCTTTCATTCGTTTCTGCATGAATGGATATAGCTGGTGGAATAAATCTTGCAATTTACGGTTTACTCAACTCTCTATTAAAGCGTAGAGTAGAATTAAGGGAAAGCTCTACTATTTTGGTGATTTAATAAAAGACTGGTTTTTTATAATTATACTACGAGTAGTAATATATACATTTAGAAAAATTTAATGCACCCTTTTCAATTTCACCCTACACTTCTGAATTTTACTCAACTGTGATTTATTTTTAAACATTTAATATATTACAAATAACTACAGTGATACTAAATAACTTCTAACTTGTCCTTATGTCCCAAATTTTATCGGAAGTTGAGTAAAATTATTTCAACTATTTTTCTCCATGTTGTCTTCCTTTTTCAAGCAAATGCACTAAAAATAGCTTTTATTGTTTAATATTAATGTATATAGCTATATTGGTTTGGTATTTCACATACTATAAATGTTTGTTAACTTTTCTTTTCATGACATAATATGACGTATATGTGACATCATATTTTTTAATTTATTTTATGATAGATAGTTTGCAAAATGTAATACGCAGTTTCGTGCATCCTCTGTAGTAAATTCTCGATAACAAGTAATGTGCGGCTCTAGGAATACTTAGCGACGCCATGAAGCGTGAAGCTTTTGCTTCCCTTCCCCAGTTTTAGCCACCAAGCTCTCATTTCATGAATAATAAAAAGGGCAAAGTGCTCCAGGTATACTTTCGTACCTCGATCGTTTTTCCGAGCGGGCAATGTTTTTTCAACTCATCGCAATATGCTAGCCTTGGGTGATGCTCTGCGAAAATCTGAATGGTTGACACTTTTGCTAGACTTTCCACATTGCGGATCATCCCTTGAGTGGTGGAAAACTGTTGTCTGAAGACTTCTCAAAATTTTCATAATGTATGTGAAATACGCTTTTCCATTATTTTTTCTCAGAAAACATTTTCACAAAGAAAGAAAAGTACTGCATGTTAATTAGAAACTCAGAAGTACGCGGAACAACTATTTATGGTAGATTTCACTGTGGAAAATTTCTTGGAATATTTTACTTAAAATTTTTATGACGCTCATTTCTATAAACTTTTGTAAATTTTTATTCTAAATTGATAATCATCCACAAGAATTTCCAGGGGATGTTTCCTATAATTCCCAACTTGTAGGGGATATTTTCAAGTATTTTCAATGAATTGAATTTTTTATATTGCATATTTTATATTTTATATTGAATATTTTAAGGAAAATTAAAGAGAATTATGAAGAATTACTCACAAAAATAGTAAATCACAATATTATTTCAGAAAACTTACCTAAAATTGGTAAAGTATATTTTCGTAACAAAAATGCGAAATATTGTCTGACAAATTTTTGGAAAATTCCTGTTTAGTGAAAGAAAATTGTCCTGAATAAAAGAAAAAATATCAGAAACGTATCTCATGAAACATTCTTAGCATACGAACATAAACTTACATACATTTTCGCACGCGTCGGTAAAACAATGTAAGATATGGTAATGTTCTAATACTATTGCTACACTGTAGAAAATTTTTAAGAATAAGCATATAAATTTCTCCAAAAAAATTTTCCTACAAAATTTTTAGAAAGATTCCGGATATTTTTGCTCTTTACTTGTGAGACAGCAATCCATCCTTTTTCTGCCGACAAAAATTCCTACCTAAAAAACCTCTTATTTTAAAATGCTCTTCTGAAATATAACACCAGAAAAAATAGCAAGCTTAACCAGTTGACTGTTTGGTTAGCCAGATTACAAGTTTCTGTTGTTAAATTATTCGAAAGTAAATAATATATAAATAAATTTAAACAATACATGCTTTGATTTTTAAATTTTCAAAATTCTAGTTCAAATGTGTAATTAAACTTGAAATATTTGTAAAATTCGTCAGCCAAGATCTTAATTTTTTGTGTAATTTATACAATACTAATCTTCGCTCTCATAAACAAAACTGTAAAATTTTCTACCTCAATTTTTTCAGAATATTCGGGACGTATTGAACAAATAAATTTTTCGAGCGTTTACAGTAAATTTCCATGCATTATGGAAATATTTTATTCAAAAACGATCGTCTTCCTTGAATAATAGAAAAATTTCCAATCATATAGGAAAATAAGTTTGTAATAGAAAATTGAGGATTTTACCTAGAAAATTGTTTCCAAAATTCTGGATAATTACCATAGTTTATTAGTAATAAACATAGAATTTCTGAATTTCATTTTTCCAATGCAAACGGTTCACACTATACTGTGTATTTCACTAAATATAAATGTCAAATGCTAAAATTTGAGATTAATTATCATAAACATTAATACATAAAATTTCACGAGATACTTAACATTCCTGAATGTTTGGAATTTAAACGAATGAAATTCTATTTAACCATAATTCTATAAACTGTCCACTTTTATATTTACTTTATTTTACCTTTTTTATCATTAATTTCCTGATTTTTCATTGTCATCATCCAAGCATTACTTAAGACTGTCAATCCAATTTTCTCGCGATTACCTTAAACAATCTCGCCTAGAACTTTGAGGTGAAGATTGCTGTAAGCTTAAGGAATTCCACTTGATCAATTTGACAAGGTGTAAAGTTTATTGATTAGAAACACGTTCCTGTTTATCTCTAAAGTTCTCATTCTGATATATTCAGGTCCAAATAGATTCCAACTTTCTTAAGTGTTTATATATTCCCATTAATGAAGATTGCTCATTACTATCTCATATATATTGCCTAATTTGATTACCATTCCCACAGCAGAAAAAACGTGTTGAACAAAATTCCTCAAATGTATAAAAAGAATTTCGTGAAAATCAAATATCAATAACAATAAAGTTTTATTATGACATCAAACCCTGGTTATGGGATGAATTCCAAACAATTCCCCTCTAAGGAATGCAAATCGGAATGAATTATAATTCCGAGATAGAAAACGTCGCATTGCTTTTACACTCGCAGCGAGAGTTGACTTTAAAAAAGAAATATCTTTATGACATACAATATTTTCATTATTCAAGATTCAGGTCTTATGCTCCTTTTGTGAAGCAGCATTTATCCATTGCAATTTGATAATTCTAAGCGCGTGACAAAAGGCCTTTTGACATGGAATTGAGGGGAAAATTATTGAGATAAAGGCAAGAGATAGAACAAGTGTCTGTATTATCAACGAAAGAGGGTAGCTTGGTTGGTCGGTTTGCCTCCTGGGAACGAAAAAGCTATGACCCGCAAATTTAATTAACGCCTGCTACCGAGATACTGTTGTCCATAACTCACCAGCCCAATTGCAGTACGACATTAAATCTACAACAGTGTGTGGAACGTGTAAACGAACCATAGTCCTGCTGAAATAATCGTCATGCTCCTGTGAACTCGTACAAATGGAATTACTTGAAAAAGAACAGAATGAACAAAGTTAATTTTTCAGACGAAGAAATAATTCGACTTATTCCAATGGGGAAACATTTTAAAAACATTTAAATTACTGAACGTCATTCAACGTTTCCTAATTGATTTTTCACCAATCGTATAAATATTTTAAAATGTGCGAATATTCTCTATTGATGTTATGACAATCTCGAAATAAAGAAAATTGGGTAATTAAGAATCTCGTAAATTATGATGTAGTAAATGCCCGTCTGGATATTGCTCAATTAAGTTTTATTGAAAATTTCGACGCAGCAGATGCACATTTCCATCACTTTATCGTTTATTTTTATTGTTTATTGTAAACATGCTAAGTTTTAGAGCTTTTCCTCGTACATCATTTCACTTTACGTGTTACTAAACCCCAAATTATTGCTTTTAGCTTTCTGACATTTATGCCTATTGTGAGAATATTTTCTTCTTATTCTCTTTACTGACCTTTTTGACATATACGATAGGAATTTTTTCAATTTTATCATTTCATCTTCTATTGCATTTTTCTGCATGCTAGAGATATATTCAAGTAATCTGTGAAAACCTGTGTACTGATTACCGCAATTTAAAACTAGTCGTAGTATTTTTCTCGTTATTTTCATCGACGTGCAGCCCGTATTGAATTCTTTTTCGTTTTCATTTCTCTTTTCTTATTCGGAGATACCATATATTGAAGGCAGATACTTCGTGACGGGAATTATAAAAATGAAAAGGCAATGGGCAGATCCCTTCCTAGAAAGAAACGCCCGAGACTCTTGCTAATCAACCCACACCTGTAAATTACACCAACAACAACTCAAATAACTATTTTTACATTTTCATCATAAATGAGAAAGTATTCCTTTTATATGAAAAATCAAATCTTTACGTTTTGAGACCCCATGAGTCAGAAAAAACGGTTTTTACGAAAGTGTCTGTCTGACTGTCTGTAGGTCGTATAGTCGATAACTCTCGATGGATTTATCGGATTAAATTAAAAAATAAAATAAAATTAGGAATGTTACAGTATGTTAAAATTTGAAAAAAGTCAATATCTAAATGCCATTTCTCAGTTAAATTTTACGAAATACGAAAAAGAAGTTATGATATAAAATTGTTTACTACATAAAGATCTACAAGTTTAAACTGCAATATTTTTTCATAAGATGTTTATTTTTATTTTTAATTTAAAAAAATACTATTGAAAATCCAATATTCAATTTTTTCACAATAATATGTGAAATACGAAAAAAATTGTAAGTTTGCAAAATTGTTCGTTTCAATAAGATTTACAAATTTTGTCTTAGTGGCCGTTCACATAATACGTCACGCGATTTTTAGCTATTTTTTACCCCCCCCCCCATGTCACACATGGTCGCAAACCTCAGTCCCCCCCCCCCTTTCTATGTCACGTCACACCTCTTAATTTTATAAAACATTTTTCGCTCACGCGTACAAAATCCAGTAAAAAAAGAAGCCATTAATTATTATTGTAGATAATCTTTTCAGAACTTTTTTTCAAATTTCGTGGATACACATTTAATGTGTGACGTAACGCAGAGGGCAGACCCCCCTCCCAACATGTCACATCACGTCACACTTTGCAGACCCCCTCCCTCCCATAAATTGTGTGACGTATTATGTGAACGGCCCCTTACATACACTACCGGTCAGAATTTAAATTATCTTAATTTTAATTGTGTGAGTGATAAAATTTGTTCTCTTATTTAAATTCAAAGCTATTAAAACACATTATAAAACGAGTCCGGAATGAAGTCGTTTCGTTAAATTTTAAAGAAGTTATTTTTAAAAAGTCCAAATTACAATGTTTTTTAAATTTTTAAATAACTTTTTAAATAATCAATATTTTTTAATTTTCTTGTGCAAAAACAATATTGTAATTTTTCCAACTTTTTTATTCGAACTTTAACCTAGTGCACTATGTAAGAAAAAAATTATACATTACTGCTAATAATTAGATGTGATTATGTAGAAATTTAGCTTCAAAATGAGTGGAAGAACATTAAAAAATGTTGAATATTTCGAAAGTCATTAGAAATTGAAGAAAGTATTGAAATCTTGACTATTTCCGCAATAACTTTGTCAAATTTTAACAAAACGAATTCATCCTGGGTTCACGCACATAATTCAAATTAAGATAATTTAAGCAATTATCTAAACACAGGTGGTCCCACAATTCTGCCCGGTAGTGTAGTTTCTGATAAAACGTATATTTTTCATTCTAATCATAAAAAATACGATTAAAATTTTAAAATTTCATTATTTAAACAAAATATGTAACATACGAAAAAAACGTTGAAATGGAAAATTATTTGCGTAAATGAAGTCTAAAAATTCTCAGTAGGCCATTTTTTGATAAGATGTATGTTTTATTGTTTTGGTTTTAAGAAAACAATATTAAAAATCAAAAATTTCATTTTTAAACCAAATAATATATATATATATATATATATAATATGAATAATAATAATAATAATAATACAAAATAAGCATTAGAATAAAAAATTGTTTGCTTAAAAACAATCTTCGAATTTTTTCCTTTTTGAGATATTTGGCAGAATATAAATTTTTCTTGATCATGTGAATTATTAGAAAATTACAGAAATGTATACAGAAAATCG
This sequence comes from Diplolepis rosae, assembly GCA_030998225.1. Classification (NCBI taxonomy): domain Eukaryota; kingdom Metazoa; phylum Arthropoda; class Insecta; order Hymenoptera; family Diplolepididae; genus Diplolepis; species Diplolepis rosae. The sequence continues at coordinate 16,988,636 of JAPYXD010000710.1, read as the reverse complement.
AGCGCGAAGCGCGAGTGCCATGATGAGAATGTGTTCCTTAAGGCTGATAGAGCCTCAAGTATATTGAATTTCCTTTTTCATTTGAAATTAAAAAATGTAATAACTTCGTGAACATGTAATTCACATTTACAATATTGAAGACTTTGTATTAAGTTTCAGTATCAAATTACAATAAACTTATATGTTTGCGAAGAATATAAGACCGAGCGTGAAGCGCCAGATCAAAACAGAACGAAGCGCGAAGTTCAAAATATTTCAAAGCGCAAAGCGCGACTATCGAATCGCGAGCTGCGCGCGAAGCGCGTTATGAAAATGTGCCCGCGAAGTGGTGAGATTTTTTCCTTGTTGCTAAATCAAAACTTATATCATTAGCATTACCTTCTTAATTATTATCATAATTACAGCAGACATTTTATTATAAGGGCTGTTATGCATAATAGTGCCTATCTTCCTTACCAATAACCCTGGAGCGATTTTGTAGACAAATTGGAATTTATCAAACCTACTCTCACTGAAAACCAATTTGTTCATATATAGAATTATTCGGGTTGACCGAAATGAAATTTACTTGCAAGTAATTATCTCACGGTTCATTAATATGACTATGTATTCCACAAACCTTAGTAGTTGTAGTTTCTCCGTGAATGATTCTAGAGAATGTGTCGACCTCTACTGTGCATCCGGATTTTGTCTATGCGGGGCTTATAATTCACCGCGAAAATAACCGAAATACCGGATGTCCATTAGTTGGCAAGCTTGTTCTCCCTGAACCTCATATGCTTGTGTGTGTGTGTGAACGAGTGGGACATTATACAAGCGCGTGCGATTAAAACGCACATCATCTACATGAACACGCAAAACCACCACGTACTAGACGAATGGATCACTCTATAAGCTAAATGCAACTAACGCGAGGTCTGGGATTTTCTATTATGCTGCGCTTCGAAATAATTAACTAATGGGCTAATGAATTTATACTTGATAAAATCCATCGATATAGGTATCAACAGTTATAATAAAGATTAACACGGAATATAGCCTCTGCAATTCTCTTTATTTACCTTTTCGATCTTTTTTACAAACTCGGAAGGATGATTTTTGTACTTTCATAGTATAGGGGTCGTTGCCTAAAAGTTATGAAACTTACATCATCGAATTTTTTTAACATAAATTTTAGAACCTGTTACACTGTTGCGGGAATCAAATTTATAATACTTTTACCGAAAAAGATACTACTTTTGAATCAATTTAAATATAGATATGATTTTTTTTAAATTTTCATCTATTTAAATATCGATACCCACGTTCTAATATGTCGTATCCCACAAAATTTGAGAAATTGACTTTTTTTGAAAAATGGATTAATAATAATGTTTTACAGCTTATATTAAAATCTTGGGAGTCAAATTATTTATTTAATATTTTTAAATAAATATTCTAATATGTCGTATCCCACATGCTGATTTTCACGAATTCTAATATGTCGTATCCCACATCACATTGGTTAAGTCAGCGCCAGCGATGTGACAGTCAATTTTTATTTTGTGAATAGTCTTAAGTTTATTTTAAGAAATTATTTAATAAAATGAGTAAGAAGGTAATTACAAATAATATTTTTACAACTCCAATTAAATCTAGAGCATCCGCTGAAACCTCTGTTTGTAGATCGATTAAAAATAACTAAAAGTAAATGGCAACAATTACAGGCATTAAAAAAAGTGTTGCTGAGAGATACACACTGCTTCTATGATAATATAAAATATATTGATGATACTGACTCTGCTTCTGACCAATCTCCATCAATAAAAAATTTGGAAGCCGAGAGTAAAAATATAGTTAAGGTAACTGAAAAGACTAAGAGTAAGAAACGAAAAGCTAATCAAGTTCATCTTGCTGTTAAAAGCAAAGTACTGCGTACTAATAATAGATTTATAAAACCTGAAGATAATGATATTAATTATAAAAAAAATTGTTTAAGCAATATTAAAGATAGTAAAAATAAAATGTATCAATAATGTTATATTATAATAATTATGAATTAAACAATACAAAATAAGAGAGAAAAATGTTATGTATGGGATGAAACAATATTTAATTATAAAACGATTAAGGTAGTACGATCACGAAAATTAAACTTCAGGCAAAAATAGATAATTTTGCTTTCAAGAATAGCAATATTATTATGGAAGTGCTAATTTGAAAGAGAAAAGATTATTTTTCATGAAAAAAATTTAAAACACAAAAAAATAATTTTATTAATAAATTTTATTTTTGCCTAAACTTATTTTCTTATCGCTTCGAGCCAAATTTTTAAAAATGATGCGATTTTAATAAATCACGGTTCATTTTTTTAGCAAAAAGATCCTCTACAACTTGACCGTTTCCGATTTTTGAAAATGGATTCTTTAATGGCTGCAATTATAAAAAAACAATTTTTCAAAACAAAATTTTTATAAACAAATTGCTGTATTTGATGATAATTAATTCAATTTCAAAAATAGGAAACGGTCAAGTTGTAGAGAATCTTTTTTCTAAAAAAATGAACCGTGATTTATTAGAATCGCTTCATTTTCAAAAATTTGACTCGAAGCGATAAGAAAATAAGTTTGGGCAAAAATAAAATTTATTAATAACATTATTTTTTTGTATTTCAAATTTTTTTCATGAAAAATAATCTTTTCTCATTCAAATTGGCCCTTCAATAATAATGTTGCTATTCTTGAAAGCAAAATTATCTATTTTTGCCTGAAGTTTAATTTTCTTGATCGTACTACCTTAAATCAATTTCTTTTCTAAAATACATTTTAATTTTTTCTTCTTGCGTAACCCACATAAATATCATAAAATTTATTTAAATAATTTTTTTTGCTTTAATTATTATTATTTATGCATTTTTATGAACGTATAAAACAAAAATTTGTTTATATTTATTTATTTGTGCTAGCAAGACGTTTTTATCGTTTCCTGAAAAATTTTCCAAATGTGGGATACGACATATTAGAACGTGGGTATCGATATGTTTTTATCAAATTTGAGATTAAAATTTTTTTTAATTTACAAAAATATTCATCTTAATTTACTCTTTGTATTGAAGTGCAACATTTTTAATAGTCTAAAGTATTTTTTTCGTTTTTTGTGATGTAACATAAATAATAATTTGAAAGATCAAGAATCATTTTTGAAATAAAAACATCTAAAATTTGCAAAAATTTTTATTATTTTTTTTTGAGTACGGAAATTATTTGAATTTTTAAGGCTATTTTCATTCTGATATAATATCTATAGAAATCGAATTAGTTTAGTCAATCACAAAGTAAAATCCATTCATGAATTACTTAGAAATAAAAACACATTTTTATAATGTACTAAAATATATTTAAATCTTTAGAAAAATAATTAATCTCTCATTTACTTGCCAGCGAGTTTTCCGACTATGATGAATAAAAGTGAATAATATTAAACTTACATGAAATAAAAAATCATATGTAGATGCAATTATGGAGTAAAACACAGAAACAAGGAGTCTAATTGGTGTTGTAATAAGAGGATAAAGTTAGCTTTTTAAAAACTTATCGAAGCTGAATAATTCTCATATAGTAGAAGCTAACTTTACAGGCCTGTAAATACCCCTTGAGTGCTTTCCACCTGAACGAGCGATTATATCCCTGAATCACTGGCATCAATTGCTGCTTCCATTAATCGTCAGTTTTGTGTTTTCGGAGAAATTCTCTCAGAGTTGTAATTAAATGAACATAGTCACTTTATCGTGTTTCAATGTTGAAAGTTTTCCAAAGGAAGTACAGCAATAACAAGGTTGTTGGTGATGATAGACTGCACCTCCTTATGATTTCAACGCTATTTAATGAGGAAGCTGGATGAATGATACTTGGTTGGATGAATACGATTATTACCGACCGGGTAGTTCGTTTAACGACTCTATAATATATCCTTTCCTAATTAAAAGCAATTTAGTCCCATCATAATTGCACCATTCCCTTTTGAAAAGAGTTACTTTTCTTAAATATCTTAAGATTCAGTTTATACTCTCTAAACCTGAATCAGTGAACGGCATTCGCAGTGACCATTCACTGATGGCAGCAGTTATGTCTTTCACTAAGAATCAGTGAAATTCGATTAATGAATCAGTGGAATAGATTGAATTCACTTATTGAATCAGTGAAATCTGCAGGTAGGAATGATGAAACCAGCAATATATTTTAACGATCGATAAACTCATTTATTTTAAGTTACATCCTAAAAATAAATTACGTAATTATTATTATATATTGTAATTATTGTGTATAATCATATTATGTGACGTGTAGATGAAACTTTTAAATTCGCGAATCCAAAAGTAATGTTCAGGTGGCGCGTTCACTGATTCCTCAGTGAAATCTAACCAGGGCATTGATTCATTAGTTGATATATTTTCACTGATATAATCAGTGACTATTTCACTGATTCGGGTTTAGAGAGTAGTAAATATAATTAGTTATTTTGTAGCAAAAAATGAGTCGCTTTACATTAAACTAATTGAATTGTAATTTTGTAATTGTAAATTCTCTCTTAATGTAACTCAGTAGTTATTTTACTAATTTTAATCACTCAGTATTCTAGCTACGTAATTAATTGGTTTTTACTGGTTTTTCAGTGAATATGGATCAAAGAAACTAACTGAGATTAGTAGAGAAACTACTTTTATAATTTAAGTGAGCGGAATTTTGTCAAGAAACATGTAAATTTTCAAAGGGAATTGCGTATAAGTGAGTTAGTGGAAATCATTGAGCCATCGAACAAATAATGACGCATTGTAATCGAAATCCCAGTACTTTGAATAACTTTAAGGATCTGAAAAATCCTGTCTGAGAGAGAACATATACTAACAAGCACTTAGTCAAATCTATTTATTCGTGGCATTGTGAATGTTTATTCATATCAGATAAAAAAAGCTGCAGGAATAAACAGAAAGTTGGTTTATGATATGTTCACCTTGTTTGCAAATCATTATAAAGCAAACTTTCGTCTGATTTTCTCTGTTTCTATCGCAGAAGAGAAGCAAGTTTGCATTTTCTCGTTTTAGGTTCGCACTCACCCGCAAGCATATTAAATGGACTGTAATCGAACCATTAAAAATTACTACAAATTTAATTAATATAACTTAAAAAATTCTCAAAAATATTAAATTTAACATTTTATTTTGATACTTATAAATCAAATAAATTATTAATCGTTCTTGAGAATTTATAATTATGGTGAAAAATTTCTTTATTAATTTCCAAGGATCAATTTGGAATAATTTTGTGTATAGATATTATTATCAATTTCTATAGATTTCATAATTATATCTTCTAGAATTTTAATTGCTCATCAAGATACCTCATTATTAATAGAGTCATCTATCTCGAAATTTGATATTCCCTGGACTATAATAGATGAACTCATTAGCTCGGTTCACGATCTAATTTCATGTTCAAGATTGGTAGAGATTTATTTATAAATACAAAAAATTTTATGTTGCCATTCCGAATTAAGAGAAAAACAATTTCATTTTAAAAATTAATCTAGTTATCGTGCCAAAAATCAGGTCTCTGAACAAAGAAGTTCTTCTATGATTTTAAGACTTGAAATGATATTATCAGTCCTGTCTTATAAAAGAAAAAATATTATTTTCTACCAAAAAATTTTGAAACTTGCAGAAAATAATACTTTTAAAGGCATATGATACTTGAGAAAAGTAGTAAGATCATGTGAACAACTTAGTTCAATTTAGACATGTTCACTTTCAAAATGCATAAAATTTTGTTTTGAAAATTTTAAAAAAGATAAAAACTCACTCAAATAAACCATTTTTAGTTTTTATAATAATCAAAAAATTCCGATGTATTTTGCTGAAATTTAACTTTTTTTCATTCTCCAAAACTTAGTCTATCTATTTTCATCTTTATCTCCTCTACCATTTTACAATTTTTGGAAAAAAAAATTATGTATTTTTGACACAAACGTGTAGAAACCTAAAATTAATCAAATTTTCTTATTTCCTAAGTATCGCATACCCTTAATAATGTTTTTTGTAATAGAATTTTTGCTCACTATTGCTTCTTATCAATTTTCGAAAAATTATTGGATTTTCATAAATCATCTCTCATTTTTCGTGAAAAATATTCTCTATGACTCTACTGTTTCCAATTTTGAAAGTGAAATTTCTAATAGCTGAAATCGTTAAAAGAATTTTGTGAAAATAAATATTTTTTTTGAGTAACTATATTTGAATATATTTGATTTATGGAAATTCAATCATTTTTTAAAAATTGGTAAAAAGCGATAGTAAGGGAAAATTCTGTTACAAAAAACACTGTTAAAAATATCATTTTTCCTAAGTTTTAAATTTTTTTTCATACAAAATAGAATTTTTTTCATAAGACACAACTGATAATATCATTTTAAGTCTTAAAATCACACGCTATTGGGAATTTCTGTATCAAACTTCCATTACATGTAATAAAAATGTTTTCAGTAACGTATATTAACTTTAAAATACTTTCATCTTAAAAAATACAAACTTTTATTTGAATTTCAATACACATGTGTATATATTACAATAATTTATGTTAATTCTGATTGAAACGTTATCAATTTTAATATAAGTGTATATTTATTTTTCCGTAATATACAAATCTATTAATTTTAATTTACCGCTTGTATATTAAAGTCTGATAAAATTAATACAATTTTTAACAGTGTACTAGAACTTTTTTTTCCGAATACTTGATTTTTGGCACGACAACTACCTTAAAAATTTATCTGTGTTCTTCGTGAAGCCTATTAAGACCAGAGACAGTTTTATTTATATTTACTTATCCAACATTTGAGTTTTATGAAAATATCTCTATCCTATATATTCAAGTTCATACACAAAACTTTAAGTTTATTGGAAACTTTAGTTGTGTTGGTGACGATATAGATCACACTTGAAATGGAATACACGTTTGAAGGGTTTAACATGCAAATTCCGTCACATGGTACACATCTTCAAATGACATGACGTACTCATACATATGTTTTTCCTCAACGTTTAGCATTTTTACATATTTATGGGACTTGTTGACTATTAAGTTAATGTAAACTATCTGACACTGAAAAATTCACCGAATCAGTGAATCTATGCATCAATGCAATTTACTGAAAATATATGTCTGAAATACGTCTATAACGTTTTTATTTCTGCTTATCACTCAAAATAAATATTTATACATTTTTGTGGATAATTCAAACACTTGTTTTCGAATTCATATTATTATACTTTTAGTGCTATATATGAACCGTTTATTTTGAATGTGGCCTAGCTCCATTTATCTTCAAATCGAGATATTTAAGGGTTTGCGTTTCAATGAATTTAAAAATATACGCATAGGATACTAATGAGTCATACTGCTTTAGTGTATCTAAGGGTGTTAAATTTATAGTTCCTATTAAAATAGTGGCAATTGTTAAGTGAATAGTATGCGTTTTCTTATCAAGAATGGAGTTAGGCCACTTTCAAAATTAACAACCAGATTCATTATAAAATTTGAAGGTGCCCAAGTCCATTCAACATGATTTAAGATGCTGCAAATTTAAAAAAAAACAATACCGAATTTATTTTACATATCTTTAAAATACTTCGGAAACATAATTTATGCGATTCAAAACATTTTCCAACTACATAACGTACAAAATTACAAACATAAATTTATTACAAAACAATTTATTACTCATCTACATTTTGTGCGTGTGTAAGCGATTTGAAGTAATTATGATGTTCCGGTGGTATGTATCGTAATAAGTCAATTATGTCCTTAAATTTTGCTGTTGTAATTAGTCTGATATTTTTATACAATGGTGTCAATACAATATTTTCGAATTTTTTTGGTCTACCCCGATGTGGTAATAAATTCAGGATTTTAAAATTTTCATTCTTATTCATTGATGTCTTATATAAAATTGTATACGGTTCATTTCTGACAAAACGCATCCAACATATTTTCAACCAGTTTATCGATTCTCCGTCAGAATTCTTCACCCTTTTAAAAATTGCGTCTTCTAATAATTTTATTGATACAAAATCTTCTTGTCTTATTTCATTTAAAATAAAATTATTACCTTTCCGACACTTTTTAATAATCTTGTAACAATCTCGGGGAACGATCAGTAAATTATTTTTTTTTAATGACATTTCTACCACGCCAAAATCTCTATCATTTGGTAAAAGCGAATGTCCTGATATTAAAAATTTGTGATCTGTGATTTCCACATTATTTTCCAAAGTTTGTACAATTTTTAACCACATTAAAGCTACTTTAATGTTCCTATTTTGTCCGGTACACATGGCACTGTAAGCTATAATGTGTCTTTCACTTCTTAAATTTTTAACATGTTTTAGAAGGCATAAAACAATTTCTTGAGCACCTCTGGATGCAATAGTTTTATCCCAAACGTACATGTAAACATCATCATTATGAAAATTGTGAATGCCCAAATTTAGAACATACATATTGCGTTTGTAATATGCTACTGATTCTTAAATGGAGTCTTAAATGGACATCGTGTTCTTCCGTAAGTTTTTTCTTTTCTTCATCATCATTCGATGCTTTAATTTTTATGTTTAATAAATCGCATTTTTGACACGTATCTTTGCGCGGTTGGTGGAAATGTAGATCAAAATCTTTTTTAAATATTTTTCTGCAAGTCCACTCATTAACGGCTTTTATATTATTTTCCTCGCAATATAGCTCGTATAAATTAAACATTTTCCTAACAGTTAGATCAGGATGTAGATATCTTCTATTAGGATTATGAGATCTGGTATAATGGGATTTAAATTTAGGAAAACTTATAATATGGATTTGAACGTGCGTTTTCCCTTCCTCAGATAATTTTGTTGATGATCCAACCATCATTCCAGGTAAATCATTGCCTACATTTGGAGAGTTTAATACTCGTTTTAAGCATCCTTCACTTACTTTAAAAGTATCCAAAAAGTATTTTTTACAGACGGGAACTTTTCCGATTTTAAAATTTAACAAATATCTGAAACTCCAATTTCTTGGCGAACCTTTTCCGTTTGCTGGACGTCTTCGTTCCACAATTTTGCGCTCAACAGCTTCGTAAAGCAATATATTTTGTTTGTTAAAATCTCCCAAACCCCAAAACTTCTCAAAAATATTCTTTCTTCTTCATCGAATTTTTTTGTGCAAGCACTCCTACAACGGCAATCTTTGTTTAAGAAAATTTTTTCAGGTACAATATTTCCGGTATGAGTACAATATCTTTTTTCTAAATTCCGTTTAATCTTTCGCACTTTTTGAATGTATGATTCATCGATTTTTTCTCCATTGTTATTCGTATCTTCATCCCCTGAAGACGAATATTGTTCAATAATTCTGTTTCTTTTTCGATTTTTTTAAAAATCATTAGTTACTATTTCTTCTTCACTATCTGAACTAAACGATCTTATTCTGTTCTTCCCCATGGGTGAAATAATTTCTAAAATTTATTAATAAATTTTAAGTTTTATATTAATTGTCGTATCCATGTATTACACCATCCATATGTTACACCACACGTTCAAATTACGGACAAGAAATTACCTTTTAAGGATAAGTTAATAGATCAAAACTAAAAAAGAGCATTTCGTTGTTCAGACGATGTTTAGAAACGTTTTTATAATCTTAAATAGAAGAAAAAAACACAAAAATGCATACCAGGGTCGATATAATCGCCCAGTTGGCCATATATGGATGGTGTAACATATGAATACGGCATTAATTAAACCATTAATTAATTACCTTCATCACTGCTTTCCGACATTATCACTAGGAAATATCAAAATTCAAGTAGAAATGAAGTTAGGCCACTTTCAAACTAAACGGTTCAATTATTGAACTAACTCTGAAAACTTTTGTATCAAGAATTATCGCATTTGCTTGGAATAAAAGAAAACTAAAATGCTTTACTGATAAATAACAAATAACATGAAGTAGTTGATAGTATTAAGTTCTTTTTGGGTAAGAACAGTAAAACAACAAGATATTTTCAAGCTACGTTACTTGCAATATTTTCTACGAAGTACCTAATTTAGAAATTTCAGGCAATTTTGAATAATGCCTCATATTTTTGTGGATACACATTTTTCACAAAACCTTATTCTAGAATAAAAATAAACCCTGGAGGCAAAACACTGAAGAAAGTAATCCTTATCCTTTTATACTTTTAGAATATGATTTCAAATTTTAAGTCTGAGGCTATGAAGCAACCTGACTGCGTGACTAAATCCCCGTAAGATAATTCCCTTAGTTTGAAAAATATATTTTTGGAGATTCAAAAGTTACAGTAGAGGAAGATAAAAAACGTATGTTTATGCTATGGTAAAATTTTTGAAAATAATTTTACAGGTGATTGTAATTGTTGATGAAGTTTTTAGTTTTATTTTCTGTAGAAAGAATTCTTCCAAACTTTTTACTGGAAAAAAGTTTACTAAATTTTCGGAATGATATTTTGTGAAATAAAATAATTATCTTGCATGAATGAATGAAAACATAATTTAATCACGTGGTCCAGTTGTCATCTGGAACTTTTCAGAATCATTGAATTTGGGTAGATATACAAAAGCTCACATGATTTTGAAAATGAATAAAATCGAGAAAAAATAATTTCAAATGTGTTGAAAAAGCTAGTGTGAAAATTGTTTACTGTAATACTAAAATGGAAAGTCACTCGACAATGGAAAAAGGAATCTAGAATGTTCAGTTGGTGACGAGGTCGACATTTTGTAGAACACTAAAAGGGGATGAGGACTATGACAAATTGTGGTCAAATGTCGTCGGAAAGCGACAAAGGATCAGAGAGATATGAGATGAGAGAAATTAGAAAGAGACATTAAGGGTAAAAGAGAGAGGATTTTTAAATAGAAAGGTAGGAGTAGAGGCAGAGAAATGCGAGAAAGACAAATTTCTTCTGATCATAGTTACAGCGTTGTACAAACGCCGTTGAAACGACGGAAGCGACTACCGACATTTTGTTGGACAATACTTTCCCTGGAGATTCAAGGCTGTATTGTTTGGCGATTCGACGACGGAAAGGGGGTGAACTGAGGAAGTCTGCGGGCGATTTCTATTGTCGGCACGCGGCGCGTTCACTGATTTAATTGGCGTCGCCCTGCGGATAACGTTGCGATAACCAAAACGATAACGAGCACAAAAGAAACGGCCTTTGACGCTCGCAAGGAAAACGAAAACAAAGTAAAAATATAAATACATGCCATCAGATGAAGCAATCATTTTTTTGGTTTTTAAATCAAGACATTTTTAATTACCTCTCAAAGGCAAAAAGTACAGGGAGTAAATGTCCCAAATATAATTTTCTCCCAGGATATTCACTTTTTGATTACTGCATGCCTGAATTAATTTCCATGCAAGAGTTTCACTCGTGCATTAAAGCAAATTTACAAAAAACGAGTACATTTTGTTGTTATTATTATTCCTTCAGGTACTGAACAATTACATTTCTGTAGTTTGCTATCTTAAAAGTTGAAAAGTTATTGTTTTAAATTCAAGCGATTTGCATTTTTGTAAATAAATCAAAAATAAGGTAACATAATGCATATTTCAAAACTCCACTTCTGTGATTCTAATGGAAGAATAAATAGAGAAAGTTTCGCAAGGAAGTCTAAATCTTGTCGAACTAGCGAGTCATGTATGAAACTTTTAATATTTCAGCCTAATGTTATCAAAGTCGAATTAGACCAGTTTTTTAAAAATAATGTATGAGGAAAATTATATTAATCACAACTTCATATGTTTTTCTTTGGAAATTCTATTTTTTATATTTATCCCCGTTATGAGGTTTTTTTAATAATAATCTTGAAAGTTGAATTCCTCCTTTTTATGTATTGGAGGTTCAATTTTTTCTTGAATCTCATCAAAACAAGATCTGGCAGTGCAAAGCGAACTGAGACTGAAAGTTTTTTATTTTTTTGCACAAGGTTCGCTTTCTAGTACTTCTAAGCCTTTTTCTCAAAGTTTCGTGTGATATTGAATTCTGATTCGAATCCGGAGTCCCGAGGTCGACTCGATAGTCGCATCTATCCATATCAGTGAACTGTCCTCGAGCATCTCTATTCTCCACTCAGGAAACGCTGGATAGACAGTTCCAATGGCTTGCCGTAACTTTAGGTCCCAAAGGACTGACCATGGGACGCAACTTTTCGAGTCAGCGTGTTACCCCAAAAGTCGTGGAAATTTATAATCAACAATTGGAGAAGCTTGACAAACTATCCTTCTTTTTCTGGTATTATTAATTCTCTCTTATTCAAAAATAAATGGAAAATCTTTTTATATTTTTATCAAATCTGGCATGCGATTATGAAAAAGTACTAAAGAGTTGTGTAAAATTCAAAGACCGAGGAAATTTAATGTATTCGATTTAATATTCGTATTTAATTTTATGTATTTCTATAAAATAAAACATTTTTACAAAAATAATTGGGCACCATTTTTATATCATAATCATCTAATAAAAATATTATAGTGTATTTCATATTTTTATAACATATTATATTTTATAGAGCTTATATTAATTTTTACTGCAAAAGTTTTTTATTTTCTTTTTAAGTACAATATTAATTAGGTATTTATGATACAGTAATTTTAAAATTTTTTGAATATAAAGGAAGTTCAAAAGGTATTTAGAATTACAAAATTTGAAAATTTTTAATTGTCAATGTTTGAATTAATTTTCTATGAAACGAATATATTTCACAAGGAATCTAGATACAGTTTTTGATCCCAAAACATTATATAATAATTATAATAATTTTTATCCAATGTCATCGAAATCGCGTGTTCAAATATTTTCGGTTACGTTTCCCAATTCAATCTGCTCTCAAACTACTATTCGCGCAGTGACGACTGTGCATTCAGAATTTTACAGAACTATTTTGCAATGCTTATAACATAATGCTTCATGAATATTGAATGTCAGGAATTGAATCCCAACGGGACTTTTCAATATTCTTTCATAAATTTTTTATCAATATTTACTAGAATTTTTTACCTCGAGGTTTATTTTAAAAACTAACAAACTTTTTTGAAATATTCCTAAATCTTTTTGCATTATATCCTGTAATATTCAGAAACAATATAAAATTTTGGAAATCGTTTGTATCCGCGACTTTTGAAATAGTTTGACAAAATTTAATGAACTTTTTTTTTCGTCAACAGAAATACATTTGATGGTTTTTAAAGTTCGGTTATTACTCTATGTCGCGATAAACAAGTTTTTTGTAGAATTTGGCTATCATTTATTATTAATTCTCTATTTGTTTAACCTCCTTTTTTTAATTCAAGATATACATTTTTCCATGTCAAAAAAAATATATATGATTTGGAAAAATTACGAATTTGGATTAAAAAAATTCTAAATGATTTGTTTGATTTAAAAATATATTATTGAGTTTTTTAAATTCCTAATCAATTTATTTCGATAATAAAAAATTTGTTTGATCAAAAGAAAAGAAAGTCAATTAAGAAATTTGTCTTAATTAAATATTTTTTTATCCCATAGCAATGCACAGATTTTTTTGATTCAAAACTATTTTAACTATTTTATTTAAAAGAAGATTTCAAAATGTGTATGATTGAAGAATAGTGAATAATAAAATGATGTACCTGGTCAGTTTTGTTGAATCAAAAGCTTTAACTTACCATTTTCCGAAACTTTTCATCAATATTGAATTTTCAGAAATAAATTTCCTCTAATGTTCTTCCTCTTCTTCAAATTTCTAATTCTATAAAAAGAAAAATTTTCAATCTCAAGTATTACGTAATCTAGCAAAAATAGGTAATTTTCTGCATAATAGTGACATTTATTACCTGAAAGGACAAATTCCCCGGTCATTCCTAGGGCAAGTGACCTATTGTTGTAGACCTTCACAATAGATGTTAAGAATTACTACACCGACATCCTCAACTGATGTGAACAATTTTGGTTTCAGCTGAGAGTTTACCAACTGGATTTCCGATGATCACCCAGGCTCCAACAACTAAAGTTGTTGAAATGGGACACAACGCATTGTTATCCTGTACAGCAATTGGATTGCCACCACCTATAATATCATGGGTGCGAAATATGTTACCAATCGACACGTCAAATCCACGCTATAGTGTTCTCGAATCCGGTAAGTCATCTCTTGAATTACTTAATAACAATTAACATTGACAGCATAAACAAGAAGTTGCAATGTGTATGCTTTCATTTCAATGGTGACACTTAAGTGTGTAAGTTACTGTCAATTCGCGATCGAACATTTATCGAGTGGTTAACATGATATATATGGACGTACCCTTATCCATCGCGAATTACTGAGTGCCATCAAGTGTCCTTTACGTTGGATTTTGTTAAATCTTCTCTCTTGGATTAAATATCGTTTAGACCCAGGTGAAAAATTAATACTTCTGATCTCTTATGTTTATTAGGGTCAGAGAATTGTTCTCCTTTGGTTCAATTTTATCGAGGGGAAAACTAAACCCAATTCATAACTGAAAATCTCATTAATTCAGAAGAGATTATGAATCTTTGCATGTCTAAGAAAACTTGATGCATGCCTGATTAACTTTATAAGACATTGGAACAGTTTGCATTTCTTAAAATTAGTTTATGTTGATGTAATTATAGCAACTCATAGACTTTTTTATTTTCGGAATACAAAAAATGTGTCAATTGATAGCAATTCATATATTTAGTAAAGGACCCCGCACCAAATGTACAGAAAATGGCCTTATGATAAAAAATTGTAAAAAAAATTTTGTCTTGTATTTTCCAACCTGCAAGCTAAAAATTCGAAAGAAAAATGTCAGAAAGATGGACAGTTTTTGGACAAAAACTTGTCAAAGTTTCGATTTTTACATGTATTTTAATGTAAAAATGCTTATTTTAGCAAAATGTTTTTTTTTCCTCAAAAACTCTATGATAGATTTGACTAAAACTTTTATATTTTGAAGATCAGACGTACCGAATCAAAAGATTTATACCCACGAACTAGAAAGATTAACGATTCTTTGGGTATACACCATGTTTTTGGGGGTGTTTTCGTACCCTAAATATCCAAGTAACATATGTAAATCATCATTTCTTAGTAATTAAAATCATTATAGATTTTCATTCAACCGCTACGATATGAAATAAAGGACTTTCAAATAAGTACAAGGTTATTTTGTTATCCCTCGAACACTGCATCCGGAATATGTACATGTCTTAATGACTAAAATCACTCAAATTTTTCTGATTAATCTGTGAGGATATAGGAAATCATATTGAAATAAGTAGAGATTTTTTAGACGACAAGGATATGTCTGAATATGTATTGAATTTTTGTTTTTTAATTTTTAATTTTTATTAATTTTTTTTAATCATCTCTTAATTGGAGAAACGGATAAGTTAACATTTCGTAAGGGATAAATCTTCAAATATTTTTTGTATTAAGAATCAGGTGAACAAAATAACTTTAAAACATATACAGGAAGCGTCTTTTAGCAGGATTTGCATTAGAATTTATTGTCAGGGTAGTTTAATCATCCCTAGGGGAAATCGATACTTATTAATAACCCGAATTTGAAATTTCATAGTACCTTTATATACAATGATAATTAATGAGCATAAGTTTTCTTGTCATTTCATGATAAAATGAAACATTTTTTGCCCCTGTGGCATCAACTGAAATCATTATCAGCAAAACTAAGCGGATTTTTGAATTAAGTTGATTTTGTTGAATTTTAAAAATATTTAGGGATAGCTTGGGTGAGTTTCAGATTCAATGAGGGGTTAAAAGATCTTTAAAAAGTTTTTAGGGTTGTACGTGACTATTTACTGTCATAAAATAGCAGCTTTCATGCTTTTGAAAATAAAATTATTTTTCGTTATTGATGAATGTTAGGAACTTCAGACTCATTGTTTAACGGATGGTAAAATATCCCCTAAAATTAGGTCAAAGCATATTCTTGCTTTGTACGCTTCGACTACTTATTGGAAAGTCGTTTCATACCGTAGCAGTTGAATAAAAATCTCTATTGATTTCAGTTACTAGGAAATGATGATTTACATATGATACTTGCATGTTTAGGGTACGAAAACATCCCCAAAAATATGGTGTATACCCAAAGAATCGTTAATCTTTCTAGTTCGTGGGTATGAATCTTTTGATTCGGTACGCCTGATCGTCAAAATATAAAAGTTTTAGTCAAATCTATCATAGAGTTTTTGAGGAAAAAAAAACATTTTGCTAAAATAAGCATTTTTCCATTAAGAAACATGTAAAAATCGAAAATTTGACAAGTATTTGTCTAAAAACTGTCCATCTTTTTGACATTTTTCTTTCGAATTTTTAGTTTGCAGGTTCTAAAATACAAGAAAAAAATTTTTTTACAATTTTTTATCATAAGGCTATTTTCTGTAAATTTGTTGCAGGGTGCTTTATTCTTTTTAATAATTTAATAATAGTTTCTCGGGAAAAATGTAATGTTCAAATTTTCCAAACACCTCGAGGCAAATAAAAGGACAAAATAATGATAAACAACACTTTTATACCTAAAAATCACAATGGTCAAAAAATGTCTACTATATATGTGTTTTCCTAAAAATTAAATCAAACCCTTGCATATCTTTTATATTATTTTACATTTTCTTATATTATATGCAATTGAATCAAATACTACCATAAGTTTCGTTAAACGTCAATATTTAAATATTTAAAAAATTTCTTCCTTCCCTTAAGGTATTTTCAATTACTCAATTCTCAAGAAATACCTCGTATTTTTTTAGAAGCAAGTTATTTATATAATATGTGCAAAGAAGGTAAAAACTTAGGGGAATTTGTATTTTAATAGGAATTTTAAAAAATCGTTAATCAAGAACTGTTAGCTTCTTGATTTTATCGGTCGCTTAAAAAATTGTGTCTTATCGCTTATAAACTTAAATATATAACTATTTACTGACAAAATGCTCATTCCTATTTGAAAAATGAAGTATTGTATAGGTTACCATATCTATTGCACCTAGTAGGTATAATATATACACAATTGTAACCTCAACGTTAATATAGGAAAGATTGCCATCTGTATTGTTCCGACTACTTTACGAATGAGAACCTGTACAATATATTATTTTTCGATTAAGGATACGCATTTTGATAGCATCCGATCAGCCCTATTCCACGAAGGCCTTTTTCTATGTTGAAAAAGTCGTCCCTTACTGATGCGACTTAGAACTAATCCGTAAGGCCGCGCCACCTCTGTCCTCTCCAATTAAAGTATTATTTTATATGGAGAAAATTGATAAACAATTAAAATTTTATGATTTTTTAAGAACTAAGATTATCAATTTTATTGAAATAACATTTTTAAATACTAATCACAACTTGAAACATAAAATAGTTATAACACTCTAGAAAATTAATCGCAAAAATACAAGAAATAAATTGTCTTGCAAATAGGATCCTTATATCACGCATAATTAGAGTAAAATTATTTCTTCATTAATATTTCTTTACGAATATCGATAATAATGGAAATATTAGCAATATATTTATTTATTGCTTTTCTTTATTAATTTCCTAATTTTATGTTGATAATACAAAATATTATGCATTGCATTATGAGTAACAAGACCTTATCATTTGACCTAATATAGTTGCTTTAATAAAGTATTCGTATTAATTAATGGATTGAATTAATATATACATGTAGTAACTGGACCGCATTCATTACATGAACTTGCTACTTCTTTTAAGTATAACATGCACTTAATATTATTTTCTAAGAAAATGAATTGATAAAAATGTCTTATTTTCACGAATAAAAAAATTCAAAATAATGATAAAATCAGTCACACGCAGTATAAATATAAGCTTGTACTTTGTTATGAATATGTTCACCAATTACTTTTTCACGTGCCACAAAGATATGTATAATTGAAAATGATATTATGATGTATACACTTATGTTTATAACTAAATAAATATGCACTAAAAACACTAAACTTCAATAATAATAAAAACAATGATTAGAATTTAGGAAATGTTTCCATTTTTCCGATAATTGTTTAAATTTGTTTATGAACACCATGCAAAAGAATACTTTCATAGGAGAGGACAGAGGTGGCGCCGCTTTACGGATTAGTTTCCATCTGGCATCACTAAGAGATCGAAATTTACCTCGTCGTCGGATAGGGCTGCATACGATAGCTTATTTCAATTTCCATAAAGGTTTTTTATGATATTATCCTATAATATAATGCAGCAGTTTAGTTTGACGTGGAATATGAGAACTAACGTCTCAGAATTACACATAAATAATACAGCTCGTCTAATGTAACACCCAAAACATATTAGAGTATGTACCAACATCCTAGACATGCATACACATTTCATTGCAATTTTGTGGGAAATTGTCGAAAAGAAATACCAAGAAGAAAACACTCGCTCGAACGAGACACGCCCGACCGGAAGTCTGATCCCCGGAGTATTCACTACTTTCTAGTGATAGAAAAGACGAAATACGAGGAATCGTAATCTAAGGAAATCGAGGGAATATTTGAAAGAAGTTCAATAAAGTATCTCTTCTTGCTGAAAAAACGATTTAATCAATTTTTTACAAATTTCTAATAGAAGTATATAGATTGTATAATTTCTAAATTTGTAAGAGAAAGACAGGTTTTTGATGAAAAGTAATATTTTGTTACGATTTTATATTTTATTGTTTGTCATAAGGTACTGAGAACCCCTGCTTGAAAAAGTGAGGAAGACAGTCACTTATTCACTCGCACTCGTAACTTTATTCCTCTGTCTCTTGTTGATACTGCTGAAGCTTCTCAATTTTCCTTTCTTCTTGAGAAGGCGCACTATAAAATACATAGCTTAATGTATTGCAAAAAGTATATCGCAGGCTATGGAGCTTGCTAAAGTACATCACACAAAATTAAAGAACTACATTGTCTTCTCTAGATAAAAAGTATGGTGGAAAAGTAAACTTTCAAATTTCACCACTCAAATTTTACGTTCTGACTATAAACTGAAAGGCTTTTCAATTAAAAATTTAATGGTTTTCTAATTTTGTTTATGCTCTAGACTTTTAAGTGCGAAGCATTTTCAATTATGCTAAATCTACAAGATTCAGAAGTTTATGCTCTTTGCATTTTAGAAGTAATTATAAAATAATTTTTGCTTTGTATATTTTACAATTAAATTTATTCTCATTTAAATTTTCATTAATTTTTTAAACTGAAACTTTAGTTTGAACGACTTAACTTTTCTGAACTGACAAACAAACATCGCAAACTTTTGGTTATGTAAAAAGGCTTTCTATCTGAAAAAAGAAATACAAAAACGAGAAAGAAATGTGAAAGAAACACGAGATGGATAGAGAGCAATTCTATGAAAGGTAGCTACGAAACGTTGAAAATGTGACACCAATAAATGTCAGGCAAACAGTAAAATTTTTTGTCCCTCTTCTGTTCTGCAGGGCTACAGGTGCCCATCGTGTGTAGCCTTGGTTCGTCTTCATCGATCTTTGTATATCTGATCTTGACGTTTATCTTGTACTACAATTTTCCTTCTACCCGCACCACTATAAAATTTTTTTTATTAAAACTCCAGAAATACACCACAAAATAATATTTTTTATTCAAATTTAGTATTTCAAGCTAAATAAAAGCACCTGAAAATTATAGAAATAAATTTTAAAGAACCAATTATTGTTATTCACAAAGAAATACATTTTTTTTAAATTTACTATTTTGGTTTTTCTAATATAATAATTATTTTTTAACTAGTGTTATTATTTTGATGAAAAACAATGAATAGACCTATCCAAAAGTAGTCTAGAATTTATATGTGTGTCGCCTAACCAATCACAGGCTTACCTACTGAGATTTTCAGTCTTACGATTACTCCGTATTCAGTAGATGAAACAAATTTAATTCAAATTTAGTATTACAAGCTGAATAAATGCACCTGAAAATTATGGACAAATATTTTAAAGAATCAATTATTTTTATTCTCAAAGAAATACATTTTTTTTAATTTACTATTTTGACTTTTCTAATATAATAGTCATTTTGTAACTAGTGTTATTATTCTGATGAAAAAAAATGGATAGACTTGTCCAAAAATAGTCTAGAATTTATATGTGTGTCGCCTAACCAATCACAGGCTTGCCTACTGAGATTTTCAGTCTTACGATTACTCTGTATTCAGTAGATGAAACAAATTTAATTCAAATTTAGTATTACAAGCTGAATAAATGCACCTGAAAATTATGGACAAATATTTTAAAGAATCAATTATTGTTATTCTCAAAGAAATACATTTTTTTTAATTTACTATTTTGGTTTTTCTAATATAATAATTATTTTTTAACTAGTGTTATTATTTTGATGAAAAACAATTAATAGACCTATCCAAAAGTAGTGTAGAATTTATATGCGTGTCGCCTGACCAAACACAGGCTTTACTACTTAATTTTCCAGTCTTGCGATGACTTCGTATTGAGTAAATGAATCAAATTTAGTATTTCAAGCTGAATAAATGCACCTGAAAATTATAGAAAAATATTTTATAGAACCAAGTATCGTTATTTTTTTAAAAATACATTTTTTCAAAATTAATTAGTTGAGTATGAAATTTTTGTCACTGCCTACATTATCGGAGGATCACTAATCGCGTATCAGATAGGATACGTTACCGACAGGTGTCCTCGTAGACAATTTCAAACTCTTATATCGCAAATGAATGCAAATGAATTCAATATTTAAAGAATTTGAAAAATCTGTCAGTTGAAAAAAAGACGCTTTCGACTGTGCTGGATAGGAGCTAAGGTATTTCAATTGCCAGTCGATTACTATTTTGACTTTTCTAATATAATAGTCATTTTGTAACTAGTGTTATTATTCTGATGAAAAAAAATGAATAGACCTATCCAAAAATAGTCTAGAATTTATATGTGTGTCGCCTAACCAATCACAGGCTTGCCTACTGAGATTTTCAGTCTTACGATTACTCTGTATTCAGTAGATGAAACAAATTTAATTCAAATTTAGTATTACAAGCTGAATAAATGCACCTGAAAATTATGGACAAATATTTTAAAGAATCAATTATTGTTATTCTCAAAGAAATACATTTTTTTTAATTTACTATTTTGACTTTTCTAATATAATAGTCATTTTGTAACTAGTGTTATTATTCTGATGAAAAAAAATGGATAGACTTGTCCAAAAATAGTCTAGAATTTATATGTGTGTCGCCTGACAAAACACAGGCTTTACTACTGGATTTTTCAGTCTTACGATTACTCCTTATTCAGTGGATGAAACAAATTCAATTCAAATTTAGTATTTCAAGCTGAATAAATGCACCTGAAAATTATTGAAAAATATTTTATAGAACCAATTATTGTTATTTTCAAACAAATAAATATTTTTCAATTTAGATTTTTGGTCAGATTTTAGTATAATAGTCGTTGATTAGCTATTATAATCATTCTATTCCAAAAAAATTAATATTCCCATCAAAAAATAGTTTATAATTCAGATATATGTCTCGTCTGACCAAATGCGGCCTTTACTACTGATTTTGTCACTCTCAATATGACTCCGCATTCAGTGAAAATTCCGAAAAATAATAAATTATTAATCCACGCAAACGTAAAAAAAGGATTTTCTTCACAATAGAAATAAGATAATGCACTTTTTGAAATATTAGCAAGTTTAATGTCTACTTCTATTTTTAATTTTCCCTGTTGGTCATAAAGAGCATGACTAACAGCTGGGTGATAAAAGTGGCATTTGCTTAGACTCTGTTTGATCTCGTTGCATAACGCTCGTTGTAGTAAACGCACACTGAAAAAGGGAATGCAGAAAACGAGTCGGAAAAGAACCAAGTTAATTGTTTCGTTGGAAGAGAAGAGTAGCGAGGAAAGCAGCGCAACGGTTCGCGTGGGTAACGGAGGGCATGTGGCGTATGAAATTTAATATATCCACTGCTTAAATTATACTTCAGTGGCCTTAGTGACGGTGGGGGCGTTTAACGCTTCCGTCAAAACTCGTAAAATTTCGTCTATTATAAGCATCGGCAAAACTTGGAAACAACCCTATCCGCATACAACGGACTTGCGGCTTATGGCACCTATGGCAGCAGAATTCTCGAGGTCGAGCTCTTTTAGCCCAGCTCCACCAACCTTCTCCCTTTCCTGACTCTCCTCGCCTCTCTCTCTCTCACTTTTGCCAACCACCTCAAGCTCTCTCGGGGCCATTAGACCACCCTCCCCGTGGAGGTTGACTTATGACGGCGGCTATACCCACGGAGGTTGAGTCAGTTATCCGCAGAGGAAAGACAAGAACGAAGAACAAGGGTGTGCGTTACCCGATATATCGAGGTGGGTTACATTTCTATCTGAAGATAACGTTTCCAAAGCGTTCGTTATCTTAAATGCTCTTCTGTCAGCGAGAACCACTTCTTTCGCCTGTGTATCTGCCAAGGGAATCCAACAAGGAACTTTTTATGTAATCCTCTACTTTTGGTACCATTACAAGAGTAATTCCACAAAAGGGATCTTTCAAATTATACAAAGACATCTATTATTTTATGCAACAAAAGATCTAAGATTGAGGAAACATTATATTTTACTTTTAAATATGGAATCAGAAAAAAATTTATTCATTGAACAAAATCGTTTTGTTGAAGTTACAAAGTATTTTAATGACTTGAAAATACTTTTTGCATTCAGAAAAATAATTTTATTGGTTTGGTTGATTCTACATAATCTTTGGTTAATCCAACAAAATTATTTAATAAGTAAACATAATCCTTTGGTTGATAAAATTTGTTTGATTGAACCAAAAATTTGGAGAATCCTACAACATATTTGAGTTACTGTTAACAAATTTGTATTTATTAGATTCAAATGAAAAACTTGGTTGATTCAATAAAATACTTTGTTATACAGTATTGAAAAAGTGGAGTTGAAAACAGCTTTCAATGTTTTAATTGTTAATTTTAAGTGCACTCAGAAATATAGATACTATCAGATAATATTTTAGAAAAGAATCTCGGAATCAAAACTATATTTGACAGGTTCTAAATCTTTTGTACACTGTAAAAAAAATTGTAATTTTCCAATACATAGGTGATAAAATTATTCAATAATAATTGAAAAAATAATTTCTATCGAATTATTTCAATAATTTACAAGAAATATTCAAATCCCTATTGGATTTTTTTTTTCAGTATTAAAATTTTTCAAGTGAATTTTTCAGTCTGACACGAAATATTCGGCACGTCATTGAATAATTCCAACATGATTTTATATAAAAATTTAAAAACATATATTGGCAAATTACTTCCAATACTTTAATGGAAGTTTCCAAGAAATTCTTTTAGAGTGTAATTTAAGACTTCACTATTTCGAAGGTTCTTAGTTATTAAATTGTTTTAATTTGACAGTTTTACATCACAATTTTTTTTTTTTTTTTTTTTTTACGAATGTGGAAACTGACAAAACTTATTTCAACCCTTGACGTCCACTCTGGAGTTCAATCAGTGAACACTCACAGTTGTTATTTAATTGTTACCTAACAGTCCTCTAAAAACCTGGCCCTATGAGTCTCGCAGTTTCAGAACAAGAAACGTTATGGTAACAGTTACGGAACACTTAACGAATCTTGTTCTGTAACTGTGAAACTTATAAGGTGACAATTTTACAGGAGTGTTATCTATCAATTATATAACTTTGAGTTTTCAGTAAAAAGTAACTCCAAGAAAGTTTAACGAACAAAAAATTACTAAAATTACTCATCTTGATTCTTAAAATAGATGTATTTTCGAAACGCGAACTATTAGACTAATTTCCCCCTGAAAATAGCATATTCTGAAAGTGCCATCTCTCATTTCGGTAAAAATATCTGAAATTGTAAGAGATACCATTTTTTGCTTGGAGAAAGTCCTTTTTTTTTTGTTTGAAAATTTTTTTCCTATATCCAAATTCAAATTTCATAAAAGAAATCATATGAATCATTGGAAATGAAGTTTAATATTCACGAACAAATATGTATTTTCTATAATTCTACACAATTCAAAAATTGTTTTAATAGCTTCTTAATTTATCTAAATTTGCGGAAAATAAGATTGATTTTTTTCATATTACAAGATTTATTCTGGACTTACGTATGGGAAATTAATTCAAAGATATCCCCTCATACATAACTACATCAAACTTTTAGTGTAAATTTTATCGTCTGATAACTCAACATGTAGAGTTTAACGAGTGAACTATAAAGTTTTGATATTAACGTTCAAACTTCCCTTAATTAGTAATTATTAACGTCAAATACGTAATCTGTATTTTTGAATATCTGGATTTCACCCTGTCAACCTGAGTCGTTATTTTCTATGAAGCTATTTTGCTATTAAATTATTTAGAGTCTTTTCAAACTATTGTATTTCAATATTAAAAGCTAAAAATAGCTATACAATTTGAAAAAATGTATCTCTGTATAGGTATTTTCAATTACAATTTACTGAAAATATGACTTGAAAGGAAACGCGGTTGTCGCAATTACCCCATGAAGGATATAAAGCTACTATCAGATGAATTGAAACTTGAAACACTCTCAATGTAAGCACATCTTCAATTTTTATTATTCTATTTATCTGAAATCCCTCTTTCATCCTTTTTCGCTTAGGTTCAGGGAATCGGATGTTTGAATTCAACCAACCTTCTTGCTTGTTGCAATAGACTAAAGAAGACACAAAGAAGTAAGGACAGAGTTGAAAAAAAAATAATGCGGACACAATGCGTCGCTCGGGTTATATATATAGCGCTTACCTCCACAATATTAAAGATAGAAAAGATATTTCAATATTGGTTTACAAACATAGCGCTAAAAGCATGTATATAAGCATCACACTCCATTTCTATATTTCTCATACTTATTTATACACAGACACATTCAACGATTACATTATACAGAAAGTACATCTGAAATATATACTTGTTGAAATATTTCATCGTTCAAAAGCAACAAAAGGATGGGATGCTTCTGAATATCACGTTCTTGTATATAATTGGAATTTATCTTTTCGAGAATAATTGTAATAATACTCAGAACTATATAAAAAATTGAAGAATAATGTTAGGTTATATTTATCATGAAGATTAATTTTGCGATAAATCAAAAAGTAAATTTGACCTCATGAGAGTGAATATGAAAGTATGTTTTAAATGGTTTAATTACAACGCCAAAGCACCTGGACTTGATTTTATATTTTCTTCGCAAATACCTCGCAATCCGTCATATTTTTATTCTTTTCTTTTCCACCAATCTCTTGCATGCTACTTTACTGCCGTACTTTTAAAGGAACTCGTTATATACATTCAAGACTTGGGAACAGAAGGGCGCATTTCGCACAGTGACGTAATTTGCAACATGCCACTCTACTATGTAGATAACTAGTTTTTCCAAAGATACATCCAATATTTGAAATTGAACGAACAATCTTGTTTGGTATTTTATAAAACTTTTTCAATTCAATTCAACTATTTTGTTAAATAATATTTTTCGGTCAAATTTGTGGAAGCGAGCAAATCGAAATAATACATTTAAAATTGAATTTTACAAGAAAGTTTTAAAAAAATGTTCGCTTCATCAAAAGTTTATGAATTGGGAGAAAATTGAAATTCAAAAGAGTCTGATTGAAGGATATTTAACGTTTAAGAGTTTCGTGAAAGAGAGGAAATTGAACAAAATTTTGGCATTTAAACCGGTTAATAATTGATTCCTGAATGTTTAAATTTTACGAATAAAATGAAGTTTGTAAACATCAAAATTGCTTGAATAACTATTTTACTTTGTACAATCATCACTCAGTAAAAAAATACATTATAAGTGAATATAATATCGTTTATTAATTAATCAAACATTAATACTTCTTGCATAGCATAATTTTCTATCTCTACATCAGATCATGAAGTATAAACTAAAACCTTCATAAATATTCACTTAGTTGACAAATACTTTTACCATCGCATGAAAATAACGTCTTCGATTAAAGTATCATAGTCTCAAACAATTGTGACAAGAGCCTCGCGTGCTGATACAAATAATTAATCAGTCTGTTACATAGTATGTAACATGCTATATAACGACTTTATAGTCATCTGCAGTCTACGAATCTTATCAATCATCACACATACAATTTCTCAAGTTTAATTTATCCATAATATCGGACAATCACCTGAATATATAATATTTTAAATAATACATTTAATTTTATCGATTATGAGAATCCTTATTTCTAAAAAGCAGAATTTATTTTAATCATAATTTTAAATTAGGTGTACTTATTATTCATTTAAAAGAAACTGATGACTATGGAATTGATTGACAGAAAATGTGGAGTGGGTTGCCAAATTATTATACTCACTTTGTTTTTGTTATTCGCATAAATTCTTCCGATATTGATATTTCCCCTGGAAATAATATATAAGACGTTAAAATTATGGATAAAACGACCTCAAGATGAAGTGTTTTTGACAATTTTTCAGAATGAAATTGCGGAAAAAGTGAAAATTTCAAAACTTTTCTTAAATTATAAATTATTCCCGAAATGAATATTTATATTCACAGAATTTTAATGAAACGAACAGGCATTGGTGTTTATGAGGTGGCTAATTATGAATCCGTTATCAAATTTTCAATAATCAATGTGGTCAATCTTATGTAGTAAACCAAAATTTTGAAAAAACTCCATTTTTTATAAAAATTAACACATAGGCATTTTTGGACTTTCTGATTAGTGATCAAAAATACATTATCAGATTTCTGAAATTCAAGATGACTAATCCTATATGGCGTACTAAATTTTTTATTTAATACTGATTCTTATGACAATTAACATATGTCCGTTTTTTGGGATTGCTGATTACAAATTTGTCATCCGATTTTCAAAATTCAAGGTCGCAAATCTAATACTACGGATCACAATTTTTTTTTAAAATCCAATTCTATAAAAAATAACTTATTCGCCCTCTAAACTTGGCCCTGATGAGGCACTATTTTATAAAAAAGAATAGTTAAAAAAAAACAGTCAATATTTGGATTTAAAGTTTCAAAGATTTAAGGCCATCTGGTAGAGTCTGACGTCACCAATTACATACGACGACTTAATTAATAACATAATAATTTAAATAAACTTTCTGGAGAAGACAGTAATGCAGAAAAATGTAATGAATTCCCGTGTGGAAATTTTAGTCGGGGACTAGTCAGACCACGGTCGGGGAGCCCGACTTTAAGTCGGGACCTGGTCGGGGAGCCCAGTTTTAAGTGGGGCTTTGTTCGGGCTTTCTGGCTGGGATCCAGCCAGAACCGTCACGCTCGCTTGTCCAGCCCCCGACCGGGGAGCCCTGATGGTGTATGGTCGGGGAGCCCGACTTTAAGTCGGGATCTGGTCGGGGAGCTCAGCTTTAAGTCGGGCTCTAGTCGGGTTTTCTGGCTGGGATCCGACCAGAACCATCACGTTCGCTTATCCGGCCCCCACTGGGACTTAGCGGTATTCTAGCAAGTTTAAATATTAAAATAATAAGATGACAATTTTAATTCAATTTTTAAAAAAACTTAAAAAAAGGTTTTGGTTGCCGTAACCAAAAGTCGGGTTCTCCTAAACGAACTTTGGATGAGAGTTCTTGATTTCTGGTTGCTGCAATCCAACCTTTTTTTGCGTGTAAAGGCTCATTTTATACCTTAAAAGATTCTCTAAAACTCTTTTTTTCTTATTTAAAGCTCTCTTCTTTTCCGCACGGATTCTATTTTGTTCTTTGATGATCTCTTTTCTATCCATGATATTTCAAAAAACAACTTCAAAATTTGAAGTATACATTTACAAAATGTATCAAACAATCTCACAAACAAAAGGTAATCAACTTTCTGTCAAAAGCGCTTTTAAGGTTATGTATTTACACACATAAGTTTTTTCATGGCGAGAAACTTATATTTTATTTATTTATTAATTTTTTTATTCAGCATTTCAAACCATTATAATAATAATAAAAATTGTATCTATATATACTTATTTACATTTACATTTATTTCTATACTAAAAATATTCATCTGATAAAATAAAATATTTCATATTAATTTTCTTTGAAAAAAGTGGGCACTGTGTGCTTAATATTTTAACTACGCACTGATTATTACTGGTTATGACGCTGAATAAAAATTTGCCCATAAAGAGCGCTCGACCATATCTCTCGACTGGGTTTTTGAATAAAAATAATATATACCTGGCCAGCCCCCTACCATCATCCGACTGGGCTTTTGAGTAAAAATATACCTGGCTAGTCCCCGACCATATCCCGGCTGAGCTTCTGAATAAAAATATACCCGGCTAGTCCCCGACCATATCCCGACTGGGCTTTTGAGTAAAAATATACCTGGCTAGTCCCCGACCATATCCCGGCTGGGCTTCTGAATAAAAAGATACCCGGCTAGTCCCCGACCATATCCCGGCTGGGCTCGACGTAAAAGAAAGTGTCCCGACCAGCCCCCGACCAGGAACCATGCTGTAATAGGGCTAAATGGGGCTATTTCCACACGGGTTACTGTCTTCTCCTGAAAATTTGTTAAAATTATTATTGTAATTGTAATATATATAAATCTAGCACTAGTTTACAAAATTAAAAAAAATTTCTGCCTACCACATCTTAATGTGATTTTTTCATGTATTTTGGCCCACTAAACATGAGGGTCACACTCAAAAGTTTTTTGTCAATTTTTGAGAAAGATATTTCGGAAAAGTGCAAATTTCAAAATTTTTCTTAAATTATAAATAATTTTCGAAATCATTAATATTTTTAGATATTTTTCGACTTATTTCAAAGGTAAATTCACGTAGCATTCAAAAAACGTGCCAATAAAGTTATACTAATTTTCCCCTAGATTCGTAAAAAGTCTAAATTTGGAACAGAAAAGGCGTAAGAATTTAAACTTGCAAAATTATATACTAAAAAATACTAAAAATAATTATAATCCATTTTTCAATCAAATTTAATAAATTGTTGTGAGTTATCACTTTTATGTATTTTTAAAATCCTTTTTCTTGGGTATTAGAATTTTTGTAATTTTTACACCTTTTTTGTTTTGCGTTTAGACTTTTTACGAATCTAGACGAAAATTATTATAACTTTTTTGCCACACTTTTACATTATTCGTGAATTTTCTTTCAAAATGAGTCAAATGACATTAAAAAACATCCATTATTTCGCGAATTATTTATAATTTAAGAAAAGTTTTGATGTCTGCACTTTTTTCGCAATATCTTTCTCAAAAATTGACAATAACACTTCGTCTTGAGGTCGTTTTATACATAATTTTGACATACATAATATTATTTGGAAACGAGTTACCGATCAGACATTTTTATAAATCATAAAATACAATCATTTTCTAACTCGCCAACAATTGAGGAGTTATATTCAATGAGGCGACAGGCGCTCGAAAACCTGTAAAAGTATTGTCCGCCTCGTGATGTCATAGTCAAAAATTGAAAATCGAAATTCGAAAAAACCAAAAACATGGTTTTATAGCTCGTGAAAAATGAATGTTAGTTTCCTCTTACCGGTTTTTTATAAAGTTGCAAATTTTCGAGTAAATTAATAAAAAGTGTGTTGGTTTTAAAGCATAGAAACCATGTTTTATTTCAATCCACTCGCCTCGAAAAATTCATTAATTAACGGATTGCGAAATTTTTTTTTGCGTTCTACTCGTGAATCTCTGGCAGAGGCGACAGTGCTTGCAAAAAAATTTTTTGTTCATTGTTAAATGGTTTGTCTTTAATCCGAAGAAAAAACTATGTTTTTCGAGCTTCGGACCGAAAAAGTGAGCGAGGAAGTTTGAGCTACAGTAAACTTCCCGTGAACAAGTTGATCATTAGTATATGGAGCAACTTTTTGGAAAATATCAACTCAATTGAACAATTACTTTCGAAAATACAACGAGTTGAACGGAAATGCGAATTAGGTTTTGACGCGATTTTACCGGTTTTGTTACGAGCAATGCAGGCGCGCCGATGAGTAGAAGCGAAGGAAGATAGAGAAAGAGAGTAGGAGAGGCATGCGATGAAAATGAGCGTCAAAACCTAATTTGCATTTGCGTTCAACTCGTTGTATTTTCGAAAGTAATTGTTCAATTTAGTTGATATTTGCCAAAAAGTTGCTCCATATACTAATGATCAACAATGAACAAAAAAATTTTTTGCAATCACTGTCGCCTCCGCCAGAGATTCACGAGTAGAACGCAAAAAAAAATTTCGCAATCCGTTAATTAATGAATTTTTTGAGGCGAGTGGATTGAAATAAAACATGGTTTCTATGCATTAAAACCAACACACTTTTTATTAATTTACTCGAAAATTTGCAACGTTATAAAAAAACTGTAAGGGGAAACTAATATTCATTTTTCACGAGCTATAAAACCATGTTTTTGGTTTTTTCGAATTTCGATTTTCAATTTTTGAGTATGACATCATGAGGCGGACAATACTTTTACAGGTTTTCGAGCGCCTGTCGCCTTATTAAATATAACTCCTCAATTAACAATTTTGTACTTGTATAGAGATAAAATCAGAACACTTTAAAACACTTATATTTGAATATATTCATATCTAGACAGTTGATCTCTATTTAAATTAATTATTATATTTTTTTATTATTATTTTTAATTATTATATTCAATTATTTCGGGAATTATTTATAATTTAAGAACAGTTTTGAAATTTACACTTTTGCCGCAATATCTTTCTCAAAAATTGAAAAAAACATTTCATCTTGAGGTCGTTTTATACATAATATAGACGTTTTTAATTTTATTTTTAGGGGAAAATTTAATTATGTGTATTGTCAATATTAGGAGAGTTAATGCACGACTAACAAAAACGAAGTGTGTATAATAATTTGGCCACCCACTGTAAATCTTATTTTTCTGTTTTTTTTTTATTTTTGGTAAGCACCTTGAATTTACAATGCATGGCTTTATATATATATTCAATTTGTTTGAACTAATTGGCAGCTTGGTAATTAGCATAGCATTAAAATTCATTTCAGGCTGGCTTATGAAACCAGCTTTGACATATACGACAGTCCTTTGTACATTAAATTTAAACGGGTCTTAAGGCGAGAAACTAGAGGCAGCAACATGTATGTTGCTCTCCAACTTACAAGAAATTGTAGATGAGGCCCGATTATGTATTCTGATCGTACACGATAACAGCAAACTACGCCTTGTAGCCGTGATGGAGTGTTTTCTATGTTCTGCCCTATCGCATTCAGAGTTTTCTCACACCAAACGTCTCTTTCATCCAAAGAAAAATCCTGCTTTAACTCAATAGAAGGACCGTTTATCTTGATTCTTTTGGTATAAGTATCACTGAAAATGGAGAAAAATATCCTTCTGCTTCTAAACTCTCATTAATTTATCAAATAATTTTATATACTTCCTGGCAAAAAATAACTTTTTTCAAATCGAAAATAGAAATGAAAACTGAAATTTAAACCTTGGGATTGTATGAGTCGTTGCGAAAAAGTAGTGAAATTTTAACCATAGTTTTAAAAAATATTATTTCAGGACCAGCTTTTGTACTTTTTCCATTATTTTTTCTCCAAATTATAACATAAATACCAATTTGAGAAATGAATAGCCTTTTTTATAGTGGGAATAAAAAAATCAGAACGCTGAAAAAGTTACCGACCAGGTACTGAATATAGCAAAAAAATAGATTTCAAAATCATTTTTAAAAAATCTAGGGTGGTGATAAAAAATTTTGTAAATACTTTTAAAATTTATTTTTTTGCGCTCTATTCTAGTGTCTTTTCAAATTTATAATTACATTTTCATGGTATTAATATTATTTGGAAATGAGTTACCGATCGGATATTTTTATAAAACATAAAATACAATCATTTTCTAACTCGCCAACAATTAACAATTTTGTGCTTGGGTAGAGATAAAATCAGAACACTTTAAAACACTTATATTTGAGTATATTCAAATCTAGACAGTTGATCTCTATTTATCATTTTTAGATGCTTTAAATCAATAGGAATAACATGTATGAAATAGTATATTACATTACAAGGGGCGAAAGCACAGCGATTGCAAACGAGTTGCATTCGCTGTGTTTTGTTTCGAGTAATGTATACTATTTTTGATAGCAACTGTTTTGAGAATTTGATTTTCGGTACCTGTAAAGCGGGACGAAAGTGCGGTTTGCAACCCTACCTTTAATTAAAAATGCACGGAGAAACTTTTTATATCAATTTTTACTATAGTATTTTTCAATTTAGGGAAATACGTATCACTTTGAGAATTTTTGTTAGTAAAAATACTAAACTTTATAATAATGATATGAAACTTCAGCATAGTTCATAACAAATTTAACTATAGTTTATACCAAAGTTTTATATCATTTTAATAAAGGTTAGTATTTTTACTAATAAAAATTCTCAGTGACACGTTTTTCCCTAAATTTAAAAATACTATAGTAAAAATTGATATAGAAAGTTTCTCCGTGTGCACGCAGAAAAAAGAAAGGCAAAATTTACTAACCAGGAACAGTAAATGCTTTTAAGTAAATGTAACAGTAAAAACTGTTAACATAGCTGAAAAGAAATTTCGGAGTTACTGAGCGTTTTGTAAATCTCATAGTAAAATCAAAGTAAATCTAACTCTGTCACTTGTGAGTTAAAAATACCTTTATCATATGTATTAAATACAGGATGATAAGTACTATTCACTGGAACTGAATTACAATACTAGTATAGTACACATTAACGAAAGATCAGTAGATTTTACCGATCTGGATGTTTCGCTTAACTCGCGCACATGTAACGAAAACATAACCTTCATGTGTAAATCACGTGTGCCGGCAACGCTGGGTGTAAATAAAGGAATTTCCAACTGCAGTGAGAAAAACGGATCATAAAACCTGGATGTTAAAAGTAGGGATAGTATTCGGTAAAATCAAAACATTCATTCTCGGTTTTTCATATAATTCGTTTCAGAATGTCGTCCGAGTGCTTTCGACGTTATCCAAATAGCTTCGTAGACTCGAATCCAAGTCTGGCCAACTCAGTAGTGGCTTATAAGCGAAATTTATTTCGGAATATGGCAAGCGAGAATAGCCGAGAGGCTTTAGGCGTTAGGAATGCGTTTAGTTAATGTAGATATAGGTAGAGTTAGAGGGTTCGAACCCAAAAGCGATTCTGAAATTTAATTTCAAGCGTATGCGATTATAAATAGTGTAGCATTGTGTACTTAAATATGTGAACATAAATGAGGTATGATAATAATATTTGTGTACGTGTTCCCACTGAAACCTCCCCTCTTCTGAGTGCCAAAGCTCTCCCCTCTATCTTTCTTTTGTTTTGCACGCGTTAAATCTGGTATGTTTCAGTTTATAATCCAAGATATTATCCGATACTATCTTTTTTTCAGCATCTACAGATTATGGTTTTAATAATCTAGATCGCTGTCCTATAGTTAATAGTACAAGATTATACGCGGTAACATATTTTTCATTACCGTTTACAATCCATTTTTCTCAGTGTGCAAAGAAAGTAGCCAAAACAAAAGAACTGTGTTATCCGAAACGAATATGCTACTTTCACGAAGAAAAATCGGTAAAGCTACTGTCTTATAAGTAATTCTGACATTCGCCAAACGTAAAGAGCACTAACATTTTGGTAAACTATACCGTTACAGTAAGTTACATTCTCTTACACGCTATGGAAATGTAACAGAATAATAAGCATTTGTAGCATTTAGAAACAGTGTAGGATAGCAATGGGCTTGGTGAAATTTACTGATCCGCAAGTCAGTACCACTTATGTATTCGTAATTGTAACTACCAAATCTGATTACAGTTACTTGTTCTGCCTAGTAACATTCAGTTAACTGGCCAGTTGTCCATATAAGTACTTGGAAATTAAGTAAAATTTACCGGATTTTCAGTATATTATACGGAACTTTTTTCTGCGTGTGCTAAAACTTTACTGAAAGCTACTTTGATGTAAGTGCTTCACCCTAGTATTATTTAAAACATAAATAATCAATGTACTAGGACTTAAATTTTACAAATTTTCTTCAACGACTCTTATATTCTTTATAAATTGGAATTCGCAGAACTATACTGCCAATATTAAATTACAGATTTATATATAATACTGTAAAATTAATTATTGTAGACTATTTTACTATTAAAGTAGAAACTTTCTTGTAATTAAAGAAATTTCCAGTAACTTATTACTAATTTCCAATTATGTTTGTCGCTTTATTTGAATTAGTCAAATAACTGCAATTGAGAATTAGTGAAATTCTACTAATTCAGTTTATAAAGTAATTGCAGAAAAAATGTCTACTAAAATAAATAATATGAGCATATAAAACCATTATAGAATATATGTGTATGCAAAGAGAAATAGGAAGAGTTAACGAGTAAAGTACAGTACAAAAAAATGCTTCAAGTTTCTCGTGGCATGAAGGGATTGTAATCGTACAACGCGAGAAGACCTCTGCCATCATGAAGGAAAAGCATTTTTATTATATGGAAAATGTGCGCACCGAGGAGAATTTGTTTGTCAACTTAATGATATACTCATTCCCTTTGCAAACTTCTTTCAATCATACGAAAAAGAAAATAACTTTTACAAGCACACGCAGAAAAAAGTTCCGTATAATATACTGAAAATCCGGTAAATTTTACTTAATTTCCAAGTACTTATATGGACAACTGGCCAGTTAACTGAATGTTACTAGGCAGAACAAGTAACTGTAATCAGATTTGGTAGTTACAATTACGAATACATAAGTGGTACTGACTTGCGGATCAGTAAATTTCACCGAGCCCATTGCTATCCTACACTGTTTCTAAATGCTACAAATGCTTATTATTCTGTTACATTTCCATAGCGTGTAAGAGAATGTAACTTACTGTAACGGTATAGTTTAACAAAATGTTAGTGCTCTTTACGTTTGGCGAATGTCAGAATTACTTATAAGACAGTAGCTTTACCGATTTTTCTTAGTGAAAGTAGCATATTCGTTTCGGATAACACAGTTCTTTTGTTTTGGCTACTTTCTTTGCACACTGAGAAAAATGGATTGTAAACGGTAATGAAAAATATGTTACCGGGTATAATCTTGTACTATTAACTATAGGACAGCGATCTAGATTATTAAAACCATAATCTGTAGATGTTGAAAAAAAGATAGTATTGGATAATATCTCGGATTATAAACTGAAACATACCAGATTTAACGCGTGCAAAACAAAAGAAAGATAGAGGGGAGAGCTTTGGCACTCAGAAGAGGGGAGGTTTCAGTGGGAACACGTACACAAATATTATTATCATACCTCATTTATGTTCACATATTTAAGTACACAATGCTACACTATTTATAATCGCATACGCTTGAAATTAAATTTCAGAATCGCTTTTGGGTTCGAACCCTCTAACTCTACCTATATCTACATTAACTAAACGCATTCCTAACGCCTAAAGCCTCTCGGCTATTCTCGCTTGCCATATTCCGAAATAAATTTCGCTTATAAGCCACTACTGAGTTGGCCAGACTTGGATTCGAGTCTACGAAGCTATTCGGATAACGTCGGAAGCACTCGGACGACATTCTGAAACGAATTATAAGAAAAACCGAGAGTTCTCACTGCAGTTGGAAATTCCTTTATTTACACCCAGCGTTGCCGGCACACGTGATTTACACATGAAGGTTATGTTTTCGTTACATGTGCGCGAGTTAAGCGAAACACCCAGATCGGTAAAATCTACTGATCTTTCGTTAATGTGTACTATACTAGTATTGTAATTCAGTTCCGGTGAATAGTACTTATCATCCTGTATTTAATACATATGATAAAGGTATTTTTAACTCACAAGTGACAGAGTTAGATTTACTTTAATTTTACTATGAGATTTACAAAACGCTCAGTAATTCCGAAATTTCTTTTCAGCTATGTTAACAGTTTTTACTGTTACATTTACTTAAAAGCATTTACTGTTCCTGGTTAGTAAATTTTGCCTTTCCTTTTTCTGCGTGTAGTTAAAAAAAGAGTGGCAAATGTGAGAAGAAAATTGTGCAAGTGGAGTCATTGTCGCGGTAAAATTGCGTGTTTTATCAGAAGATCCGTGTAGGTTATAGGTTTCAGGTAAAGGGAATGGAAAATACCCTTGCTAGTTGCTAGTTCTAACATGTCGACGGTCGTATGTTTGTTTTACTCGCAAAGGCCGAAGCAAGTTTTGTGGAAAGGGGGTATAAGGTAGGGGTGAATTATACAAGGGACTGACGTCGGTGAAGATAATCACACGCCTTGCAACAACCAGTTTATCATGGTATCGTGCAAGGGTTGATGCATCGTAGAAACTTCGCACGAATGCCACTCTTACGCGGCCCTCCACGCCCTTCCTGAGTAAAACTCTATTAACAGGGAAAGAGGAATAAAAAAAAAACAAAAGAAGGAAGCACTCGCGCTGTACTGCTTGCTCTTTCCGAAGGGCGTGTATACAAATGTTGACCTGTAGATGCCTGTCACTAGGTCAGAATGCATTTCCATATTATTTAAAGGAAAGGCACTTTCTAAACAGGGCCGTTTCTCCAATCACTGGGTGTCAAAGCAGCAGGGGAATGTAATAACTCAACTTGGCGCGTAGCACGCAACGCCAATTCTACCTTCAAACTTGACATTTTATCCGCCCGAAACTCCCTGCGATGATAGTGCTCGTTAATTGTAGATTCTTAGTTCAGAGCTCTCTATTATTAATACCACTCTCATCCGGATATGACTTAAGGTAGTTGATCCACGAAAATTAGACCTCAGGCAAAAATAGATAATTTTGCTTTCAAAAATAGCAATATTATTATTGAAGGGCTATTTTGGAAGAAAAAAGATTAATTTGCATGAAAAAAATTTGAAATACATAAAAATAATTTTATTAATAAATTTTATTTTTACCCCAACTTTTTTTCTTATTGCTTCTTACCAAATTTTAAAAAATTATGCTATTTTGATAAATTACAAATCTTTTTTTCAAGAATAAGATTCCCTATAACTTAACCATCTCCAATTTTCGAAAATGAATAAATTATTATCAAACTCAGCAATTTATTCATAAAAATTTCGTTTTGGAAAATGTTTTGTTAATGGTTTCAGTTATTAAAGAATTTATTTTTAAAAATCAGAAACGATGAAGTTGTGGGCAATCTTTTCTCTGAAAAAAATGATTCATGATTTATTAGAATCGCATAATTTTTTAAAATTTGGTAAGAGACGATAAGAAGAAAAGTTGGGTCAAAAATACAATTTATTAATAATTTTATTTTCCTGTGTTTCAAATTTTTTTCTTGTAAAATAATCTTTTCTCTTTCAAAATAACCCTTCAATTATAATATTGCTATTCTTGAAAGCAAAACTATCTATTTTTGCCTGAGGTCTAATTTTCGTGGATGAAAACTACCTTAAGGGGACAGTCCCCTCAAGAGGTCTCAAAAAATCGTGTTTTTTTCTGCCTAATCGATTAGGCAACTATTCAAGATTATGTGTGT
This sequence comes from Diplolepis rosae, assembly GCA_030998225.1. Taxonomy (NCBI): domain Eukaryota; kingdom Metazoa; phylum Arthropoda; class Insecta; order Hymenoptera; family Diplolepididae; genus Diplolepis; species Diplolepis rosae. The sequence goes on along the minus strand of JAPYXD010000710.1, from coordinate 16,950,947 downwards.
AAAATTTTAGCTCGAAATTCGAAGTATTTCGGGAGATACACGAAAATTCAGTCGTTTTCTCAAAACCATGTTTTTACTCTTTGCGGGAAAGATAACTAAAAAAGTTCTTAACCGATTTTCTTATACCAAAGTTTTTTTTATTCAGTATAAAAAGCTACTGTATGTGAACTACGGATTTTAAGAAATTCCGATTTTTAATACCTTTTTTATGAACAAATTACTAAAAAAAAAAAGTCACTTTTTTTTTAAATCATAGTTTTTCGTCTAAATTTCCGAATTTTAAAATTTCCGTAGTTCACATAGAACAAATAAGTCTAACGACGAAAACAAACGAAAAATTTTGATTTTAGTTGAAAATAACGGCTGCTATAGTTCCCGCAGTTTGACTCCGACCGTGCTGTGACGCTGCCGCAAAACGTGGATTACTCGGCCATTTAAAATTTTTCGGATGTAATTTTTTTGGTTAATAAAGTCTAAAATATGACTAAAACACATCCCAAAGTTCTTATGTCTCCGATGTTTCTTTCTATGAGAAAAAAAATCAGGAAAAAATGCTTTTTTTCGGTCTCTTGAGGGGACTGTCCCCTTAAGGTCGTTATATCGCGACTCAGTGAGTCATATAAGAGCGTAAAAAATATTCTTGATTTACATCGAATCTTTTGTGTTGTAAAATCCTAAAATTAATTAAGATTGCCATTTGTGACCGTTCTGCGATGTAAATGAGAATAATAAATAAATTAATAAAAAGATATCTCTCAATGGTTTACGTATTCACATCCATATGACTTTCCAAAGAAGCAATGTGGCAACGCCGCACTCTCCCCACTCCTCTAGTCCGCCATGTTCAAGTGCACATTTATAGAAATCTAACCTACTTTACGGTTGTTGTTGTTTGATTAGTTTGTAAAAATGTCTGTTGAGGTGAGACACAAAGGTAGATTCATAAAGAAAAGAGAATTAACAAGGAGAGAAAATGTTATCGAGTATAAGACCTACAGACAGGCAGACACTTTCATAAAAACCATTTTTTTCTGACCCAGGGGGTCTTAAAACGTAAAGTTTTGATGAAAATTGCGAAAATCATTTTTCACAATAAACTAATACCTTCTCATTTATCATGAAAATGTACTCTCTGAATCCGAAACTGTGAAAAATCACTGTTTCGAACGTTATAAGTCTTCCAAGTAGAATCAGTGAAATTTAACAGATCACTAGGGAAACTCAATGGGTGACCAGCGAATTCCACTGTTGATCAGTATATTTCACTGATTAACCAGTGAGTTTGCCTGGTAGGATCAGGTAAATTCCACTGTTTTCTACGTGGAAGACTTATAACATTCAAAACAGTGGGTATTCACTGTGAATCAGTGAGTTTTTACTCTTTTGGATTTAAGAAGTAAAAAACAACAATTTCTGATTCATCGAAAAGTCTTATTGGGGGAACAACAAATTGAGAGGGGATTTTTTTTGTCCAATAATTTATTGAGATTTTAATCAGAAATCTTTAGAATTATTTAATAATGAGTTATAGTCCTGATGCAAAATTTTCATTGAGAAAACCAAACTCAAAGGCCTCAGATTCATTCGGATTGAATTTTGAGTGAACGCATAGATTCAGACGGATTGAGATTATGTTACGAACTAGTGCTGAACTTGTTCGAATTGACTTATGGTGTTCCAGAAACAGATTTCAGATTGGCTTCGAATATGACGAAATAGTACAAAATGAAATCCTATCCGAAACTTTACGTGAACCTAAATAAAATAAATACTTTCCAAAGGTTTGTTTTTTTTAATCCGAATTTGAATCCCAGTCAAGGAATAAGTAATAAAGCATATTTTGATTTGAAAATTAGTCGATAAAACTATTAAGGTAATATGAATAGACATTTAAAAACAATTTTTGTAATGATCGTCAAAAATCTTCGGTAACTGAAAATAATAAGAAATTTTTATTAGCCATTCAAGTGGCCACCCTAAATAATTAGGAATGTGGAAAAAAGTCGAGAAAGAATATCTGGGATTTTATCGGTTAAATAATTTAACATAGTTTCAAGTACCCAATTAGTTTGGTACTTAAAGCTCTTGAAACGCTAAAAACAATCTATTTTCTAAATAAACTCATTTTTTTAAACAAGTTTGTGAAATTGAATAGGTTTTGTGTTTTTTTTTTTTACGGTTCTACAAATAAAGTTTTAAGAACAATTAGAATGAAATTGATGCTAGAAATTAAAGAAAAATGTTATTTAAATCGTGGTTTATATATTATAATTTACTAGTAGAAGCTATTTAAGAGTGAGTTTTGAAAAGAATTTGAAATGGTGATCTATTTGTTTTTTACTTCTGTTTTCTTACTTATAAATGTATTTATTCAAAGTATTTATTTTGTCTGTTTAGGAGCGCTACAAATCACTGAATCTGACAAAGAGGACCAAGGAAAGTACGAATGTGTAGCGAACAACTCTGTTGGTACTGAATATTCCAAGTCAACTACATTATATGTAAAAGGTGGGAATATGAAAACGATAATAATTTTTTACTTGGAAAAATACCAGATAATTGAATTTTCTAATTTCCTTCCTTCATGATCGAACAATCGATGAAGTCAATAATTAATATGCAATTTCATTAGCTGAGGTATGAATAATTAATTCTGTATTCAGAACTGGATCAAATTCCATACAATTTACAATTATAATATTTATGAACAAATGATCAACCTCTAGTATTTGAATTTTAAGCTAATTAAAGAATCAATGTTAATTACTTGCAAATTTACTCAGCGTTTAAAATATCCAATTCCTATTCAAAATTAAAATGTAAAATTCTATAAAAAATGTAAATCTCATATATAAAATAAATATTTAGTGATGATTTTAAAATCATAAGAGGGTTAAGAAGGGTTCAATAAATAATGATGAAGTGTTAGATCGATAAATTAGTACCACTCAAGAATAGATAATAAAAATCGGAGGGGTTCGTAAGCGCGTGTCTTACTGAAAGATTCTTAATCTCCTTAGCGAAAAATTATAAGTATCGTAGCTAAAGAAAACGTGTCTGATAGGAAATTTCCTTATCTTAAAAGGGATTTATAAATCCTCTCTTAGCAGATTTCAGTATTAAGTATGTAAAATGAGACAATTTTTGTTTTTCATTGATTCTCTTGTCATTCTTAATTACCTAAAAATACACCAAAAATAAAATTTTACTTGAACCAAGATCATAATTAGATCGCTCCATTCAACAAAGAAATTGATTTAATCTAAGTGAGATTACTTTGATTCAAAAAGGACATACTTAACTCAGGTAATTTTTACATAAATTGAGTTAATTTACCTGTTGAATAAAGCTAACTAATGATATTATTGGATCAAGTTTATTTTATCTCCCGTGTATTTTTATCGCATTTTACATTTTTATACTGCTAGCCATAACTGCTATTTGTAGTTGTTGCAAAATCCATTACAATTTAAGTCTATTTTCAGAACGACGGGTTCCACCTCAGTTTTCTATTCCACCACCTACTGTCAGCGAAGTAATGCTTGGTGCATCCTTAAACCTGACTTGTGTTGCTGTTGGTGCGCCAATGCCTTTTGTCAAATGGAGGAAGGAACCTGCTATTGACATTACACCCGATGACAAACTTCCTATCGGAAGAAACGTCCTTCAGCTTACCAATATTCAGGAATCAGGAAATTACACTTGCGTTGCAGCCAGTGACCTCGGATTAATCGAAGCTGTCACCATGGTGAAAGTTCAATGTAAGTTTAAAAAATCAACAATCAAATAACATATCCATCACATCAAGTCAATGTATTGTCAATATTTAAATATTTCCAAAAACCTAACGTGATGAGCAATTTTAATGTTCTGATTTGAATTTAATGGACAAAATATGTATATCAAAAATAGGCAATCGGATTGAAGAAATAATCAACCAATTTTATTTTATTTTAATATTTATTCTAGAACTTATAAAATCAGATTTGCTTTTAAAAAGAAAATTTTTTTACAGCTCTTCCAGGACCACCAGAAAATGTTCAGGTTTCAGATATTACAGCCACTTCTGTGAAATTGACATGGTCTTATAAAAGACCAGATGAGTTGCAATACTACGTCATTCAACATAAACCAAAACACGCTAATCAAGCGTTTGCTGAAATATCTGGAATTACTACGATGTACTATCATGTGCGAAGTCTCAGTCCTTATACAGAATATGAGCTGTATGTCATTGCAGTCAACACCATCGGGCGAGGTCCCCCAAGTGCCCCAGTTATAGTCACCACTGGTGAAACAAGTCAGTATTCCATATACATTTTCTTTCTCACAATTATTCGTATTTCGAAAAAAATAAAACAAATTAAAGTTACGAAATAATATCTGATATTGAATCACAGTCTATTTCTAAAATCAAACGTAATCAGTTTCGATCTTCGTTTTACGATAGCAGAAAATCCCATCACTCAAACATTTCAAATCAGTATTTTCCAGTATTCATTATTCCAAACTCACAATTTACTTTGAATACAGAAGCTTTGACTACATTGCAGTTGCATCAATCAAATCCTTCGACAGGCTTATCATCTTTTATATTTTTATTCGCAAATATCCATATTCATCAGAACAAATATTTTCATTAGCACACAGTTTTATTTGGAAAAAGCAACTATTTTTATTTTTTTTATAATTAAGTTATGTTATTTTCAAACATATACTTAGCAATTAATTTGCCATGTGCTTCTTTTGACGATGTTCTGCTCATGTACTTTGAAACTTTCTCACTATACATCAATGTTACTACTTATTGTAAATAGTAACATTTTTTTAATAATTTATCTAAATAGAAAACTGATGAATATTCTCGTTTAACAAACTTAAAGTCAGTGGGAAAGACAAAGTAAAGCGAGTTATAAAATTGATTTTTTCACCTAGATAGTTTTTGCATCCAATGAATTGTTTAGCATGAGTTTTGAGGGAAAATTTATATTTTTTCATGCTGTCCACTGTGGACACATTTGCCCGATGTAAGTGATAAGAATTTTTTCATCTACTTTTACACCCTTTTCTATGTTGCACTCGCGGAAAATATTTAACTATTCATGCACCAATGATAAGAAATCATCATCATTTGCATTTTTAAACATTTTTTTGAGCAATTAAATAACCTACGAAACTTACACTTTCCAAAACTCGTAGCGCACCTGTAACCACTTAGTGCAAATACGAATGAGAAAATTTTCATTCATATTTTCACAATCGATCAATTATATTAGTGGAGAATAATCAATTTGCATTTCCCCTGTAGCGGATTCATCATATGGAGGTGCCAGTAAGTCAAAATTACGTATTAAGAGTGCAGTAGTAATACTTGTTTTGATTTCTATTTTTCTTTTACTTCTCACGTATACGACGCGTTAGTGTTTGATAGCTAAAGTATACATTTATTCTTATTTATTATTGTTGACACTATTACATACGTCCTTAAAAAGACGCACCTACTTCGGTTTTTTGGTCTCCAGGGTTTCTCACCTTATCACGTGACTAACTTTTTTGCACCTCTTGTTTTATCTTTTATTTTGTATGTAGGATGATGTAGCATCGAAATTAGATTATTTACTGGTTTGACTTCTGATTGATCTATCATTAAATTACGTTTGTTTTAGAACCTGGTACGGCGCCACGGAAGGTCCAAGTTCGACCTTTGAGTTCCAGCACTATGGTTATTCAATGGGATGAACCTGAAACTCCAAATGGTCAAGTGACAGTAAGGAGTTTCTAACTTGTTGCACTGCTTCTATTTAACTTCAAGCCCATATTTTTGACTTGATCTAAATACGATTCAGCAATCTAATATATTCTTGCTTCTCTAGGGTTACAAGGTGTACTATACGACAGATCCGAACCAACCAATGGCGTCATGGCAATCACAAATGGTAGACAATAATCAACTGACAACTATTTCGGATCTTACACCACACACGATTTACACCATCACGGTTCAGGCGCTCACCAGCGTTGGACCTGGACCAGTTAGTCCTCCCGTCCAAATAAAAACGCAGCAAGGGGTACCAAGTCAGCCAGAAAATTTACAGGCAGTGGACATTGGGGAGACCAAAGTGACGCTCCAGTGGGACAAACCTGCTCATAGCGCCGAAAATATTCTTAGCTATGAGCTGTACTGGAATGATACTTATGCAAAGGTAATGGAATTCTTTTTGGACCATTTTTGAAAATGTATCAGACACAAAAGACAAATAATGGCTGCATTTACATCTTCTACATCGCAAATTTAAAAATATTAATAAAATTTACAAATCTCAAAATATCGTAAATATTATACTTTCCTAACACACGTAGATGCAAATTGAAAATTTCAGAGAAACACACAGACAAATGTTAATTTTTCATTTCTTTTCTTATAAATATTCTGAGTTGAATAAAAACCATTTGTTAAAAAATTGCCTACAGGAAAATAAAAAAAAGTTACTCGACTTCTTTTCTTAAGTATTCAAAATTAAGGAGTAAAACTGAGTCAGTTGCGAAATTGCACAGAAAATTGCAGGGTTATTTACAAAGAAACTGCAGACATTTTTGCATAAATATGTTGAATAATTTTGCCACCAGGGTAGAACAGTTGCCCAACTAATATTAAAAGAACATTGGACTCCATTATAAGTAATAACAATTTCTATTTATATATTCAGGAAAAACACCATCGCAGGATTCCAGTAACGGAGAACTACACCCTGACCGGATTGTACCCAAACACTTTGTACTACGTTTGGTTAGCAGCTCGCACCCAGAGGGGTGAAGGGGCAACAACAACTCCTTATCCGGTTCGGACAAAGCAGTATGGTAAGCAGAAAACAAAATAACGAAAAACAGTGAAAAAAAGTTCATGCAGCGAGGAGTGCCCGAAGTGCGTTGATACTGATTTTCAATTGAGATAGAAATCAATTGATATTCAATAATTCTATTTCTCTCAATGAGGAATCGAGTATCACGACGGCACAGCAGGTAGGAGTTGCCGTAGCGCTAGACGCTCCTGCTAGTAGAGTAAGCTATATTTGAGTAAACCTACCAGAAACTATTAACCTTAAAGATTAAATACGAAAGTCTTTTTTTTTAAATAAAGAAGAATCAGTCTTGTCATCAACGAATCAATTCGTTGAAACGTATGGGAGAGTGAGAATGATTGCATGCACTGCAAAAGAAAAACCGTTTTTGGATGCCACTTTATATATTATATATATATCTATATATACGTACATATCAAACATATAATTTGCACTAAGCACTGCATCGATATATGTGTGCATTTTGAGCACCTTTTTTCATTCTCAATAATCTATAATTTACGTTTGGTTCTGTAATCCCTTCGAGCGATTTTACCTGTTTTTCGCTCGAACGTAATTAATTTTAATGAACTAGCGTGACTGTCTAATCACTTTTTTTTTACTGTTCAAGGATAAGATCTTGAGTTTCACCTTAAAGCTTTACATTATTTTATCCCTTACAGCCACCACTCAATGATCAGCTCAATGAAACTGCTTCAAATTTAAATAGAATCGCTATTTTTACGTTTAATAATTGTTCCCGATCAGTTTTTGTTAGGATAGACCGACAATATATTCTATCATAAACCCACACAGATTATACACAAATACAGGCAGCTACAGAATATATAGTTTATGAAGAATTTGGTCCGTGTTTTACAGTAAATATAAGTATCTGTTTTAATTAGAAACCAAAATCGGAAAATATCTTCCAAATTTTGCTTCCCGATTAAATTAAATCTTTGTATCTTCTGTAAAAAACACTTTCTGTAGAAAAAATTTTGTGTATAAATGAAAACGATTCGTCTATTTAAAATATGCATATCGACAAAAATTGCACAATTATAAACTTTGAAAGCATTTTTTCCCTTTATTTTCCAACAGTTTGAATAGCTGTATTTCTTGTTTATATTCAGTTATTTGAAAATTTTATTGAAATCTCATGGATAAGTTTAGTTAAAATGGTTATTTTCTGTTTCAATTTTTGAATTCATTAGTGTTATTTGAAAAATAAAGCCGCCTTTGGTATTAGCGATTCAATTTATATTCGTCGCAGACTCAGAGATAATTGTTGGTTGGTGGCTGAGATAATCCTGTATAGAGCCCTTTTTTTGTTCTTCCCGTCCTATAATTGAGTGTTATGCAGTACCCGGGGCTCCGCCTCAGAATGTAAATGGAAAAGCAGTCAGCCCAACATCCATATTGGTAACATGGGATCCTCCACCTGCGGACCGCTCCAATGGAATGATCGCTTACTACAAGCTGCAAGTCGTCGAGAGCGGGCGCTCTGATTCGGAAGCCAGGGTTATCAGATTAAACGACACACAATTCGTGTTAGATGAGCTGAAAAAATGGACTGAATATCGGATATGGGTAGTTGCCGGGACCAGCGTAGGTGACGGACCACCCAGTTATCCGTTGACTGTCAGAACTCACGAGGATGGTATGTATCATAGACTTGAAGAAAATCTTTTTATGACCAATAACGCCTGCAAGGAGTAAGGCGTGAGGAATGCGTTGTACAGCCGAATCACTTATCGGATCGATTTTTCTCAAAGGACAGAAAACGCTTTTAACGTTTAGAATCAGGCTTCTTTTTCTTTTTTGATTCCAAAACCGCGTATACGAAAAATGTCGTGATTACTTCTTAACTAAGAGAAGTTGCACGTTGCATATTTAAAATCGCTTTCAGAAAAGTTCGACTCTTTTCGTACTTCTCAGACTGCTCTTTGCAGGTGGCAAAGGACATGCGACGGCTAAATTCGTACGATGTCTCTTTTATCAAAGAGCCAAAAATATAAAAGCCCGCCAAAAATCTGCTGAGAGATTGCGCGTTTCCAGTGCGAGATGCGTCATTACAGACTTCTGACTTTAATTATATTTTCAATTTCAGATTCCACTAATATCTCTACAACCTCTTTCCCTTCAATCTCAAATTGACCAAACACACTATCCTATTTTTTGTTTATTTTTTCTTCTGTCTTCTGTATCGTTTACTCTACTTCAGTAATTAAATACTCACATCATATTTCCTATTTAGGGTACTCTTTCTACAACAGCAATCTTTTTATTAAATAAAGTAAAAAATACGTCTACTTTTTAAAATGTTTAAAAAAGACTCGTTGTATCGCGTGCGCAGCTAAAATTTTAAGCGCTTGATACTTCGAGATCCCTACTGTCCTTTTCTCTGATCACTTTCTCCCTCGCGAGGTTTTTAGGAATTTGTCCTCCTTGATAGAAATTGACGAAATTAATCGGCCTTGCCCTTTTTTGGCTGGCAGAATTTTATATTTTTGGAATTTTTGCGGTAAAATTCATGTTTTTGTCCCCCTTTGTGCCCCCAGGATTTTTTCCAGGTACAAGCAGCCACGGATTTTTTGGACCACTGATAAATAATTTTGAAGTCAGCGAGAAAACAAAATTTTTTAAATGTTTTTTCAGCGCCTAATACTTTTTGCCACTAGTTTTTCATACTATTACTGGAATAGACTTTGACACAATAATGATACCTAATACTCACCCAAATATTTTTGTCTTTTCTTAAAGCATTTGCAGGAGGATGATCCAGGTTTTAAAACAGCTAGTTTTTAAGATAATTAACACTAATGACTATTTGATAATATGTATTCACATATTCTATGTTCTTTCGGATGGTTAACGTGATTCAGTACAGTTACTTTGTTACATTCTTAGTTTCTTTACTCAATTTTGCCACATCTCATGAAAATAGAAGGCCAACAGGCTGTCAAACTTTGAGCGTGTTTATACTTTTATCTTCTATCAAGAAACTTCTGAACAATGCATGAGAAAAGAAAAAAATTCTGATTTCAGAAAAAAGTGAGAGTATTGTTTCAAAAGTTTCGGCAGATGAAAGTCTTTACTATGCAGAAGAATGACAGCTTGCAAGTCCAATAATTGATACGCTTATGAATATTTAGTATTACACGCGAATGTATTTTACACACAAGAATATATATATAAACGCACTTAACTCTTTTTTCATTATATATATTCTATATATATATTTCTATATCTCTGATATAAGGCTCTTCTGTCTTTAGTTGAGATTTAGTTCTATTGTTTGCACATGTTTAGAGCATGCCTTCGTTTGTTTAAGATCCCAGGGTCCACCAATATCCATAATTCAATTTTCCTTTATTTACCAAAACCGTCCACTTACCCTATTTCTTCTCCCGATACTCCTCTTACCCCTACGCCACCACTCAACTCTGCCGAGTCTGATAACCACTTGCTTTTCAATTTTTCTCCCATCCAATGAATGGCATGCCGATGCATGGGGTACTTTTTTTCCAAACGAAAATTCAAAAATCCTAAATATTCCTGCATTTTCCCTGAAAAATATTTTTCTCAATTTTATTCATTGGGTTTCAGAAATTTATGGCATGCAGAAAAATATTTTTAAGTTATCCGTATAATATATTTCCATTAACCATTTCCATATTTTAAAAAGCCTTTTACTATCTTCAACGCAAATTTTTGATATTAATACGTCAGTATGAAACTAATTCAAAATAAATATTCGAATGAATAAGTTTTTTAATTAAGAATCACAAATATTTTAAAACATCAAAGCTTTCAAGTTATAAAAACGTATAGACATGATCTATTTTTTTCTTTTCAACAAATCGAGGATTGATTTTGACGAAATAAGTTCAAATTTTACTGAATTTATTTGAATCCTTTTTATTTCAGACATCCTTTATCTTCCTTACGATCCCACAAACAGACTCGGTAAAGCGAAGTGGTACGACAGAAAGCACTGCTAAAAGCACCCTATCGTGTAAGCTCGCACTTTGTGAAGCACAAGCAAATTTTGAACGTTATAAGCGTACGTACGCGCACCGCAATAATGGTATTTTTTCGGGCACAATCGCACCGCGTACATGCATATACGTAATTTCCATATACGCTTTTATATATTTTCATACGCCAAGGAAAACAAATAGGTACAATTACTATTGTAAATATTACAAATTAAATTAAAAATCTCGGTTTAGGCGTTTGGATAAGTATATCGAAGCGTAAGAAATCGATATGCTTGTATAATAATATTAATCACGAATATAAAAGCACATTTTAATATTGTGCCAAGCACCAGCACTAAGAGCACCCTACAAGCATCCCAATGTCGATTGCTATGCGAATTGTGTCTCTGAATGTCGTGACCTTGAAATTTAAAATTTTTCGTAGAGAATAGCAAATGCATTTTGAGATCACGACTGAGCGAGACTGGTGTGAATGCGCGTATAAATGATTAAGATAAAAAATAATAGTTAAACTAGAAAGGAATAATAAACACTTTGCTTGAGGCCGCGTGTAGGTAGCAAAGTTTATTAATTTTTGAAAGAAAGTAATCCCACACTGAGGAAAAAGAATATCGAATTGAGGCAACAACTGGAAAATTGAAACTTCTTTCATTTGTAATCTCAATTTATTACATTATAATTATCATTTATCACTGATTCATAAAGAAATTTTTTTCTGAGAATGTAAAATAAATTCTGTCGAAATGAATGATAGTTATCTGAATGAATTCTTTTTCTTTATAAAGACAATTGAAAGATTAAAGAACATTTTTTTGAATGATTGTAAGTTGTTTCAAGATCGTGCAACTTTTTAAAGTCGTTTTAAAGAAGTTTTTTCTGCCCTTCCTATTGTCTGGGATTCTATCGAATGAAACGTATAGATCTCTTGCCGCACGTTAATGGTATTATTTGATTGAATTTCTGGTGCAATTCTCAGGGTCTAAATTTGAAATGGCAATGAATTGCCAAATTGAACATTATTGTATTTAGCACATAGTACCATTAATGCAATAAACGTGTTGGCGAGAGACGAAGGAACGCAAGACGACTAATTTGTTTCATTTGAATACCAATATCCTACGAAAGTGCCGATCTGATTTGTGTCAGTTTCTGAATCGTGCTCTGAAATTCAGACTCATGCAGCACATTTTAAACGCCGAGGTAGAAAAGGAAAGAGAGTCTACACCAGGGATGGCGTTTAGCCTTCGTAAGTAAAGTCCTGGGCAAGTTTAATTGCTCTGGTAGTATTTCCGAATGGTTGGTACAATCAATTTTTGGATTCAACTTTACAAAACTTAATATGTAAAATTAATATTTAAAAAAACAATTTTTCACAAAAAGTATCCTGTTCAAGTTTTTCTATTGTTCGCCAGAGTAACATAATTTTATTTCCATTTTAAGCTTCAGTAAACAATAAATTCGATGTCAAATTTAATTTTGTATATATAGCTTTAAAACCTAAAGCTTAGAGTGTCCAAGCTACTGAAATTTGTGAATTTTATATTAATTTTAATATAATAATTGTAAATTAAATTTATTATAATGCATTCTTTATGAGCATCAGGTAAATTAATGTTTGCACTCACACTAATTACTCTGTCCTGCATTAAATTTACCTTTTAAATGTGACTAGGAATCTTGGATGTATTTTTGTTCACTGAACCTAAGTCCAAGCACAAAAATCACCCAGAACGTAAAGCTTTTTTCGAGAAAAATAGGGTTAAAACCATAAAAAACACGTTTTACTAAAGTTGTTTTTTTTTTGGGAATTCCAACCATAATTTTCACAAAAACTTAACATGATGAGTAATTAATTTTTAAGCTTAAATCCCAAGATAAGATCCTAGTCGCATTCAAACGATAAAAATATATGGAGGCCTGTGTGTTGTCCCTTTTCTGAGGACAATTAGTAGTTTTGAACTCAAAGTTGATACATTTGGTCATCCCGACAATCTTGTAGTAATATAACATACACTTTTTACAGTTTTGCCTAATACCATTAGCTGTTTGCATGGGAATCGACTTTTTGTTCGATTTTTGTCTGTAATCTATCGTATTGACTCGATATTTGAAGCCTTCATATTGTCAAAACAGCATACTTATAGGTTCTCACATATTACATTATGTATATATCTATATATAAACTACACATAGAATTTGTATGATACTTTTCAGTTGAACTCTCAGTCATGAATTTTGAGATCAAGCAACGTTTCATGTAGATATAAATTTTGAAAGCCTTGTCGGACATTTTCCTTGAGTTCCTATTTTCGAGTGTTTGGCAAAGTAAGCGCATGGTATCTCCCTTTATCCCTTAGTTGTCATTGTAGCTCCATAATCGGTAGGCTAGCTCACGCGTTTCCGGGGATGGGCACACAATCCAGATTAGCAACCAGCTCATTCAATGACTATGTTTCAGTAATTTCTCATTGTAATTCAATCTCTGACATTTGTTACAGCAATTGTGAGTTACGACATAAATATAACACGATCATTCACGTCCGATGAAAAGGAAGTCGCACATCATGAACTCTCAGATGATTATAAATCATTGGGTAGAATTCGAAAACAGATAATATTTTTTAATATAGTTCTCCATTCAAAAAGTTTAATAAAATATCCAAATAATATTCCACTTAGTTTAATTAGAGGGAAAACCATCAAAGTCATAGATATGCATTTAGTTAGAAACAAAATGTTAAGGGACATGTAAAATATTACTCATTACTCGTTTTAGCATGAACTCACATTGAAACAAATAAATTATTAATTTATTGCAATTCTTATCCTCGGAAATCTGTATTTAACTCGGGACGATTTTGCATGACTTGCGAGTTTCAATAGAAAAGAGTCGTCAAATCAATTTCGCTATTCTTAACGCTGCCCCCATTATCTCAACAAAATCTCGTTTACGTATAAATTTTTGTTTGCCCGTCCCCTAAATGCGTAAAATTTTGAAATCGTGGCAGTGGCAGTCCGCGTACTTTTGACTTTTTCGAGGACGAATGGGCGGGTGGTTGAGTGTGTAAGTACGAAAGACACCTTTTTGCCCCGGGCTCTTGTTTGCGGTGACTTTTTTCGGAATCGCGTAAAAACGTTCCGGTGATTTTTGAAAAACACAAAAGCGCGAGTTTTTTCACGAATGACCCTTCTTGAATGTAGATTACCTATGTATGGTTTGTCCTCTTTTATTTTCTCTTATGGGTTTTACTTAATTTTTATCCATAAGCATTTTCATAGGTTTACAATGTTTCATATCGCGGAGGAAGGAAAAATGAAATTATAAAATCGCGAAATTTTTGAATCTCAATTACCAAAGGAAACTTTGAGAATATGAAGATTTCCTTTCTTTTGCGGTACGAGACAAATGGACATGAGCCTTTATTAGTTTATTTATATTTGGAAGTAGTGATTGAGCATGCCAAAAATATTCTCACGTCTCCCGCCTCTCTGCGACCAACCGCAACCGAGGATCGAGCGAAAAACGACCGTATCAGAGAAACATTTAGCCTCCATCGGCAATAAATAAATGAATAAATAAATAAATATTGTCCACGCGTGAATGGGAGGGAGAGAAAGCACGCATGCGAGGGTGGATGGGGACAGCGAGATAGCGAGAAAGAAAGACAGAGGACCCGTTATTAACCTTTACGACAATCAGTAGATGCTATTAATTAAGATTTCTTAATCTTACTTTACATTCTTGTACGTGCGAAGTTGACACGATTTTTTATGAATTTTTTCCCACTTTTTTGGCGACTTTTGGGGCGCAGCTGAAAAAAGTGAGTATTTTCTCCGTAGACAACAAACCAAAATAAATCTTCCTTTCAAATTTAACTCTTAACTATATATTCTTTTTTCATGTTTTTCACTGACCAATTTCTTTCAAATACGAACACTATGGGAAACGCGTTGCTAGTGTATCATTTTGTTATCAATTTTTTTTTTCATAAAGCAGACAGTTCGCTATGATGGGTGTTTTTGTTTTTGTAGAACAGTATTTTTTACGGTTGTACAGTTTGATACATTTATGCCAGGCGTGTGAAATTTCATTTTACTTCAATTTGCATTTTCAACCCTACTGTAAAATTTATAGCATTCGCCTTTTTTGAATTTTAAAAATAAATATAAGAACAGAAAGCAAATTAAATTTTCGACTGGCACGATCAATTTAATCTCAGTATGAAGATCTTGTTTTTTGATTACAAAGTTATTGCAAAGTTATTTTCAGGATGCATATTGTTTTTTTTGCAGTAGGGTTTATTCTATCACGTGTAAAACTCTAGTAGCAGCTGTAATTATCTTTTTCCTCGAACGTAGATAGGCAGTGTTGAATTTTTATTTCTTATACAGATTTCTATATGTTGCAATTTTTGTTACCGAACTTTACACGCGTTTCTTTTTTGTACATCGGATACTGGACTGTCCATGACACATGTATGCTGTTAATTTTGAGTAATTTTTTATGTCATTCGCCGCTTCTGTAAATATGCGGAATAGAAATTTTATTTATATCCACACATTTTTTTAATCACATTTCCGATTGAGCACAATTTTTCAATCTCTAATGATGACGACAATTTGTATGTTGCTTTGTTTTGGAGCACAGCTTTTTTATTCCTTTTTCCTAATCACTTGTAGATACATAATAAGTTTTTTAACACATCATGGACTTTCCAATAATGCCGCTCTTATCGTTCAGCCTTCTGCGTTTTTTATTCAAGACGTGATAGTATTCTCAAAAATGAGAGAAGATGAAACAAAAAAATTATTGGTATTCAAATGGAGGATATTTCAAGTTAGGGACGTAGAGTGTGCCGTAAACGTTTTTTGTCATCGTATAAACGTTTTAGTAATGAATTTTATGACTGATTGCTTTTTCTCTTTATTTCTTATTCTATCTTTCTTTTTCCTTTATATATTTTCAATTATTTGTTTTGAAAAAAAATTGAAAATAAACTCTTATTATTTATCC
Organism: Diplolepis rosae; assembly: GCA_030998225.1. NCBI lineage: Eukaryota > Metazoa > Arthropoda > Insecta > Hymenoptera > Diplolepididae > Diplolepis > Diplolepis rosae. The sequence goes on along the minus strand of JAPYXD010000710.1, from coordinate 16,935,087 downwards.
TACCGTTATTTATAATTTTATTAATTCTCTTTTTTGCAGCAACCACCCAATATGTTTGTCTACAGGTTGATAAGTCTAAACTGAACATAGTACTGAATTGATTCTACGTTCAATTTAAATAAAATCATTCTGTAGAAATCCTATTTTATTCTTTGTTCAAGAAACGTGGATCGTTGAAAATGAATTTTTATTTCTTATTTTACAGGCATTTTAAGTTTGACTTTTATTTTCAGAATGTTTTTCTTATTTTCAGCACAGAGATATGACGTTTAGCACTTTAATTTTTCCTGCCTTGTATGAATGAGTATGAGGGAGTGTATGATTGTGCGTATGAATAAAAAGGGCTAGGCTGAAAGAACCCAAACTAACATCGAGTTACGTTGCAGTGCCAGGAGATCCTCAGGAAGTCAGAGCTACACCCATCAATTCCACCTCGATCCATGTAGAATGGAAGCCACCGAAAATAAAAGATCAAAACGGCGTAATTCGAGGGTACCACATTCATGTACAGGAAATTAGTGAGAAGGTTCGTAAAAATTGGGTGATAAATTAAGTTTGTTGAATTGTCATCTTTTCTTATTGATTTCAACTCGAATTTACAGTGGCTTTCTTTAATTAGATAAATGATGGAATTTATTTGAATTTAGGATAAAGATCTACTCAGTGAACCGATACGAGTCAACGTTCAAGAGGCCAATATTTTGGAAGCTAATATTTCTGGTTTGCAACCGGATACAAAGTATACAGTGCAAGTGGCTGCTCTGACGAGGAAAGGAGATGGAAATCGTTCAGCTCCAGTTGAAATCAAGACTCCTGGTGGTGTTCCTCACAGACCTGAACTAACGATAAAGTATGCTTTAAAATATTATCAATTTAAGTTGAAAATTTCCAAATATAAAATTATAAATCCTAAAAGTGCAGTTTTTCTAATTATTTTTTTTTGTCAGAATTGCTCACGGGGATGACCCAACAACGTTAGAACTAAGTTGGAATGAACCCATGCAAACCTATGGGAAACTAATAAATTACAGAATCAGATATGGAATAAAGAACCAGAAACTGAAAGAAGCGATTGTCCCTGCTGATCAATTGAACTACAAAATTACTGATCTCAGTAAGCATAAAACAATTTTATCCACTGATTTTACTTATTCTTATTTTTTATAAGGTAATACGAACGTAAATTGCTTCTCCTAGTTGAACGAGGCGTAGATTACGAGTTCCGAGTTGCTGGGAAAAATCATATCGGATTCGGTCAAGAGGCTGTGCAATACTGGTCGAGTCCAGAAAGCGAACCAACGGGGCCACCTACAAAGTTATTCTACCACTTCCAAACACCAGATACAGTTTGTGTAACCTGGGAACCACCTCTAAAAGAACACAGGAACGGGCAAATCACTCGATATGATGTACAGTTTCATAAGAAGAATGACCATAGCACAATTATTGATAGAAACACAACAAATACCAGAGCTGTATTTACGAATCTTGAAGAGAATACGGAATACGTATTTCATGTGAGGGCACACACGAAGCGAGGAAGCGGTCCATTTTCTGAAAAAGTAACCATCATGACGGAAAAAGATATGGGCAGAGCACCAATGTCTGTGAAAGCTGTGGCTACTTCGGAATCTAGTGTAGAAGTTTGGTGGGAACCGGTTCCAAGTCGTGGCAAAATAATCGGTTACCAAATTTTTTATACCATGACAGCTGTTGAAGATTTAGACGAATGGAAACAAAAATCAGTCGGCTTGACCGAATCTGCAGATTTAGTGAATTTGGAAAAGTACGCGCAATACGCAGTCGCTGTAGCTGCTCAGTATAAAACGGGACTTGGTCGACTTAGCGATAAAGTCACCGTGAAGGTAAAACCTGAAGACGTGCCCTTGAATCTAAGAGCACCTGAAACATCGACACACTCGATGACTCTCTCCTGGACCCCACCCATAAGACTGAACCCTGACAATTACAAAGTTTCTTACGATGCTGTTAAAGTTTTTGTTGATTCCCTGGGACAAGGACGAACGCAAATTGTACCACGGAAAGAGGTATTGCTAGATCATCGAACGACCACAGTGACAATCGATGAACTGCAACCTTTTACGACGTATAATGTAAATGTTACTGCAATACCTCCAGATAGATCATACAGACCTCCAGCAAGAATAACTGTGACGACGCAAATGGCAGCTCCCAAACCTATGGTCAAACCTGACTTTTATGGCGTCCTTAATGATGAGATACAAGTTATTTTACCTTCAGCATCTGAAGAGTACGGACCGATTTCGCACTCTTATTTAGTCGTAGTACCTGAAGACACTTCATTAACAATTACTGAACCTGATGCTTTAACCGAAGATATGATTTCCGGTAAGGGTGTAAAAGACAGCGAAAATGCGCCTTATATCGCTGCAAAATTCCCACAAAGATCAACTCCATACACGTTCTATTTGGGGAATGGGGATACGTATGATGGATATGAAAATAAGAAATTAGATAAGAATAAAAGATACAGAGTTTTTGTACGAGCTGTCGTCGACACTCCAAGAAGGGTACGTAAATAATAACACAAGCTTGGATTTATTTTATTTTTTGAATATGATTAAATATTTTTGATGTATATTTTCCGCTAAATACAACCCGGTCACAAAGATCACTGTTTTATAAGGTTTCTGAAATAATTACGACTGAAATTTTCAAAGTATCTATGATTTTATTTTTATGTTATACTTTAATTTGAGACCTTTTTGAAATCTCTAGCATGTTGGGTTAATGCGTTTTAATTTTTTTAAACTGACCAAAAATGCGTAGTTTGTTGTTTCCATCAAAATTGAATACTTAAATTTTGAATTTATTTTCTCATATATAATATATATTTAATGTGCTTTATTGGATTGTTTACAGCATCTATATACTTCCTCACCATTTTCTGAGTACCTGTCTCTCAATATGAGAAAAGTTCCTCCTGGCGATCCTCCGCGGCGACCATCTAATGTAGATAACCCAGGCGAAGGAAACCCAGAAGTTTCTGTTAAAACAAGTGGTCAAGAACCAGGAATGGTGTGGGTTGTTGGTCCAATTATTGCAGCTTTAATGGTCTGCGTGTGCTTAGTGCTACTTTTTGTTATTAAACAGTAAGTCCAACTCTAGTTTAGAAAATTAAGTGTCAAGTTGTGATAAACAATAATTAACACATTAATTGTTTATTCCTCTTAGCCGGAGACAGCCGTGTAAAACTCCAGATCAAGCGGCTGTGACTCGTCCGTTAATGGCTGCCGATATAAGTTCAAATCCTGCACCTTCAGATCCAGTGGAGATGCGTCGTCTGAATTTTCAAACGCCTGGCATGATTTCACATCCTCCAATTCCCATAAGCGAACTAAGCAATCATATTGAACGCTTGAAGTCGAACGACAATCTGAAATTTAGTCAAGAATATGAGTCTATAGAGCCTGGTCAGCAATTCACATGGGATCATTCAAATATGGAAGTCAACACGTCCAAGAATCGTTATGCAAACGTGATTGCATACGATCACTCAAGAGTTATTCTTCAAACTATTGATGGAATACCTGGCTCGGATTATATTAACGCAAATTACTGTGATGGATATCGGAAGCAAAATGCCTACGTGGCGACGCAAGGACCTCTTCAAGAAACATTTGCTGACTTTTGGAGAATGTGTTGGGAACTGCGGTCAAGTACGATCGTCATGATGACAAAACTCGAAGAGAGAACGCGAATCAAATGTGATCAGTACTGGCCAACGAGAGGTGCCGAAACTTATGGGCAAATGACGGTGTCGATTAGTGATGTCCAGGAGCTAGCGACTTACTGTATTAGGACCTTCCAAGTTTGCAGAGCTGGATATTCGGAAAGGCGTGAAATCAAACAACTGCAGTTTACTGCCTGGCCGGATCACGGAGTTCCTGAACATCCCGCTCCATTCCTTCAGTTCCTTCGTAGAGTTAAAGCCCTCAATCCTCCTGACAGCGGTCCCTTGGTTGTTCACTGTAGTGCAGGAGTCGGACGGACTGGATGCTTCATAGTCATAGATTCCATGCTAGAAAGAATTAAGCACGAGAAGATGATTGACATTTATGGACATGTAACATGCCTTCGAGCACAGAGAAACTATATGGTTCAGACCGAGGACCAATACATTTTCATTCATGACGCCCTTCTGGAAGCTGTAATATGTGGCAACACCGAAGTACCAGCTAGGAACTTACATTCCCATATTCAAAAGCTCATGCAACCCGAGATAGATATAATCACAGGAATGGAGCTCGAGTTCAAAAAATTATCTAACATTAAGGCAGACTCGACGAGATTTATATCGGCAAATCTTCCCTGCAACAAGCACAAAAATCGATTAGTCCACATCTTGCCTTACGAATGTACCAGAGTATGTTTACAGCCGCAGCGAAATATCGAGGGATCTGATTATATTAATGCAAGTTTGATTGATGGATATCGTTACCGCAGTGCTTATATTGCCACTCAAGGTCCTCTCAAAGATACCACAGATGACTTTTGGCGAATGCTCTGGGAACACAACTCCACCATTGTTGTCATGCTCACTAAATTAAAGGAAATGGGTAGAGAAAAATGCCATCAGTATTGGCCGTCCGATCGATCTATTAGATATCAATGCTTTGTTGTAGACCCTATTGCTGAATACAATATGCCACAATACATTTTACGAGAGTTCAAAGTAACAGATGCGCGGGATGGAGCAAGTCGAACTGTAAGACAATTTCAATTTATTGACTGGCCTGAACAAGGAGTTCCTAAATCGGGTGATGGGTTTATCGATTTTATCGGTCAAGTTCATAAAACAAAGGAGCAGTTTGGTCAGGATGGTCCAATTACTGTACACTGTAGCGCCGGAGTTGGCAGAACTGGAGTTTTCATCACATTGAGCATCGTTTTGGAAAGAATGCAGTACGAGGGAGTAGTTGATATCTTCCAGACTGTTAGAATATTACGTACACAGCGTCCAGCGATGGTTCAAACTGAGGTAAAAAAAAATCTTCAAATGCCTGATTATTTCAAATCCCAAATTTAAATGTATTGTCTCTACAAATCTTGGAAGGATTTTTCTTGACTAGAGTATCCCATTGAATTAAATCATCTAATGTTAATATAATTTATATTACGACTAATGCATACAATATGACTTTAGAGAATTTTATTTTATTTATAGAATCACTACAACTAGCAACTAGTAAAATATTGTATGGAGCAGTCTATTAAAACATCGTAATCAAATTATATTAATTAATTTCAGGACCAATATCAGTTTTGCTATCGAGCTAGTCTGGAATATTTAGGTTCTTTCGATCACTACGCCAACTGACAAGCGGAAATTCGCGAGACTAGGGAGGTGCCAAGGGATCGAGGTGAAAGAAGAAACAGAGACATTGGAGAGAGAGCGAAAGTACGACGTGTTTAATTTCATAAGATATACAGCGTACGTTGAATCTTTACTTAATGAATGAACCAGTCATGAGGTGTAAGAAAACGTACAGTAGAATTAAGTTTTTCAAACCATAAATGTCGCTTATGGTTTCAATAAAGTGAGAAGTGATGCCTGCCGACCTTACGAAGAAAATATATGTATAGAACAAAACATAGAAGCTCTAAAAAGCAGCAGGATAATTATAATGTCTCCCAAAAGAAAGCTTGAAAACCGCGAACTCTTGTACAATCACTAAAGACAAAAGTGTTCACTTAACTCCCAGTGTCGTATTCGAAAATCTTTACTCAAATTCCAGGACTTTTAAAAGCATGTGAGTAATGAAAAAAATACCAATAGTTAAAAATTCTCCATCTCATTTGCGTGATTATGTTTGAAAAATTTTGGTAACAATAATTTAGATTGAATGATCTAGAAGAATGTGTGACATTCGGTCACATTAAACATATCTGACTATATATGCGTATTGTTAACTTCAATTTATACTTTTCTAATTTATACTTTTGGAGATCCTTTAACATCTATCTAGTTAGTCTTTTCAGAATAGAAAGACAAGCTTAAAAGTAGGACTTTTTCTCGTCCTGCTAACCCATTTATCACATAGGGCTTTCGCCAATTCATCTTATTTTAATAATATTTGAATTTGTGAAGAGTCTAAATTTTAAAAAATCTGCCCGCTTCGCTTTCGTATCTCAAATATTTTGGTTCAAAAATGGAATTTTTTATTTTTTTTGAAAACACAAAAAATGCGTTTATTTTCACAATTCAAAACGTAATGATTTGATAAAAATTTCGAAAGTTATTTTTCATATAAAACTAATACCGTTTCATTCATTATGAGAATGTAAAAATTCGACGTTCTTTAAAACTTTGAACCTTCAAATATTATTTTTTTAAGAGAAGGCAGCCCTAGCTCTTCGTGCCTCCTTCATGTACTGTTTCAGAAACAGAAATCATTGGCACTGATCAACACTAAATACTCAATTCAGACGTGTGCTTCCTTTAATAATGACTATCTAGATAAGCGAAAACATTACGCAATCTGTTAACATTTTGTATAATGCAGAAGCATGATATTCCTGTAGAAACGACTACCTGTTTTGGAAAAACAAAAATATTAAGAAACAATTCAAGAGCTTCGTATCAAAGCTCAAACCCAGCAAGCACTTTTACTTGTATTTTAGGTAAAGAGCTATTAAATAAATTTCAATGGTGAACTGTTGAAATCTGCGAGAAAAGACGTGAACCTTTCCACCGACAAGAAAATTGCCATACTGCCAAACTGACAATTGTAAATGCCATACCTAATGTGCACGATAGGGAACTTCTTAATACCTATTATTTTACTTAGAAAGTAAATAAAACTGTTGTAAGCTTAATTTAAGAGATGCCGTTAGGAATGTGAAGCGTGTGAATGATGACTGTAAGAAACAGGTGCCTGTGTGATTTGATATGTGTGATCAATAGTTTATACATATAGAGATAATGAATGTTAAATTCACGTATTGTTGATCTATGCCCTCGCAAATCGCATGTACAAAGTCGCACATTAATCTCTTCATGGTTCTGTTTTTTCATATATATTTCATTCTATATTTTTTCAAACTATTTTCTTCCTTTCTACTAGTGTACAAAAATTTTCCTAAATGATAGCGGAGTAATGAATACATTTGTGCCAAATAAATACCAGAGACATAAAAAATAGATGAATCTAAATAAATTTTGACTAATAGTGTAAGTGTTCGATATGCTGTAGCAAAACTTTGTACATTATTCTTCGGTCTGTAATGACAATAAGCTCGCGCTTATTTATGTCCTCCGATTTTACGAGTACATATATTATACATTTCTTTGATAACTATTCATAAAATGCGAAAGGTATAAACTGCCTCGACTGTGTATAGTGTCATAAGTATAATGTGACGAAAGCAATAAGCTTATTTTTTATTAGTTCTTGGTATTTGTTTGGCTGAAATTACACGAATATCCAACATTTTCCACTGTTTAGACTACTGGAGGTTCTAGAATGATTAATTATGTGGGATCCTATATAGTTTTCTATATTGAATTTTACACTTTATTTGGACCAGCAAATCATTAAGAAACCTAAATAGAAACCTAGATAAGAATCCGTATGATAAACTAACATACATATGGTATGTGTAAATAAATCGGTTCCTTTGGATTTTATAAAAGGGTAGCTGTGGTAACATAAAAAAAATTAAGAATTCACAGTATATTTGGTGATCAAGAATTTTCTCGATGTACATAAAACTCAACAATTATATCGAACTTTTTTTATTGTAAAAATAAAAAATACTGAAATGTGAAATAATTTTTTCACTATTTCGAACTCCAAAAACAGTTTACGATTTTCGAAAATTAATTCAGAAATCGATTTTTTTTGCTATATAAGTAGTCGATCAAATCGAATAAATATAAGTTGGATTCCATATAGGTTGAAGGTTCTCATGTTGATTCTCATGTGATGTTCTGGTCCAAATTTCATATACGATTTATTTAAGAAAATATGTGGGTTCCTACCAGGTCTATGTTCTTTCAATAGGATAAACTCTTATTTTTTCTTTTGCTTTGTATTACGATATTTAATTTAATGTATACTTAAAGTATTTTTAATTTCTTAATTTTTTCTACTGTTAAATCATTCCATTGTTTTTTTGAAACAATACTAGAGGGTCAGAAGTTTACAATTGTGTGTACATAAAAGCACCATCTGTCATTAACTGCATTATACATACATAAGAAATAATATATACATAGATATATATTATTATAAATATAATTATGAAGAGAGCAAACACTATTTAGTAGCATGTGAATATTCTCGATGCTGTCGATAAATAAGTACATTTTAATGATCTACCCACGACCCTGAATTTTACTTAAAAACGTTTAGATCGTTTTGCGTACTCGTTTTATACTTTGTAATGTCGTCTTTTTTATACATGTTTACAAACCAACTTGATTACTTTTTTTTTTTGACGATCGAGTTTTCAACTATTAATATAGAGTTTTAAATTTTACTCCATTGACTCGTTGCATTCACACTCGTCTATGTGACAGAAAATCGAAAATCACCAGGAATGATGAATTTATTTTATTTCTTTAATATTATTTTACACGAATTTAACTACGCGGCGGTAGTTTTTACTTGAACGGAACACTGTGTATGAATTATCATTGAGTACCTGTCAGAATAGTTAGTACATTCACAAATTTACTTTTTTTTTCTAAGCGAATCAAAATTGTAACTTACGTTTTTCATATTATTTTTGTATGTTTACTGACAATTCTGCCTGGTACTACATATGCAGTTGAAAACAAATTATTTTGTCTTTTAATAATTAGTGTTTAATATTTATATGATTTTTTAAAATTAGGTCATCGAACTTCAAAATTGTATATATGCGTATGAGATTTATAAACGCCAAAATGTATTTATTTGTATTTCGCTATTGAAAATTGTACTTCTCTGTTCGTATAATCTTAAGTTTTTGTGTCTCATGTTCAAAGTTTGTGAAAAATAAATCCCTTAAAACACACTTCATTTTTTAGTTCATTTATAATATTTTTTAAATTATAGTTCTTATTACAAACCTTAAAATTATTATTTGTTAAGTACATTAACTAAATCAGCCAAAATTATTGCTCTAATTTAGTTATTATTTTTCGCTTTTTATTTTTACATTTTCATCATATGAAAAGGTATTGGTTTTTTAATTTAAAAAAATATTGTATTATTAGAAGGCTGTTGACAAGAAAATTGTATTGTACATATAAAATATGTACCATCAGATGGCATTAATACCATAAAAATAATATTACCATTAATATCTATTCATTTTTTCGACTTTTGATTTTGTTTACAATATGTAATAATAAAAAATAATTCTGTATATTTAAAAAAAATGTATTTTCGTAGACTCACATTGCGGAGGCGTGCTTTATTATTTCCCTATCCTTAAAAAAGTCATCTCTCTATTGTATGTACAACTTAATTTAAGATAAATATGTTCATTTATAATTATTACATCGAGCAAAAAAATTATCACATTTGCACATTTTTAAATTATATTGGTCGGTTGTCTCGAATTAGTGGCTGGAGGAGTTTTTGTCATCATTGACGCCATCTGAAAATACAAGACATATTTTTTAAAATCCCAATATGATTACCGTAAAGGTGTTAAACTGACTAGAAAGCATATAAATTCTCGTCAAATATTGAAATAATTATTGTGTTGACCTACATTTTGAAAAACCTGTTGCTTGATGAAGTCGCTTGTTGCCGAGGATATGTTTTTATCGCCACCCATTTTACATTTGACGTAGCCATATAGATTCGCTCCATTCAGTACGAGAGCGATCACCGTGAGTAGCAGCCACTTGAATTTCAAACTCAAAAATGCCACTATGAAGAAAATTACCCATAGCATAGGACATAGTATTAAAGCTAGCCAAAATATACGAGCTTCAGTAGCGTTTATGCGATTCTGTTGGGCACCCTGAAACACAGGGCATATGGCAGACATTATGTTTAATAAATTTAACTTTTTATATTTTTTGATTAATTAAAATGAAGAGTTTTTAAGATCATTAGGAAAATAAGAGTAAATCAATTAAATTTAATCGGAGATATAATGTTTTTCACAGTAAACATAACTTCCTCAGCATAATAGCTTGAATATGATGCATTGTGAAATAATAATTCATCACGTATTTATATTTGCACAACTGACAACAACTTACAAAAATCATTTGATAAAATAGATGCAAATAATAAAAAAAAATCAACAAATAAAAATAGGAATTCGAAAACTGGAATTTAATTGATGAAATTGAAATAATTTAAACCTTTCTGGATTCGAAGACCCAATGACTTTTGCCATCATCGTCCACGTAATTCCACCATCTAAGCCCCACCATAAGTCTCCCTGTAATATTTTTGACAGTCCAGAAGTCCATAGAAAGGAGGAGAATGACTGCGACAAAACTAGCTATAAAACTATTTGAAAACCAGCCGCAAAGCATGTATACAACTACTGCCGTAACTCTGAATGCGAGATGGAACATGGTAACGTAGGGGTGCCTAAAATAATTTATTACAAGTTAAATCTCAGCTCAATCACAACACAAAAATTTTTAAAGTTTGCATATACTTGAGTTTATTCTGTGCCGCCTCGTCCTCCTCTCCAAATGCGATTGTATCGTCATCCATTAGTAATGGCACCTGAAAATCATAACATTTGGATAATTAAATTCAATAACATAACTATGAGATGGTAACGTGTATCTGTGTAGTAAAATATTACATTAGAATTTCACAAATATATTTAACTTGAAATCACGCAAGCTGTGCACTGTTAAGCAGAGATAAAACTGAAATAGGCAGATGGAGAAAAATAAATAACAATTATGACATTTAAAATATGTTTTCATTATATAAAAATATACCAATATTTCTAATTCGTATCTCACATCAGTAGTATTCCGTAATCAATCGATAATTGTATGAAGGTGAATGTTAATTAAGATAAGGCATGCTTAAAATTAAAAAATACCTTTCCAAGAAAATTTCACTCTCAAAACAAAAATATCGTTTGATGAAATATGACAAATTTTGAATTTAAGTATTTTTGAATATAAAATATATATTCAATAGATTTAATAACGTGACATATTGTCTTTGGAGATAAGCTACTGATAGTAAAAAACTTGAAGAAACCCATCCATGACTCAGAAAATCAATAAGTTGCGAGAACATAAGTTAGGTTACCTTTAACAGATTGATTTCCCCACTGAAGAAAGCATTTCTATCGAAAGTGAAATTCAAGTAATACCCATTATTATAATTTTCAAATGATTAAATATAGAAAATTCATTTAGAAAGTGAACTAAATTTTAAAAGATCCTTAATCCCGTCAAAAAATGCGCATACATACACGTCACATGCAATAATGAACAGCAGGTTTCCAAATCGAAGAAAAAAGCTAAAAATATTTATAGCTTTTACAGTATGAACGCCAGATGTCAGAATGCCTTGTAATTGCAATAAAAAGGTACAAATTAGTAAAAACTCGCACAATTAATCACACAAAACACGGGACACCTACCGAAGCAGACGCCATCTTTAAAACGTCAGGCACGTCAGTGGTTTCGGTTTGCTGGTTTAGTGTTAGAGTGGTTAGAGTTTACAGCGCCACGTCACGCACGTCACAGATTTTGAGGTTAAATTATCAGATGTTCTTATATTTTTGCATGCGTATGCAGCTTGACTTGACCGTATTGGTATTGACCCATGAGTATTGACCGACTCACAAGTTTACAGCAGCTGCACGTGCAATAAGGAATAATATTTTTTCTGTAAACTCATTTTGATATGCCTGAAATGAAATTAAATTAGAGGCAGCAACTTGAAACAAGCCTCAATTTGTCGTTATAATCGCGTTCGTAAATTTCTACAATGGCAAATATACAGATAACGAAAGACTCGAAACAAGTGTGCGTGGCGTTATATGCATTGTAATTAAATTGGAAACCCCATCATCAGGTGGAAGTTCGTGTGGAGTTTAGTGTTATTGAATTTTAGATTTAAATTAATTTTTGTTCATTTTTACAAAAATGTCAATTATTGACTCTCTAAAAACACGTGCGTTTCAAAAGAAGTTTGAATACAAGTAAATGACGTGTAATGTGTCTGAATGATAATAGTCGTTAAGATTATGTATCTTGTTAAGAATACCCGGTTCTGATTAATGAAGTAAATTTAGCATTCGCGTATGTAAATCAAAAGTAGCGAAAGGGGTATGGCAAAAAAATGCTATAGCTAAACTACAGCTGTCCATCGAAATTTTTGTCAGGTGCCGGGCTGTCGTTATTAGTGAAGTGTATAGTGGTTGAGTGCCATTAATTGTGATGGTGATATGGTGGTGGCAGTAGAGATAAGGGGGACTGAGTGCATGCTAAAGCAATTTCGCGAAGCAGTTCTTTTCATTTCGCATTGACAGAGGGCTAACAGCAACTCCAGGAAATTATTTCTTAAAGACGAACACCATGCTGAAGGGATATTCACCGATAACTCAAACCCTATTGGGAACCATGTTCACTTGGGGTTTCACCGCGGCTGGCGCTGCCTTGGTTATCTTCATTAGAGGAAAACAAGTGAGTTTTGATTTACGGTTTTTAAATACATCACCCTTTTTAATTTCATAATCGAAAGAGTAGTCATTATTTCTGAACATATATTTAATCTTATCGAAAATATTCTAAAAGTGCACCTAACCTATTTTGCGTGCCGCTACCCTCTTTGTTTACGCGCGAAATTCTGATAATACACTTGGAAATATTTTATTATGTGAAAATAATAGGACTCAATGTCGATATACTTTTAAATAGATTGTATTTTATTTTATCACTTTTATTTTCTTAGTAACTTTATATAAAAGTCTATGTAATTTTGGAGCACGAAAAATAATTTTATTGTATGTATGGCATGCGATAAGTAATGTAATTGCCAAACATTTGATGAATTAATATGATTAATTTTTACTAATACGCAAATTAATAATGTAGTTCACACCTTCTCATAAGAGATCATGTAATAAAGAAAATAGGACATGTACATACAGTTTTGAATGTTTATTGAACGATGACAACAAAATTTTTTCCATAAAAAAATTATTATATTTATATTTAGGGCCCTTCAAATATACAATCGTTCATTAACAATACACTATTTTTTAACTTTCTGGACAAAAAACTAATCATTTAGTTTAAAAAAAAAGCTTTCCATCGTTCAATGAACGTTCAAAACTGTAAGTACATAAATAGGACCCACTGCTTTTAATGTACTTACAGTTTTGAACGATGACAAAATTTTTTATTCCATTAAAATATAATTCAGAGCAGTCGACCGGCAATCGAAAGACCTGGGCTCGAATCCCAGCGCAGTCGAAAGCGTCATTTTTTCCACAGAAAGATTTTCAAATTCTTTAAATATTAATTATTATATTTATATTTAGGGCCCTTCAAATATACAATCGTTCATGAACAATACACTAATTTTTAATTTTCTGGACCAAAAACTAATCATTTAGTTTAACAAAAAAAAAATTCCATCGTTCAATGAACGTTCAAAACTGTAAGGACATCTGCTTTTATCAGAAAAATTTTGTTCTGGGGATTGAGATAATGAACTTGAATGAATGTAAACAGATTGTATCTCTTCAATTGCATCAGAAATAAAGTAAATAATTACATTATTCTGATCAAAATAGTACTTTTCGTTTAAAACATAGATTATGAAGTTTCTTTACTTTAATTAGAGTGAAAAATAAAGAACCAAGTTGAATTGGAAAAATCAGCTATTTAGAATTGAAAAGAACAAAATAATTAATTCCTACCTTAAATATACAGCTGTATACATTAAGATAAGGATACTATTAAATCAATAGTATGCGTCTTTGTGCTCTTCCAAAAAAGTGACTTTTATATACTTTTATATGAATTTTTCACCTAATAATTATGATCTATTTGTTCGGAATTTATTTGAAATATTTATTGACTGGGAATAAATGAAATTGCTCAATTTTTAGTAGATTATTACATTCAATGACATAATGTGTAATCTCTTTATTCATGCAAAGTTATTGCTGTTTCCAATAACAATCTTTAATTTTATAAAGATATAGAGTGGGCATGTCAATGTAATTAATTATAAAGTTGTATGCCTTGACACTATTATTAATTAAAGCTTATGAAACTTACTTTTAGTTTATTCGTTTAAAATTGTATCAAATTAATAATTGAACGATGAAAAAACTTTTTTTTTCAAAACGAAATGTTTTATTATATCTTTTTTAGGGTCCATCAAATACACAATATGTCAGGAAATTTATTTTTACAAAGTATTCCTTTAAAATTTAAATAATGTGATATCATATTTAAAATACTCTAAGCAAAAAGTGTTTATCTCGAGAATGGATAGATATTTGAGGGAATTTAATTTAATACTTCGTTTTCTATTCATTGAAACGAGTGGAACCTTGATTTATACTTATTGCACTGAATATTAAGATAGAAAAAGTAACCTTGCTGACGAAAAATATGTTAAACTTTTGATTTTTATAGATTATAAGAAAAATGTTATACTAGTTCATGCCACTGATATTTACGCATTAATAAGCTTAAATAGTTATATAAAAACAGAATAATAATACAATAGATAGTATTTTAATTTTCTTCAAACTAATTTCTGTGTCATTTTAGCCACTTTTTAAAATCTTGTTTCTTACGATTTCTATTTATTGATAACAGGTATGATTCAATGTTTGCTTTCGAATGAATCCTTGACATTTGTGACATTTCAATTTTTTTCCAAACTGACTTGACAAGTAAATTTTGTGCCCTGTTTCGTATTCAGGGAACAAAAATGCAGCTCTGTATGTTCATTAACAATGCCTAATGCAAAATTCCTTGTAAAAATAATCATAACAGAATTAAGTATGAAAAAGACAATTATTCATACATTTTTTGTTTGATTTCAGCGAAAACTTTTGGATAGCAGTCTTGGATTCGCTGCTGGTGTGATGATGGCAGCAAGTTATTGGTCCCTATTGGCACCTGCAATTGAAATGGCAAAGGAGAGCAAAATTTATGGAACTGAAGGAGAATACGCGTTTGCTCCTGTGGGATTCGGGTTTCTCTTAGGCGCCGCTTTTGTGTATGGAACGGACGTGTTGATTTCTGCCCTAGGCATTCAGTCCCCCAATGTGCTTTTAGCTATGCAGTCAGTCGGTACGAAACAAAGAAGCAAGACTCTTGCAAAACTAAAGAGTGACGAGGACTTAGACAATAATCAACTAGTTAGTGACAATCAAATTTCTGGCCGCAATATGTACTCACATATCGAGTCGACCACGATCGATGGTATTGCAATATATTTTTTTGTAAAATCTTCTTCTGTAGGCTTGAAAAATGGAATCAGTTTACAGAACGTCGGTATACACTCGCCCCTCTTTGATTTACTGCAACTGACAGACTAGGAATAACCATTGTTAGACTGTTCTCTTTATGAGTTTTAGTCAATTTTGTTTTCGAAATAAGACGCATTACCTAGATGATTTGATTTTATCATTTAATTTTATTTTATCACTTTACAAGGAGCGTTCATTTCTTGAAGGTCTGTCACTCCAATGAAAGCAGTTTGATTGATTTTGATGTACAATAACATAAATTTTCACATTAGTTAGCTGGTTGACGGGATTGATCCTTGTAGTTTCAATGTAATGCACGCATAACATCGTCCTCCTGTTTAATTATGACGCTTGATTATGTTGATATGATTATCCTAATAATTGCATTTAAAAACTTGTTTGGCTTAAAATACATATAAATTTGGAAAAATTGTGCAAACAGTTTTTAAAATGTTGAAATAAAAAATACTTATAATTCAACAGTAGAATGCTTTATAAAATTAAAATCAGATCACTGAATGGTGCCCTTCAGCTATGTTAACAAATTAATTCCATGTATAAATAATTCTTTTAGCAGACAATACTTATATCGCTCTACTATCAAAAAGTCATGCATTTACTGATCTTATTAGTCATGCCTGCAGATAAAATTGCTTACTTTTACTAATATAAAGTTCAGACTTAATTTCTAGAAATTTCAGTAAAAAGATTTTGCGCATGTGTAGTAAGTACGCTTTGATGAGAAAAAATCTCATTAGATACTAATGAAGAATTTAAAATTATTAAGCAATCTATTTTAAATATTTTCAGGCTTTTATGAACAGAGCACTAGGAGACGACCTGCCGGTAGCATTCAGAGACCTTCTGAAGTTGAAGACATTGGAACTTTATATGAAGATCCCGGAAATGAGTTAAAAAACAATCAGTGGAGAAGGATATTACTACTAGTAATTGCAATAACTGTAAGTTGTCTATCTTAATAGATTTAATTAGAATAATATTTCAAGAACAATGCTCTTCCTGAAAGTTAATTTATAATAGTAATGATTCCTTACCAACTCTAAAATGAGTAAAGTTTAAACACTCTGATAATTAAAAAATTTAAAAAAAATTTTCGAGATTTTTGACTAGGATTCTGTCGATTAGTTAACAATTAGTTGTTCGTATTTAGGTACATAACATTCCTGAGGGCCTTGCCGTTGGTGTTGGATTCGCAGCAGTAGGAAGCAGCGCGTCAGCAACTTTCGAAAACGCGAGGTAAGAAATTGAGATTTACTACGATGAATAAAAAAAAATCATTGTTAATTTTCATAAAAACAAATTGAAACTTCGATTTGGGAGTAATAGAAAACATGCACAGTAAAAAGGGTATAAGTGATTTTAAATGGACCTATATAGGTTGACACAAAACTAGCATTGGCCCACATTCAATGGTCTATGTTTGATGTTGATCATCAGAGTTTTCATTCAAAATTGAAATATGTAAAGTGTGATAAAAGTGTTCGTCTAATTTATTTTCAACTTGTAATACAGTAAGTATATGAAAAATTAACATTTCGTATTTGTACTAAATGTTGCTAATATCTTGAACAATTATTCATTAAATATTAGACTTGAAATTCACTGTATTCATGATAGATACTAGAAATTGCATTATTTGATTACAGAATACATATAAGATGGAAAAGTGATCCATGTGACCACGACATTCAAGAGCTGGAATTTAGATATGTGAATCTACTGCTCACATTTTAAGGGTAAAATGTCAAGAGAAGCTAACTAACATTTCCATAATTTCACAAGAGAGACATTGTCCTAAAATCTATTTAGCTATTCAAACAAACAAATTTGGCATCAAAATATTCAATTTCTGAATAGAATCGAATAAAATTTACCTCAATATTTTCGATTAGCCTCTTTTACAAAAATTGCATGATTTCATTTCATAATCTCTTCACAACAATTATTTCTGTATTTTATACACTAAGCTGTAATATCTACAACTTTCCGGTCTAAAATCTCTGATATTTAAGTTTGATATGTTGCATATTCAAGTTTGGTACCTTAAACATTCAAATTTAGTATTTTAGATGTTTATCTTTGATACCTTGCATTCTCAACATCAATATCCAAGATACTAAATTTGCTTAAATAAGTAATTTACTTGTCATCTTACTATCGGTAATATTATTAAACAAACTGATATTCTTGAGAATTTTAGAACTCTACTGCAGTATCGGCAGTTTAAGCTTTGGATTTGTCCATATTCCACAAGATGGTAGCAGTGAGCACTTCTACAGAGCTCTTGCATCATCTGAGTGGTAGGAAGTGCTCATGAATGAGTTCCATGGTGGTCGCAAGCGGCGGCTACCCGGAGGCAAAGTTTATTGGCTGCGGTTGGCTGCGGGGGAGGAGCAGGGGGCACGTGTGGCCCTGGAATCCAACGAGCCCTAGGCGCCGCGCATTCCATCCCCCCACCAGCCGTTCACCAGGCCTATCTTCAAACTTGCTTTCTTTAGCGCGTATTTAATTTTCAAGCACGACAATACTCAAACCTGGATTCTATGAAATCAACTCAAGATTTTCTTAATCTTCTGGGTATTTAAATATACCATAATTGTGAAGAAAATTTTTTCAAATCTATCGTTGAAATATTATATTGAGCTAGAATTACAATTAAGGTAGAGCCCCAAATTCAATTTTCTTTTAATGTACCTAGCAAACAAAAAGTGATAGGCTAAAATCGCTGTGAATTGCGTATTTTAAAATTGCAGATTCTATATATTTTCGTTTGTGTTGTGGGAATTTGAATTGGTGGACTTTTTCAATCGTCAATTTGGTCCCAAACCGATTTAATCATTACTTTGTTGAATTGTTTTTACGCTTCTTCCATTTGCAACAATTTGTTTTACTGATGTTAATCGTAATTTCACAATTGAGATGAAAAATTCACGAAACGTATCTTCACGATTCAAATTTTATGGACTGTGTCACTTGATCGTAATACTACGATTCAACGTCATTGAAAAAATTTCTACGATTGCAAAGTCCTAAACGCAATTCAACAATGTTTCGATGCAATCGTTTTAAAATAGAAGTGCAGAAATTTCAATCAATCGTTGCTTTTTTCCTGGGTATATTGTGAAAATTTGAGGATAATTTGGGTATCATAGGAAGATTTGTAACTACTTTAAGTTTTGATTGGTTTGTGTAGAATGATTTTTGTACTACTGTTTAAATTCGTAATAAAAGAAGGTTGATAATGCCCTGAGGATTATTTAAGAAATAAGGGCCGTAGTTAACACTCCGTCCAACTGGTTCCTGTGGCGCCACCTTAGTCTAGACGCATATCTGATGGTGCGATTCTGGGAAGTGGCCCTTCTTTCTTCTGCTTTATTGTGGCCAAAGATCCAAGGTAGAACGACCCAACTTCCATCTGAAAGGTGAACTCCACTTTTTCCATCAAAGTAAACGAGTCCATAACCAATTGTATTCTTCAATACCGTTCTCACGGAAATATATAATTTGATGAAATCCTTTCAATTTCAGATTTTCTTGATTCATTTCCATTATGCTAGAGAATAATAACTGGAAATAGTAAAGCTGCTGATAGGTTCGTACCAATGATTGTTAATGTACTTTTTAGAAAAAAAAAAATCTTAAAATAATTTTTTCTCAACAGAGAGCCACCCCAGAAAGTAAATAACCCTCGACGACATGAACGTGCTGGCACGTAGCCTGTTTGTTTTTTATTTGATTCAGGAATGTGTGACAGCATAGAAAGCTTCTGGCGCACACTGCTGCAGCAGTTAAGTAGATGTGGGTATGTAATACGCGTTGCAGAGGTGCGTGTGTATATAGAAGCAGACTCTTCACACAAAGGGAATCACACCATCGTACTAATGTCACGGGGCCCCGAGCTTCTACCTATAGAGCGCCTGCTCACGTTGTTTGAGCGGAGTTCTGCTTGAGCAATCGAACCTAACTCAACTTCAGATGAGCCGCCTTGGTCCAGCATTCCATCGCATTCAAATGACCCGAGGTTCGCTGAAGTTTGGTTCACCGGTTTCAGGAGGCTATTAAAAATCCTGAGAATGAATGGGCTGCGTTGCCTCTCGCGATAATTAAGAAATATCGAGTGGATTTAAACCTCTCGCCATGGCTTGAGATTACAATCCTTCGCTGGCCAGTGATCTGAAGCGGGTATTTAAGTACCTGCAAGTCATGTGACGAGTCCGATCATTGCTATTTTATCTGACTTATGTTTTCTCGACAATACAGAAAAATCTCTGTCTTTATAAAACATGGCATTGATTTGATACTGAATTCAGATTCTTTATGAAGTTTCTTAGAAATTTCCAATTTTTCTGCATAAACTATAAGATGCGACACTTTCAAAATTACAGTATTTAGTTCTAGTTAGTATGTCATAGATTATTAATATCCGAGTCCTAGATAAGAAGCTTTTTATAGTCGCGGAATTTGAAGCCCTTGAGGTTCTTTGCTTTTATCCCCTTGAACTGGCAAGCCCTCGGTTACTTACTTTTAGAAGGTTGAGTAAGTTCTAATTCAATTTTGTTGAATAAAACTAACGAATTAGGTATCAGGGATCTCAGTCAGTCTCATAGCTCCCTTTAATATTGTTTAAAAATGTCTGAATTTGATCAGAATTTGTCAATATATCGTTTTCAAGTAGAAGCTGTTTTGAATAGCATGTTTAAGAATTCTAATTAATCGGTTTCACCGATGAATAGCATGGTTGTCTGAATTTAATAAGGAAATGGTTGTTATAACTCACAACCAATTAAGCCGTTATCTTTATAAATAAGGTTCCTGTATTATATTTTACGAACTTGTTGATTTTAGCGTCCTGCATTACAGCAAGGGTGCTTTTGTTTTCCCCTAAATAAAAATAAATTTTAAACGGATTCATATTAAACCACTTTTAAACTGCTGAATAATATCTAGCTTTTATGATTTTTATTAAATTTCCAGAGAAAATTCTAAATCTGTCAAAAACAAACTATTTAGCTCCTATTAAACTTTATGGCCTTCTTTTTTCGTAGTACTCGAGTCATCTTGAGCGCATCCTTCCACTTTTCTTTTTTTCCTTTTCCTTAAAATCTCAACTCTAAATACAATAGCAAAAAGTATACCCTCCACTTTCATCTCATACTTTCGGTTTCAAGTCATAACCAAACTTCAGTTGCATAGATAACTTTATAGTAAACAGTGGGTTATGTCAAAATATGTGTGTATGGCCAGGAAACGCGAAAGGAAAAATTTTTAAAAATTGTCTGAGGATATTACAGTCCCTCAGTTTGTAACTATGGCATATTACATTACATAAGGTCAGTTCATTTTATTTTCAAATTCCAAATGTTGATGAGATTGAAAAGTTTAGATATCCCTTTGTCAGAATACATGGGTTCATTTCATAAAACTAATATTTGAATACTGGCATTCTTATTAGAAATTGATTTATAATTTACGTTTATATTGCAAGTTTATTCGCTACATTTCAATTTTTTACTCTAAATTTTTTTTCCGCGTTTCTATCAGAAGTTGTTATTATTTAAAAAAATATTTGAACACTACACTGTTAGAGATGTTCAGAAATTTTTTTTTTTATATATTATTATATTTAATATCTATGTATGTATACTATATGGTGACGTAAAATTTGATGATACTGTCTGGGTCGGAGTCGGCCTGAATCTGATGCTTGTCGGTGAGATTTGACTGATTCAAGTAGCTAAAAAGAGGTTACTATGGATGGGTCAAGTTTCACTGATTACTTCAGTGAAAATCAACTGATTTAGCGGTGCAAAATAATTTTCGCTGATTCAGTCGGTGAAAATTGACTGTTTTAACGGTGGAAGGGTTTTTTCACTGGTTAATCAATGAACAGGCAAATCGCTGATTCGATCGTTGGAAATTTGACTGATTCCAATTTAGAGAGTGTTAACGACGTTTTTGAGTAAAGGTATCTTGAAATTAGGAAAAAATGTACTGAATTTTCTAAAATTTATCATAAAATTGCTTAACTGTAACTGAGTTTGTAACTGAGTAACTGTAACTGTAGCTGCATTAAACTTCAGTTACCAAAACGTAAAATTATTCCTATTACAAGTTTCAGTATTTCCAGAGAAACATATACAGAATATTGAACACTTTGTAACTGAAAATTAAAAATTGTTTTTCATAAATTTACTAAAAAGTAACAGAATTTTCTGAAATTCTGTCTAAATTTTGGGAGGCTGTAGCTGAATAAAACTCCAGTCAAATGTTCTGGGAAATTGCGGTAGAAATTTCTAACAGTGTAGAATCCGTATTAGCAATTCTAAGCTAATTTTCATAAATAATCCTTTGTAATTTTATACTATATATGTACTTGCATCTATATCTTCAGTAGCATTTAGACACAAATATATACTAGTTTTTTAGTTGATTTATCTTAGAGTTATGTGCTACAATTTTATTGTTATTCCTAAGGAAGTTTTTAGGTAATTTATCGATGTTTTCTATACAATGTTATGTACATTTTCTCACGATATCTTACATTTTTCACATTACCAAAGTTTATTCCAGAATAGGGCTCATATGTGCAATATTTTATCCAATTAAATCGTAACATGTTCCTATACATGTTCATTATTTTATTGACCCACAGTAATAATTCTATGCTAGTTAATTCGGCATGGAGTCAGTTCTGATACTAATTTTTTATGTGATAAAAGACATAAAAATTAGAAAAGGCAAAAGTTTCGGCCACAAATGGGGGCCCTATTCAGCTCCAACACCAAAAAAACTCAAAAACAAAATAATTAGTTGTATCTGCATGTTTTTAGCTGGTAAGTTTTTAGACTTTACCATTCTCAAGTGAATGGAAATTGGTTGGCACTGAATAGGGCCCCCATTTGTGGCCGAAACGTTTGCCTTTTATAATTTTTATGTCTTTTATCACATACAAAATTAGTATCAGAACTGACCCCATACCAAATTAACTAGCACAGGAAAATTTCATCCAATATTTTGATATTTTAGAAATAAAGATCACTGATGAGGACTCCGATTACAGTTGAAACGTTTGAAAGTATGTAACTTCCTGAGTTATCATTTCTGGACCCTAAAGCCAATTATTAACAACAACATCGTATGGAATTATTATTAATACAACAAAAGTTTTCTTGGCTTTTGAACGTGTATGCAATTGAGTTCTAGGTTTGCGAATGTTTAGAAGAGTGCAAAAATGCGAATGACTTGGCAACATGGTTAGTGATATGGGTTATCATTAACCGTTACTCGCACAGTTAAAAGTAACATCGTCGTGGTCTATCGCGTCAGCTGCTTCCTTTTCCTCCTCTCCACGTGTCTTTGGCATTCCTTGATGTAATGTAACCGGACACCTCTCTCTCCATCGTTCCAATGTAACATAATGTCTTGAATGAGTTGTTTTGCTCAGAAGAGAAAAAATGAATTACTAGTTTATCTAGTTCTTCGAATTACAATTTTTTCCTAGCTAAAGATTTAGTCTAAGAAGGTAGGCCACTTTACCTCGTGAAACTTTATATCTTGTATACAGGTGCAGCGTTCCTCGTCGTCCTTCGCTTCTTGCGATAGGAAATACCTCCTTGCTCATTCAAGTCAAGAACCAATCGGTAAATTTCTAGCGGATATCCAGTCAACCGTTGACACGACTGTTCTTTCGTGCAATGGCTATATGTAATGTAGAGCCCTCGCTTGCGATCTATTTCTAAAATAGCGCACATTGACTCACGTTGATTGTCCGATGCTTTATGACCTAACTGAGCGACACCTGAATACTATTCTTGCACTTTATAAATAAACTCAGTTTAACGTTGTTTTGAATTTTCATACATACCTTTCACTGCATTATCATTGTGAACACCTTTTTGCATTCTTCAGAGCTGAGATCATGTTTCAATCCAATCCTTGCAAATTGACTCCAGAATGTTTGAATTGAAGTGCATTTTCAGTAGCTTAGTACGATGAATATATTACTTATATTATGAGAACATTCTATTCAACGCGATTTCTGACTGAGAATTAAATAATATGCAAAGAAGCATTTAAGGTTTTTAAATGTAGATCCTTTAGATCGAAAAATATTAAAATAATTAATAATCTTTTTTTAAATTGCAGGTATTCATTGTTTTCTTGAATAAAAGGTCCTCGAATATGGAGTACTGGTTTTTGAGAACATTATTACCCTCGATTCGAATGATTTTCATTATTTCTTGAGCTGATTAAAAGAGTAAGGATATGGTCAGTGAGAAGGTATCATTGACAAAAATGAAACTAGCTTTTTGTAGTTCAACAAAAGCAAACGATAAATTGTCGGTTTGAAAGTAAGGTCGTGGTTTTACAAAGTTTAGCAGTTATGAATGAACCGACGTTTACTGGAGGAGATAACCTTTGACTTCACTCTTTCAAACCAAGTCCTTCTTCATATCTGAATACGTAAGCATAGGCCGCGACATTGATTCACTCCGGTTGGCATTCTAAACAAACAAATTATAAAAATAGTTTGCTCTTCTCAGTTTATCATTATAATTTTAATTAGAAATTTTTAACCAGAAGAAATATCACGCTGCTTGATTTAATAAAAATGTAAATCATTAAGTGTGTAGATATTTAATCATTTTTGTTACAAGATTCGAAAGTTTAATGTTTTTTTTTGTAGATATGTTGTTACCGGTATTATAAAATTTAATATTTTTTGTTCCTTAAGAAATTAAATTCAATTTTTTATTTAACTTATCTTTTACATTTATTAGATCTGACGAACAAGTTTTCTTAATTTTTATGGTTTCATTTGATGGATAAGCACATAAAAGGATTTTCTTAGTTCGAATTATAGTCTAAAACAATAAATTCTTCGTGAATAAATACAGTGTCTACTGCATTTACGATAAAAATCAATTATAAGTATAATTTATTTTGTATTTTGTAAAACTAATTCTTGTTACGTCACAAAATCTACAGAAATTACATAGCTTACATCGTTTCTAGAATATGCTTCCAGCAACCTTGTCACTAGCACTTGAATTACGTATGCATAACTCATACATGAATTATTTTTTCTAGATTTTTATGTCGAATGATGAGTCATCGCTCACTTATGGTCAGACTCAGTTACAGTTCAACTAGCCACCTATGGTTGAGATCATCGGTTCAGATAGAGATCATTGAATCATTTCTTCAATTATTGAGATTACATAACAATTTACAATCGTGAGAGTAGTTTGACCCATGATGGAAGTAAAAATATGAGAAGCACATGTTTCCAAACCTTATTCTGTATTGGCAGAACTGGCAACTGAATAGTGCCAACAAATTTCCTTAGCTTAATCAATTTCCTAATAAATTATCTTGAAATACCAGAATATTGAAGGTTTGTATACTATAACACAATGGCACGATATTATGAATGAACTATCGATCTTACGAAATCTACTACGTCAGCAGTAAAATGCTACACAGCTTTGATCATAAGCAAGATATCTTGCGAGATAAGCTGGCATGATAACTTTTAAAAGGCAATCTGGTTCATTGCAAATAAAGCTGGCACATAAGATCATAAGTGAACTATCAGTTTCTTTAATTCATGAAAAGAAATGTTAATGGAAATGATTGTTGTGAAATTGGTCACTGATTGAGTGACTCGTGTTCTTTCCAAGAAAAAGGAGTTCGCTGGCCAAGCGGACTTCGAGTTCCGTTCTGAACGAGAAAGAATCATGAATGAACGTTTAATAGTTCTGAGGCGGTAATTGCAGAGGCGGTTCTATTGCACAGGTAGAAGGCGAGGTCAAGAAACATTGGTAGGTAAGGGCGCTGCATAGAAACGCGATGTGCGCCAGTCTTCACGAGCTCAGCACTCGGTGCAGAGTAAATGCTCAAGGAGACCAAGTACTGAGTCACTGGAAGTTATGCGGATTTCTCCTAGAATCTGGGTCTGCCTTTTTCCCGCTTCAGTTTTTCTGCATTTCGCAGGAACCGACTATGTAAATGCTAAAGATATACTTGTTTAGCCTTCAGGCTAAATCTTTACCTATTTCGTTGATCACTTTCCACAGTTCTTTCAAGTACCAGTAAGTCTAAATTCAAACTAATGATGTTTCACCTGACAAATATTAATTGTCTTGTTCTATAATTATCTCTTGTTATTATGTTCCTGAGTAATAAATGCCTCTTCACTTGCAGGTTTTTCATCGATAATTATGTTATTGCTTGGACATCTTCCGTAATACAACTTCAAGGACATAAAGTTCAAGCCTCATATGAAACTTGGTCCTGAATCCTGCAGCATCCGATCTTCGGCTTTTTTCGCCTTTTGGTATCTGAGACCGTTCTTAGGCTGGAATTGGGCGTTAATACCTGGACTCTTCGGAGGCAGATTTCGTTCATAATGGGTGCGAGGAACTTATTTGTATACACACGCTCGAACCAGGAGAAGCAACGAGGATGAGAAGTGTGAGAGAGAGAAGAAAAGATAGTGAGGAGGAACGTGTATAAAAAGAAAGGAACTGTGGGGATCTGGCTTGGTGTGGCACGTAGATGAGGTGGTGCTATGTTAAACATGGCGCCGGACAAAGCTTCCGACGAAACCATCTCATTTCAGCGCTATCCTTTCGTCTGCCTTATTATATATACCGACCGACCGTTGCCTCGCCACACCATAGTCCTGTAACATCCTCTTCGTCTCCCGTCCGGCTTCTCTTCTTCTCTAGTATTCTACTGTCTCCTTCTTACTGAGGCATTATAACACTCGATTCAGCGGGAGAGCACTTTTCTCGACGAGTCGATTCCACTAGGTCTCTCGATCCTTTCTTTTTATCGCATTCCAGCTCCTCGGTAATATCTAATTAATGATCACAGTACAAGAAGAAATGTTCTACTGAATAAGTATTAAAGGCTTTAGATTCTGTGGAAAGAATTAAAATTAAAAGATGTTATTTTTCCCCCAATGCTAAAGGAAAAACTGATACTATTCGATTATTGAGATTTATTGATTCGAGAATCTAACATTTCACTGTAGAAAAAACTTTAGCTTACTAATGATACAGTTATCGACTTTGCTTCTGCTAACCAAAATTATTCCGCCCACAGTGACGTAGCCTCGCATATTATATATTGAAAGACCCATTTCAATGTTTCTCATAAAAGGAAACAGAAACGAAAGATACTTCTATTTGCAATGCTTTCGAGTTCACTGAGTAGAAATAGTAAGGCAAGTGGGTGGTAAATATGTTCATGCACGCGATTCTCACATTCTGTACGTACACAACCTTGCTAAAAACATTGTCTAACGAGATTATAGACATGACCAAGAGTGGAGAAATGTATCCAGAATTCTAGATATGGGCTAGAAGATAAGCGTAGGAATGCGAATCGGTAGCTTTACTTGCTACAGTGAATGTACAAGGAATCTCAAGAGATAAAAGTGTAGCTAGTTCAACAGGAATTTTACTGATGCAGATCTTGGTAGTTTGCATCTCCGCGTATTGCAACAATAAGAGCTTATGTAGATCAATTTAAGTGATTCGATTCGATGGATATCAATCGACCTATTAATCAAACTCATCGTGATATGTCAAGGTCGACAAAATTGGAATTCAGTGATACCATAGCTATGTAAGAAATGATTCTCGAAAGGATGTGAATCAGTTCTTCACCTTGAGTTATTCATTCGATTTGTTATGTAGATTCAGTCGTGATTTGATGAAAAATAAATGGTTTCTATGTTACACAACGGTGTTCAATTCAAATTGAATTCTGGCGACTCCAGAAAAAACATGCGTCAACTTCTCATTTTCCCGGATCTCTTTCAAACATCACTCGTCTGGACGCGAATGGTGGCTCCTTCCGATTGCCTCATTATTCTCCGAAGTATGATTATAACGATAAACATCTTCTTGTTGCTCATGCAGTTTTCATAATCATTCAGGCAAATCCGTACACGGAGGGATTCTGAGAACTAAACCCGCGAGACGTTCTCTAAGCTTGTGACATTCCACGCCGATACTTTTCTCATCTCGTATTTCGCGCTTACGGCCTCCACCATCGCCACCGCGAACCGTCCTTGCGTGCAGTTGTACTCAAGACTCTAGAATTTGCTTCGTGCTGTGAAACTTCAAGTACAAGAAAAAGACGAATAGAAATTCCTACTATAAGTTATGCACATCTTTGAAGGTGTTGGATGACCGATCTTGTGTTGAGACTTAAGTCATCGATACCAATCATCAAGTTTCCTTGCATTTTTAATTTAATAATTAAATTCTACTATGATTAGTAGATCAGAAGCAGAGTCAAGTATTGATTTTATGAAGTTCGAACTATTAGAGATGAATAATAATGCTTTTTCATGCTGGAATCATCAATTTTAATCTTCAAAGGAATGGAATCAGATGGTTCACGATTTTAGATGAAGTGGTGTACATTTTTTGAGAAAGATCTGAAGACAGGACAGCTCTGGCAAGTTCGAAACCGATTCCTGTTGGTTTATACTGTACATCGAAGCAGCGCACCGTATAGCAACAAGCAATGCATGGAATGCAAAGACATTACGCATGCGCACTGCGTAGTTTACTTGGAACAGACGAACAGCCAAAGCCGTTATGTCTCTCAACAAGAAGCTCATGAAAGTTTGCGGAAACTTGGATTTACTTTGTAAACCAATAAAATATGTAGAGGGTATATTATCAAGCTGATAACCCATCTGATATTTTGATCCAAATGCTGTAGGTCTTGAAAAAATCTAGCAAGTCCGGGAAGAAAAGTAAACATATTTTTGAAGTTTCCTTAAACTGTACTTTTAAATATTCGATAAGTATTTAAGAAATAAATCGATCATCTTAAAAACTGAGAATTTTTATCTGGATCAAATATTTGCGTGACTGTGAAATCAGTTATTGAGTTCATATTGAAAATTACCGTTGGTTGTTATCGGATCTATAGCATTTTTGAAATGCTCCTTTTACTTGTGTTTGAAGAACCTGAAAGCGTGAGATTAGAATACACAGAATTTATGTAGGAAACCGGATTTTAAATTCTGGTTATTCAGGGAATTTACGAAAAGTTTGATGAGTTAGTGAGATATTAACTTCTTTTAAAATTAAATCCTGGAAATCATGAAAATATTTTAGACAAAGTTTTCCACGATTTTAAAACCACGATAGAAGAAGAGATGTAAACTATATTTGAAAAATTACTGCTAAGTTTATTAAAACTAGCAAAATACCATTATCTGTCAGAATTTTCTTATTTACTACCTTTTACAAGTTTTTTAAGCTCTCTTAATTTGAAAAATGGCTAAATATTTATCACACTTATTAAATTTTGAAAAGTGACATTTTTTCACATTAATAGAAATGATTATCTCAACTTTAAACGATATTAACATTGTTTTCAGATTTCTCGAAGACGATAAACTGTTCAACTTCAGATTTCAGTTTCTTCCAATTTTGAAGATTTTTATGCAAAGATTCCAAATCATCTCGTAAGATTTTTACTCCTATTCTGCCTCGACTAGTGTTTCATCTATCTATTTAAAAAAATATATTGAGAAATTGTCAATCGACCAGGGAGTATTAAATATCTTGCGGATTACTTGGAATACCACATATGTGGATCAGTTCCGAGCATCGAACGAGAACCACGGGGCGGTGTCCCTTGGCATCGCGGACTCGCGTAGTTGTGTGAAACGTAAAAATTGATCACCCAAGCACCATAACGAGGCTTCTTCTGGGGCCGGCTCCCAAAAGAAATGGAGTCCTGTAGGAACAAGGAGCTTCGTAATCGAGGAGTCAGCGAGCGATCGAGGATGATGGGGTGGAAGTGGTGAAAGAGGGGAGGAGTACAGGGGCACGATGAAGAAGAGGTGGAGGTGATGGAGAAAGAGATGGCTAAGGAGAGGGGCTAAGGAATGCATGGGAACGAGGCGCAAGCGGACCGACCGCGATTTGCCCGTCCCGCATTCCTCCAACGCCAAGGCAAGCTCCGAGTCCCGGGGCCACCGGCCACGGCTAACGCCATGAAACTATAAGACCATAAGATCAACCCCATATAATACTCATGCGCGCGCAATCCTCTGTGCAGGGGCTCTGGGCCTTATGCTGGGGGTCTTGGATGAATCGATATGCTCTATTGGTACTTCCATACACGATACGTGGCCACTTCAACTCAACAATATTTCGCACGGATAGTTTTCTCACAGAAAATAGTCAAAGAAATAACCTGGATCAAGGGTCGCTTTTATTTGTAAACATCATGAAAGGCAATTATCGATCCCGAAATCTCAGCTTGAATTTCGATGAAGATAACAATGTTAGCTGGTTTTTGGAATGAGTATGTTTTAACCGCTGCATATGAGAATTATTAGATAGTCTAGTTCGGAGGTAAGGATGAAGGTCTGGTATTTTATAGTGTACCAATGTTACATGATGCACTGGGAAGAGATCGAGTTTAGCTAAGTATATAAAGCGGTTGAATTAAACTTCAGAAATGTAGTTTTGAAATATGATGGTAAAAGCAGGCTCAAAACGAGTTCAGATTTTAGTTTGCTGATAAAACTTGTTCAGGTGAAGAAAGCAAAGATCATTGACCTAAGTCTACAATATTCTTTCAACTGTAGCGAAAGATCCAATAATAGTTGTTGATTTTAAACTTATCGTTTTCTTTTTTATAATTAAATTGAATATATTTTTGTATCAAGTTTGTTGTTTGTAATTTGACTACCCAGTGGAAATTAGTATTTTCCAGGTGTTTAAAATCTGAGGATCGTGAGTTGGCCTTCTATTTAAAACCTGGCATCTATTCGAAGACTCTTTTGTTGAGGTATTTAAATTACTTATGCGTGTCTTCATACGCAATCTCAAGCTACAGAAACTCGCCTATTATGTACGTCGAACTTACACTCACACATTCATGCATCATACCCGAGACAACCCGCCCAGACGAGGTTTTTTCTGCCAGATGAACTCTTCGGTTTTCAGATCGAGACGGCACGACGCCCCTGACGAATTTGGAGGTCTTGCAAATCGTGATCTACTCGATCACAATTTTTGAAGACTTATCAAACAAAAGATTCATTTGAAATAGACTGAAAAAATCCTAGTTTATATTCTATTTGCATGAGACGCTAAAAAATTTGATTTTAATCATTTTATTCCAAATGGAGTACCTATTAAAAGTAACGCACTAAACTTAATATGAATTTAATTCATTGATACTTTCTCCCGGATCCCTGTTCCTGAGAGCAGTCAGTCACCTTTTCTCTATTTTTCGCTCACAAGTGCCTCACATTCCTTCTTCTGATCGAAACACTCAACCACCAGAGAAGCTAAATCATGTTGGTTATACGTCGAACTTTAATTTTTAATACTCACCCTAATTTTAATTGAATTTTTTCATTCAAGATTAAAACTAGATTGTTAATTTAACACGAAATTGTCAAATCTCTGATTTTTACTTATGATTAAAAATTGTAAAGAAAATATTTGAAGAGTTTGGCAATGAAGTTCTTTTTTAGAATTATGACTATGTAGAAAGTTATAATTACGGTCCAATCTTTTTTTAATGAAGAAGAGCGAGAAATAATGCAGACTCAGAGTAGGGTAATAACTTGAGTTATTAAGTCTTCTCCTACTCTCTCATTTTTAAAAGAACTTAAATTCGCATCAATGCACTTCCAGACAATGTTAATACTTTAAAACGTCTTTCCTCGCTGAATTTCTCTACAATCTATCTATGTTTTAAGATTTAGAGTATAAACAAGTCTAATCAGATTTTCTCCCAGCGAAGCAAGAATGTGCTACATAAAAAGTAACACCTAACGGAAACCGGCAGTATATTAACACTATTTAGTCTTATTAACAGTGCTAATCATACTACCAGTATTCTTAAAAAAAATCAAAGAATCGGTATCATGAGTCGCTACGAACATTTTATGGTACAATTTTATTTTCTGACAATCGTTTGAAGTGGCCTTTGCCGCATCCAACGCACTTCTCTTTATGGTGAAACTAATCATTGAACCAAGGTTGCCGCACTTTATCTTGGAGATCAGCACACACTTGGTCCCACGCTGCCAGAAACTGGATGTCACTGGAAAACCGTCTGCCCTTCAATCGTTTTTTGGCTTTAGGAAACAATCCAGAGACACAGGGGGTAAGAAGATCTGGAATGTTAGGAGGGCAATCTAGTACAGTGAGCTTAACCTTGACTAAAAAGGCTACAGTATCCTTCGTCTGATGTGGTGGTGCATTGTCATAGTAGAGGTAACAAGTGTCAAGGTGAGATCTTAAGTGCAGGTTTTCAAGTTTTCTATTCTAGTAAATAAAATACCTTCCATAATTCTGTATTTTCCGCAGAATACTAAAATCATTCTTTTCTTTACAGATCAGAAAATTTGCACTTTTTTGGTACGTAATAATGACAGAGACATTTTTCATCTGTAATAACGTTTTTTAAATTCAGATTTAAAACTTTTCTTTTTTTAACAATTTTAGGTAATTTTGCAGAATGCTGTTGCTCCAAAGTGTAATAGTTTCTTAATGGCTGCGGTATGTTCTCGCGTCACAGCTTCCAGTGACCAACCGTACGTGGCTCATCCTTGAAATTAAAATCTCCTTTGGAATTGCTTATATCAACGGGGAATAGTCGTCTGGTGTGAAAAATTTTCACCGAAAACCATTTTTGCAGAAAGGATCACATGACTTCTTATTTTAAAAAATACAATCGCTTCTTTAGAATTTTGCACAATCTACTGAATATTTTTAAATGTATTTTGTAGTACTCGTAGCTTAGGCTTAAAATCTACTACAAAATCACGAAGTATTCTTCAAAAAATTTAAAGAATTTGGAATCTCAAACTCAACTAATTAATTTGAAATTCTTTAAAAAAAGCCCATAATCTTTCTGAACCCGCAAATGATGAAAAGTCTTAACCTCTTGGAAAGAACCATAGTTGGCTGGCAAAATCAGGAATGGCAATGAGAATTGAGAGAAAAGAATAATTCTAGGAACCCGAATGATCTCCCCTCGTACTCGGTATGACTGACTAGCAAACAGCTCTCTAGATTAACTGTACATCCTTTTATACGCTGGCATGGAATGCGAGATAGTACCATCCTACGAAAACGACGTGCTATGTTGTACCAAGACTAGCTTCTTCATGGCCTGGGCTGTGTGCGATCCCGTCGAGCTGCAAAGGCTGGCGTGCGATCGCGTCATTCATTCACCTGTGTGAATGTGGCTCCTCCCTTTCCCCAGGCCTCCGCTGATCTATTGTTCATCGTAAATCCATCCGTGGATGGTGACCGAGCTGAATCACGGAAGAGTTGCTCAGATGGTTATGGCAGCAAGCATTTCCCATCGAGCGAGGGTCCGACAAACTAGGCCTTTTTTTATTATTCCAATCTCGCGGAATGCGAGCTTGCCAGGTCATTCATTCAGCGGTCTGGGATCTTGTGACCAGATCAATCCAGAATACAGAATCCCCGCTCCTTGTAAAGCATCAGCAGACCTTTCTAAAGAGCCAGAGAGACACAGAAGACAGAAGCGATATACCTTCCACTAGAGCGTACGAACGAATCTCCAATGGGCTCCATAGAAGAAGGTGGGAGAGACCAAGAATGCCCCACAGTGCAATATGTGATCTTGCCAGCCAGGCGAGTACGTACGATCGAGCCGTTCATTCACCTGCTTCTTTCCTCTCGCCCTTCACTCGTTCCACTCTCTGCTAAGCCCACTGTCTTCCTCTCTCCACTCTTTTTTCTTTCTATCTTAAACTCCCTAACCCGCTCTCTTTAACTTTTTCCCCCGAGCCTGTATGGCCATACTATTACTTCTCGTAGATCACGCTCGTGATCCCATGAGGTCGTAAAAGATCGTTAAGGTATCTGAGAAGCGAGTTGTCGACTTTGACGGAAACGAGACAAAACAGAGATGAGGGCAGAGAAAGGATTCATAGTCATGCCTCTCGAAAGTTTAGGAATTTTAACGCCTCAGGTGCTTTTGTAAGGAAATAGAAAGGTTCCATTCATTTCCCATTGGTGTCTTATGATTTCAAGCATAAACTGTGCAATTTTGATATAAAGGTTAATTTAAAGTTTTTTTACGTCTGAGATAAAATGATTTCGATTGAAATCATTGGTTTTATTAACTCAAAAAAGATATCGATTTAAAATTTCAGGTATCCCTTTTACTCCCTTATTAAAATTTTCCCCTGTTATTTCCCTAGAACCAATAAATTTCTCTATTTCCCCTTTTATCAAACCTCTCAAAATATTTAAGTTAAGAAAAAGTACTTTCAGAAGCATCAGTAAAGGAATAAATTTTTCAGAAAATTTACTCGTGTTTTCATCAAAAAGGCGGCTTTAACGAATTAGCTATGTGATATATACATGTATATAATGTATATGTATATAAAGTACAGGCAAAGATATAAAATTTCCATCGTCTTCCGATGCTCATGACAGAATAGACAGTTTTTGGAGTCCCATTTTTTCACTTCATACGATGTCTGAAGCAAAATATCCATATACAGGTGTAGAAAGGGGTTTCTCTGAGTCAGAAAATTTTCTTACAAGTAACAGATCAAACATGGACGAAAGAAGGTTTAATGTAATTTAGGATGGTTTAAAAATGCATGATAATAAATCATATAAGGTACCAACTACAAGCAAATTGTTAAGACTTGCTCAAAATGCACACTGTTTTTATCAAATACACTTAGAAGATCAAAAGAGAGAAGAAGACGAAATGAAAAAGCAAAAAGAAAAAGATAAAAAAATATTAGCTAAAGAAAAAGAAATTGCAGAAAATTTTAAAAAAGTGGTAACAACTATCAAATGTTTAGAAAATGACTTAAAATTTGCCGAAAATGAGTATAGAGAAGCATCAAATGATGCAGAAGATACGTTGGTTGTATTAAAGTAAACATCAAAAAATAAAAAAATACAAGCTCATACTCTTGAACAATTAGTAAAAGCTTTTGAGGAAGTTCGCGAAGTTGAAAAGTCAAAATTAAACAATGTAACAAAATTGCAACAAAAAGTAGGAATTAAAAAATGTAAAATTATCAATAGAGTGATGGATACACATATATTTAATTATTATTAGGGCTTATAAAATCATTTTCATTCATTCCCTTTTTACCCCCCTTTCTACACGAACTTTCCCCTTTTTACCCTGCAATTTTCAAAAAAAGGGATTTTATACCTGAAATTTGTTTGCAGAAAAGATGTCAAGTTAAATAAACTCATGGAAATAAGTAAGGACTCTTATGAAATGAGAATATTTTTAAAAATATGAGCAAGATCAAGGAAATTACTTTTTGCAATGGGAACATCTCAAAATCCTTCGTAAAGAAAATAATGAAAGATTACGCCTCTTTTGACTTTGTAAGATTGTTAAATAGGCCTTGATTATGCCTTCGAAGAAGAGGTCGAAATGTTGGTAACACAAAACAAAACTATATACCTCTGGTATATGGTGTTATCCAGGAAGCTCAGAGAGCAACTCAATGAGCAGTTTGAAAAATCTGGAGAATGTGGAAGCTGTCAACCACTTTCAAGAACTCACTGGGACCGGAGAAGTGTATGCGTTACTTCTGCAGAACTTGTCTTTATCTTGTAGCAGGGTCGCAGCTCGTCTGGCATTTCGTTCTACGACATTTGTCTAAATTTATAAGTAACTCTCCTATTAATAGTCAATTCTTGGAGATTTGTTAAATTCAAATGATTTCATATATTTTTATTCATGTTTTTATGTATTAAATTTTTTACAAAAGATACAGAAACTATTATATTAAACTTGACCAATTTGTTTACTTTGTTGCAGAAATTTGGCAATCGGGATTGCCATTCAGAATTTTCCAGAAGGTCTAGCAGTTTCCTTGCCTCTCCAGGCTTCAGGGTTTAGTACTTTGAAGAGCTTCTGGTATGGTCAATTGTCCGGGATGGTAGAACCTATCGCTGGAATCCTGGGGGCTGCTGGAGTGTCTCTTGCTGCTCCGATCTTACCTTATGCTCTAGCTTTTGCTGCAGGTGCCATGATTTACGTTGTTGTCGATGACATTATTCCAGAAGCACAACAAAGGTTCGGAAACATTTTGATGATTTTGGTATTCTTTTCACAAAGGGAAAATAAATTGAGATGAGTTTTTGTTTAGTAATTTCCTGCTATGAAGAGGTAAACTATGTTTCAATTTATCATCATTACTATCAACTGGAGAATCAAGTACAGATTTGGAGGTAGAAGATAATTCGAAAATCCCTGATTATGGAGAGTAACTTCATCAGAAAATAGATTCTCGTAATTAAATTAGTTCTTTTTAGAGACAAATCGTGAATTATACTTTCTGGAACAACAGCAGAGGGGTTAAGTCTGCAGAGAGAACCAAGCTTGTTTTCTTAACTGGTTCCAGCTTCTCTTTCCTGCCCTCTCTTCTTTCTTCTCTTTCCCTTTTTTTCGCTTCCCTTCTCTCCTTCTTCTTCGTTCAACTATCATCTCCTTCAAGAATTCCACGTTGCACTTGCTCCTGCTTCCGTTTCAAGTTTCCCTTTAGGTTTAATAAAGAATGAATTAGAGTTGGTGTAAAGATGCAGAGCCGGAAGGGTGGAAGATGCTTAGCAAACACCACAATGCTCTTTATTTCAGAAATTCTATCTTTCTTTCTCTCAAATGTTGACGCAAATTTATCACATTTCAGAAATTTTTACTTCTACTCCTGCACTCATGAAAGATACTTCATCAAGAAAATCGTCAAAGATGATAACCCAATAGTCGCTTTTTGTCGTAGAGGTTTTAAGAAATTGTAAGAAGGAGGACCTATTTCCGAAAATTTTGAAATTTAGGAAATCTGTATCTTGTGTTATAAATATCCTTTTGGAATTAAAGGCGATTATAGGAGAGAGAAGCGCATAATGCCAGTGCCGTAGTTAGCAACAAACGGACGTAGCGAATTTCTTTCCCAGGCCCCGCTAAACTCGCATTGTCATTATAATTGGCTGCTTTTGTATTTCGCGTGCGATCTAACTGCTCAGCCCGGTCCCCAGGAATAGCTCCTGAGATAGTCGGTCGCGCTAGGCTCCCTCGGGAACCCCTCCGGAAAATACAAAAGTGAAAACAGATCCCTGTTCCAAGAACCGTTGCAGGTCGACCGACCTATATAAATCGACGGTCTCTTTCATTGAGGCCATGCGAAGGTGTATGTTAATACATCCACAATAAAAGTGGCTGTATTTACAATATTCGCATCACTCGAGTGTAACCAAATTGAACAGATATGAGGGGGAAATAAAGTTGATCAAATATCAAGTGTATTTTGTGTTCAATAAATCAATGCCAAACAACAATAAGATTTTTCTCTATTATTTGACAATTTATGGAATTTCGGCTTTTGTATCTAAATTAACAAAGGTATATTTGTTTATGAGTGAGAATAAGAAATCAATATTATTCGTCTTTGTAGTTTCTTTTGAAAAAGTATTCAGTTTAGAAGTAAAATCTTCTTTTCTATTTTATAATAGAATTTTTATTTAAATACTTTTGGAATTTCAGTAAACGTGAGCAATTTGTAATACTGGTTTTTAATTGACCATTTATTATTATTGTTATTTTATGATTGTGTGACCGGATAACATTTACGTAAATTTAAATTATTTTTTATTTTTACAAAATAAACTGGAAATAGTTTATTAGAAATTAATTGGGTAATAAGTATAGACCAAGTCACAATCTACATATATAAGACGTTATAGAGATAAAAAAATTATGTTATTAAACGTAAGCCAATACTTAACTTTTTTTGATGAATTATTTATTATTCATTTTTTATTTTGGAGCTTATACTTTTAGTTTTGCATTCAAATTTAAAAAAATCCAAAAGCTATCAAGTAATTATTGTAGGACTTTCTTTGCATCGACTATTTATATTATTTGCTATTTTTTTGGTAACGTGCTTTTTGCTGACTGTTTCATTGAGAAAATTTCGAAGAATTGGACCAATTATCGAAAGAAAAGTTAGTCAAAGTGACTATTTCCTCAGTCTCATTCAGAATATTTTTTATCGAGGTTTTTTAGTGAAAGTGTGGGATAAATGATAAAATCTAAGGAAATAGTCTACCTAACTTTTTTCTGACTGTCCGTCCTATTCTTCCTTGAATTCAGAAATTTTCATTTTCCCAGTTTTCACGATTGCTTGAAATTCAGCTTTATTAATTTGCTACTGTTCTGATCTAAACAAAATTCGATTTTTTATTTATAGAACTTTCTGATTCTTTTTGCAAAAATTCGTAAATATTCTCTCACTGCCGAACTCATAATATGATAAAAAATTCTTATCGTTCTGAATTTCCAATTCTATATTCAAGTTGGATATTATATATTTATGCTGAGAATTTTAAACCCCAAGGGATGCTACGTCATAAATTTGTAAAATTTGAAAATTTTTCTCTTAAAAAATAAGGCTTTTTCAGCATTTTCGCAGGCACTAGCTAAAATGGTCCAATTTTTAAAAATCTGTAAAAATATCAATTATTCATAAATCAAACATTTTTAAATCAACTTATATTAGTAAGTAGGTAGAAACAACGTCTTCGGACAATCAGACAACATATCTCAGTGGATTAAATTTTAATTAAAGAAACAAATCATTTTACAATGCTCCACGTTTCGAAGTCGAACTGACTTCCTCTTCAGGAGCATAATATAATTAATTGGTTTCTTATAAAATCCTTTCTTAGTCAATCAATAAAATTTGGATATCACCATTTGTCGTAGATTCACCAAAATGTTAAAAAATATATAAAAACGTACAATAAATTATATAACAAAAGGAAATTTTCTATTCTGTCCATAATATTATTAATTATTAGAATAACTAAGTAAAGAGCATTCAGCTCCGTTCTCCTTTATGTACATAAATTGTGCGAAGACGTTGTTTCTACCTACTTACTAATATTATATGATTCTCGGACGTAAAAAGTACATTGAATAGAATTAAATCAACTTGAATGTTTTCTTGAATACAGTGATAAAAGTTATCTAAATTCCATTAAAATAATATCAAAAAAACGTCGACTTATTTTCTTAATTATTTCATAAATATGTCAAAAATCGTTAAGATTCTTTTAAAATTATCTTTTCATAAAAATTTCGAATTTCAAATTTAATGTATTTATATTTAATTTCAAGTACAACCGAACCAGTTAAGTAAATGGTTGAAATGGAAAAATAGATTTTTATCTATAAAGTCTTTAATCGTAATTGGTTTTATCAATATATGTTAATTGTGACTATATTTTTATCAGTGCATAATAAATTAAAGCCAAGTATCACAAGAAAATATTCTCTTGAGGGCCGGACGAGGAAATGTCTAGACTTTGTAATCTAGAAATTCTGACTGCTGTCTTGCATCGGTCAATATTTACTTTAAATATCTAAAGACAATCCTCTTCGTATTTATTTCCTACTTTTCCTAATTAGCGAAAGTCTTTTAATTTGTTATTACGTTCCAAGTCTATCAGAATTGCTCAAAGTTTGACGATGACCTCATAGTGCGGATCGGTGCCCTTTTTTCTTTGATCAGACGATAGTACTTGATAAGAATACAAATTTTCTAAAGGAGGTATTTACCGTGCGGATATGATTGATGTGGTAGAACGCCCACTGAAACACAACGGCCGCATTTCACCGGTCGTTCAAATTGATGGCCGTGTATAATTTAAAAAATCAACAAGCCATGACGTGCAATACCGGACCAGTTTGTTCCTTCTTAATCTCTACTTATGCCGCGAAAACCCTTTTATTTCTCGCCATCCTGACTCTTTACCCCGGTGCCATGACGAACTTTCTTGCCACTCAAATACTTACTTCAGGGTCATGGTATCCTCTTCTTCAAAGTTCTCTTGACAAATTACCTAGAGAAGCTAGGAAACTTCGAAATGTTCATAGCAAAACTATAAAAACACTCAGAATCAAATATTTGGTTGAATCAACTGAAATATTTTATTCAACCAAATTGTAGTCAAACAAACCATCTTTGGTTGATTAAAACGAATTTTTCGGTTGAACTTACCAAAATTTGGCCAACCTTGTGATAAGCAATTCTTTGGTTGAGTCAGCCGAATATTTTTCTAAATTAATCATTTTTATCATCTAAACATCAATTTCTTTCCTCTGATGAGAAATTGAAAAATGTGAGCTGAGATCTTGATTCATTAAAACTGAAACATATTTTACCGTTTATTGACCATTTAATCATCCACTTACCCCTGAGAATTGGAAAAATAAGGAAAAATGCAATAAAAATGAAAACAAATTCTATGGTTAATTGACTCAATAATTCAATTACTCGATGTAACTACTCGAATTATTACTTCAACAAATTGAATAGTTACTTCAAATTAATTGTTGAGGCAATTACCAAAAATCTGTATAGAATTTTTACTAATAAAGTAGTTATTTGTTTCAGTGTATATTTTCAAAAGAGAATAATTAAACATTGAATACATTATTTTCAACAGTGGCAATGGTAAACTCGCTAGTTGGAGTTCAGTTGTTGGATTTCTAGTGATGATGG
Organism: Diplolepis rosae; assembly: GCA_030998225.1. NCBI lineage: Eukaryota > Metazoa > Arthropoda > Insecta > Hymenoptera > Diplolepididae > Diplolepis > Diplolepis rosae. The sequence goes on along the minus strand of JAPYXD010000710.1, from coordinate 16,895,003 downwards.
CCCTGGACGTTGGATTGGGTTAAGAGTTTTTTCTCAAATTCATTTTCAACGAACATTGTTATTGAAGACATTTTTATTGTGAAAAACAGCGATAAAGACGTCGACTGATACATTAGAGCTCGATTCCCACATCAATATTTGTCTGCATGTTGAAGAGAGTCTGATTTGCGACATTTCGACAAAAACTATAATAACTAATAACAATAGAGACTTAAAATTATGAATGATGACCACAGCTTTTTAAAATCATTTTATAAAGTATGATTTTAGATTTTAGAAGATAGTACCTTAAGAAAAGTTTTAGTTGATCAGTTATCATTTGATGGATATGATCTAAAAAATAGGATACTATTTTAATACTATATCGATATTACAGTCAATACTAGTCTTACCAATTTTTCTGAAACCGCAAACTAAATACGTAATTCAGTTCAAAAGTATTTTAATTCTTACCTCTAACGATATAATATTCATTCATTGACTTTGTCCCAGTTTCTGCAAACTAAATATAATATTCCATAATTCACGATGTATTATATTTAAATAATTGTACTCTCGATGAAATTGTGATTTTTAAAGAAGTGTTTTGAATTATAAATGTAGGATTACGATATTCGGAAAATTATAGTAAGCGATTTTTATAGCAAGTTAGAATTAATCATCTTGATAAGTTTTTAATATTGAAAGAATTGACTTTTTAATTTCTTTTATCTTACTCTCGTTTTTTTGGAAGTTTGATACAAAATAGAGCTCTACAAATTAATCTTATTTATCGTCACATTGTGCCTATTGATGTAATAGCCGTGATTTTAAAATTTTTATAATTACCGTTTTGTTGAACGTACATGAATGCTTATTTGCAATGTGTTCAGGTTATGTCACTCTAGGAATATTCTTGACGTCGCATATTTGTAGCTACAATGTGTCGAGTGTATATATGTATACTTGTAGATTTGTGTTTGGCGAGGACTGTTATGTACATAATAATAAGTATACCTACACATGCAAAGGCATGTAACGTATGTCCAATAAAATGAAGAGGTTACGCTTGTTCGCTCGCGACTCGTTTACAAGAGTGAGCAGAATTAATAGTCACCTCTCGTACGAATCTAAATTCTTTACAATCGTCACTATATACAGAAAAAATAAGTCATTAGAATTTCCTGAGCAGTTCATTGTTCTTGGATGAAAGTTTGGGAATCCTTAACTTCCACGAACTTCCGGTAAAATTGATTGAAATATCCAAAAGTAATAACAAAGCATTTAAGAACTATTCATCAATAATTCAAGATTCCTAAACAATTTATGAATTTTTCCTGAGCTGTTTTCTTATTTCTTTCAAAGAATTTAACATATTTCATGAAAAGTTTCTAGGAGTTTATGATTTCCAAACTTCTGTTGAAGAATCCCGAATTGTTGAGGAAATTTAGGTGGATTATTTTTCTCTCTGTAGAGTGAGAGGAAATTCAAGTGCAATTCTTAAGTAAAATTCAAACAAAAAGCCACAATCTCAATCTTCGTATTTTTTCATTATTCATGTAGAATTCATCCTTTAGGGTCGATGCTTAAGATAAGGTAGTAAATGGCTCCTCATCAAGTTGCGGAAGTTTCTTTTGCGATCAAGAAGCATTTTTTAGACAAGATAGGTTTTTAGAGAAACTATTAAGGAAATCTTCGTTAGTCAAACGGTTTATATTAAACCAGCTTAAAAGGTAAATGTTAATGAAGATGACGTGTAATACTGCCCTAACAATTGCATTACTACAAAATCGTCTTTTGCAAAGACATAGTAGTGCTTCAGTGGAATTTATTCAGGGTGTTAAAGTACACGTGTTAAAATATATATTATGTATTCGAAGCAGATGCCAAGAATTTGTGATGTTTATGATAGTTGTAACAAGTGCATTTAAACCGACTTTATAGTGATGTACAGATTTTCTATATCCAAAGTGTATATAACTCTGTATAATATATTTGCATTTCATGCTGTCCTGGTGATAAATATGGTGATTGCGTCTGTACATTAATCAATTGTCTTCTTTCAAAGATTAATTTCCAAAAGATGTATGTGGAAAAGCAATTTAATAAATAATATTTTTAATCCATAATTTACTTATTTTTTGCTTTCAGCCCATCTATGCAATTGAATGTATAAAAATTATGTGATAGATTCAAGATTAAATCTTAATTAAGAAAGCTCAGGATTTAAATTCAGAAATTATGAAATTACTCCTTTCTTGAATATTCCTTTTAATATTTATACTTTCTTTTCGGAAGATATTATTTTAATGGCAAACATTTCAAAGTCAGAAAAATTAAAAACAATAAAATTTTAAAAATTCATCACAATCGATTCATTTGATTTAAGTAAAAAATTGATGCTACGATTAATTTCTTCTAATTGATGCATTTTTTTGAAAAAAAACGATAAAAATTTCAATTAGATATTTCTGGAAGACAGCTATTAAATTATCAATTTAAATTTTAAAGTGCTTAGAAAATATTTTAGAGACCTTGTAACTCAATAATATAGTAAACGAGAAATATAAATTTTGGAGTTTTCAAATGATTCATTTTTACTTATTTAATTTATTGATATGATCTCAGATCAGTTTTTTGCATTAGTTCCATTTTTTAATTACCCATTAATTACTTGATCTTTCATAAATATTTGGAAATTTCCCAATAAGAAATATTAAAAAAAGTATGGTAATTTCATCACTTAAGCCTTATAATGAAATTCAATAGAGTTATTTTAGGAAATAAAGCTTTATAAAAACTACAGGTTATAGTAATTGTTTATAATATATCAGATGATAAAACAAAAAACATTTTATTCAAAGATAATAAACATTTAGAACAGAAGTTATCTTGGATACCTGCATAATATCCATAGTCGAAAAATTTAAATCCTGCTCTACCCACGTTTTTTCGTAGGTTTAAATAATGCCAAATTTCGCACATTTTTTCCTCATTAAAAACAACTTAAATGAATAATACAAATTCGTTTACTTACTTTTTCATAAATTACTATTTGAAAAGTAAATACAAAAAACATAATTAAACTTTATTCTTCAAAGATATACATTTATTATCATGCACAAAAATATTTTGCAAACGGAAGAAATGAATCACTAAAACTTGTCAGATCTTTATTGAACTTTGACAAATAAAATATAGTTATATTTATAATATAGCTCTTACAGTTATATTCCAAATCACAGTAATTCAATTTCTTCAACTTCCTAAAATATTTAATTTTACAAATCAATAACATTACACGATTTTTCTTCCGCTGGGGGGGGGGGGGGGGTAAAAAAGTATAATTTTCTACTCGCGGGTCGTAAAGTGCATTTTATTGCCCCCTGTAGGGCAAACAATAGTATATTGTTCAACTTGGGAAAAAAAAATTTATTTTGCGAATTTGATCAGTCCGAACAAAGCAGGGGTAACAGCCACACAAGTAATATTAATGTTTTTCCCGTTTTGCACGCGATTTTTTTTCTACTAGGGGATCAGAAAATTGATTTGTTTGACCCGCACGGGGCAATGAAATCCCCTTTATGACCCGCTAGTAGAAAAATGTTTTTCCCATGTTACACACGATTTTTTTCTACTCGGGTGTCGAAAAACGGATTTGTTCGCTCCGCAGACGGGTATAATATGTACTTTACGACCCGCTAGTAGAAAAATTTATTTTTTGATCTCCCAGTAGAAAAAAAATCCTGTGCAATACGGATAAAACATTTATTTAACACTTGTGATTATTCCCCTCGCTTTGCTCGGATATCAAACTTCACACTAGCAAAATAAGCTTTTTTCCCCTAATTGAAACAATATACTATTTTTTCCCCACAGTGAGCAATACAATTTATTTTATGACCCACTAATAGAAAAAATATATTTATATTCATAATCTAACTTTTACAGTTATATTTAAAATGACACTAATTCCATTTCTTCAATTTCCTGAAACATTTATTTTTTGCAATTAAATAATATACATTAGAATAGAGTTATTACAATTACCAACTTGCTAATTCGTAATAATACCGAATTTACATTTATTCCATACTCATTACTTAATCCGATTCATTTCACTTCAATCCGATTTTTATGCGAATTAATCTAAATCAATCCGAGCTCGCATTGGTCTGAATCGTATTTTCAATCCGAATAAATCTGAGTGCAGAATTATTCGTATTGATTTCTATTGAAAATTCACTTTGGATCAATTCGAGCTACGATCGATCTCAGAAACAGATTCTGGAATAGCTTCGATCCACTCGGATTGAATTCCTTTCCGAAACTTCCGGTAGTGTACACAATAGTATATATAATAATATTATTATTATATAATAATAGTATATAGCAGAGCTATTCCTAGCCATTCTGAATCTCGTTCGATTCAAATAATTTTTAAAAAATCTGACTCAATCCGATTCTGTTCACTTCAATCCGAATTTTAGGCGAATTAATCTAAATCAATCCGAGCTCGCATTGATCTGAATCGTATTTTCAATCCGAATAAATCCGAGCGCAGAATTATTCGTATTGATTCCTATTGAAAATTCGCTTTGGATCAATTCGAGCTTTGATCGATCTCAGAAACAGATTCTGGAATAGCTTCGATCCACTCTGATTGAATTCCTTTCCGAAACTTCCGTTAGTCTACACAATAGTATATTGCGCAACTAGAAAAAAGGAGTTCATTTTGCGGGTGTGAAGTTTTATGCCCGAGCAAAACAAGAGCAACAATCACACGAATAAAATAAATCTTTTCCCCCTTGCACACAATTTTTTTCTACTTGGAGGTCAGAAAATGAATTTTTGTCTCGCAGGGGGAAATTACTTTACGACCCTATAGTAGAAAAAATGAATTCCATTGCTCTAAATGTGAAAATAAAATTCACTTTATGATCCCCATTAGAAAAGTGGATTTTTTCGCCCTGTTTGGGGTCGTAAAATTCCCTTTTTGACCCCCTAGTAGAAAAAATTCGTTATAGTTTTAATTCCGAATGAAAAATTGCGCACTTCTTATATCAAATGACACCACCTCGCTTTCTAAGTTACATTAAAGATCAAGAAATAAAAATGAGGGATGTCATGAAGGGCGTTTGAAGCAGAGAAGCATTCAACAAGGGTTGGGAGGGGGTAGAGTTCAGTCCACTGGAAAGCCACACACTTGAACAGCGCTTTGCCTGCAGCAGTCTTGCGATGCACTTCGGATTGTTCGTGTCTGCACGTGCTCTCCCGCTCTATCCGGCCATTTAATCGTTCGTAATAACAGTGATTGCCCGATAGCGGTAGTAGTTGGCAGCATTGTCGGTATAAAGGGCTAAGATCGCTTTTCAGCTTCGGGTTTAGTCGAGTTGATTATCTTAGAACTTTAATCCCTCAAGGCGGTTCGGTTATGGGGGCGGTTCGGGAGGATAAGGGGGTGGTACTCATTCCTTGAAGGGTTGTGGGTGCACCGGAAGTACCCAAGTTATTATAGACATTCATTCATTCCAAACCTTTTTATCCGAATTTCTCAAAAATCTCATGTTTCTTAGAAAGTGTATTGTTAATTTAAAACATTTATTTTAGAGGAAATCACATAATTTATGTTTTTATAGTTTATTGATAATTCTAATAATGTTTTTATTGTAATTTTAGCTGATTGCAATGAGTTTGTAAGGATAGATTATTTATTTTCTGCAAACATTAAGTGGTTGATTGAATTTGAAAATTGAATTACTGAATGAGGTTTTGCAAAAGTTGTGTTGAGCTATGTTGAAATGCTTCTTTTATGAAGTTTCAGAATACATAGGTAACAAATTGTACTTAGTCGACACAATGAGTTCACGAAGCAACTTTTCAATTCATATGGCTTCTATATCAATAACGAGTGGTTGTGTCTAGTAGAAAAAATTCACTCAGCAGGTTGAGAAATAGTTTGGTTATTATTTTCCGCATGCTGGAAATATTATTATATTCTTGGAAAAATTTCTGTTTAATTAAAAATAATCTTTACATTTTTGAGTCATCATGGAAGAAAGAAATCTCTTGCATTTATTGAGTTCATAAGTTAAAATAGTCAGTTTAAAATTTCTGTAAATTTAACAGGTGTTTCGGTACATAACAAATTTGTCGATGAATCTTGCAGAACTACCTGTTAATTTTACAGATATTTATCGCAGTCGCTATTTTAACTGATGGACTCAGTAAATACAACAGATAATTTCGTCCGTGATGAATGCTTATTACAATAAAAAATGAAGAATTAATGTGAAGTTTAGTCATTATTGGTACTTCCGTTATTCTTCGAGGCTATAAGTTTTTGTACATATTTTTATATTCTTTTGTATCGTATTCTAAACAAAAAAATATCAACTTCCTTCTATGAATGGTTTTCCATTCTGAGCCATGCATATGCTTTAATGTAACATCAACATTATAAACCCTACCAGCTCCCCACTTTTTCCCCTTTGGCCAACGAACTTTAGTCGAAACGTAATCAACGACCTCGAGCGTAAACCGGAAGTCGTAGGAAGTAGTCAATTGCACGACCAGTATTCTGTACTCATGCCCAAGAAAGAGAAGAAAGAGTTTTCTTAATTCAATACAAATGTATAAGGTTCAACTGATTTATTGTATTCTCTATACTCTCTAAATCTGAATCAGTCAAATTTTCACTGATTGAATCAGTGATTTGCCTTTTCACTGATTCATCAGTGAAAAAATATTTTTCACTGTCAAATCAGTCAATTTTCACCGAAATAATCAGTGAAATTTGACTGATTTACAGTAACCTCTTTTTAGCTATTTGAATCAGTCAAATTTCACTGATAATCAGTAGATTTTGAGTGATTCAAATTTAGAGAGTATTTATCATAACTATTTCCTACTCTCTAAATTTCAATCAGTGACATTTTACCAATGAATTGGCCAATAATGGTTTATTTTTCCACTTCAGTGAAAATGCCACAGACAATCAGTGGTGTTTCACTGAAGCTGATCAGTAAAACTAAATCGGTGAGTATATTGTATCTTTTTACAAATGTTTTTTCATTGTCTCTATCGGAGATAGAGGAAACATAAAATAAAAAAAGTAAGAGAATTCAGGGACTTGGGGCTGCAAACGTCCGGTTTGGTATTCAAAATAGAAAGAAAAAAGTGAAATGGAGGAAGCGAAAGCTCCGGAAAAGGAGACCTTTGGAGTACTAACTCTCAAGTCGTGTTGAAGATTTTTGCAGTGCTTTGGAATGCAAGTCTGAGGAAAAGAAGAAGGTCAAGAGAAGAATGAAGACAAAATGTTTCTTTTTCCGACTCTCATCTTGAGTGAGTAACAACTTGCCATTTTTCTATTTGTATAGATCTACTTATCGTCTTTCCTCGATTTAAAAAAATTCTAGATAGAACTAGAATGTTTCGAATAAACTTTTACTCTGTGAATTTAACAGACGTCAGAGCGACATTACGAGAAAACGTTATCGTTCTGGCCAAATAATCTTCAATGTGTTTCAGCATATCTGTTTTCAATATGCGTCATCTCTTAGAGAGAAGATTGTCACAGTTTTCGTAAACAGATATCTATGAGAAATACCATTTTTATAAATCTAAAAGACATGCATATTTACTCATGCAAGAAAATAGATAAAAGTGTCATTTTAAAAGGTCAATTTTTGCGCTCTCGAAAACAAAATAGTTATAAATTCCACTTTTGCAAGTTTTCCTATTCGAATACCATTTTTTTACCATTTTTTGGTAGTTCAATGGTAAATTGTGCAATTCAAGTTCAAAATTCAAAAGAAATTGTATCATTTAATGTTTTGTCCTCATAGCGCAAAATGGCACTTTTAGCTATTTTCTTTTTTGCGTCTTATTATAAAAAAATGAACGATTGTATGGACATCTATTCAATTTAAAAACTGAGAGTCAGAAAATGATAAGTTGGTGAAAAAAATGGGAAGGGAAAATGTTTTTGATAGCTGGGAGTAACTTTGATGATAAATCGAGAAATTCAATGACCTTCTATCATTCGCCCTCCCTGTTGACGGCATTGACTTTTTTTTTCTACTTCAGAAATCAATCCGTAACGCCAAAGATCGTTGAATCGAAGAGAGAATGAAAAGCGCCCAAGATTCATCTCAAATCGCTTTTGCTTGCCAACAAAGTGGCTAAATATCTCAGATTTTAAAACACTTTCTTCTTTTAATCCTTTTTTGGCTAGAAAAATATTTCCTAAAGTTGTCACGAACCTTTGGACATGCCGTGGGTCAAAAGGACAACGGCTTTCGAGAAACGGTATTCGCTCCTGTTAAGTCGAACGACATTCCTTCTGCTGAGAACAAATGTCGAGAACTTACCGTGGTGTGTGACCTCTTTTTCACCAAAGGTATAATTTTTCAAATTCATATAACAATAATCGAGAATTATTTAGTGGAAAGAATTGCTTACTTGAGATTCAATAAAGCTGTAACAAATGTCCAAAGAGTTGCACATATTTTCAATAATTTCACTAAATAATTCAATTAATCTCGTATCGCAAAGTTTATCATCAGTTTTTATAATCAAAGTTTAGCTCTTTTTTGTACTAATTTCATTCAGTAGTATAATTTATTAAGGTCATGTGGTAGGGTCTGGCGTCACTAATTACATACGACCACTTTATTAATAAAATAATAATTTTAACAAATTTAACAAAAAATTTTAACAAATTTTTAACAAAATCTAGAAAATTTGTTAAAATTATTATTTCATTGATAAATTAGTCGTATGTAATTGGTGTCGTCAGACTACCACATTAGATGTTTTTCTAGTGAAATACGTAGGATTTTTTTAAAAATTGATATTTGCATTTTTATGCAACTTTAAGTAACGAATTTTAGGGCTAAATACGTATCTTTTACTTTAAATCAATGCTATTGTATTCAAAATGTATATTTTTAAAAACGGCGACGCATTTCGCTAGAAAAATATCTAATGATTCCATTAAAAAAAGGTTTAAATCGATTGATTGAAAATTGGCAAAGCTTGAGTGCCCACCGTATGACCATTTATTTTTGCAGGGCTTCAGTACATCGCCTGTCGAGCCGTCATTTTTGCAAAAAAATAAATAAATGGAAAATCATTTTTTAGTTTAATAGTAGTATAATACATTAATGTACTTCAATTTTAATAAAAACGTTTTATTACTTCAATAAATATTCTTGAAAAAGTATAATATTTTGGTGGAGAAAAATGGTGTAACCCCTTAAATTAACTGATTGAACAGCAAACATAAGTCATTAATTGGAATTAAGGTAGTTAATCCACGAAAACTAGACCTGAGGCAAAAATAGATAATTTGGCTTTCAAGAATAGCAATATTATTATTGAAGGGCTATTTTGGAAGAGAAAAGATTAATTTCCATGAAAAAAATTTGAAATACAGAAAAATAATTTTATTGATAAATTTTATTTTTGCCCAAACTTTTTTTCTTATTGCTTCTTACCAAATTTAAAATAATTATGCGATATTAATAAATTACAAATCATTTTTTCAAGAAAAAAATTCCCTACAACTTAACTATTTACAATTTTCGAAAATGAATAAATTATTATCAAATTCAGCAATTGTTTTATAAAAATTTCGTTTTGGAAAATGTTTTTTTCATGGTTTCAGTCATTGAAGAATTTAATTTTAAAAATCAGAAACGGTGAAGTTGTGGGAAATCTTTTCTCGTAAAAAATGATTCATAATTTTTGAAAATTTGGTAAGAATCGATAAGAGAAAAAGTTGGGTCAAAAATAAAATTTATTAATAAAATTACTTTTCTGTGTTTCAAATTTTTTTTTCATTTAAAATAATTTTTTCTCTTTCAACTTAGCCCTTCAATAATAATATTGCTATTCTTGAAAGCAAAATTATTTATTTTGCCTGAGGTCTAATTTTCGTGGATGAAAACTACCTTGAAGAAAATTTTTTAAATCAACAAAACTTTCTTCAATTCAAAGAAATTTTTTCTTTGACCGTATATCAAAGAAACTGTTTTCTGGGTGTAATTTTGCTTTCAAGGAAATCAATATTATTATTGAAGGTCTAGTTTGAAAGAGAAAAGATTATTTTCCATGAAAAAAATTTGAAATACGGAAACTATTTCCAATTTTCCAAAATGTATAAATTATTACCAAATGCAGCAATTTGTTGTAAAAAATGTTGTATTGAAAATTTGATTTTTAATGATTTCAGCCATTAAAGAAATTATTTCCAAAAATTGGGAACGATAAAGTTGTGAAGATTCTTATTCGTGAAAAAATGATTCGTCATTTATTAGAATCAGATCATTTTTTTAAATTTGGTATGAAGCGACAAGAAAAAAAGTTCGGGTAACAATAAAATTTGTTAAATGCATCATTTTATTCCATTTAAAATTTTTTTCATGTAAAATAATCTTTTCTCTTTCAAATTAGCCCTTCAATAATAATATTGCTATTCTTGACAGCAAAATTATCTATTTTTGCCTGAGGTCTAATTTTTGTGGATAAACTACCTTAATAAAGAAAACTATTTACTAAAACCAGCTCTCGTAATAGTTTCATTCCGTGAAATAATTTGTGATATTGATCTTAATTCTCAAGGTTGATCGATTTTTGGGATAAAGAGATTGTCACCCTTGTGAAATGCGTTTGCCTTTATATGCAGACACACAAGTATTCTTCTTAAGCGCGTAGGAGCACACGAGCTTATATATAGAAATAGCCCTGGCGGAACAGCACCGGAAGTGAAGGAGTTCCGCCCAGGATTGTAGGGTCACCGTCCTTTGGAATATACATGCTTCGTGCTCGGGGAATCCGTTTCTTTTCCTTTTTATCCCCTCGCTTTTTAACGGTAGAGGCCTCTTCGTGCGTCTTCTTGTCGTTACAATTTAGATAATGCAAAATGAACGGATGGAAGAAATCTCCACTCAGGCCGGAAGTAGAAAAAGTAATAATGAGCTTGGAAATTTAGAATCGTAATAAGTATGTAAAAAAGCCTATGTGTGCCAGAAAATAACAAGATATTCGCTTCGCTTCTCTCATAATTAAAAATCTTACACATCCGTCACGTAACGAAACTACTATTCTCTAAATCTGAATGTTTAAAAGTACTTGATCTAATTAATGAGAAATAAGAGACTGTATTTGGATCAATTACTAATTTGATTTAGTGGCTTATTTCTTGTTATTCTGTCAATCTGTTTAATCATTTTCACTTTTTAATCAGTGAAATGTATCTAACTATCTTTATTTATTTATATTGCTACACTACTTTAGTGCAGAGTTTTGATTTTCGCGTGTCAATTATTTACTTTAAAATTTATTCATTTCTTTACATAACTTAATATTTGCCAATTCAAATTACAGAAAAATTAATTTTTTAACTGATTTGCAACTTTATATTCATGTTATAGAGCCAAATCTGTTTGATTTACCTTTTTAGCCGTAAAATGGTCATTAAAAAATACCTATCTTACTTAGAAAAATATAATTTTTAGTGGAAAATCATATTAAAATCCAATGAATTCACACCTAACTAAAAATTTAATCAACTATTTAATGAGTTATTGAAACTACAATTTTCAAAATATTCGAGAAAAAGGTCCATTATTAATTTCTTTAATTGACATAATATTTGTTAATTCAAATTACAGGAAAATTAATTTTTTTACTGATTTGCAATTTTATATCCTTGTTACAGAGCTGAAATTGTTTAATTTACTTTTTTAGCCTTATAATTGTCATTAAAAAATACCTATCTTACTTGTTGGAATATGATTTTTATTGGGAAATAACATTAAATTCCAATGAATTTATATGTAAATAAAAATTCAATTTAATATTTTATGAGTTATTGAAACTACAATTTTCAAAATATTCGAGAAAAAGGTCCATTGTTAATTTCTTTACTTGACATAATATTTGCCGATTTAAATTACAGGAAAATTAATTTTTAATGGAAAATCATATTAAAATCCAATGAATTTATATTTAATTAAAAATTCAATTAACTATTTAATGAATTATTGAATCTGCAATTTTCAAAATATTCGAGAATATTTTCCTGAAAATGTGATTAAAACTTTTGTGCAGTTATAATTTCGTAAAATTCAAATAAATTCAATAAAATCTAGCGACTTTTAAGTAAATCTAAAATAACTTTTTAAAAGTTTGAGTCAAAATTTACTGCCAAATTTTAGATTTAGGTTCTGACTGAAAATTCTCTTTCAGTTTCGTAGTTTTAAGATAAATGAAGGAAATTTGAGTTTTGTAATTTATCGTAATTTGAGAATATTTCCAATATCGTATGAGTAAATCCGTAACAATCCTGTATTAATATTAATTCAACAAAATGTGTTCAAAGGGAAGAAATTGTTGAGTGTCTAAGGGTTTTTGTAGTGTTGAGTAAACGCAGCCGTGATTAAGAGAAAAATCAATTAAAATTTCAAAGATGAGGCTTGGTTAATAATTAAGTGTTGTGTTTTCACTGCAACGGTTGCAGGCGAAATGCGTGACTTTATGAATGAAAATACTATCGCCTGGAGTTTCTACGCTGAAGCAAGTAGTACTCGCGTTTACTCGTCCGTTCCACGGAGGAAGTGTCGGTGTTAAATTGTTGTCCCTTCCTCTTGTGAAACACATCCCGGTCTTAAATGCACGCCATCGGACAATTTCAACCCGGCGGGATGTCGCATTCGAGGAAGTGTTACTTCGTCTGGCTATCTACAGAGTGCCTCTAATCGCATCGATGCATCATACATTATTCATCCCATAATTAGATGCCAGCCAATCGAATTCATAGCGACTATTAATTAATTTCTATAACGTATTTAATAAGATGCCCCCAGTTTACCGGAAGTCCCTGAAATTCATTCTAATTCTACTTAATTCCATACTTCATTCTACATTTTTCACTTCTTACAATATTATCAGCTTATTAATTTTATAATGATAATATGGAACCTACGTCATATGATAATGTTTGTACTGAGTATCTTATTTAATTAGATTTCATATCTGAAGAAAATTTCTAAAATATATCTTAATAATTTTGGATCTAACTCTCCAAGATGGTTCGTTTCATATTAAATACACGAGATAATCAGGATTTTGGTATAGATACTGCGAATTAGTAAAAATTCACTGATTACTTCAGTAGAAGTTAACTGATTTGACAGCAGAAAATATTTTTCACTGGCGAGTCAGGGAAAATTAAGAGATTTAAGAGTAAAAAGGTGTATCACTGATTTAATCAGTGAAAATTGGAGTGATTCAGATATAGAGAGTAACTTGGTTTGGATTAAGGTGGTTCGTTCACAAAAATTAGACCTCGGGAAAAAATAGATAATTTTGCTTTCAAGAATATCAATATTATTATTGAAGGACTAATTTGAATAAGAAAATATTATTTTTCATGAAAAAAATTTGAAACACAAAAAAATAATTTTAATAATAAATTTTATTTTTGCCCAAACTTATTTTCTTATCGCTTCGAGTCAAATTTCTAAAAATGATGCGATTCTAATAAATCACGGTTCATTTTCTTTGGAAAAAGATTCTCTACAACATGACCGTTTCCTATTTTTGAAATTGAATTAATTATTATCAAATACAGCAATATGTTTATAAAAATTTTGTTTTAAAAAATTGTTTTTTATCATTTCAGCCATTAAAGAATTCATTTTCAAAAATTGGAAACGGTCAAGTTGTAGAGAATCTTTTTCCTAAAAAAATGAACAGTGATTTATTAGAATCGCATCATTTTTAAAAATTTGGCTCGAAGCGATAAGAAAATAAGTTTGGGCAAAAATAAAATTTATTAATAAAATTATTTTTTTGTGTTTCAAATTTTTTTCATGAAAAATAATCTTTTCTCTTTAAAATTAGCCCTTTAATAATAATATTGCTATTCTTGAAAGCAAAATTATCTATTTTTGCCTGAGGTCTAATTTTCGTGAACGAACTACCTTAAGTCAAAGATTGTGTTAATTAGGTTGTATGGGAAATTAAAATTAATACGACTTTTAGCGGAAGGGTCTTTGTTTGAAGAGAATGTGTCTGAAAAGGGACGACAAAGATGAGATGGCGTGAGTCTTTTATGAAATTCTAGGCCGCAACTGCTGTCGCTCTATTTCTAATCCATTTCTATTTTCTATTTCCACGCGCCGGCGTCGACACGACCATTTTATATACGTCTGCGATATTTCGAGGCATCGGTAGCGCCGAGTCTCCTCATCGTCAATTCTACTATACCGCAACCACAAATATGTACATGTATGTACAGTGTTCAATGGTATCTGTACACGCCTATCCAGGGACGGCTTTAGCATCTGAATACTTAATAATTCAAATTACAGTTAATTATTTTAGTCGATCGCTTAATATTCATTCCATTCAATGCTCGTTGATTAGAATTATAAGAATATACAAAAAGAATCATTAAAATAGCCCGGAATTGAAATATAAACTTGAGATGAGTAATTGAGTCAATGAGTAACAATCTGTTTCTATCCGTTCGTAAATTTTAAATTATATCTTACATTCTTCATTTCTTCTGCTTCTTTTTGAATAAATTTTTTCACAGCAATTTTTGTTTGCATTTTCTTCCATCTGAACGTATACGAATTTATCCGATTCTACCAGTTGTGTACAAAATTATCTTATCTCTTTCTATTCGAATTTATGAGCAGCCTATTCATTCTTAATTATATATTTTTTTGGGGTAATTGAGTTACCTATTAATGTTAATTAATATCTAATCTTTTTCTTAATTTCAAGTTATCTTTTTCACATATTTTTTGACTTTCTAAATTTATAACTAGTTTGTCCTTTTCTATCCAAATTTGTGAGATCATATTCCTATAATTTTATCGAATATACAATAATTTATGCCGTTTTTGATTATTTTTACTGTTTTCCCAAAGCACAAATATCTTTCGAGTTCTTCAATTCTTTTGTTTCAAATTGAGACGACTTTTCTAGATTTTCTTGAGAAGTTTGTTATATCAATTGGTTCTGAGCTAATTTTTATGAAAAAGTTATACACGTGAAAAAAATCTTATGATGATTAAAAGATTAAATTTGATTTAAAAAATTTTTCTCTGGGTGTATTATCGACACTATAAAATCTATAGATTTTTAATAGTTAATATAATTTTCCGAAGTAGCCTTGACATATAATCACATTTGATTAGTAGGAATTATGGTACATACATTAAACAATAATACGTACCATGTGAAAGTCACGTGTAAATCTGCTGTAAAAGTGTATCTATATATTCATATGTGTTTGAGTTCATGTAAACATGTAAAAGATACGAGCTAAGCGTAGAACATATGATATTCAAGTAGATATCGAGATAAAATGTTTTTATCTAAGTCGTAATCGAAATGGGGCTAATAAGTAAATTTTATTCTCTCTCCAACATTAATAATAATTAAGCAATTAAAATTTCCTGTTAGATCCTTGCAAAGCGGGAGTTCAGCAACCGTAAATTTTCGGGGAAAAATCATAAATTGTTCAAGAGTCTTGAGGTATTGATTAACATTTGCTAAATATTTTTCATACTCTTTTTTTATCAATTCTAAATATTTCAACAATAATTTACGATTCCACAGTTCTCTTCCAGGAGTGACGAACTTTTCAGGAAATTTTGAGGAGTTTCCTTTTCCGTATTAAAAACAAAAGTTAGTAGTAAGGGTAAATCACAGTCAGACATTGTTTTACATTGTAGAGACAATTTTTCTATTAGGAAAAGTAGTCGAACACTTTTTGATTATGCATTCAGTTAATTTCATCGTTGTTTTTTGTAAATATAATTAGTTATTGGAGAAAATTCAATTATGTTTGGAAACATGTCTTATGCAGTCCAGACATAAGATTAAATCTTTTACATCATAGGATAGTTTCTCATGTATTTATTCTCTCATTATCGAGTGAATATAAATACCACAATGACAGAAATGGATCCTAGGTTAATTGCATTCTGCGAATTTGCCTGAATTCAATGTCAAGCTTTATCTTTAAGCTACACATGACTATAAAATGAAGAATCACTGGAAGATAAAGAAATACATTATTTAACGATAGATTTAATACTTTTAAACACAGAGTTTGACATTGAATCTAAGCAAATCTGTAGAATTTAGTTAACCTAGGATCTATTTCTGTATTTATAAGGGTACATTTATACAAAACAACGTGAGTTTAAGCTCAACTGCAAAAGTTCAAAACAAACCGAATTTAGCATGTTCAAAATGCAAAAAACGGGTTTCTTTTAAACTTTGGTTGCAGTTTCATTCATTTCACTTTCATTTTTTGTTAATGAAAATTTTGCACATTTGTAAGTAAAAGGATACAAAATATAGAGTCTGAGAGAAATACTTTTGAATTTATTTTTGCCATTATTTGTCACATTATTTAGAACTTAAATCTCTACAGTCAATTGTTTCCAAATATCACACTGTGATAGAGAAGAAAGACAAAAATATCTAAAGATAGTAAATCCAAAGCATATGTATTTTCCGGCTGCCAATAACATTAGCGCTATAAATTCAAAAGTATTTGTTTCTCAGTCTATGTTTTGTATGTTTAAAACAAAAAAATTAGAGTTCAAAATGAAATGCGACAAAAGTTTAAAAGGAACCTGCTCTGTACATTTTGAACCTAAATCCGGCTTGTTTTGAACTTTTTGCATTTGAACTTAAACTCACGTTGTTTTGGGTATTCTGTCCATGATATTTAATTATTTTTACACTTTTGATATAATATCTTTTTGACATTTTCGATCAGAAAGAGTTCATTAATTACGTATACGACATAAAATACGTGACTCCACAGATGAATTGTAAGAAAAACAAAATGGACAAGATTTAGTTCAGAATGAACCGCATTCGGGTTCAAAGTAAAATGAACACATTATTTTTCAATTCTTATTTTTTTCTGCACGAAGAAAAGTATATTACATTGTAAGTTTTACCATTTTACAAGATTTCCCTTGACCATTTTGTAAAATTTTCTATCTTTTTCATAATGTTTTTATGTCAAACTGTAAATTTCACACTGTAAACTTTACTTTAATTATAGATATTGCATTAAAAATTATAAAAATTTATTTAGAACAAACATTACTGAACTACATTTCAGTTATGAAACTTGTTTCGAACGCGATGTACTGCGCTGCGCAGTTCACTCAAATTTGGAGTTTCCTGAGTTTTTTTTCAAAATGAAATTGACTTTTAGAATTTATTCTGCTGTCGCTTTAATTTTAGATTACGAATTTGGCTATTTCAGTGTATTTATTATTTTTTTAACCTATCTATCGTTGTCGCTAGATGACGTAATTTTAACGATTTCGACTCGGAATTTTGATTAATTTTTAATACTAAAAATACATGAAATATTTTCGAAATACCGAATCACAATAATAATGCGAATATCCTCTATTTAATAAGATGAAAAAAGTTCATAGAATTTCTTTCTATTTTGTAATATCATGCGTGAACGGCGCGAGATTTTTGAATTCTACTTTCAGAGTCGACGCCTGCGAAATATATCTATATCGTTGTTATAAAGCTGCTTAAAACACATTTTTAATTGTTTATGCAATTATAAAAATTGATTTAACAATTTTTAATTATTTATTCAATTTATTATTCAAATGAAAAATTGAATTTGGCTACTTTTGGCATCAATTTTTATTGAATTTCAAATTTAAACATGTCATGCTAGAATCGAACACTTGTTAAATTACTATCGTGAATAAATGTAATTTATAAAAATTAAAATTGTCAGTTGAATATTCTAGACTTCAGACGCAAGGTATATATGATCAGCTACGGTTTCAGTTTAGCTGTCGAAGGTCGCGACTGAATTGCGCCGTACTTTTAGAAAAGTGCTTCACTACCAAGAAGAAATTATTAACTACTTTAGGTGAATTGAAAATTTTAATGTTTTTTCAAATTTCATCCGTAAGAATTTCGCTTTTAATTAAAAGAAAATCACACTTGCACCCAATCAAATTGTAAAACAAAGGTGCAGTTCGTTCTCTTTTTGATTATATATTGCATATTTATTTGAGAATATTGATTAAGAATAGTGGTTACATATTAATTATTAATAGTCTTAATTTAAATTTAATTTTAGAGAAATTCATCATTTCATACTACAAAGGGACTCTGAATAAAAACTTGGATCACTAGTTAAATTCTAGTAAAATCTATACAAAAAACTATTAAAGTTATTAAAGAAACTAGTAAAATCCATTATATTTTCGGTTAATTTAACCAAAAGAAACTATAAATCCTGATAGACAACCAGTTAAGTCTTAAAATTTTTTTTTCGCTGCAGAGAATAATGCCAATCTCTTCTTAAATTAGCAATTAAGAAACTAGTAAAATCCACTATATTTTCGGTTAATTTAACCAAAAGAAACTATTGATCCTGATAGGCAACCAGTTAAGTCTTGAAATTTTTTTTTCCGCTCCAAAAAATAATTTCTTGGTGCTCAAAAGATCATTTCAAAAGACTTCCTAAAATAATGCCAATCTCTTCTTAAATTAGCAATAGTTCTTAATTAAATTTTTAATCCCACAGTCAAGTTACAGGATGAAATCTAATTCTCTACAAGGGACGAATTTTCCTCAAAAATATGTATTGCCATATGGCAAATTTCCCTCCAATGAAAATTATCCGCACGAAACTTTTGCGTCTTCAAAGCCTAATATTCCACACATTAATCTCAAATCTCCGAAATTTCTCTGAGAAAATAATGCTAATAAGAAGTGAAAAAATTAGATTGGGTCCTTTAGAAAAATTTTCAGAGCATTTAAAATGCGCATCATGTAACCAGAGCGAGTGCGAAGTCACCGAAGGCCACCGCTGAATTGCGCGTTATTTGTCACGTGCCTCTTTCTTAGAAGGAATCGGCATCGCAGAAATGCATCTCGAAATTGCCCGAATTTTGAGCCTGCGAGATACTTCAATTTCCCCAGTATGATTTGATTGAAAAAAACCCAATTGATTTGTACTTGTTCAGCAGATATTCCAGCAAGGAGCGTCAAGCATTCGCATATCCGTACCCGATCGGAATTCAAGGCAGGGCACGGCCATTTTGCACGCTTGCCTGGCTTCGTTCTTTTGCCGATAGAGCGCGTCCGATTTGCAAAATGAAAATCACCCATACTTCATCAATTCCACCCCAATTTTTTTGCGAAATATCTGCAACATTTTCTCCTGGGGTGGTTTTGATTTTTCGCGAAATCGGTATCAACAGTTTCCAATACCCTTTCCATCTTCAGATGAAACCGGAAAGTGTTAGAGGGAAAGAAGTGAGGGAAGATGAGAGAGAGAGGGTGAGTGAGAGAGTGTATGTGAGGGGGTGAGGGAGGGAGAAAGAGAGAAAAGAGGGGATTCACCAGCGGATGGCTGGCCTACTCAGTTCTCGTCCGCCAGCCGGTCGTCCACGAAAGGTGCTTGACAGTTGACGCCTCTCATTCAGTACAAAACTCTGGATTCGAATTTTCTCCTCCTACCTTATCTCTTTATTTACTTTCGTCCTCTTTTCTTATCTTCCTTATTTCCATCCCATATTTCTTCCTCTTTTCCGCCATCCGCCTTTTTCTCGGCGGTCATCTTCTTCGAGATCCGACCCCTTTCACGAAAGAGTGATGTGTAAAAAGATTAAAAATTGGACAAATTAGACAGACATGACAAATTGATGAGAAATTTAATTACAAAGAATAATGGACCTTAAGAAATAAAGACGATTTTCCACACTTGGTAATTGTTCTTTTTGGAGAACTTTTTTGGGGAAAATCTTTCCATTCATTTGTCAGGTTGAACTTGTCTTTTCTTCCTTATTTTCTTCTTTTTTTATTATTTCTTCTTTCCCTTGTGTACTTTGTCTCCTTTCGTCACTTGAAGAAATCTCAGTCCGACGTCCGTGAGTCCAAAGATCGATTTTCGCGATTCAGTGTCGGAATTACTCGTGAGTTAAATTCATCGTTCTTCTGTGTAAAAGTCATCAGTAATAGAAGACATTAAATTCGAGGAGACTTTAATAAATACAAAAGTATTTTAAATTCATCTATCAGTATGGAACTGTGTTGTTGGAAGTTTTTATTTTGTGATAATGTCAGAATGATTTTTTCAAATTGTTTGCACACATCATCACTGAAGAAATACTACTTCGATTCATCGTGAAGAATAGTGCTTCTTTATTTGGATGACTGAAGGGCGGAATCTCGAGGAATTTACAAAAAAAGGTATGTTGAATCACTGTCAAGTGAATAATTCCTGACATTGTAGCTTTCAAATTGCTCAAAGGAATTCTTCATTATTAAGTTAAATCTTAAATTATTTTTCGCAGCAGAAAAAAATGTGAATGTTAATTTTCATCATTAAGAATTAACTTCTTCAGTGTTAGAATAGATGTATGAGTTTGAAGTTAACAATAATTGTGCTATTGAGAAAAGATTGCCTTGTAAAGCCTTATACGCCTGCGCAAGCGGAAGAATTGAACCACGTTTTCAAGCAGAGGAGCTTCAAGATTCGTCGTAATAATTATTCCATATAAAGAATTATAGAACTTAAAATATGTTATATTGTAATTAAAAATTATGTCTATAGAAAATTAAACGATTATGTGACTTAATCCTCCAGGTCTCAGGTAGTTCCTAACCTCGAACTTAACTCATTTATAAGATTAGGAATATTATATTTATTATAATATAGTGTTTTGTTACATCTAAACTCCATTTTCGGATTTTTAAAAACCTTGTTTTTTAATCTATAATTTTCTTGCTTTTGGAAATATTCAAGTTTAAATTCCTGAATCGAGAGAAAAATGCTCATAGCACGAGTGTTGGAGGGTTAGGAACTAAATCTTAACCTCACTTTGGTATTTTTCAATTTATTAACGACTTTTTCTCATTCCTGGATGAACTCTCCCACCGTCATATAGTTGTTTCAAAATCATTTTATGTGCATTTGTATCTTGAAAATGAGGATCGCGAGATTAGAACTAACGATAAACTTATGTTTTACGTAATACGTAAATGGGATCCCATAGGCTCATCGATGCTCAAGTCACGTAGGATAACATCATTGTCATGATATATGACGTTCATAAATGCTTTGTGATATGTTTAACTATACACAAGGTATGCCATAAACGTTGATTAATAAATTACCGAGATTATGGTTTACAAGAAAAGATAGCGATTTTTCCGCCCTGAGGAACGTTATTGGATATCTTTTGGCTATATTTCACTAACTCATTAATTAGTGAGTACAGAAAATCTACTTTACATTCTGAATCCAAATTATGGAAAATTCTTTCTTAATTTACTTTATCAATAATGACCCAACAATTAGCAAGGGACACCAAAGAAATTAGTTGAAAATTCTTAAAAACACCTTCGTAATGCAATTTCTTTTCTGCTAGGTAGGTTTTACAGTTTCAAACTGTAAGTTCTGCTCTTTTTAATGTAAACCATAGATAGAAGCTTTGGATCTTAGAATTTTGAACTGTAAGAAAATATCAAATTGAGGAATGAATGAGTCAGAAATCCATCCGAAAAACTTTACAGATTAAAATTGTGAGTTAAGCAGCTTTTGAGGAGATAGAAGTATCAAATGAAGTGTAAAAGTGGAAAAAAATATGCTTGGTACTCCAAATTATATTTATTATTTGAATTATTTGTTCTGCAATGTTTCCCACTGAAGAAATTAGTTATTATGAAGAATAATTCCTTGGAAAGGCGGTTTATTTTCTGCTGGGTACTTTTTACAGTGTCAAACTGTAAGTTTCGCTCCTTTTAATCTGAACGATAGAAAGAAGCTGTGGATCTTACAATCTCAAACCGTAAGAAAATATTAAATTGAGCAATAAATTAGGAAGAAATCCATTCGAAAAACCATAGAAAGAAACTGTAGAATTTACAATCCCAGGCTGTAAAAAAATATTAAATTGAGGAAATAATGAGCTAAAAAATATTTGATAAACTTTACAATTTTAATTTGTAAGTTATGCAGAAATTGACCTGAAAAAAGTATCAAATGAACTGACAAATTATGGAAAAACATGTTCAGTGGTCGTTACTGTTTTATATTTTAGGGTCTGCAATTTTTTGTTTTATTCACATTAAGAGGTGTACAGTTTACTTTTTTGTTATCTAAACGATTGAGAAATGTAAAGTTCAATGACCCCACAGTATAATTTTACAGCTTTTAGTTTGTTTATACAAATTTGAAGTAAAAAAGGCAATTACTTGAAGAATAAAGAGTAAAGTTTTTATCAAATCAATTGTAAACTTTGGAATTATTTAGTGAAGGACAGACTTCATTCTTGACAGTAATTGTTGGCTTATCATACAATTTAAATAAGTGAATACTTCAAAATAATAATTAAATGGTTACAAAAGAAGTTATTTAATTTGAATGATACGGCTATTATTAGAATTTTATTAAAAACTAGGTGAAGTTAAATGTAAATGAAATTAATAGAAACAAATATTGTAAAGTGGGAAACTTAATTAAATGGAGAAACTTTTTCTACAGAGTTATTTAGTCCTCATTTTGTGAGCTTGATTTAATTTTTCCTGGGCTCTATAAGTTTGGACGTTTTCTATAAATTCGTAAATGAGCTCTCTAAATCTGAATCAGTCAAATTTTCACTGATTGAATCAGTTATTTGCCTTTTCACTGATTCATCGGTGAAAAAAATATTTTTCACTGTTAACTTAGTCAATTTTCACTGAAATAATCAGTGAAATTTGACTGATTTACTGTAACCTCTTTTTAGCTATTTAAATCAGTAAAATTTCACTGATAATCAGTAGATTTTGACTGATTCAAATTTAGAGAGAGGAAAATCTATTTTCTACATTGTTCACATTCAGCCAATGGGTGATTATTTCCGAACAATGACAGTTATTTGTTAATGAAATCATTTTTATCACATAATAAGCGTGCAAGCACACACGCTCGTCGATTCAAATATAGCGCTGATCCGAAATCTGTGAATGATTCCGATACATAAGAGCAAAGACCAAGACTCTTGGCCTTAATATTTATCAAGTTTTATGGGTTTTGTCCACTAGATTCCTGCAGAAATTTTTACTGGTTCCTTCTTATAACCTTCAATAAAATTTAAAAAATTCTCACAAAACAGGACAAAAGTTTGAAATTCAACAAGAGGATTGGAAATTATATTAATTATTTAGAAAATTTGGAAATCTTTCTGTGGAAAAAAAAGACGCTTTCGACTGCGCTGGGATTCGAGCCCAGGTCTTTTAATTTATATTCAAGCCATGATTGAGTATAAAAAAGTATATTTTTTGTCAAATATGTAAAATATTCGGGTATTTAATCCTAAAAAGATTTTAAAATAAATTATCATCATTGCATATTTTTAAATTAAAAATCAAGACATATTTTACTTACTCGAAAACACGCAATTGTTGAGATTGGTATTCGGCTTTTATCAAGGAAAGACAAGATAATAGTTTTTCTCCCTGATATAGTCGAATTTACTCTTATACAGCTCCATAAAAGTTTCCTGATAACGACTTTTATTTTATCTTATTTTAGCAGTGATAAATTCTGTAAAATTATATTTCTATCATCTTTGATTATGGAACACATTAAATTATTGGCCAGGTTTTAACGAATTTAGTGATATAATTAGTAACATAAGCTTCTTTTCTGTTGTCATAAAGATTTAAAACGTGTTACAGTAGATAATGTAAGTACCAGCAAGACAAACTTTTAGAACTTTTTAATTTGATAAAAACTTTAAATTCGTTTCTAGACAATGCATATTAATAAATAAAGTAATTTTAAAGAAAATTCATAATTTATAAATATATTTCATCTACGTTGAGCTTTTTAAATAATTTTTTAACTGCATGGCTGGCCAGAACTGTCCGTCTCTACTTGCTCTTTAAAGTAAACGTGAGTAGTTCCTTTGTTCGCTTTGATGATTGTTTATATTCGAAAATCAATATCCTGGCACATAAATCTTGTAGGTTACTAAACATTTGAACTAATTTTGATTTATTCTAAGTTTTAAGAAATTTGATTCGTTTCTTTGGTGTTTATTCACAATTGCAAGATTGTCTGAGACAGAAAAGAAATCTTTCATTTTGTAAGTGGCAACCTTTAAAGCTTAATAGAAATGTTTTAGCAACGATTGTTTAACACATATGGAACCTCTGCTATATACTTTCTTTACTTGAGATTGGCCAGTGTCCAAGCGAGCTCCAAAGTGCCGTCTATTTTTGTTAATTTCGATCATCTTGAAAAGCAGAGGCGTACAGTAATTTCTCTGATGAATCACTTAAGTTCCACTTTTTTAAATGCCAACCTTTCGTCTCACATAAATGATTTCCTGCATGAGTAAATTATGTCCAATTTGCACAGAATAAGGAAACGTAATTATAACGACTTGATTAGAACAATTTGAGAAAAAAGGAAACATCGAAAACCAATTGTACTTTCACAATCTAAGTAACCAGTCACTTAATGATAACAAATTATAAAAGGAATATGTTTATTTCATTTATTGTAAATCTATTACTTAATGTGAGAACGCGGAGAAAAAAATCTGTAATATTGATTGAGTCTATAGTTTAAAATAGTGATGGCATAAAATTTCTGTAAATTTAACAGATATTTCAGTACAATTCCTCACTTTTTTGTAAAAATAAGAGATTTTTCGATAAATAATAAAGAAATGCTTGTTTAATTCACAGAATAAGGAATTTTCTTCAAAATCTTACTTCAATAAGCAATTTTCTAATATTTATCGACAAATCTCTTATGTTTAGAGAAAAACGTTGAATTGTATTAAAATATCTGTATAAATCTTTTCAGTAAGTAATTAAAAGTAGATTTGTTCACACACTTGTAAATTTAATCAGAGATACCCACGAAGTAAAAAATCTGTCGAATTTACTAAGTCCATGAGTTAAAATAGTAACAGTATTCAAGTTCTATGAATTTAACAGATATTTCAATTCACTGTTTGTTGGTGGACATAGAAGATTTGTCAATTAATATTACAGAAATTTTCTTTAAAGTTTTAATCTAACTTATGGAATCAGTAAATGCGGCAGATTTTTTTCTCCCTCTCAATCGAATTATGAAAATGAAGGATGGAAATAAATGATATTAAAAGAAGGAAAGTGTGTAATTGTAAGTACATGCATTTAGAAAAGCGGTTGAAACACGTGCCTGGAATGTGAGACTAACAGGGAGGTCTGTTGCTTAACGCAATGAACAGCGACTATCCGCCAGTCATACGTCGCATGCAACAGGTATTCGCCCTGACGTCACAGTTGCATCAAGAACGATTCACGCACACGTTTCCAGCCGGCGTCTTTGCTTTTGTGAGCGCCACCCAGTGAGTACATCCGTGTGGATGTGAGGATTGTGAGGCGCGAGAGCCAAACCGAATGTTGTGTCAGCGAGGGGCGGACGGGGGGTGCCATTACGTGGATCTTATTCAACAAGATTGACAGACAAACGACGCTCCCTGGAAACGAACTTGTCTCGTGATAACAAATTGCAAATATTCTTCAGGATATTCCCTTCAGAATCATCTCTACTTCGGAAAATTCAATCCAAATGCACTATAAAAATGTTATTCTATGAATCGCAGATGGAGAATCTCTAAAAAATTATGTCAAAAGTAAAAACAACAAGAAAAGAATAAAAATTCTGTGAATTTTTGCTCAATGAAATAGCAGACATGTTTTCAAACATGTCACGTTATAATTTAATTTTAATATTTGCAAAGTTGGTTGATTGGCTTTAGAGTCCATAAATGAAAAAAACAGTAGCTTCAATCAAACGTTTCGACTCTGATTGGAGTCCTCATCAGTGATCTTTATTTCTAAAATATGAAAAAAAGTAATATTAATTTTTCATAATATATAAATATATTAATTTTATTTTACCACTTGTATATTAAAGTCTATTATAATTAATAAGATTTTCAACAGTGTACTTCGGCTAATTATAAAAAAGAAGTTTTCGGCCCTGAAGATTCCAATAGATTGTCAAAGTGAAATTCACCCGTACTTTACATTTCCTCACGGAGAAAAATAGTTCGTGAAATATAATTATAAACCTATAATTTGTTTCTTGCATAATGCAAAGATTTGAAATTGTAACAAAAAATCTGGGAAATTTCGAAAACGTTTCATCTGTAGAAAAATCAGAATAAAGATCATATGAATATATATTTTAAGGGGATTCAATACAAAATTCATGATTATATGTTTTATATATCTTATAAAAAATTTGTTCTCAGCAAAAGCAATATTGGAATTTTTCCAACTTTTATATTTCAACTTTAACCTCGAACAGTATGTAAGAAAAAAATTACACATTAATTCTAAGAATTGGGTTCGATTTTGTAGAAATTTAGCTTTAAAATTAGTCCAAGAACATTAAAAAATGTTGATTATTTCGACAGTTATTTAAAATTTAAGAAAGCATTGAAATCTTGATTATTTCTGCAATAACTTCTTCAAAATTTAACAAAAAGAATTCATGCTGGGCTCATTTTATAAAAGATTTTGATAGCTTTGAATTTAATTAACCCTTTGAGGGGCACATTTTTGTGCTAGACTTGCAATGGGTATCAATGATGTTTCCATAGGTTTTTGGGGTCGCTGATCACGAATTCGGTATCAGAATTTCAAAATTCAAAATGGCGGAATCGAATGCAAATAAGGGGGATAGATAAAATGGACTCAAAATAATGACATTCATAATAATTTTATAATAGTTTATAATATTAATTCAATCCTTTCGGAATTGAGATAGCGAATTTGATATCGAAGATCATACTCTCACAGATTGAATCAGATCAAAGATTGCTGATTCCACAAAAAAAACCTCTCCATTTCTCTTCTCTCTGCGTGACCCGGAAAAAACGATGTAGACATAGAAAATTGCAGTTCTAACCTAAAATAGTCACCATATTGGGTTCCACGTGAATTACTCAGAAAACCGCAATTCTAACCTAAAATAGCCGCCATATAAAATCCACCATTTTGATTTTTCAAATTCTGATACCAGATTTGTGATCAGCGACTTCGAAAACCCTTTTTTACAAATTTTCATAAGATTATCTTAAAAACTCTGTCCAAGGCTAAATTTATTCGATAAAATTGAAAATTTTCCATCTTTGATTGTTAATAAATAATTAAATAAATAAATTTTCAAATTTTCAATCAAAACATTACGAAGCCTAAGTACTAATGATAGTGTAGAAGTTTAATCGAGAGAGATTACGCTGCCCCTCAAAGGGTTAAGAGAACAAATTTTTTCACTCATATAATTCAAATTAAGATAATTTAAGCAATTATCGAAAAACAGGTGGTCCCAAAATTCTGACCGGTACTGTACATTTCGAAACTTTACTCTACATTTTTAAAGTTTACCGAACTGAGATGCATTCTTTAACATTTGGTACATCCAACTCGTCCAATGTACTTACAGTTCTGAACGTTCATTGAACGATGGAAAATATTTTTTTATCAAAACTAAATGATTAGTTTTCGACCTAGAAAATTTAAAAATAGTGTATTGTTCATGAACGATTTTATATTTAAAGGGCCCTGAATATAAACATAATAATTAATTTTTTACTGGAAAAAGAAATTTTGTCATCGTTCAATGAACGTTCAAAACTGTAAGTATATACTCGTCCATATGTCCTAACTTTGATAAAAGTTGGGTAAAATTTCTTAAACTATTTTTCTCCGTGCTTATATTTTCATTGTCGGACATATGGTTCACGCATGAATTAAAGGAATGATTGTAAAAATGTTTTTCAGAATATGGTTAGAATTTAGGTCGCCACCATCTGTAAAGAATATCGGATGGCTAGCGGCAGTGATGGTTGCTACTATAAGAATTCTAATTAGAGATAATGATGTCATTAAGGTCTGAGGCACGACGAGACGAGACGGTCTGCTGAGCCTGTTGCATGCAGCTTGTACCTTTGCTTATGCACTTTGTGTATCCATGCACACCATCAAGAATAATCTCTCAAGAATTATAATCGAAATGAATTCCAGAATAAAATAACCTTTACTACTCATTCTATTTTACATTTGAAAATTTATCAACGATAGCAAATGGAATCCCATAACGGTATTATTCGAAGGATGGCAAATGCTAGGAAATGGTAAAATTTAAATAGCGAATCATTTATTTCCTGTATATCGTTATCGTCGGGTCGCATACAGAAGAAAAAGTTCCTCTCGAAGTAAGAACATGTTTTCTTAAACGATATCTCTACCTGACTCAAAGAAATGCCGTTGAAACCGATGTGAAATTCTGCATTGAAGAACAGATTTCCTTTTGTTAAAGGACTAAACTATTGAAAATATTCTTGTGTTTAAAATATATAGAAGATTGTCTCAAATATACGACCAATAAGACAGTATTTTATCTAGTAAATGAGAAATTTATTAGCAACGTATAAATACACTGGAATGCAGATAACGAAATTTTTGGTTTATCTTTCACTTAGCTTCGTTATCACTTATCTTGGTACTAAAGTGGCTTTAGATCGCGTAGAGATAAAGTACATACAAATTGAAATGATATTGTAGGTGTTGCCAATGCCACATAATGTTTAATATGCCACATAAACTTATGCACTATAATAGATGGAGTAAACGAAAAACAATTTTAAGGTGTAACGAAAGTAAGACTTTGTTTTTACAGTCGATTCGTTAGATTAGTGGTAGTACGTTGGATGTGCAGGTTTTTATTGCTTGAACTTCCACGAAAACGTACTTGTCCCAATAAGGTTGTGATTCGCATTCTTCTTTCGTTCTTGGTTGGTATACGTGCCATCTTGGGCAGTGCCGCAACATTGGCAAGAATCGCTTTCATAAATTGTCAAGATTATATACCACGACAGTGATTTCTTGCAAAATATTCCTTTTTCAACCTTATTAATTCTCTTGTGATTAATTACATATATTCCAAGAGAAATCATTTTTCAAGAAGCACAGTTTCTCTAAACTCAAAAGATATATAAATTATTCAACTGCGTAGAAGTAGGAATATATCGGAAAAAAATCATATTGAAAAGACTAACTCATTATCTAAATTCCACTGTATTTTTCAGCCTTCTCAGATAATACACGGAATATACTTAGTGATAGCAAATTCAATGAGTAGTTGAATGGATGAGTGGAGGTTAAATTGAATAAATAACAGAGGAATAAATCAAACCAGATATTCTTGTAGATTCTGTGTATCTGAAGACCGAAAGTCAATTTGAATTCATCTAAGCAAAACAAGATGTGTGATTGACAATTTATGTTTTCTCAGTTAATATTTTAGGAACAATGAAATGTTAACACATTTCAAATTGTATAACATGTTGATAGTACATTAATCAAACATGCAATGTTCCAAGATGATCTTCAGGCAGCACAACCCATAACATGTCTGCAGTTTATATGCTAATTTTCATTGTTATACCTACATACAACATTACAACATGCATACATTCAAGTAATGAAGGTCCTGGTATAGCAGCGCCTACGCCGACAGATATTGTGCTCTTTTATACATTGTCGGTCTATCCAGGGCCGTGGCAATAACTACATTTATTCTATACTCATTCAAATCATTTTAATCTAATGAGTTAAACGCAGACATTTGTACTGTAAAATTAACTAATTTAGATTCTTTTACCCTTGTTTTCAAATATTCTACACCACGTTTTATCAGAGAGAAAAATCAGTAACATTTACTGAGTATATAAGTTAATATAGTGAGGGCATCAAATTTTTGCATGTTTAACAGTTACTTCAGTACGATGCACTGTTTGTTCTTCTAAACATAACAACATGTTCATTCCAGAGGCATTTCCGTGCAGAAATTCTTCGATCTATTCCTAATCTGGAGTAAAACGCTGCGCCCGAACTGGGCCTAGTCTGGAAGGTTGAAATCCGAGAGAAAGCCTTGCAATCGGGCGCCGTGTTTCATTTCCAAATAGGGGATTCCCTACTAGGGCCTGCTTGGCGCCACGGCAAAATGTCTGCACGATTTCTTTAATGTTTATCAGCAAACCTGTTACGTTTACATAAAAGCAGCAAATTCTACTAAAATATATCTTGAACTTGGAGAAGTTTTATGCTGGCGTTACTTTAATTTTGGAATTCAGTAAATGCAACAGATTTTTTTCTTCATTATTCCTAAATGAGCAATTTTCGATTTTTAAAAATTGAGACAGTAATTATTGGACTGGGATTGTAAGACACTTATGCGTGTATAAAAGAGGAACAAGAGGCGTGAAATTCCTCATCATATGTCACTGACCGCCCTTGAAAACCGAGCATGTTACTAGCGAACAGAAGGAACATTGGATCAGACAAACTGCAAACACATGAAGGATTGTGGAAAGTGGAATGCCACTAAAGAGAACCTTATATGGTGCAAATGTCCCCGTTCACTGCGTTATTTTACCGAACAATGTTCCCCACGGCTGCTGTAGATCCATCTTTATAGTACACTTACTTGTAACGATTTTCCTCTACTAGAATGTAATTTGTCATAAAAAGATAATGACTCTATTTCCCTTACTTATTTTTATTTTTTATCTCTTCCTAAAGTCATAGAGGGAATAGATTTTGACGTTAAGTATCAAATAAACCGGACTAAATTTCGAGAATCTTATTAAATATGATTGGATTAATTTTATTATCTACACTGTGTTAGAAATGTTCGAAAATTAAAAAAATTTCTATTTTACTAAAGTAACGTAAAATTTGACGATATTTATGATGTTTTTGAGTAAAGTTATCTTAAAATTGCAAAAAATTTACTAAATTTTCTTAATATTATGAAACTCAAGTGAATTTTCTTAAAAATACCAAACTGCAGGGGTGTAGCTAGACATTTTGGAGCCTGGTGCAAAAAATGTAGAGGGCTATTTCTTCGTAAACCTTTTATTAATACTTTTCTACTTGTACGAGTCACGAAATTTCTGTTTCGATGTTTACATCACAATTTCACATTTGTTTTCTCGCTTTCATGGCACAGAATTCCTTTTTTTTCACCGTATTCAAGAGAGTCCACGCGGGGCCCGGGGCAGATCCTCCCCAACCCCCAGCTGCGCCCCTGCCAAGCTGTATCAGAATCAGTAATCAGAATATTCAACAGTCTGTAACTGAAAATTAAGAAATTGTTCCTTAAATTTACTAAAAAATAATTGATTTTTTTGAAAATCTACCTTAATTTTACGAGACTGTAACTGAATAAAACTCGAGTCACGTGTTTCGGGAAATTACGGTAGAAATTTCTGACTGTGTAGAGAAAAGGTAAACCACATTTTCTATCAGGTTCTAAATCCTGAATTCTCCGATCTGGCCCTGTTCTGAAATAAAACGCCGGGCCTGATCTGGACTCGGTTTGGAAGGTTATATTCGTTACTTTTACATCATATTAAACACATTCCTTTCGTGTAACAATCGCCAGACATGGCTCAGATTGGTAATGAAACACATGACTCAATCACGGCCAGGTTATGCCTGACCAATCCCCGATTACAGCCCGATCAGACCCCCGGTAGCCAGATCTGGTCCTAGTCGGGCCGTGTGCTTCATCCCTGATTTGCTATTCCCAATCTGGGCCTGGTTTAGAAGGTTATATGCGTTTATTTTAGATAATTTTAAACACCTTCCTTCTGTGCAGAAATCGCCAGACATGGCTCAGATCGGTAATGAAACACATGGCTCGATCAGGGCCAGGTTAGGCCTGACCAATTCCCGATAACAGCCCGATCAGACCCACGGTATCCAGATCTGGCCCCAGTCTGGCCGTGTGTGTCATCCCTGATTTGCTATTTCCAATCTGGGCCCGGTTTGGAAGGTTATATGCGTTTATTTTGTTGGAAATCCTGTAATGATTTATAAAAAGCGTACGACAGAAGAAAGAAATGAATTTAGAATAGAGCGTAAATGAGTCACTTAATTTCAAGTGTTCAAAACATATAATGTTACTATTTGATTCGACGTGCTAGTTCGTCGAAATCTTTGTTTATAGAATAGCCAAGTGATCTGATATTGTATTCAGCCTTCTTTTAATAAAGAGCAGTCTAACAAAATCGTACAAACGTCTTTTATTTAAAAAGCCCTAATCTCTATATATTTTAGATGATTTTAAACACCTTCCTTCCGTGCAGAAATCGCCAGACATGGCTCAGATCGATAATGAAACACATGGCTCGATCAGGGCCAGATTAGGCTTGACCAATCCCCGATTACAGCCCGATCAGACTCCCGGTTGCCAGATCTGGCCCCAGTCGGACCGCGTGTTTCATCCCTGATTTGCGATTCCCAATCTTGGCCCGGACAAGGCAACAGTGAAATTTCTGCATAGTTGTAGTTGTAAATTGTTCGAAGAGAAAATTTCCTAAGCTGATCTATGGGGAACTGAGTGAAGAAATTAATTTCGTGTTCACCGGATATGGAAATCAGGGCGTTCCGGTCTCTTGATTGCGTACCAGGAAGAACCGATACTTATGAAATGAGCGCCACTGTCGTGCCTAGACGGCGCGCGCACGGTTGTGGCTCTTTAAACTTTAAAAGGCAAAGCCAGCGGGAAAAGAATTGTCTTCAAGTGAACGAGGATGTGGCTGAAGTAACTATTTAACTACTCGATGTTTATCAAAATTTTCTTCCAATATTGACCATTTGATTAAATAGGAGTCGTTAAATTGGTTTAGTGAAGGCAAAAAGGCCACGGAGACAGCGTCTTTACGATTATGCAAAGCAATTATTGAGGAATGCGGTCAACTGTTTTCAGTCGCGATGACGTCACCCATTGCCGTGTATCCAGTTGAGAAGCTCTCGGCCGACATACACGGCATTGTTCCTCACAAACGATAATCTTCCTCCTTCGTGGCTCGTCCCGAGAAGCTAAAATCCACCAATAATGCTAATTTTATTAGCGATTCAGTCTCTGATTAATTATTCTCTTGCAATGCTGGTAGTTTTACTTGAAGAAAGTCTTATCACTTTTATCAAAATGGATTATTTGATATTCGATCTATCTGCTTTAGTTTCTATATGATTTTCCTTATCGAAATCTCATTACAATTTTGAACAAACTTAATATCGGGAACGAAAAGCTAATTATCTTTAGATCTATGCAAAATGCTGAGAAGTAACTGAAAAAATCCTCAAGACTTGTAATTACATTAATTAAATATTAATTAAATGTTTTGCAATAATTGCGCAATAAAGAATATAATATTAAGCCCTTGATACACGTGTCAAATCTGTAGTAATTGCCTCTAGCTCAAAGTTATGCTGAGGATTATAAAATGTTGTTTTCCTCTTAATTACTGATGACTCTAATACCATAATTTCACAGAGTTAATAAGAAGCTGCTCTCTAAATTTATTTATTTTTAGTTATCTCCATAAAGATCAGAAACGTGATATTAAATCCATCCACGAAACGATATTGAATTTAATGTTAGTTCTAATTATAAAATAATATTTGTACTTAATTGATTAAAAATCATTAGTAAGAAAATTGATCACTTGTTTTTTCTGTCTAAAAGACTCGATCTGTTCCGCGATTTTACGTCTCGATACCACCTGTATGTTAATTTGCACATGTTTTTACAATTTTATTCTGAGTAATTTGACAAACTTCAATGAAAAGAAGATACTTTCTCTTTTTAGCAATTGATTTTTCTTTATATGAATGACTGAATTGATGATAATATGTAGTGAACTTTGAGTTTCGTGATTGATACGCCACTGGAAGGTAATGTGGCACGTAAACAGGAAAGAAAGTAATTAATCTGTTCTTCCAGAATGTCTGTGGTGGATGTACCTGCATGATGGTAGTTGCGGTAGACCTTTAAAAAATTAGCGAGGTTCGGCCGGCGCGTGGGTTCGTTCAACTTGGACTGTCTCGCACTCTGGCACGCACGCATACCATCGCGCAAACTCTTAAGCGAATGTATCATGGACAGGCGCGCCGTCAAGGGCCTTTCCAAAGAAAATCGCTAATGCCAGGTTTTAACTTCGTGCATACCATCTTTCAACATTTTATGCTAAATATTTTACGATTAAGGGCATGTGATACTTAGCAAATTTAATTGATTTTAACTTTTTACATGTTTATGTACAAAATTTGATTTCAAAATTTGAGTAATGGTAGAGAAGATAAAATCGGACGTAGATCGACGACTTTTGGTTTAAAAAATAGAAAAAAGTTCAATTTCAGCAAAATCTATGGAGACAATTTTTTTATTATCAAAACCAAAAGTAGTCTATCTACGTCCGTTTTCATCTTCTCCAGGCCCGTGGCGAAGGGTGGGGGTGATTCCCCCCGGGGCTGTAGTTTGTAGAGGGGCCCGGAACGTTATGTAACCTGAAAAAAAAGGCTTTAAAATAAAACATCCCCCCCCCCCCCAGGCCTGGATTTTCTCTCCACGGCCCTGATCTTCTTTACTAATTTCCAACGTTTAAAAACAAAATTTGAGAAATGGCAGAGAAGATAAAAACGGACGTAGATAGACTACTTTTGGTTTTAATAATGAAAACAAATTTTCCGATATATTTTGCTAAAATTGAACTTCTTTTTAATTTCGACACCAAAAGAAGTCTATCTATGTCCGTTTTTATCTTCTCGAACATTAACGAAATTTTGTAAATAAGTTTTATGCACTTTGGACATAAGCATGTAGAAATCTAAAATCAATAAAATTTGCTAGTTTCCTAAGTATCACATGCCCTTAAGGAAGATCGACCTATTGAGATAATATCACCCAGAAAGAAAATATAGTTTATCTCACCAAACTATTTTGTACAATTAACCGAGATCAAATCGAATAAAATTTAGTTGGTTCAACCAACTTGTATAGAAAAAACGACTTTCGGTTCAATTAGGTTTTAAAATTACCGTAAAAAATGAGACCGCGAAAATATGACTCCAGATTGCCTAATATAAAGATCGATTAATCTATCTTCAGATTGAAGGGGCGCAAATATTTTACCAAATTTTCTAAAGTCGGCCCTGAGTTCAATGAAATTTTTTGGTAGTTTCAACTAAATATTTTGCTAACGACATAACAATAGAATTCTATGGTTGAACAAACAAAAATTTGGTCAATTCAGACAAATTTAATTTATTGGGACGTTTTCTGCAATTTTACTTGTTAAACTTTCTTTCAGACAGTTTTTTTGAAACTAGACTCTCTACCAAATCGATTATATAAGAATTTAAAGAAAAGCCAATTTAACAATCAAGACAGTGAACACTCACCGTTGTATCGTAATTGTTAGGTAAGAGTTCTGTAAAAAATCGTTCTATAAGTGTCGCAGTTAGAGAACGAAAGAAGTTATCTAACAGTTAAGGTATGTCATTTTTACAGAAATGATTGTAACAATTATCTAATGACTGTGAGTGTTTACAAGAAAAATGGTATAAAATGTTCTAGTAAACAAAAGCGAAAGTTTCGGGAAGAAATTCAAGTCATTCTGAAATATGTTTTTGAACGAATCCGAAAAACGTTTGGAATCAATTGTGATACCAATTGGTTGAGAACCAATCCGATTCCATCTGGGGCATCAATCCGAATCGTTCTGAATCAATCCTAGTATTCGGATAGAATACTTGATTTGGGTTCATTCGGATAAAAATCTCCGACTGTTTGACAAACGATTTGCATCAAACGAGATTCAAAACGTTTTCCGAATCGTTTCGAAATGATTTGGTATGGCTCGGAATACCTCTTTCAATCCGAAACTTTCACCAGGGTTGTTTATTCGGATCAAATTAAAATTAATTACATATTCATCAGATTCTAATTAGCAATTTTTCACAATGAAATAAAATTATTCTTAAAGATGTTATGCACTTTTTCGAAGGAGCAGGTGATAAGAGGGGAAGAGCTCTATATAGGAATCCTCTTCAAATACTAACCTTAAAAAGGAAATTTCATTTTTTTTTAAACCAAGGGTAAAAATATTTCACCAACGAACTACTGAAACCTGATTTTGTGCTTTTGCCAAAATATTCCCGACACTGGAAAGATTAATCTATAGTTAATAAATAATTAAATAACTAATTAAATAATTATCTTTCTGTGGAAAAAATGACGCTTTCAACTGAATTAATTTAATATTAAAAAAATACCCAAAGAAATCAAAATTTTTAATTTAAAATTACGCAAAGGTGCTGGTACTTTAAAAAAAACCCAAAACCTTTCTAAATAAAGATACTAAACATAAAAATGTATATGGAAGGTCTAAGCTAAAAAAAAAAAAAAATATTAATGATGTCGGATCCCCTTAAGTTCATCATAATAGTCACGTGACTGATCTAGCACATGGCCTTAAATTGCGCTATAGGAATTATGACTGACTATACTAATATGTAATATATACATATATTTACTTAAAAGTCCCTGCAAAGTTATTAGATGCCAAACTATTTATCGAAGATCCTTTTGTTTGAAAGTACAATGAACTTATTCCCGAAACCAATTTCTGCTTGCAGCTCTATATAGCTAACAATAGAAGTGGATTTCTGAAGAGTTCATCTATTATTTAAAATGAGGATTTGGAAATTTATAAGCTGTAAGGATAGGATGAAAATATAATGTATTTGTATAGATAGAGGGAACATATTTCTTAGTTATTCTTCCGATCAAAAAACTACTTCCGGTTTCTCTCTTATCTAGCGACATAGTGGTATTCTTTATTGCTTCTGTGTCGACGGGATTAGCTCACGAATAGGCTAATCAACTTATGTCTAGGAGCCGGCTTATCCATACCAAACATACATATCTAGCCGCGATATAGCTACGCAGCGCGAACCAGCGTGGGAACTCTTTTCCATCTCAGTGGTGCTCAATTATTCCTTAAAAATTGAAAATCATCAAAGATTCGAGCTCCTAAAGACACGACATGTCCTAATTGGGTATCATTTCGGTAACGATTGGGTAACATTTCGGTAACGAGACAGTAAACTGAACAATTAGCACAAAATTAATACTTAAAACGTTGATAGTATGATTCTTTGTTAAAATAAACCTGATTAACCTGACAATAAAAATCTATAACTTTATTTCCAGGCTGTAGAAAATAGAAAAACACGGTCTTGAATTTTAATTTTAATTCTGGAAAATTAACATACAGTCGACAAGAGAGTCTTTTTCCTATTTCTACAGCCGGGAAATAAAATTATCAATTTTCATTGTCAAGTTTATTAGGTTAATTTCAACAAAAAATCACATTTTAAACAGTTTAAGTGTTAATTATGCGTAATTCATTCAGTATAATGTCATATTACCGAAATGTTACTTAATTGTTACCGAAATGATACCTAATTCGGTAACAGTTCGGTTAACACGAGCAGAAAAGGGAATTATTTAGTACTCATCTAATGTCACAATTTGAAAGTTTTAATAACAGATATTGATGCGTAACGTTTTTAAAGTTTTATAATTAATCAATTTACTAGAGTCTATATAAGGGAAGTATGGTAGCTGCTTACAATGTATCGTCTTTATGGACACAAAAACTAGCTAATCTCCTTTTTAGTAGTTCTCAATTCGATGAGTTTTTCTTGCGGTTTACGAGTGGAGCGGTGGTGCTTTTTATCACTAACTCACTTACAAAGTCAGTGATGTGAATTCTTTCAGGGATAATCATAAAATACTCTTTTCATAGTATG
Organism: Diplolepis rosae; assembly: GCA_030998225.1. Lineage (NCBI taxonomy): Eukaryota > Metazoa > Arthropoda > Insecta > Hymenoptera > Diplolepididae > Diplolepis > Diplolepis rosae. Next base: position 16,857,260 of record JAPYXD010000710.1, on the reverse strand, counting down.
GAATAATCCATATACTAGGATAATGTTTTCCGACCCTGAGACTTCCTCTTCCTGAACATAACATCGGTATCGGGTATGTGGGTATTTTGCATGTGTATTACGTAAATCGTTTGGATGACATACCTTTTCTGAATAATCGAAACAAGCTAATAAGAACGATTTGTTAGAGTGCAATTTGCTAAATCAATTCCACTTTCTGTTTGAGTTAAGCAAAGTATTAGTATTTTTACACTCTCATTTTTTTTACATTTGTGTGAAATTTTATCTTTATTTTTTTAATGAATGTCCAGTTTATCACTTTATCAGAGCTAAGGACAAGTTCGTTAACCAACCATATCCGACCAAAATTTCAAAAATTAGAGCATTTTCGGTATCTTTGAAAACTACTTTTTGGAAGAATCTTATATTTTAATACCAGTTTCTGATAGTTTTCAGAAAGCTATATAAATTGTCCTTATAATATATATTTTTCAATTCAATCGAAATTATAAAAATAAGAGTATTTTAAAACCCAAAAATAATGAACAATAAAAATCCATTTTTCAGTCAAACTATACTTTTTATGTTTAGATTTTTTAAAAGTACTTTCAAAAATCAGAAATTCGATTTTTTAATCAAAATATACGAAATATGAAAAACACGTAAGAATATGAAATTATTTGCTTGAATAAGTTCTACAAATTTGTATTTATACATTTTTGACAAGATGTATTATTTTTTTTATTTAAAATAAAACCAATACCTTCTCATATGATGAGAATGCAAAAAATACTTTTGGTAATAAAAAATTCGATTTTTTAACGAAAATATACAAAATATGGAAAAAACGTAAGGATTTAAAATTAATCAAAGCATTAAAATAAATAAAATATGCTTAAATAGGTTCCACAAATTTGCATTGCACACAATTTTGAAAATCAAAAGTTTTATTTTTTAATCAAAATATGTGAGACATGGTGAAAAAATTATTATACAAAATTTTCTAATAGAAAAGTTTCTACAAATTTACATCCATACATTTTTTGATAAGATGAATAATTTTCGTTTAGATTTAAAAAAAAACACGTTTGAATATCAAAAATGCGATTTTTCGAACAAAATATGATGAATATGAAAAAAAAATTACAATGCAGAATGGTTTTCTTGAATAAGGTATACACATTTTCATCAAGATATTTTTTGATAAAATGAATATTTTTCGTTTTTTTCATAAAAACACTTTTTTAAACTAGAATATACGAGATATAAAAAAATGTTACGATGCAAAATTGTTTTCTTAAATAAGTTTTACATTTTTGGACACACACATTTTTAAAAATTACATATAGAATATATGAACCGAAACCAAAAACAAAAAGTAAGAAATATGATGCGAAAAAATACGAAATCCTGAAATTACGAATATATACAACACAGGTCGTAGTGAGAATGTGTTCCCCAAAGTCGAATTAATTTTGAAAAAATTAAAATCACATTTACAATATTATAAGATTGACTTAAGTTAGTTGTATTATTTTGATGGCACACGCACTCTGCGTATAACAAGACACTGAGGTTATCACTACATTAATTAAGCAGATCGTTGATCTTTTAATTTATTATTTCCCTTACACTTCTTACAAAGTGCTAACAACGAGCATAATTTATCTGCGTACAAGCCACTTGCTTTATTTAATATATTCGGAGCAACCATCAAGATTCTGGTTACAATGTATAGTAAAAAAGACAGGACGTCATTTAATAATAAAATCTCTTGTTCAAAATTAATACTTTATAGACTTCACTTATCTGTGTAAAATAAATTTATAAACACCTGTTGTGTAAATTCAAAGCTATTAAAAATCAACATTGATAAATCTTATATCATACTTTGTGGTAAACGTGGCGTATATTTAATACACACTGTGAACACGTTCTAAAGAATCACGAATGTGTGAAAGGATACTTTTTCTCTCTTTTACTCTCACCTTCTCTCATTTGCTTTCTTTTCACTCAGTCTTTCCATTCAGAATTCGCCATGACTGAACTCCAGTCTCTCCATTCTATTCACCACACTTTTCCCATAGTCTGCTAACAAAGCCTCACCCGGCGCATTTTTTCTAATTAAACACACTCATTCACATCTTTATGATTTTTTCACTTCGATATGTTTTCCGTTTAAATTCGCTTTTTCCCGGATTGCTCTAAACCGGAAAAATCCGTTTAAGATATGTTTTCGAATTCCAATATTACACGGTGAACAAGAATTGTTTTATTTACTGAGTTCATATATGTTAAAATAGTAACGGCATGAAATTTCTGTGAATTTGATTGATATTTCAGTAGAATTCACCGCTTTTTGTAAAGCTAAAAGATTTGCACGGGAATATCTATTGAATTTGCAGAATTTTTGTGCTGCTAGTATTTTAAATTTTTTCTTCCTGATAAAGACTGAAAGTATTAGTCATAGTGTCAAATTAAATTTAGTAAATAAAGGTCACAACTATTATTACATTTTTTTTTATTCACGTTTTATATATTCATTTATAATATCTAGATATTCAGCTGCATTATCTAAAGTAATAAAATATGCAGGAATTAATATTTTATATATTATAGCTGAATATCTCATTATTACAACTGAATATATAAGATGGCTCTCCTACAGTTAAATATCTAGTTATTAATCCTAAATATATATTTTTCTCTGTGTACATTTTTACTTCAAGTCACTCAAAAGAACGATGCATTACTACTCCAAAGAAAAAAAGTTTCAATAAATTGATAATGAAATGCAACAATCAAAAAGGTATTTTTTATTTGCTCTTATATTGTACTTGCTTATGTAATTTACTAGTTTTGGGTAGTAACAAGTTAAAAGTAACAAAGCCACTTAAAAAATTACGTTATTTGTAACTTGTTCAGTAACTTTGTTACTTTTCGAAAAAATGACTGTACCGTAACTTAATTATTATTTCTCCGGTAACTTTTAACTTTTTTCCAGTTACTTTCTGTTACTTTGTAGTTTTTATATATCTCGTTTCTGAATGCTGTTATAAACGCGAACAAATTCTGAACAATTTTTCGAATTTAATATACATTTTTGAACTTTGTCAGATATATATGTCCATTATAAGTCCATTTGGTTACATGAACTATTCAGTTTCGATTAGTCCAACAGAATTTCTGGTAACTCCTACCAGTGTTGGGTAGTAACAAATTGAAAGTAACAAAGTCATTTGAAAAATTACGTTACTTGTGACTTTTGCAGTAACTTTGTTACTTTTCAAAAAAATAACTGTACCGTAACTTAGTTATTATTTCTCCGGCTAACTTTGAACTTTTTTCCAGTTACTTTTTGTTACTTTATAATTTTTATATATCTCATGAATGCTGTTATAGACACGAACAAATTCTGAACAGTTTTTCAAATTTAATATACATTTTGTAACTTTATCATATATATATGTCCATTATAAGTCCATTTGGTTACATGAACTATTCAGTTTCGATTAGTCCAACATAATTTCTGGTAACTCCTACCAGTGTTGGGTACACAGAAAAAAAAAGTCTTAAATTTGTTACGTCTAACAGAGATTTTGGCTTAAATTTAGCCACCTTGTGTATAAGCGCATAAGTCTGTTCTTCTCTAATGGTCTAGATTTTGTTACATCTTAAAGTTAGCCGATTTTTAGACTTGAATTAAAACTTTTTTTTTACAGTGTAGTAACAAGTTGAAAGTAACAGAGTCACTTGAAAAATTACGTTACTTGTGACTTTTGCAGTAACTTTGTTACTTTTCAAAACAATAACTGTACCGTAACTTAGTTATTATCTTCCCTGTAATTTTTAACTTTTTTCCAGTTACTTTCTGTTACTTTGTAGTTTTTATATATCTCTATTCTGAATACTGTTATATAATTTGGTTACATGAACTATTCAGTTTCGACTAGTCCAACAGAATTTCTGGTAACTCCTACCGGTGTTGGGTAGTAACAAGTTGAAAGTAACAGTCACTTAAAAAATTACGTTACTTGTGATTTTTGCAGTAACTTTGTTACTTTTCAAAAAACTAACTGTACCTTAAGATCGTTATTATTTCTACGGTAACTTTTAACTTTTTACAGTTACTTTCTATTACTTTGTAGTTTTTATATATCTCTTTTCTGAATGCTCTTATAGACACGAACGAATTCTGAACAGTTTTTCAAATTTAATATACATTTTTGAACTTTATCAGATATATATATATATATATATATATATATATATCCATTATATGTCCATTTGGTTACATGAACTTTTCGGTTTCGATTAGTCCAACAGAATTTCTGGTAACTCTACCAGTGTTGGGTAGTAACAAATTGAAAGTAACAAAGTCACTTGAAATTTTACGTTACTTGTGACTTTTGCAGTAACTTTGTTACTTTTCAAAAAAATAACTGTACCGTAACTTAGTTATTATTTCTCCGGTAACTTTTAACTTTTTACAGTTACTTTCTGTTACTTTATAATTTTTATATATTTCTCTTCTTAATTCTGTTATATATCCACGAACAAATTCTAAACAGTTTTTCAAATATAATATACATTTTTGAATTTTATCAGATACATATATATATAATTACTTATCAAAACATATTAAGTATTTATAATTTCATGTAAAAAAATTATTTTATTCGTATTTTTCCAAATTGGAAAATTAGTCGAGGGGAGGGGGATTGGATATGAAACGTAACTTTCAAAGTAACTCAAGCTGTCAACTTTTCTTTGTAGAGTAACATAACTCTAACGGCTTACTTTTTAGAGAGTAACCTACCAAAAACATTTGATTGTGACCATTTAGTGAAGGGGAACTATTGAAATTCGTCTTAGTAAAGCTTATGAGAGTCACTTTATCAAATTTGCTCTGACTTCTTTATCAATTCTAAAGTGTTTTCCCTTGTGCGGATATGAAGTAACTTGGAGGCATTTTTTGGCTGCGTTCTAAGTGGGTCACACATTCGATGTAATCGAGCATTTAGTCCGTGTCTGACTTCCGGTCATGACGCCACTTCCCTCTCCGGAATAGTCGTCGCTGCCTCGTCTGTCTCTCTTTCGTCGACTTCCCTGACATATCGTTACAGAGGTCTGGGCACATAAACGAATACGCGCATGCACACATCGCAAAGTTCGTCGGCCCGTGCACCTAAGCACAAACAGGATTACTCTCACGCATGTTGGGTATTTCACTGGTTCACTTGTGTGAGTCTATGATAGAGCTTGAGGAACAGAGGGACGACCGGATGAGCTCTAGACGGTTTAAAGGCCTGCGTCCAGTCTTTACTCAGTACCTCATACGTTTATTTCCACTGCTCAAGTATTTTTCTAATCGATTTCTACAGAAATATGTTCATTTACTAGAACTTTCAGGTAAAGATAACCCTTCAGTGGCGTAACTACCTCACCGTGAAATCCCGCATTGCCTGAGGGGCCTTACCCTCTTGAGACTTTCTGCTCTGAAAAGTATTGCTCAATTTCTAAATCCAATGGAAATATGATTTTTTTTCAGGGTTCTATTTCAACGATCGGAATAAGTTAATTCTTGAAATCAATCCGTTTTTATACCCGGTGGCGTATTAAGACTCATTGCGGAAAATTTAAAATTAGCATTTTTAATTTGTTTTAATTCACCACTTTTTCCTTTTTTATATTTTCGATTCTTTCACAAAATTAAAAGAATTTGGAAGTTAGAGCTAAGAAATTTTGAATGAGTATTCATTAAAAGTTTTGAAAGTTTGGGGATTAGGAAATTGCAAAATTAAACTTGCAAATTACTATTTTAATATTTAGATAACCGAAAAATTAATAAAGTTGGCGAGTGTTAATTAGGTACTCTGTAAATCTGAATTTGTAGAAAACCACCGCTAATTAGTAAAGGAATTGGTAATCGATTCCTCGCTATTTCAAGGAGTAGTCTTCTATAGTAATTCATATTGATTCTATTTTTAAAACAATTTTTTACGTATTTTGTGAAATTTAAACATTTTTAAGTCCTCCTCCTCTCCTAAATCCACTTACTTAATTAACAGATCCTCGCTTTCTGATAAAATTTTCAAAACTTACAAGTTAATGTTTTAAAGTGACATGTTTGATAACATGTCTGCTATTATATTGACCCATAATTCATAGAATTTTTTGTTCATTTCTCGTTATTTTGGCATAGGGTCAAATTCTTTTTATTTCCGTCGAATAAAATTTTCACTATTACATATAAAAATACTCAAAAAGAAAGCAAGGCAAACGTTTCGGCCACATATGGGGGCCCTCTTCAGTGCCATAAATTCAAGGATTAATTCAAAATTTCTATAAAAGATTAGAATATAGGAGATAATGAAATTAAGGATTATCATAGAATTCAAAAACTTATCTCAAAGCTTGCAATTCAAAATGAAGTAGTCCAGTATGCAGCATCACGATTCGAAAAAATATTTAGAGTTCACTGTGAATAAAAAACCGGATAACCATGATAAACCGGAAAACATAAAAAAATTTGCACACGAACCGACCGCAATTTAAAAATTTCTTATTAAAAAAGGATGCCAAATTGCTTATCAATGGCAGAACGCAAACAAAACCGCATAACAAATAAACCGGGAAACATAAAAAAAAATTTTCCACACGAACCGACCACAATTTAAAAAAATTTTTATTAAAAGAGGATGCCAAATTGCTCATCAATGGCAGAACGCGAACAAGGTTTACATTTTTAAACTTTTCGTTTAGAATATGTTACCGGAGTCTCTCACAGAATGATCTGAACTGTTTTAAAAACCGACTCAAGGCATGTGGGTTTGCTGACCGAAAATTTTTTTATGTAAGAAATCCTGAGAGTTTCTTTTGCTCCTTGAGAAGACTATTGTCCTATACCTAGTAAAGAAATTCGAAACGTTTATGGTGATTTTCACGAGTGGAGGAAGGCGTGTATTTTTCAAGAAACGATTTTTTTATATCAGCTTCACGGACAATCCATTTAACATTGAATTGGCAAGCATGGCATTACAGAAACATAAATTATTATAATATCTAGACATGTACGTTTACTCAATATTATTTGAGTATGTTAAGCAATAAATAGAAAAAATTGAATGTTGTTTAATACTGCATTCAGATTTATTCTGAGATGTTTTGAAAAATACTACATTTATCTTTAAAAAATAACAAAAATGCAATTTTAGTTTTAAAGTGTTTCAAATATCAGGAGATATGTCAGAAATGTTTTGATTCATCGATTTTCTATTTACTATTTTTCGCATAATTATTAAGTCAATAGCTTTAAAAAAATGTTATTAGCCAATTTATAATTATTTTTCAGGGTTCAATACCGCTTACTCCTTTTTAAAAAATTTCCAATATTTTTCTTCAGATTACCAAACTTTACTGAATTTTCCTAATTTCCACTTAAAATTACGAAACTTCAACAGAATTTTCATGATCCAAGATTCGATTATTCTCTAATTTTTAACTGAAAGTTGAAAATTTTTCTCTTAAATTTACTAAAAATGAACTGCATTTTCTTGAAAATATGTATTTCATCTAATTTATAATATTAAAGTCATTAAAAGAAAATAAATGTATTGGAGAATTAAATAATAAAAATCGACTTTCGTAATTAGACAAACAAAACCAGTACTCCATATCAAAAAGTTAATCTTATTAAAATTCTCAAAAGACGTTAAAATATACATTTTCCAAAAAAAGTATTACCATTTGAAAAATCATGAAAATAATTATCAGAACCGAAATTTAGTTTACTTCAAGAAAATAAAGACAGTTTTAAAATGTCTCTAAAATGTCTCTCCACCTTCTTCTGTTTTTGACCAAACTCATTAATATTTTTATGGTCAGAAAATGTGCTCTTTACATGGAATAAAATATCCTGTTAAAATTACATGATCAGTAGAACACTTTTGCAGGTCTTAAAAATCGTAAATTTTTAGAAAATTTCTGCAAAGGATGGTCAACTGTTAAAAAATCATAACAAAAATATTCGGGGAAAATTCATAAACTGTCACGAATGTTGTTATTATCTCTGAATAATTGAATATTTCAAAATCGTTCAAAAGTGTACATCTGTTTATGAAATTTTAGTGTAATAGTTTTTTCCGTGTAGGATCGAGTGCGCTTCATAGTCTCTCATATATTCAATTTAAAAAAATAGTTGAATTGATCTGCAAGCAGAAAAGAATTCTTAATTTACAGAAAATTCAGTGCTTATTTGGACAGCATAACTTATGAGTAGATTGTACAATAAATTCAATTAATTCGTCAGATTTCCTGTACCATCTACTTATTTTACTGAAAGCTAAGTGGAAAGTAAAGAAAATCTGTTGATTTAACTGAATTTCTTGTAAAAATTGGATTCAGGGTGTAAAGCTTTAAAAGTTCTTTATTCTGTGAAGCTTTTATGAGTATCTAAGAATGAAGTGCACAATGTTTCGTAATTCGTCGATTTTTCCTCGAATATGTATATCGCTTGGGCGCCTCGCTCGACTGAATGGAGGCGTCAGAATTCTTATCAGCGTAGCCCTGCCCTTACGTCATTCAGACCAGAAAATAATTGTCGCGGCTGTCGACATTTGCGACTGGTTACACTCACGTTACAGTCAATTCATTTCCTGTTCGCGTATCGTCGTAGAATACCGACACTATCACCGAGTGATTGTGTCGTGTTGACTGGGCTCTTTAAATCCATGCACCGAGTGCGTGTTCCCATTCGCAAGTGAAACTCGAGCTACTCAGCCAACTAACATTGCTGCCAACCCTACGAGATAAAGTCTCCTAATCTCAGTATTTTGCACGATAAATCGCACATTTCAATAGGGGAATCAAAACTTTTCAAATCATGATATTTTATTTAACTTTGTGATGTATTTAAGAACAAGTCTGATGTTCGGCAAAATCGATAAACAGGAGTATTTTGCAGTACTCAGTTAATAGGTTGAGATAAATAAATATATAAATTTATTTTGAAATTGTAGAAAATCACTTGAAAAATCAACTTTTATTTATTGAAGATGTCTAATTTACTTTTAATTTGAAAATTTTGTTCTTGGTTTTTTTCAGGAAGGCACACAAAAGAGAAAGTAGCTAAAAGTGCCATTTTAAATGGCCAGTTTGCTTATGGAAAAATGGATCCAAATGGTGAATAGTGAAATTCCAATAGTAAGACAAAAATAAAATTTATTACTTTCGCGGAGAAAATTTATTTATAAAATATTGATGAACAGTTCAATAAAATGGGGACAGAGTGACATTTTATTGGCCTTTAAAGCATTAGGATGTATATAATAGTGGAAGGTTCAGTAAAATCTTATGCTTTGAATTTTTAAAGTTTTGAGAAATTAAGAATTTACCGTAATTTTCTCTATTTTATAAACTCAAATCTTCTAAAGACTGACAAAATGTCATTCTGTCCTGGTTTTACCGAATTATTTATTAATATTCCATAAATTTATTTTCTCCGTGTACTATTTACCTTCCCAGAGCGCAAACCTGACATTTATAATAGCAGTTTTAGCTTTTTCTCTTTCGTGTAAGATTTTTTCTACTGTCTACAATTTGAATTCAAGATTGCAAGCACTTTACTTATTTGTCCAAAAAAATTTTTACCAATAAACTGAAAAATGTTAGTGAAGTTTCAGATGTTTGGGAAAATGACTTTGTTACTTTCCCTAGAACGTCTGCCAAATGAAACAAGATTTCCATCGTTTAAAGTTTAATTCTCTTTACGATTCTCCTTCTCAGTATGCTAATTACTTTCTGACATTTGTATTTTATGCCCTTTTCCAAAAATACTCCGTTTATTAATATTCGAGAAGAAGACCACTTTCTGGATATGAATAATTGTTACAGAAATAAAACACGGAGAATTCTATTTTTTCCAACGAGGAGGGTCTATTTCTGGACAGTAAGATTGGCAGAAAACAAACTCAACACGTTTTCCTGTCTTTCTCAACATCATGTTTGTATTGTTTTCATTCTGTTTCCTCATTATGTGTCAAAATAGTTGAGAATCTTTCGTTAGCTGGGAGGAAATAAAAGTATATGCACTGGCTTATTGTATGTACAATTTCATTGAGAAGAGAATGACAATAGAATTTCTCGTCACACTGAACTGTAATCCGTATATATACATTGGACAGTAAAATGTGTGTGTTTGGTAGTAACCATCCATACAGTAATGAATGAATTAAACAACGTGCCTTCACAGGATGGATTATATAAACGATGGCGCGCGTGACATCGGACGTAGGAAGGAAGTTCGCTTCCTTTTATACTTAGAAGGCATTCCATCCGCATTCGGATAGACAGATCTATTCTTTTTTTAACTCGAAACTAGTAGAAAAAATTGTAGATTGGTTTCAGTCGAAACTATCTTAAATTATTGAGTAAGAGAATCAGATGATAATTGGGGATTTCTTATTGAAAGTAACAAAGTTTACGAAAAAGTTGCAGCTTGAAAAAAAATTTCCGTTACAAATTTATATATTAAATTTAATATTAAGGTATATGAAGTAATCTGCAGATATAGTATACGAAATTTAATATACCCAATTATGAAATTAAATATAGATTGATAAAACAGGATATTTTTTAGATTCTTTAATAAGTCATTAATCATTAAAACTGACAGATGATATTTCAAATCAATTCAATCATCAGTATTACCTGAATTTTTTGTTAATTATTTCGTAAAATTGGCATAGACTTTAACTAAAATTTCTTAATCATAAAAAATTTCGCTTAACTTTAGTTTTTCTAATTTTTATTATTTGAAATTTAAAACAAAATTGAAAGACTTCAAAATTTGATGATTCTGCAATTAAGAAATTATGAAATCATTACAAGTTTCAAACGGAGTAAAAATTTTGATAATCATGTAAATTGGCCATTTTTGGATGTTTATTAAATTCTTTGATAACTTATTGATCATTAGATGATATTTTAAATCAATTAATTCATGAATATTAGCTAACTTTTTTGTTAATTATTCCGGAAAATTGACGTAGAATTTAACTAAAATTTCTAAATTATAAACAATTTCTCTTAATTTTAATATTTTTGATTTGTTATACTTGCAATTAAAAAAACTTTAAAGGACTTCAAAATTTGATGATTCTGCAGTTAAGAATTTATGAAATCATTACAAGTTTCAAACGGAGTAAAAAGTTTGATAATCATGTAAACTGGATTGTTTTGGATATTTATTGGATTCAAATTTTGAAATAATATTCTTTGATAACTTATTAATCATTAAAACTGGTAGATGATAATTCAAATCAATTTAATTATGAATATTAACTAACTTTTCCGATCATTACTTCAGAAAATTGATGTAGACTTCGGCTAAAAATTGTTCTGAATATGAAAATTCATTATCTATATAAATGCTTATAGGTAAAGCTGACTAAATTATCGAATGAAATTTTAAAATTTCTAAAATTATTGATATGAACATATTTTGTACACGTGAATTATTTCACAAATAATTTACAAAAGTATTAAATTTCAAATACAAATGTGTATAAAAGTTAATTATATCTAACAGTGTTACAATCTGTAACGTAACTTTGTTGCAATTTTAAGGAGAGTCTATTCGTTAAAATACTCAGAAAATTTTTGATTAATCCTTTAAAAATGCAGGAGAATTAAACAACGGATTTTCTTATTAGAAGGTTGACCAAATTTTTGGTTGATTAAACCAAAGAGTTTGTTACATACAACCAAAACTGGTTTGTTTGGATTTCAAAAATATTTAACTTGATTCAACCAAATTTTGTTTGATTCAAACAAAGATCTTGGTTAATTTAACAAAATGGTTTGGTTAGATCAAGTTCATTTTTTCTGGGTGCATAACATCAAACTAAATAACAGCAGTAGTGATATTTCTTGTATTTTCTCTGGTTTCTGAACAGAATTTTTCAATTTAAAGCCATGTCGACGAGTCGATTGTTTTTAATTTCAGTAACATTTAACTTTTTTATTTGCATCGTTTCAATTTCAATTTTACTTTAATTTAAGATATTCCACAAGTTCGTAATAATTTTAGGTGTCCTGTGTCTATGTCATGAAATTTTGAAATATTCATGACTCGAAGAATTGACTATTTTTTAAATCTGATGTATGAGAAACTATAATCGTTTCAAAAAATCCTTCCTTTCCATAAATTTCTTTCCCTCATTCTATGATATCTGGAAAAAAAATAGATTAGCCTAATTCTTCGAGATTTAACAAAAAATTCGAAGGTAACGCAAGTAATAGGTGGAACTTGAAAAAAGCTCTTTTATTATTAAAATTATATCGTGACATGTTCCCATACACATTCATTGTTTTATTGACCTACAGTAATAAATCTGTAATAGTTAATTTGGTTTGTTTGTTTGGTTCCTAATTTTTTATGTGATAAAACACATAAAAAGTCAAAAAAGGCAAATGTTTCGGCTACAAATGAGGGCCTTCTTCATTACCAAACAATTTTTATTCGCATTAAAATATTAATGTTTAAATATTTACTAGCTAAAAACATGTAAAACCTAATAATTATTATGTTTTGTTTCCTTATCCAATAATTAAAATAAAATAAGTCCTTTTGCACATCTATTCTATTTTAATTATTGGATAAGGAAAAAAACAAAATAATTATTAGGTTTTGCATGTTTTTAGCTAGTAAATATTCAAACTTTAATATTTTAATGCGAATAAAAATTGTTTGGCACTGAAGAAGGCCCCCATTTGTGGCCGAAACTTTGCCTTTCCTACTTTTTATGTCTTTTATCACATAAAAAATGAGGAACAGAACTAACCCCATGCCAAATTAACTATCACAGAATTATTATTAAATACAACCCAACAGAGATTTTTGAAAAATTCGAATGGTCAACCCCTTGCTGTAAACCACGTTAAGAAAAAGGGACCCAAAAAATGTTTATTTTTAAAATTTGAGAAAGTTCTCAAGAACAGTGAGTGCAGGTAGAGAAAGTTACCCATTGACAGAGGCCTGACACGAATCGAGAAGTGTTTCAGGGAAGCAAAAAAAAAGGCAGGCGTGTCTGAGAACGACAGGTATCTTAAATGTGCGAGCAAGAAGAGAGATGAGTGGACTATATATGTTGTCTTCTCTGACTCGGCATTAACACATAGTCTGGGAGGCGTCTGCGGGTCGACGCCCGGCCAGGAATAGAAGCGCCGCGACGCTCGCAACTTATGTCACCTACAATAGGTACCCGCACCAAAATACTCGGTCCTCAACTTCCGCAACTCTACGCGTTACACTTTTAACAAGCAGACACTGGATTTCTTGTCGATAATTTCGTTTCGTCTGGCTTCTCTCCGGAGATCATCTTTTCCAATTTTAATCAAAAATTTCTAGAACTTTTTAGTTACTTAACAACTCATTCACTTTGATCATCAATTTCATCTATAAAACTTATGAGCAGATTAAATTACTATGAAAATTATTTCTTTAAATTAATGCTATTCAAGATTCTATACTTTTAAAGAATATATTGTATGATAAATTTGAATAGGCATTCAATTACTTATGATTTTATGTGTCTAGGCACCACACGTATAGCATAAATTAAAATAATGTTCAGGCGAAAACGACAACGATACTTAGTTGCGAAAGGTCTGCTGAAGCTGAAGTTTCTAAAGGTAATCGGCATTATCTTAATGTGCAAAAAAGCATGCCTTTATCCCTACTTTGATAATTTTCTTAGATAAGACATCTTTTACTCACAGGAGTCATGGGTCATTCGCAGTGCAGTTAAATACGCATTTTATTCCTGAAAAAGAGCCAAATTACCGTCGTTTGACTTCTCATGTGAAAAATTATCCTTATTTGCTTGCGCCACTTATGTTAATGACTGCTTATGTTAATGTTTGATTTTCAAAAGCCTTCATTCACGATACGTGTGGCTTTTTACGGTTCGTTGCGCGTTTCCACTTTAGGGCGTTCGGGGTACCAATGAGCGCAACCATAAATTTTAAAACAATTATTCAGATTTTTTGATAATGACACTATTTCTTATACTAAGAGAAATGATATAACGGGCTTGAACCTTAGATTATTAAAATATCTCTGGCAAGTTTACCCCTTTAGCCATTCATTTAACGCACCATTGCATTCAATTACCTTCTTCCACTCTTTTTATCTTATATAACTTTTGTTTTTTTAGTGCATAAGAAAAATTAGAAAACTTTAAAATAAATTAAAATAAATAAATTCCACGATTCTCAAATTTGTATGTTTATATAAATTTTGGAGATTGGTAGATTCCGAAATTAATAAATAATGTACTTGTAGGGATTTGAAGTTCTGGAACTTGAGAGATTTAGTAATTGAAAAGTGAAAATTGATTGATTTTTGAAGTTTATGAATATTTTTCAAATAATTCAAAATCTTTTTGTCTATTGAAAATTAAACAAGTTGGAAAATTGTTATTTAATATGGAAAAATTATATTTCAAGTTACCCTTTTCAAAACAGAAATATTTATTCCTTAAGGGGTAAAATCTTCTGAAATCTGAAGCTTTTAAATTTGAGAATTTCCAAAATTACCGATATGACCATATTTTGTGGATTTTAGGAATACTAGCTTTCAAAATTAAGAATTTTGGATTATATATGAAACTTTAAAAACATCAAAAAAAATATTATATTCAATACCTAGGAGATTACAAAAAATCATACTGGATTTAACATTATTTGAAGATTTTGAGAATTTAAAAGGGAAAAATCAAAATAATAATGAATGTCAATTGTAAGAAATGTAAAATTATAAAGTTTGAAGTCTATAAAATTCTAAAATTAGGAGTAAAAATGAAAACATTTTAGAACATTTCTTGTGATATTTATAAATTTATAGAAATGGAGCTTAGGAAATCCAAAAAATTAGTTTTTACCTTTTGAGATATCCATATTTTCTTATGTGCTTTAAAATATCTATATATTTTAATCCTTAAATATTGAAAAATTTCGAATTTTCTAATATTTCTCTTTCCACATAAGCTTTCAGTTAAAAAATGTAAATGACACGTCAAGGTTTTAGTAATCTTCCCAGTTTGGAAATTTCATAATTTCTAAAGCATAAACAGTTCCTCTTAATTTTTGAATTTTTGATTCTTGCAATTTAAAACAAAATCAAAAGACTTCAAAATTTAAAGATTCTGCAATTGACAAATTATGAAATCATTACATATATTTCGGTGTAAAAATTTAAGGATTAAAAACATTGCAAAATATAAAATGAGAATTTGATATCAGAATTGACCGAAATTAGTAAAAAAAATTTTAAAAGTTACATATTTTTTCAATGTTACCTTATTTACAAACATCCCTAAAGTGACTAAAATAAAACCTCGCAAATCGCCATAAAAATGTTTACGTAATCCAAAATCTGAACCCATAGATAATCACCGCCAATTACTACACGCAGAAAAAAAATTCATAATATTTAAAGGAAGTTCGGTACTTAAAAACCCGAGTTTAATACATTTTACTGGAAGATAGGTGAAACCCATAGAAAATCTGTTGACTGAACTGAACTTTTTTAAAATCTACTAAAAAGTCAAGTTATAATTATAAGTACCGAATTTTTAAATAATTTAACGAATCTTTTTTCTGCCTCTAAACAAATAGAAAACAGACTTTGCACTATTTTAATTAGTAATCTTCCACTAATTAATATTGAAAAGGTAGTCTGATTCCTCTTTAAAACAATTTTCAGTGTCTATCGTGAAAATTAAACATTTCCAAGTCTTCCATCCCCTGATGTGATACCTGAGAAAAGTAATAAGTTCATGTGAACAACTTAGTACAATTTTTATAAGTTTACGTCTAAAAAATAAGAATTTTTTTTTCCAAAATTTGGGAAATGATAGAGAATATAAAAACGTTTTGATAATAGAAACATTTTTTCCGATAAATTTCGCTAAAATTGAACTTTTTTCATTTTTTAAAACAAAAGTAGTCTATCTACCTTCGTTTTTATCTTCTCTACCATTTCCTAGATTATGAAAAAAAAATTTATATATCTTCAACACAAGCATGTAGAAACTTATAATCAATGAAATTTGTTAATTTCTTAAGTATCACATGCCCTTAAGGGGATCGCTACCTTTAATATTTTTATTTTTTTTAAGTTTAGACCTTTCATATAATTTTTTTTATATTTAGTACCTTTATTTAGAAAGGTTTTGGGGTTTTTTAAAAATTCCAGCACCTTTATATATTTTTTGGACATTTTTTGACTTTGAATAACTTTTTTGTTTTTTAACCATTTGTCATGATTCTTTTTTTATTTTGTTCCTTACAATGTATAGAAACTTTCTCTGTATGTAAAATAAGGTAAAATGATTGAAAAAATAGTTACAAATAAAATAATATAAATAAAAATATCCCAAAATATAAAAAAAAAAATTTCTAGTTATTTTTTTAGCTAGAGTGCTTTCCATAGCAAAAATATTAATAATTTAACACAGAATAAATGGAAAACATTTCTAAGGCCTATGTCTAATACTTTAGATTTCATTCAAACATATGTTGCAACAAACACAGAAAATCACAACTTGCGGAGAACGGATTTTAGAGTAAAGTCTTGTAGTGAAGCAATAATACTCTCTTGCTCCATACATTGTTCCTTCGTCAGTAATTTTGTTATACTATTTTCCATATAATTCAGAAATATTAGTAAATAAATAAACAAACTATCTCCTCTAAAATACTAATTTTCATTAAAATCGCGTTATTCCTAAATCACAGTAACTTTTAATTTTATTTATTTTTCCAAGCCAAAAAATAAGTTTGCCCTGAAAATTTACACAAATACTCAGAAAAGTACAGAGAATAAAAAAAGAAAATTTTTGTAAAATATCAAAAAAATCAAAAATATACCAATTAAAGGTGACTGATCCCCTTAATTAACAGATGCTTGTTTCCTGAACAAGTAAAAAGACTCCCAAGTTACAGATTGAAACTATTTAAAATATCAGCAGAGATGTCAGAACTGTTTTGATTCATGGCAGTTGTGTTTCCGACATATAAGAGGATTGTATGTTCATATATCGAGCAACCCATGTCCCTCTTGATTCTCGTCCGATGAAAAATGATGTGTATACAGATACAGATATAGGTACAAGAAATCTAGGACCTGTGATTCAGTGATGGAAAAGTAGCCCCAGTGAATCCACCTGGTTGGTCGCGCTTCAGTTTTATCCCGCGAAGAGCTTTTGGAATTTCCCCCGTAGCAAACAAAACCTGGTTTAATCCCGGCTGGTTCCTTGGCGACGTAACAGTCGATCGGTCCTCCGGTTAGAAGGGCAGGTGTAGTCTCTCTACAACGAAACGAAGGGCAGCTGCTTGCACGAATTGGAAGGAGAGTTTGCCGCTAAGGTAAACGATATAATAGGGAGGTAACAGTGGGCCCTTCTCAGAGGCAGATGTCCCGTTCGAGACACGTGCCCGTCTTGAGGGCCCCGTTTGCCTCCCCCTTTAGGGCCACTCCACCTCGGGAACGAGTGCCAATGAAACTTCGCTCGAGCGACGACGAGTTACGTTGTCTTTGTCTCTTCCTTTCTTCCTTCCTCAGATCCCTGCTTACTTACTTCCTTCTACTTCAAAATTTTAACCTCTACCAACCCCAATTCTTTCAATTTCTATCTTCCTCTAGTTTGCTCTCCTTTTTATTATTATTCGAATTGTACCTCCCAGCTGCTCGGTGCATATTGCACAAAAGCCATTGCATCCGCGGTAGCCCTCCTCTTTTCAACTACATTGTACGAGAAATATTCACGAGGTGTCGTCTTTTAAGACCATGGACCATCGAGACTGTGTCACGTCGGTAATTGCAATTAGAGCATCTAAGATTGTTCAAAAATTATTAACTCAAATTCATTATTCATAAAAGAGAGACTTTCTTGGGACCTTTTTTTAACGTCTCTTTGGTACGAAAATCGATTTTGGTTATTAATTTTTTAATAATCTTAGATACTCTAATTACAATTAGCGACGTCATGTGGTCCAGGTGATCCATGGCCTTAAGGGGATGTGGTACTTTGTAAATCAGCAAATTTTATTCACATGTTATTTGTATGTTTCTGTTAATAATAAATTATATTTTTATTTCAAAATTTGGATAATTGTGGAAAAGATAAAAACTCCAAATTTCGAAAATAAAAATTCATATATTTTGGTTGAAACATGTAGATAAGATGTGAATAAAATTGGCTAATTTACCAAGTACCACATCCCCTTAAGGCTATGGATCAACTAGACCACGTGACATCGGTGATTGCAATTGCAGTATCTAATATTATTAAAAAATTAATAACTAAAATAGATTTTTCGTACCAGATAAAGGTTAAAAAAAAGAGCCAAGAAAGTCTCTCCGGTACGGAAAATCTTTTTTAGTTATTAATTTTTTAATAATCTTAGATACTCTAATTGCAATTACCGACGTCATGTGGTCCAGGTGATCCATGGCCTTAAGGAGATGTGGTACTTTGTGAATCAGCAAATTTTATTCACATGTTATTTGTATGTTTCTGTTAATAATAAATTATATTTTTATTTCAAAATTTGGATAATTGTGGAAAAGATAAAAACTCCAAATTTCGAAAATAAAAATTCATATATTTTGGTTGAAACATGTAGATAAGATGTGAATAAAATTGGCTAATTTACCAAGTACCACATCCCCTTAAGGCTATGGATCAACTAGACCACGTGACATCGGTGATTGCAATTGCAGTATCTAATATTATTAAAAAATTAATAATTATAATGGATTTTCCGCACGAGAGAAAGGTTAAAAAAAGTGCCAAAAAAGTCTCTCTGGTACGAAAAATCTATTTTAGTTATTCATTTTTTAATAATTTTGGATATTGTAATTGCAATCACCGACGTCATGTGGTCCAGGTGATCCATGGCCTTAAGGGGATGTGGTACTTGGTAAAGTAGCAAATTTTATTCACATATTATTTTTATGTTTCTGTTAAAAATAAATAAAATTTTTATTTCAAAATTTGGAAAATGTGAGAGAAGATAAAAACGGAGGTAGATAGACTACTTTTGGTTCGGAAAATAAAAATGGTCCATTTTTGTAAAATCTATCGAAAAAATTTGTTCTGTTATTTAAATTAAAAGTAGACTGTTTACGTCCGCTTTGATCTTCTTTATTATTTCTCAAATTCGAAAAAGAAAATTGTATTGATTTTGGATGTAAACATGGCCCTTAGGCCATGGATCATTTGGACCATGTGACGTCGGTATTTGCAATGGCAGAATGTAATACTTATTAAATTAGAAAATTCCATTGATTTTAGGTTCCTTGACATTTACGTTCAATATAAATGAAATTTTGTTTTCAAAATTTGGAAAACGGCAAAGAAGATAAAAAACGGATGTAGATAGACTACTTTTAGTTTGAAAAATAAAAAAAAGTTCAATTTTTGCAAAATCTACCGAAAAAATGTTTCAAGACTTGAAATGTTATTATCAATCATGTCTTATGGAAGAAAAAACATTATTTTAATGGAAAAAATTTGAAACTTGCAAAATATAATTCTGTTAATAATGTTTTATGTGATAGAATTTTTCCTTGCCATGGCTTCTTATCAATTTTTAAAAAATGATTGGATTTTCATGATTCGTAGCTTGTATTTTCAGGGAAAATATTACTTTTTCCAATTTTGGAAATAAGTTAAAAATATTTAAATATCGTTATTTAATAAAAATGAATGAAGTTGTTCACCTGTACAAAAAAGGAATTTTAGTTTCCCCTGAAGTTTTTCGACAATAATGAATTTTTCAGCTCGAAATTAGAGTTTTACAAAACCAATTCAAGTATATGGCCATCAGTTATTTGATTGTTTTAGAAATTCTTTTGTTGAAAGTGCTATTCATTTTTTGATCCATTAATCCATGCTCCTAAAAAGATTCGACCGTGGAAAGGAAATCTTTGGATAACTTATTTAATTACTACCTTAAAAACTGTTTAATCTGTTATTTAATACACATTATAACAAAAAATGATAATTTCACGAGGAAAAAATTAAAATTATAAAAAATATTTTCTTTAATAACAATTACTGTAGGTCAAAGTTCAATACAGTTCTTTCTAAGTTTACTCTTCAAAAATGATCGGATTTATGAAATGATGAGTCATTTCCTTCTTTAAACATTTTTAGAAATTTCGGCAATCTTACATTTCTCATATTTTTCTTATAATTTTTATATTTCCAAGACGCTGATTAGAAATGTTCAAAAATTAAATAAGTTTTATAAACAAATATCTGTAGTTAGCAAATAAGAAAATAATTAAAAAATTTTAAACGGTGGAGTCTTTTAAAATTGTTTATAATGAAAACAAGCCATGATTCCTCAAAATCTGATAATTTTTAAAGTACAAATTCGGAAAATACTCCATTGAACTTTGATTGTTACTAAAAAAGTATTTTCCTCCAGTAAAGCGAACATTTTTCTTTGATATTGTATATTGAATATCAGTACTAACATTTTTTAAAGTGGTAATTAATTAAGTTTTCCAAGGGTAAATATGTAAGCTAATTAGATTTATTTTTTCCTTCTTTTTCCTTTAATGAATAATTAAAAAACACAAAGAAGGACATATGGGTAGGGCGAGCTGTCCAGCATTTTTGTTAATTATACAATAAGGGAAAAAGAAAATAATTACATATTTTCACATTTTGGTACTAAATAAGGCCCCATTCGTGGCAAAACATTTTTCTTTTCTTATTACATATAAGTGTGTTTTCAAGTTTTTTTTAATCATATTAAAAGCTTACTCAATGCTAAATTAAGAAAAATCTTATTGAGTTTTAAGTAAATTCGGCTTTTAGATTCTACGAGATTGAATTGGAAGGGGATCTTCTGGTTGTGACATCTTCTGTTTTCAAAAGAGAAGTTCGAAACCCTTAGGTTGACGTAAGGATCTTTTAAAGCAGAAAATAATCCTTTGTTCTCATTTCAAGGTATTATTTGACCAATTCTGAGATGTATTTTCCATATCAAGTGCAAGATTTTGCTAATTTGGGATCAACAATACTACGAAAGTATTTGAGAATTCATAATTATTTGTAGTCTCTGTAAGGTAAATTGGAATCATGTAACTGACGGTACTGAAATAAACTTTCATCTCAGGCTGGTACTGAAATTTCGATAACTTGCTTTATGTAAGGGACGTTCACAGAAGTCGATAAATGTACCAAGATTCTTTTTTGAGATAATTTACTGTCCACTTGAGTACCTGTGAGAGTTGTTATAAACCTAGTCAGTTTCAATGATCACTCTGATTCTTATTGGGCATAATACCTGTTGGATTTATCTTTTTCATAGGGGTGCCATTTATAACCAAGTAGCACGAAGTTGCCCCCCATCAGATCGTATACTTATTCTAATGGAGATGAAAATATGGATCTAAGGTACTCGGGTAAGAAGGAAGGACGTTTTATTACCCATAAGGGTTGAACTTGCCCCTTGTACACATGAGTCGATTTGAATTTTAAATCCAGAAATAAATTTTCACATTTAAAACTCGAGGATAAAATGAACGTTTATTAGATCATGCATGAAAAAATTCTAAAAATGCTGCTTTTAATTTATACTTGGAGAGAAAAATAAAATTTTTATTTTTAGTGTCTAGATTTTATGGTGCAACATATTTGAAATTTATGTTACTATGTTGGTGAATACCTAACAATGAAATTTTGTTGAGAACTTGTCAATTATTTCGGTATTTTCTGACTTTTAACAAATTTTCCACATTTTACTTCTTTTAAATCTTATTTAACAAATTTCTGTTCCTTGAATTTCAAGATGAAAAATTTGGGGCTTTGACATTTTTAATGATTTATTCATTTATTTTCTTGTATAAGATTTAAAAATGAAAATCAGATAGTGAGTTCCATCAGAAATATTTTAGGCTCAAACAATAAAAATGTAAAGTAAATCCAAGAATTAATGAAATAGAACACTTGGAATGTAAAACTAAATTCAAACCTTTATCACAACGAATTCAAATTCATCTTAACGTCCAAACAAAAGTATAGTTACGAATTTCAAGAATTCGAAACAGTTCGAATTTTCAAAATACAAAAAACAACCTAATTTGGACCAAAAAAACTTCCTAGGATTAACGGTTATGAGAAACTAACAAAAAAGGAGGAAAGAAAAAAGAAGGCAACCTTCCAAAACCCATTCCTTCTTTTTCTTTCTTTCATCCTTTTTTGATCGTTTCATAATCGTTTATTTTAAGAAATTTGTTTGGTCTAAATTTGGTTGTTTTTTGTATTTAGAGAATTCGAACGATTTCGAATTTTTGAAATTTTTAATTATACTTTTGTTTGGAATTTAACACTTGAAATGTGAAACTAAATTCAAACCCGTATCACTAAGAACTCAAATTCATCGTTACGTCAAAACAAAAGTATAATTCAAAATTTTCAAGAATTTAAAATATTTCTGTGGAAAAAAGACGCTTTCGATTGTACTGGGATTCGAGTCCAGGTCGTTCGATTACAAATTTAAAGAATTCGAAATCGTTCGAATTCTCAAAATACAAAAAACGACCAAATTTGAACCAAAAAACTTTCCTAGGATTAACGATTATGAGAAATCAATAAAAAAGGAGGAAAGAAAAAAAAAGGCAACCTTCCAAAGCCCCTTCATTCATTTTCTTTCTTTCGTCCTTTTTTGTTGGTTTCATAATCGTTTATTTTAAGAAATTTGTTCGGTCCAAATTTGGTCGTTTTTTGTATTTTGAGAATTCGAACGATTTCGAATTCTTGAAATTTACTTTATATTTATTTTGCTTGAGACTAAAATATTTCCGATTGAAATCACTATCTGATTTTCATTCTTAAATCTTTTACAAGGAAATTTGGAAATTTAATTGCAACTTTTCCATTTCGAATTCTTGAAATTTTGAACTTGGAATGTAAAAAAAAGTAAATTGGAAAAGTGTCTGGAAATATCCAAATACCTGGAAATTCTTGGAATGGAATATTTATACCTGTGAGTTTTCAGGACTAAGTTGATCGACATTCACGAGTTTCCCAGCGAGGAAAATAACTAAGAGTTACATAACTGCAATTAAAATTCTGCTTAATTGTTACCAATGTATGTGACGCTTATGTAATTAACAAACCTGACAAAAAATGCCAAAAAAAAATATTTTCAAAAAAATGTTCTCAATTTAAAAATAATAAATGAAGATAGAAGTTATCGAGGTCATCTTTTTTCCTCTTTTAATATTTATGTTTCATATTAATAATTTTTTGTACAGTTTCTCCAAATTTAGTCGATTTCTCGTCGTGTTTCATTTTTCAGCGTTAAAGGTTAAATTAAAATTTTACACTCCAAACATAAAGTTTAGAACATCCGCTTTTCTTCATTTCGAGGGATCTTAATTGAAATATATGTATAAAATTGAAGTGACTTGTTGAATTATCAAATAATTATGTTGTCTTTTCTGTTACAGCTGATGTGACCCAGAAATCTCTTTGCAAGTGAGGGAACCAATCTGTAAGTTATGCGCATATCCAATTGGTAAGTGGATCATTGAGAATTATATTATTCTTCGGGTTAATTAGAATTTACCCGTTTCCATGGTACGCGCGCGGTTCAATTCTTAATCTTGCTTTTCTGAGGTTAAACGTTTGAGAATCCCTGCTCGCCGTGCGACTTTTTGAGTTGTCGTGGTCCCACGCTGACTGTGAACTGTATGTACATACGCAGACTGAACTTCGCTTACGATCATACGTTACCCGTTACGTCGAGTCTGCGCTATCGAGAATGTTGTCGTTCGGTACATATACATACCTCAGCTTACACGAAAAAGGAACACGCGCCTGAGTTCATACGCACATACAGATGGTCGCATTAATTTTAAAACGTCTTGCCAGACGTCGTTTGTCTTTTTCATCATCTTGTCGATGAATTTGGAAGAACTGTTAAAAACGGGGATTGATCACTGGACAAACGAGAAAATACTAAAGAGAATCATCAGTAGAAAGATAAACTCACTTTCTTTAAAAGTTAATTAACAAAATTACTCTCTATTCATTATTTATTGTTTTCATTCAAAATACATTCGGCTTAATTGAATAATGTTTTAAGGCCGTGGATTAATCGGACAGAGTGAATAAATTATACATTAACTCTTTCATGTCAGATCACTTTTTACATTCTTATTACATATGAGAGGATATTATACACGGAGAAAGTTTTTATAAAAATTTATGTTTTATTTTATATTGGTAATTCTAAAAAATATTAGGAATTTAGGGACAATTAAAGTTTAATGGTAATTATTCCTAGCGGACTGGACATTTTTTGGAGTCAAAGTAATAAAGATACGAAAAATGATATGAAACTTTAGTATAGGTTATAGTAAAGTTTAATACAATCTACTCTCTAAATCCGAATCAGTCAAATTTTCACTGATTCAATCAGTGGTTTGCCTTTTCACTGACTCATCAGTGAAAAAATATTTTTCACTGTCAAATCAGTCAATTTGTACTGAAATAATCAGTGAAAATTTACTGATTTACAGTAACCTCTTTTTAGCTATTTGAATCAGTCAAATTTCACTGATAATCAGTAGATTTTCACTGATTCAAATTTAGAGACTATAGTAGACTGAGAATATTGTTTCTTTGAATCTAAGAAAAATTTCTTTGTTATAGGGTCAAAGAAAAAATTTCTATTAATTAAAGAAAGGTTTGTTACTTCAAAACAATTTCTTTAATCCAATGAAATAGATTTGTTCATATTAAAGAAAGTTTTTTTGAATCAACAAAACTTTCTTCAATTCAAAGAAACTGTTTCTTTGATTCAAAGAACAATTTTGTAAAACAAAATTTTTATGAACATTTCGCTAAATTTGGTGATAATTAATTTTTTCTCAAAAATTGGAAACGTTCAGGTTGAAGAGAATCTTTCTCCTGAAAAACTGATGCATGAAATATTTGAATAGTATCATTTTTAAACATTGGCTCGAAGCAATAGAAAAAAAAGTTCGAGTGAAAATAAAATTCATTAATAAAATTATTTTTCTGTGTTGTAAATTGTTTTAAGAAAAATAATCTTTTCACTTTTAAATGACCCCTTTAATAATAATATTGTTATCCTTAAAGGCACAATTATCTATTTTTGCCTGAGGCCTAATTTTCGCGATACCTTAAAAAAATTTCGAAATTCAGCAAAAAGATTCTTGACAACTTGACCGTTTCCAATTTTTAAAAATAAACTATTTAATGGCTAAAATTATTAAAAAACAATTTTGCAAAACAAAATTTTTATAAACAGTTCGCTGAATTTGGTAATAATTAATTTATTCTCAAAAATTGGAAACGGTCAAAGAAAAAATTTCTTTAAATTAAAGTAAAGTTTGTTAATTCAAAATTTTTTTCTCTAATCCAATTCATATTATTCATATTAAAAAAAAATTTTTTGAATCAACAAAACTTTCTTTAATTCAAAGAAACTGTTTCTTTTGACTCTATATCAAAGAAATGTTTCTTTGATTCAAAGAAACTGCTTTCTGGGTCTAAATGATCATATAGTTAATCTAAAGTTCAGTATTTCGCTGTGAAAAATTCTCATTATTACATGTTTTTCCCTAAATTGAAACATAGTTTAGCAAAAAATGTAAACTTGGGTTTCTCCCTTTATTTTTACATTCTCATCATGGATGAGAAGGTATTG
Source organism: Diplolepis rosae (assembly GCA_030998225.1). NCBI lineage: Eukaryota > Metazoa > Arthropoda > Insecta > Hymenoptera > Diplolepididae > Diplolepis > Diplolepis rosae. The sequence continues at coordinate 16,831,514 of JAPYXD010000710.1, read as the reverse complement.
GTTTTATGTGAAAAATGACTTTCGAAATTTTCATCAAATCTTTACGTTTTGAGACCCCCTGAGTCAGAAAAAATGGTTTTTACGAAAGTGTCTGTCTGTCTGTCTGTCTATAGGTCGTGTGCGGCATAACTCTCGATAGAATTATCAGATTGAATTGAGCTTTGGTACACTTTATCGGAGCCGAAAAAGTAAGGACAAGTTCGTTAACCAGCCACATCCAATCAAAATTGAGGGATGGAGCACTACTTTTGTGTTTTTGAAAATAATTTTTTGAAAAAATCAAAAATTCCAATCCTGGTTTTTGATAGTGCTCATAAATCTCTACAAATTATCCTGATAACATTTTTTGATTAAATCAAAATTAGAAATGTTACAGCATATTCAAATTCGAAAAAAGTCAATATCAAAATTCCATTTTCCAGTTAAATTATACGAGATACGAAAAAACGTTATGATACAATATTATTGAATACATAAAGACCTACAAATTTGAATTATAACATTTTTTCATAAGATGCATATTTTTCTTTTTAATTAAAAAAAAAACTATTGAAAATCCAAAATTCAATTTTTTAACAATAATATTGGAAATACCAAAAAAACGTAAGAATACAAAGTTGTTCGTTTCAAAAAGATCTACAAATTTTGTCTGACACAGTTTCTGATAAAAGATATATTTTTCGTTTCAATTCCAAAAAATACGATAAAAATGAAAAAATTCCATTTTTTAGACAAAATATGTGAGATACAAAAAAAACATTTAGATGGAAAATTGTTTGCCTAAATGAGGTCTACAAATTCTGATAAAGAAATTTCGGGACAGGATGTATATTTTATGTTTTGATTTTTAATATTGAAAAAATTCGATTTTTTTCACCAAAATATGTGAAATACGAAATAAGCGTTGTTCTACAAAATCGTTTCCTTAAATAAAGTCTACGATTGTTTTTCCTTTTTAGATATGTGGAAGAAAGTAAATTCTTTTAATCATGTAATTTATTAAAAAGTTATACTGAAATGTATACAGAAAATCGAGCGCGAAGCGCGAGTGTCATGATGAGAATGTGTTCCTTAAGGCCGATAGAGCCTTAAGTAAACTGAATTTCCTGTTTCACTTAAATTCAAAAAGAAATTCAGTGACTTTGAGAAAATGTGTAATTCACATCATCTGTAATATTATTATAAAATTGGTTTGAGCTTCAGTATCAAAATATAAGAAATAAACTTAAATGTGTGCGAAGAGCACAAGACCGAGCGCGAAGCGCGAGGTCCAGAAAGAACGGAGCGCGCAGCGCGACGATCGAGTATTACGGAGCGCGAAGCGCGACGATCGAATCGCGCGCCCTAGGCCCGCTCAAACTCGCGAACAAAGCGAGCTGCGCGCGAAGCGCGCGATGAGAATGTGCCCGCGAAGCGGGCAGATTTTTTAATTTACAAAACACCTTTTTGAAAATTTGGGAAACGTAAGAGAAGACAATAAAGCAAATCTCGTAACTTCTTTTTAGTAGAAATTTAGAAAAAATTGGAAGACTTATCGATAATTACACGGAGAAAAATAGTTCAATAAAGTTTATCGAACTGTATAAGAGTTGGGGATACACGCATTTACGGAACAGAGTATTGGAAAATTTACAAAACTTTTCATAATAAAATGCGGAACATTTAGAAAAAATTATTGAAAGTTCTACATTTTATTCTGAATAATTCTGTAAATTTTCTAGAACTGTGTTGCGTGAATTCCTGTATCCTCAACTCTTGAACAATTCTATAAACTTTATTGCAGTATTTTTTCCGTTTAGAGTTAACTGTAAACATTTTCACTCTTACGAAGTTGGCATTGACTTCTGTTGCTTTTTTCGAATTTTTAGGAAGATATATTTTGTAAAATCAAAGATTTGGGAAGATGAATTTGGGCACAAGGTCTGGTTGATCCGTGACCTTAATAAGTATTAAAAATAGCAACGTATGCAAGCACTGTTAAAAGTTTCTTTTGTAATTTCATGACATAAAACGTAATGTAATTTTACAGCATAAGTTTTGTAATTCTAACAACTGTTGATTGCGCCGCTTCACGGCAAATTCACAACACTTGTATTGTAATTACGAAAAATTAGTTTAGAACTACTGTGATTTTACTTTACAATACATTGGCTGTAATTTTACATTACATTTCGGTAATAAAATTCCATTAAAGTTTTGCAAAGTCTCAAACATTTTTAAAAGTGCGCGATACGAATTTTTTCACAATTACTCGAGTGCCATCTCTTATCAGCTTATTTCGCTGATGCTATAGAATTACGTAATTTCTTCTAAAGCATCACTGATATGCATTTATAGTTAGACTTTCAGAATCTCCTTAAAAAAATTTCGACTCAATTTTTATTGAGTTGGCAAATTGAACAGTTTTTTATTTCTTATACTTATGTTTTCAATCTTTTACACACGTGTTTTGTATAAATTTATGGTTTCCTAATTTTATACTTTTGAATGTTTGATAATGTTACTTAAATATTTCATAATTTTAGAATGTTTGAGATTCAGAAATTCTAAAAGCAACGCAGAACAAATTTGAGAAATTTGTAGAATTTTGCTCAAGCATAATAAATTATTGAAATTAAGTTGAATGAGAAAAGAGTTAAATATTTAAAGACTTTCTTTTTAAACATTTTTTAACAGATGGCATTTTCATCTGTGATGTCCATTTTTCCTGATTATGGTTTTTTTCTCCATCAAGTCGTAAGGGAAGAAAGATAATTTTGTTCTAAAGGAAAAATTTCAGTTTTTTTATCAACTTAGTCTCGTGAACTCGATTGATTTCCGGCATTGTTATAGGAATATGGGACTTTGTTATATGTATTGTTGACTAGAAAACGAGAAACCACCCACAAACTTATGTCAAGGTCTCACGACGTTTATTCTCAGTTGCAAAGAAGAAGCGCGACGGATTTCATAACTTTTATTCTCTGCAGACAATAAAAATCTTTAAATAATCCATAGATTCTAGTAACTGTATACATTTCCGTTACCGCTCTAAATTTAGTGAATCATAAAATAACATCACATTCCAATTTCACCACTCCAACTTGAAATTGCAAAAAGACAGAAACTGACATTGAAATTTTTCATAAGTGAAGCGCGCGTATTCTATCACATTTAGACCTAATTAATTAAACTTATATCATGTGTAGTTCCTTTTAACGGATAATTCTACAGGGAATTTAAGTGTCGCACTAGCTCGTTAAACGATATAAAAATAACTGGATCCACGTGTACGGGATGGCATTGGAATCCATAGACCATCCCAAGGATACGATAAGCTATGAATACTGGATAAAAAAATAAGCCTCGCAGACCAGTATATCCATTATGGAACGATTCCCATGGATTTAAACCGATCGGATTGACAATGACATAGTGCACACCTCAAAGGAATCTTTCATTATTCATGCAGATTATCAGTACATTATCATAATATTATGTCGTCGCACCAATAGGTCACTTTGAGACAGATAGCTTCGGATCGAATTGTTAAAATACAGAAAATTTCTCTTCAGGTGGCAAACTATACTATTAAAAAACTATCGATTAAAGGTATGTGGTACTTGAGAAAAGTATCAAGTTCATATGAAAAATTTGGTCCAGTTTCTAGATGTTTGTGTCCAAAATACATAAAATGTTGTTTTCAAAATTTGAGAAATGGTAGAGAAGATAAAAAAGGACGTACTCTCTAAAACTGAATCAGTGAAATAGTCACTGATTATATCAGTGAAATTTTATCAACTGATGAATCAGTGCTCTGCTTTGATTTCACTGAGGAATCAGTGAATGCGTCACGTGCACGGAGAAAAAAAAACTGTTGAATCAACAGATGTCATCTGCTGGAATAGGGACAGCAGATTTTTTTTGTAATATTTACAGATTTTTCTGTTGGATTCACAGATTGTTTGTAAACTCAACAGATGAACCTGTAAAATCTACAGAAATGTCTGTTAGAATTACGGATTTCTCTTTTTTCTTGAAATCTGCAACTCTAACAGACACGTCTGTAGATTTTACAGGTTCATCTGTTGAGTTTACAAACAATCTGTTAATCCAACAGAAAAATCTGTAAATATTACAAAAAAAATCTGCTGTCCCTATTCCAACAGATGTCATCTGTTGATTCAACAGTTTTTTTTTCTCCGTGTGAACATAACTTTTGTATTCGCGAATTCAAAATTTTCATCTACATTTTACTGATTTATCGTCCCTTAAAAATAATAATAATTACGTAATTTCGTTTTAGTGTTGTTTAGCCTAAAATAAACGAGTTCATCGATCGTTAAAATATATTGCTGGTTTTATTATTCCCACCTGAAGCTTTCACTGATTCAATAAGTGAGTTCAATTTATTTCACTGATTCTCAGTGAAAGACTTATAGCTGCTGCCATTAGTGAATAGTCACTGCGAATCAGTGGCCGTTCACTGATTCAGGTTTAGAGAGTAGATAGACTGATTTTGATAATGGAAAACAAATTTCTAAAATATTTTGTGAAATTGAACTTTTTTTCACTTTAAAAAATTTTTATGTACTTTGGACATAAACATGTAGAAACCTAAAATCAATGAAATTTGATAATTTTGGAAATATCAGATGCCTTTAACTCTTTTGTGCAATTCTTCGTTCAAGAACCTTGTGACATTTTCAGAAGATATTTACCTGTGTGAGAGATATCTAGATATTGTACTTTAGTATATGTCTATATATTTGATAAAAGGTATTAAAGATGAATGTCTGAGATACCAAAGTTATTGTCTAATATCAAACTTAAATATCAAAAATCTTAAAACGAAAGAGTTTGTTAATTATAAAATGAACAGTGAATTTATACACCCAAAATAAGAAAATAGATAAAAGTGCTATTTTAAATGGTTAGTTTGCTCTTTAAAAGGCAAAATAATAAATAGATTTGATTATCGCAAGTGTTACGACTTGAAATACACTATTTCATTTTTCGATAGTTGAATGGTAAAAAGTACAATTATTCAAGTGGAAACATTTGCAAAAATGAAATCTATTTACTATTATTACTATAGTTTGCGTATTAAAAGGTATTTACCTTTTAAAACGCAAACTGGCTCTTTAAAATGACATTTTTAGATATATTACCTGTTGCCACTACGTCTTCACTAATGTTTTAGACATTCAATTCAAATGTATAATATTTTCTTTTTAAAATCCATGTTTCTACCTATCAGGCTTTGAAATTTTAAACTACTGTTTTTTCAGCAATTTGTTTATATAAATTTCGTTTTGCAAAATGGTTTCAACCATTAAAGAATTTATTTTTAAAAATCAGAAACGGTGAAGTTGTGGGAAATCTTTTCTCTGAAAAAATGATTCATAATTTATTAGAATCGCATAATTTTTTAAAATTTGGTAAGTAGCAATAAGAAAAAAAAGTTAGTTCAAAAATAAAGTTTATTAATAAATAATAATTGGTACGTTTGCATTGGCTTTAGGGTCCATAAATTAAAAAGTCTATTTAATTAGACGAATAAAGTTATTTTTCTGTGTTTCAAATTTTTTTCTTGTAAAATAATCTTTTATCTTCGAAAATAGCCCTTCAATAATAATATTGCTATTTTTGAAAGCAAAATTTTCTATTCTTGCCTGTGGTCTAATTTTTGTGGATAAAAACTACCCTAAGTGGATTGAGATTAAAGGTGACATTCATGGTGTAAGGGACAACCCTTATGGTTCAGTAGTCAAAGTATAACAATTCGTTATTATCTGTAATTAAAGTGAGTATCAACATTGTTAAGTTAAGTAGACTAAACAGCAACAGAGAACACAGAAATGCAAGTAGGTCGAGAAACGCTTGGACTGTCTCCCACGGCAAGCAGGGCCGCATGTCTACTGCATTCCAATCGTGGGCCCTTTACTGCCTCTAATAAAACCCTAACTCTTACAACTTTTATCAAATCTATGCAGATTCAAACCTATATCTATTTTATCCTAGGAGGATCAATACCGAACCTCTTGAAAATTACATTTCCCACAGTCACAAAATTTTCCCATATGTTTAGCATTAAATTCCTACCTCACTAGGTGAATTTTTATGAGGAATGATGCAGGTACACGGAGAAACTTTATCTATCAATGTTTGTAATTGAACTGTTATTTAATAGATATCTTAAGAAAAAAATGTTCATTTCGTCGGGGAAAAAAATAAAAAATATAAAAAATGTCCTTTTTGACAATAATTACTCTACACTCGACCATCTTAGATTTTTCAAATTAATTTCTCACCTTCTAACTGCTAATCAGAAATATTAAAAAATTAAATAAGTTTAATAAACAAATAAAAAAGAAAATGAACCATCATTCCTTAAAATTCGATCATTTTAACAAAATTCGGAGAAAAAGTGTATTAAACTTTGCACTAACGTAATTTTTATCTAATGAGATATTTTTTATATATTTAATTTTTTCCCCGATAAAATGAACATTTTTCTCTTAGAATATGTAGTAAATAACAGCTCAAACAGTTTTCAAAATGATAATTAATTAAATTATCCAAGGCCTTTCTTAAACCTTTTTAAGGAATCATTCCACTCTAGCCCCCCCCCCCCCCCCAAAAGGCTATTTTCTATAATTTTTTTAGAGGTTGCTAATATAAATATTGATAAACAACTAGTTGGGCTTGATAAATAAACTCTTAAAATGCAGGAAAAAAATTTCTTTAATGTGAACAAATCTATTTCTTTCGATTAAAGAAATTTTTTTGAATTAACAAACCTTTCTTTAATTTAAAGAAATATTTTCTTTGACCGTTTCCAATTTTTGAGAATAAATTTATTATTACCAAATTCAGCGAATTGCTTCTAAAAATTTTGTTTTGCAAAATTGTTTCTTAATGATTTTAGCCATTGAATAGTTTATTTTAAAAAATTGGAGACGGTCATGTTGTCAAGAATCTTTTTGCTGAATTTTGAAATTTTTTTAAGGTAGTACACTCGCGAAAATTAGGCCTCAGGCAAAAATAGATAATTGTGCCTTTAAGGATAACAATATTATTATTAAAGGGGTCATTTAAAAGTGAAAAGATTATTTTTCTTTAAACAATTTACAACACAGAAAAAGAATTTCATTAATGAATTTTATTTTCGCCCGAACTTTTTTTCTTATCGTTTTCAGCCAAATTTTTCAAAATTATGCGATTCTAATAAATCTCCGATCATTTTTATAGGGAAAAGATTCTCTACAACCTGATCGATTCCAATTTTTGAGAATAAATTAATTATTACCAAATTCAGTACATTTTTCATAAAAATGTTTTGGAAAATCGTTTTTTAATGATTTCAGCCATTGAATAATTTATTTTCAAAAATTGGAAACGGTCAAGTTGTCAAGAATCTTCTTCCTGAAAAAAGTGATATAAGTTTTTTTAAGGAAAATAATCTTTTCTCTTTTAAATTAGCCCTTCAATAATAATATTGTTATCCTTAAAAGCAAAATCATCTATTTTTGCCTGAGACCAAATTTTCGCGAGTATACTACCTTAAGGGCACGTGATACTTAAGAAAAGTAAAGAGATGAAAACGGATAAAATGGAAGAAAAACTTCCAAAATATTTTCTGAAATTAAACTCTTTTTCATTTTCGAAACCAAATCTAGTCTATCTACCTCCGTTTTCAACCTCTACAATTTCCCAAAGTTTGAAAACAAAATTTTATCTACTTTGGACATAAACACACGGAGAAAAATGGATATTGACCCATAATATTTAGATATTGAGGCACAATGTCAGTAGCATTCAACTATGTGACAAACATTTAGATATTATACTTCAATGCCTGCAGATATTGAAAAAAGATATTAACCACCAGTATCTCAGATATTGAGCTTGATTATCTCAGATATTAAAAATGAATATTCAAGATACTAAACTTCTGAATATCCTCGTTAGTAAACTTGAATGTCTGAGGTACTGAAGTTGAATATCTCAGATATTTAACATCAATATCAGGTATACTGAAAAGGTAAGTTATAGATATTACAGCTCAATGTCTAAGATACTCAAAAAATTATTTTAAAGGTTATGAAATAACTACATATTCAGTTTTTACAAAAAAGTCAAATTATATTTTATCATGTACATAAGTATATTCTTATTAGAAAATTAACCTCAACACTAAGGTTAGATTTCATTCTCGGCTATAAACCATATATATAGAGAAAATATATAACTTATATCTTTTACTTACTGCATCTCAAGTTAAACACCCGATCTTTATTCCATTGAAAACACTTATTAGAATTTTTACGAAACTTTCAAAATTTTTCTTTACGGCACGCTGCAAGCATGCAAGCAGATTTCAATGAGCGCGAAAAAGTGATCACATGACCTTTATATACATGCGCGCGCACTTCATGCTTCAATATCTAAACTATTAAACTTGAATATCAAATGTTACTTCTCGGAAAAATCTTATATATTCAAAAAAAAATTTAATATTGCGTGTCAATATCTAGATATTATGGATGAATATCTCTTATTTGAATATCTACTTTTCAATATCCATTTTTCTCCGTGCATGTAGAAACCTAAAATCAATAAAATTTTCTAATTTTCGAAATATCACATGCCCATAAGCGATGACGAAAAAACCATTATTCTAGTCTTGAACATAATACCAATTCTACTGAACTTCACCATAGAAAGTTTCTCCCAGTTCTAAAGAGAACACAATCTTGAAATTGCTGACATTAATTGAACATTCCCTGGGAATCTCCGAGTCTATGGGGAATCTCAATGATAGTTTACAAAAGACATGAAGAGGTGCGAGAAACTGGAAGCCCTTAATGGTGTCGGAGTGAAATCGACCATGGTACGAGGACATTAAGGGTATGCCACAGGTAGTAACCTGTGATAAACCTGCGTGATGACTGGAGCAATGGTGTTGGTGTGAGCAGGATAGTGAGCTGGTGAGCTAGTGGAAAGAAGACGATGGTGATTCGGTGAGCAACGCCGAGAAATGCCGAAGAAGTTGGTCGAGCAGTGAGGAGGTGAGTGCAGGGACTGGACTCGAACCTGCATTCCATTCCCACTGGTCCCGTAGGTCCTTGTATAGGTGGCCATCCTCTTTGAGGCTTCCTTGCTCTCTCGCTTGCCTTCTTCGTTTACTTGCTTGCTTACTTAATCGTCAACCAACTCACTCCTCCAAGAATATCCTCCCAACTGCTTGCAACTTTACGACTCCAAAATCATCCTCTAACTTTCCCATTTCAAGAATATGGGACCAATCCAGTTTCCGAAAGTCTTCAATTCTATTTAATAATAAAAATATATAACATTGATTAAAGTACAATCTTGCTGAAGGCATTGTAGGCGATGACAGTATAATCATCTTTCTCAAAGCAGGATCTTCAACCAGTTCTTAGAGATTAGAATCAGCTTTTCATCTTATCATCTGTAATTTTAGTAAGGGGCATGGTCATTTTTCGTAATTGAAGAAGCTTTTGAGGCACGGAGAAAAATGGAGTGTCAAAATTTAGGTATGTTAGTTTTATATTGCAGATAGTACCACGTACTATCTATCATTTTTTCTTGATAGTCAGGGAGACCATAATTTTATAGTCTATTTGAATATCGACAGAATGTCAGGTTTACATTCTGAAATAGTTAACCTTTCAACAGTGTCAACACTTACACTCCGAGATAATCGAGCTAACGCTCCTGAGATACTCAGGTTTACATTCCAGGATTCTCATACACTCTGGGAAAGTCAAGCTGAACATCTAGTTTTTACACTTCACAGATAGTACTTTACATCATGTAGAATGTTATCCCATAGTTAAAACTCCAATATAATCAGTTTGACACTCCAGATGTTCAATTTGACACTTCATTTTTTTCCGTGGGGAAAGGATGTGGTTGTGGCTTTAGTAATGTTTTTTTAAGTACTTAGAGCAAGTAGTCAGCACGTGACACTTTGCTTGGTGTATGAAAAGGGACCCAAGTCGAAATCTGAAAACAGTTTCCATCTTTTGCTGCTCAAAGTCTCAAACGTGGACACATTGCCCTTTTCAGCATAGTTAGGTTTAAGGAGGTTCTATCGGTACATAGCTAGTCAGAACAAAACATTTCGTGCAGTTGACTCACGAGGTAGTTGATGTGGCAACACCGCCTCGATTTTTTTAGTGTCGCTTTTAAATTTGGCATCATAAGAGGCATTTTATTGAACTAGATTATAAATCTAAGGCATTCAGGTGTGAATACTGTGACAGGGCAAACGTGTATGTAGGCTCAATGTTTCTTTTTGAATAGCACGCCATAACCTACCAACGTATACTCGGCTGCGGTGTTGCCATATCTACTACATTATCACTCAATATCATGATTTTTGTAACATTTATTTCAATTTTCATTGATTTACAAGTACTCTTCTAACAATGTTGTAAGCTAAAAATGTTTTTTAGATATTTTTCTCATTATTATAAAAGATTTCATCGATATTCAACCGTTAATAAATGTGTGGCGGGTAATTGAAAACAATGAAAAGGTAGTTGTCCATAAGAGCACATGTTAAATGACGAAAAATATTTATTAAAATATCTTAGCTCACAGGTACCCTGGAGTCTTGAAAATTTTACTCATTCATTTTTATGCATTTAAATAACTATGTTTCAAGTTTCATCCTTTTCTGATCGTTAATTCGTTTTATGATAAAACCTCCTTAAATAAGGTGCAAGTTCAAAACCTACTTTAGTGCTGAATCATGGCTTTTTGAATTATTCGGCTGGTGTTAATAAATAAATAGTTTTTTGTTGTTGTTTTTCAAATTCATTTGAGTTCCGGAAAATTATAATATTTGTATAATAAATCATAAATAGCTGTCTTATACCGACCCTCGATAATATTAATAGTGGTTGGTTTTTAATTTGACTTTTGGGTCCAGAAATAATGCAACACAGAGTTTCATTTTTTTCCTTCAAACCTTTCGACTCGAATTGGAGTCCTCATCAGTGATCTTAATTTCTAAAATATCAAAAAAATGTTTGCTAAAACATTACACATATGGGCCCTACTTTGGTGGAAACTTTGGTAATGTAAGAATAATTATTGAATAATAGCAGCATGAACTTTGAAAACCCTAAGCTAAAATAAAAATATGTTTATGTATAAATTTTACAGAAAATAGAGATGCCTAAGAAATTTTGCATAAAATTTTACAGAAAGACTTGGATAAAAACAGATGAAAATACTTTAGATAAGAGATTGAATTATACACTCTTAAAAATCTTATCAATCCCAATAGAAGTGGTAAATTAAAATTAATAGATTTGTATATTATGAAAAAATTAATACACATTCCTATCAAATTTAAATAAACTTTCCAACCAAATATATTAAAATTAACAACCATTAACAAAATATGTGCACAAGTGTATTAAATTTCAAAACAAAGGTTTGTGTATGTGTACTCTCTAAATCTGAATCAGTCAAAATCTACTGATTATCAGTGAAATTTGACTAATTCAAATAGCTAAAAAGAGGTTACTGTAAATCAGTCAAATTTCACTGATTACTTCAATGGAAATCAACTGATTTAACAGTGAAAAACATTTTTATCACTGATTCAATTTTGACTGATTCAGATTTAGAGAGTATATAAAAACTAAAGTCAAGTTAAAAGCCAACCACTATTTGTATAATATTTTTAGATTAGTTAGTTAGTTAGTTATATTAAATATTAATTGTTTATAAAAAAATTAACAACTGTGCTTTACTCGTCCACCGTATAATTATTCGCGTTAAAGTCGCCATTGTTCCATCCTCCATGCAGTTGATTTTTGCCCAAGAAGCAATCGCTATTTTGGAATTGTGGTTGTTGAAAAAAATGAACTCCGTTGTTTGCAACTCTTGCATTAAATTGCTTCTGTGCAAACGTACCACCCATGTGCACTTTGTAGCCAATCTCTGATTGCCGCAAATGAAATGAGCAATTTTTGTCGAATACGTCGTTATTTCGCCAAAAAATTGCAATTGAGTAATCACCTCGTGCTCTTGAGGACTAGATCTTGATTCATGCAACTACATACATAAAAAAAGTATTTTTTATATTATTATTATCATTATTATATGATTATAACTATCGATAATTAATATATAAATTTTATATATATCATTTATTGATATAATAATATATATAAAATATATATACTCAATTTATAGAAATATATATACATATCATTTACATATTCAGTTTTTAGCTTTAAAATTATTTAAATAACATTTCAATTACAAATAAAAACTAAGAATAATAGTAATGTAGGAGATAAAGGTTAAAATCAGGTCTAAAAGGTTTTCAATATTCGAAAAATATAAGATCTAAATCAGGTTTTATACTGAAAAAATTATTTTGGAGAAACTCCTATAGATTATAGAAATTTTAGGTTATGAAGCAAATCGTGATAAGTTTTCTCATAACCATAGGAAAGATTCATAGAACAATTGCAGAATATTATTACATTTAATTCTGTAATTGTTCTATAAATCTTTCCTATGGCTAATCGTGACAAGTTTTCACATTGCCATAGGAAACATTTATAGAACAATTGCAGAATATTATTACATTTAATTCTGCAATTGTTCTAAAATCTTTCATTTTTCCAAAAAATGTTCCCAGTGTAGCTTTGAGAAGCAGCAAATAATTTAGGTTCTAAATATTTCGAGAAATATCAAAACAAGGGTAAATGAGAGATTTCGTCTCGGGAGAGCAGTGAAAACTTGTAAGATTCATGAAATACCTCCTCATATTTAAAACAAAGGATCTAGACTTGATTAGTTCATGTTTAAGTAAGTAATTAGAGAACCTAAAATGTTTCGATGTCTCATAATACCTGCGTGATGTAAATGATGTTGGAGGCGAGCACGCACGAACCCTAATAAAGGTGGACAGTCTAAGTTTAGAATGTTGGGAATACTCTGAAGCTGAGTAATTCACATAATTTCGTCCCCAAAGCTTCAACTTTAGAGGGATGCTTTATGGCTGCGTCACCGACTACAATGAGGGGGCGCTACTTAAGTAAAAATACCACGTAAATGGAGGAAAGGAATGCACTAGCTGCAGACGAATATAACTTCGTTGAGTTATTTCAGAGTTGCAACTCTCTTAATTAGAACAATTAAACGCTCCAAGAATAGAAGGGTGACGTCGCGTCGCCCACTTCGCGGTAGAGACATTTTCAAATCAAGTCCACATGTCAGATTGCTCATGCAAGAATTAAACTTTCCTTATTTAGGTTTTCGTTAATTTTGTCTAATTAAGAGAGACAAATACTCTGGAGTTGAATCTTCTCTTGGTATTAAATCTCTTCATTAGTTGAATCAGCTGATCAGCTTGTCTGAATGTGTTGATTAAGGAAGGACCATAAAAAGAAGATTATTGCTCGCTTACATGACAGTATGTTCTTGCAATTCCAGCAATGCAACTGACTGATAATGCGAGCAATGCTCATGCGGGGAGGGTTCAGTTCAATAACCTTAGCTAGTCTTTCTCTCTTGGTTCTCACTTCTCTCACTCCCTCTCTCTATACTATCCAGAGAGCCGCAGATTCCAGAGGATACTGACAGCCTTGTCAAGGCATCCTTTGCGATATCAAACTGCCATCGGAGACGATTCCCGGAAACATGCCGGGCAGAAGTAAGAAACTGCAGAAAAAAGACCCACAGGAAGTGAATTTAATAGCTTCAGACAGATAATACACGAATTCCTCTCTAATTCCAGCACATTGCAGATTTTTTGAAATTACAAGCTTCAATTCATACTCTCTAAAATTGAATCAGTGAGATTTTCATTGAATCAATCAGTAGCGTAGGCATTCACTGAAAAATCAGTGGTTTCTGCCATTTTACTGGTGAAGTCAGTGAAAATGTTCGCAGAAATAAATCAGTGAGCATAAAATGACTGATTCATCCAATGATTGTTTTCACTGATTAATTCAGTTGCAAGTTTGGCGTTGAAAGTCATTTAATTCGCCTTTACATGAAATATCAGCTTCGTAAATTATTTCTAAAAATTAATAATACTTTATTACAAGTACAATTTGTTTGTGCGTGGTTTTTAATTTGCAAAATTCACAATGTATGTAGAAAGTATCATAAGAGAATGATGCGCTTGACGTCACTAGGAACTCGAAACGTAGACAAAAGACAATAGAGCGGGCTTCGTTTTCTCTGGCGTCATTTCACTTTAAACACGATTTAATTATTACATGTAGTGCAAAATAATGTTAAAAAAGTGAATTTAGTTGTCTATTTAGTCAATTTGAAGCAAATACAAGTCAACGCATTAAGATTCAAATTCTGAACTCTTGCGTCCGTGATTTTTAGCGCCACCAAACCATAACCTCAGTATTATTACATTTCGCCTTGCATTAAAACAACGTATCGGTTTATAAATTGATTTGACAGGGATAAACTTATTTTCAACATTAAAACTGCAGTGCATATTAAATAATAAGTTTTGTTCTATGACATTCTATTCTATTTATACGAAATAAGATATTAACTTTAGTTATTATCAACAAAAGTTAGTTAAAAATATGAACGCCGTGATCAGTTTTATTGAATGACACTAAGCTTCTTTTAAATATAGAAATTACACTGCCAAAGAGCATATTTGATTATAAGTTTTGTTTTCTGACGTTCTATTCTATTTATATGAAATGAAATATAACATTTTTATTTCTAATAAATTGTTTTATTTTGTAATAAAATATTTCCATTGCAACTTGCAAGAGAGTCCACTTGAAACACTTCTTTAAAACCCGTAAATTTTTTAATCAATAATTTAAAGAATGATTAATTTCACTGACTCAACCAGTAATCCGTACAACTAATTCGTTCAGTCGCTTTCATTGATCCCATCAGTGATAGCATTTTCACTGATTCTCAGTGACTAACTTCTCACGATTTTAATCAGTGAAATGTCACTGATTCAGTTTTAGAGAGTAGATCAAATATCTCGAAACCAAAATTTTTAACTCGTATTTCTACAGTCGCTGGTCACATTATTATGATCACTTACAATATTTAGAGGATGTGATTTTTACGAGTACACGGAGAAAATTCATTTGTAAAAATTTAGTCAAAAGTTGAGTAAAGCTGTGACATAGTGACTTTTGGAAAAAATTTAGATTTTCTCCGTGTAGAATGTCAGGAATTTCTACGGGAAATGGAGTTTTATACAGTTAGAGTTCTTTAAAATTAAGATATATATTTGAGAAAATTCAGTTACTTGTTAGTAAATTTAAAATTAATGAATATTCTGATACTTGAACCTGAATATTGTAAAACTTGCAATAATACAATTTTAGGTTTTGGAAAACTAAAGATTTATACAGTTAAGTGTGACAGAAAATTCAGATAATTTTAGGCACGTTCAGTCAATTTTTGCAATTTTAAGATACGTTTGCTTGATATAATGTAAATTTCATATATAGTTTTCTGTTATTTTTGTAATTTTAAAATTTTATCAATTTCAAACCGTTTCTAAGAGTGAATATTTAATATTAAAAACATTAGTTGATCTACATTTTACGTAAGCTAATATATTTTAGATTTAATGAACTAATATTTTTACATTCTCATCATATGAGAAAGTATTGGTTTTATGTGAAAAATCACTTTTTTTAGCTGTAATATTTCTCAATGTCATTTGAATGAAGTTTCACGGTAATCATAATAATTTGATCACCCATTGTAAGATGTGTTTTTTTATTTGATGTATTTTAATTTATAGAGATTTTGGAATTTGGACAAACGAATTGTATGATGTACTGGGTTCCTGCTGTTTTCTCATGGCGATAAGAATGTTTCAAAGTAAAGAGAAGATTTTTGAAAGTCATCATTCCTTAAAAACTCACGAGAGGATTTTAAGATTACTTAATTTATTAACTTTATTAACAAATAAATATCACATACTGAAACTATAAGATAGGTCGATTTAGATGCATCCTTGGATTTGAGTAATTAAGAAAATTCTTCACATTAAGAACTATGACACATGTCCTTGTGATGACGATTTCAGTTTTAAGACAACAAAATTTATGTATTTTCGAGTCAGAATAGTTTCACTATTTAAACTTCAATTTTTAAATAGTCTTTCCTACTTACCTGTGAATTTCACCTACGTTAAAAATTCTTTGAAACTTTCTTCTGTTTGTTCCCTGTCTACATAAACTGTGAAGGCTGCAGATTATATTTCTCAGAACATTTTTACGTACAATTTTATTCGTGGAATTCTATCATAATGACTAGAATAAAATTACGATTAGTTGTTCAAATCCTAAACTTCTTTTAATTAGTTTAAAAAATTAACTTATACTACTTTTAATTATTCTCAATATCAAACTCAACTAATTAATTTGAAATTATTCTCAATATTCTTAACGATTTATAAAAAATGAATATATTCCTCCAAAATGCAAAAATCGTCACCTGTTAATTTAAGTCAGATTTTCTAAATTTTTTATATGAAGAATATATAAATTAGATGGTTGAGTTCGATTAATAGAAATTCATACTTTTTTAGAACGAACTACGAAAAATTATGTTCAACTTTTCAAGTCACACCTCTCTTTAAGTATTTCTGAAAATCCGTAAATATGCAGTTATTTTTAAAAAGTCAACTTTAAAAAAAGACAACTTCTAAAGAATGCTCAGACTTTTTCAGAGTCGTAGACTATACACAAGAAGTTTTAGAAACTCTCATACTATTAAAGATCCGAGTTGATAGACCTTTGAAGAGTCATAATGATTTTAAAGTAGTCGAGTTTTACGCTTTTTAGATCCTCTAAAAGTCCATTAAATTCATTTCTTAACAGTCTTGTTCACAAAAAAAAACTATTCCTGTAAGTCACAGATTTTACTAAATTCGTATTAAAAGTGATAAATATACGTAATTATCTATATACATTGAAAAAATAATCCCATTCTTTAAAAATGTAGACTTTTTTAATATTCCATAGAAAATTCTTAATTTTCGAAAATGTTAAGGAGATTGAACATTTCTGCAAATTTTATTCCAAAATTTTGTCCTGCTCCAAAGAACATCGAAACAGAGCTAAATTAACTTCCTTAGAATGTTTAAATAATTTTTGCAGATATCTATTCAAGTTAAAGCACATTAAAGTCATGGAGAAACTAGACCACGTGACGTCGGTAATTGCAATCACAATATCTACAATTAATTAAAAATTAATAGCTAAAATATATTTTTGGTACTAGAGAAATGTGAATAAAAAGGAAAAGAATTTCAAAATTTCAAAAATTACCAAACTATTTGAAATTGCATGATCAATTATGAAGCTACGTACCTTTTTCCGACAATTTAACATTTGTTAGGATTTCTATTATAAAAGATGCAAGAATACCAATAAAAATTCCCATTTAGATGGTGAAACAAGATAAATTAAAAAAATATGTACTTTTTTCTAATAATTCAATTAATTTTAATACCTAAATGGGAATTTTTGAATTGACTTTCTGTTCTTCGGAATATCAACATAATTTCCTATTCTAAAATGAACTTGCTATATTAGTCATCTATAATAACTTTATGAATTGTAAAATTTAGTCAAAAACCATGTTTTCCAAATACTCTAAACTCACCTTATATGCATGGATCAATCAAATCACATGATGTTGGCAATTGAAATTAGAATATCTAAGGTTATTTAAAAATTAGGGGGAGAAAAATATTTGTCAAAAAGTACGTATCTTCATAATTAATCATACGTTTCCAAATAGTTTGGTAATTTTTGAAAAATATTTTTCTCCCTCTAATGTTTAAATAACCTTAGATACACTAATTGCAATTACCTTCATCACGTGATTTGATTGATCCATGGCTTTAAGGTGAGTTCAGAATACCGAACCAAGAATTAATCGACTTGATAATTGACTGAATTTTACAAATCATAAAGTTATGATAAACGACTGATAGAATGTTAATTTTCGAATGGGAAATTATGTAGATATTTCAAAGAACAGCAAGTCAAGTAAAAAATTCCCATTTAGATATTAAAATTAATTTAATTATGAGAAAAAAGTATGTATCTTCATAATTTAATTTACTTTACCATCTAAATGGGAATTTATATCGGTAATTTAGCATCTTTTCTAATAGAAATCCAAATAAATGTTAAATTGTTGAAAAAAAGTACGTATCTTCATAATTAATCATGCACTTCCAAATAGTTTGGTAATTTTTGCCAAATACTTTTCTCCCTCTAATTTTTAAATAACCTTAGATACTCTAATTGCAATTACCGACACCACGTAATTTTATTGATCCCTGGATTTAAAACTGAGTTCAGAATACTGAACCAAGAATTAATCGACTTAAGAAAAAACGGTTTTTGACTGAATTTTACAATTCATAAAGTTATTATAAACGACTGATAGAATGTTAATTTTCGAATGGGAAATTATGTAGATATTTTCTAAGAACAGCAAGTCAAGTCAAAAATTCCCATTTAGATAATAAAATTAATTTAATTATGAGAAAAAAGTATGTATCTTGATAATTTAATTTACTTTACCATCTAAATGGGAATTTATATCGGTAATTTAGCATCTTTTCTAATAGACATCCAAATAAATGTTAAATTGTTGAAAAAAAGTACGTATCTTCATAATTAATCATGCACTTCCAAATAGTTTGGTAATTTTTACCAAATATTTTTCTCCCTCTAATTTTTAAATAACCTTAGATACTCTAATTGCAATTACCAACATCACGTGATTTGATTGATCCATGGCTTTAAGGTGAGTTCAGAATACCGAACCAAGAATTAATCGACTTGATAATTGACTGAATTTTACAAATCATTAAGTAATTATAAATGACTGATATAGAAAGTTAATTTTAGATTGGGAAATTATGTAGATATTTCGAAGAACAGCAAGTCAATTAAAAAATTCCCATTTAGATCGCAAAATGAATTGAATTAATAGAAAAAAGTATGTATCTTCATAATTTAATTTATTTTACTATTAAGATGGGAATTTTTATCGGTAATTTAGCATCTTTTATAATAGAAATCCAAATAAATTTTCGTAATTAATCATGCAATTCCAAATAGTTTGGTAATTTTTGAAAAATATTTTTCTCCTTCTAATTTTTAAATAACCTTAGATACTCTAATTGCAATTACCGACACGACGTGATTTGATTGATCCATGGATTTAAAACTGAGTTCAGAATAACGAACCAAGAATTAATCGACTTAAGAAAAAACGGTTTTTGACTGAATTTTACAATTCATAAAGTTATTATAAACGACTGATAGAATGTTAATTTTCGAATGGGAAATTATGTAAATATTTCAAAGAACAGCAAGTCAAGTCAAAAATTCCCATTTAGATATTAAAATTAATCGAATTATTAGAAAAAGTATGTATCTTAATAATTTAATTTACTTTACCATCTAAATGAGAATTTATATCTGTAATTTAGCATCTTTTATAATAGAAATCCAAATAAATGTTAAATTGCTGGAAAAAAGTACTCTCTAAATTCGAATCAGTCTAAATCGACTGATTATCAGTGAAATTTGACTGATTCAAATAGCTAAAAAAAGGTTACTGTAAATCAGTCAAATTTCACTGATTATTTCAGTGAAGATTAACTGCTTTGACAGTGAAAATTATTTTTCACTGATGCATCAGTGAAGATTAACTGCTTTGACAGTGAAAATTATTTTTCACTGATGCATCAGTGAAAAGGCAAATCACTGATTCAATCAGTGAAAATTTGACTGATTCAGATTTAGAGAGTACGTATCTTCATAATTAATCATTCACTTCCAAATAGTTTGGTAATTTTTACCAAATATTTTTCTCCCTCTAATTTTTAAATAACCTTAGATACTCTAGTTGCAATTACCGACACCACGTCATTTGATTGTCCCATGGCTTCAAGCTGAGTTCAGAATACCGAACCAAGAATTAATCGACTTAAGAAAAAACGGTTTTTGACTGAATTTTACAATTTATAAAGTTATTATAAACGACTGATAGAATGTTAATTTTCGAATGGGAAATTATGTAGATATTTCAAAGAACAGCAAGTCAAGTTCTTATGCAAACCGTGAGGTGGTAACGAGGCCCTGGTGATCCACAAGAGTTTCTTTTTATGGTTCCGACGTTCTATTTGGAAATATGTATGTTCCATGAGAATTGCACGGGCGTATGAGCCAGTGTGTGTGCCCTCGTCCACATGAGAATTCTCCGGAGGAGTCTGTCACGCGTACAAATAGCTGACCTCGGTTCGTCGCCTCTATCAATGGCTTGCCAGTGGTCTGAATGGTTCTTACGCCTCTCTTCCCTTACTACGTCGTGAAAGATAGCGTCGGGCCCACGAATCTCTTCCTCCTGTCCTGCGCCACCAACTCATTTGTATATCTCCTTCGCATTTTAGATTTTAGCGAGTAGCGAGTCCCAAGTCCAATTCTTTACAAAAACAATATCAAGAGGAAGCAATTTCAAATCCCTATAGAGTTTAACACTCCATACAAATTCGAGCTGATTTTTAAAAAAATTTTCTGCCATTTATGAACGGTTGGAAAAGATTAAAAGGAACGAAAAGCATTTCAAGATAGATAGATCTTGAATAAATTAGCAAAGTGATAATTAACTTTAAAAGTAGAGCAGAGAATATATTCTTCAATTTTATCAAAAAGGGAAAGTTTTCGGAGAGGGTAAAACAAAAATTAATTGAATGGTATCGTTTAATTGGGTGATTAAGATTTTATGGTCGAGTGAAGGAAACTTAAGTTACTCTTGGTTTGATATTGGTGTCGAATTAGAGAAAACGAGACAGATCCTTTTGACATGCACATGTAGCTTTTAAGACTCGAATCTCCTTCTTATTTCAAGTAATGGAATTCAATTTGTTGTTCTATTTTTGCCTTAATTACTCAATCCTCGCCCCCATTCCCTCGTTCAACTTCTCGCTTGATTTCATATTGCTACGTAGTCTGTTTGACGCGATCGCTATATATATACAGAAAATAAGGTTTATGTAATCGATCATCATATGGATAACACTCGTGTCTCAAGAATGTCCCATCATCGGAGTAAGTCACTAGAAAATTTTCATATTCATTTATTACAAACTATTATTTTCTTGTTAATATATTCATTTTTCATCAGACTATTGGTTGCTGTTTGAATATAAATCATATGACTTAGTGTCAATTTAAGATCTATTCTTTTCTTGATTTTGAAGATTATATCTAAAATCCTATGCATGGTTTTAATTTTAATTATGGAAAATAGAGAGATCTCTAATGCGTTTTGACTGATTGAAACTTGAAATTACAGGAATTTGCAATATCACAATAATTATGTTGGTAATGTAGAGATTGGACTTTATTTGAATGAAAAACACTGACTGTCGATAAAGCAGAAAAGTCGTATCGTTTGCAGATAAAATGAGTAGAAAATCTTCTTTACCGACAGTGGCATATTTACCAGTCCAACTGTCGATAAACCAGATTTGGATTGCAGAAATCCAAGTTTTCTCTTGTTCTGTTGATATTCCGAATAATTGGAGATAATATGAAATATTTTTATAAAATGATTTGTACACTAGTTTATTATAATTCTTTCTGCTTTTTCAATTAAGTAGTAATTGGCTCAAAGTGATTTTAATTATCAGGTTACACTCAGAAAAAAGATTTGATTAAATAAAAGGAAATAATTTGTTTGGGAGACTTTCTTTGATTTGAAAATATGATTTAGTCGAATTAAACAAAAAAATGTTATTCAATCAAAGTATCTTTGTACCAAATAAAAATTTGTTTAAATCAAATAAATTTCTGTTTACCATATACGAGTGCAATAATTTTTTTTGTTTTGAAGGAAAATTTATTTGTCCCGAAGATATTTTGTTTGAATTAAACTAATGTTATCCAATTTAAATAAATCTTTTGTTCCAATCAAAAAAGCCTTTTAAGCAAATTATTTACTTTCATTCAATCAAATCTTTTTTCTGAGTGTAACAATTATTTTGGGAAACAAAGCACTTTCACAAAAAAAACTAAGAATTTCATTACTCAGAAAAAGATTTGGTTACTATAATTTGATTGATAAAACTAAAAATTTTCTTGATTTAACCAAATATTTTACTTACTTCTATTGAATTTCAATTATTTATTAGATTCAACAAAAAAATTTGATTGTCGATGGAATATTTGGTAAAATCTATTGTTCGAATAAACAAAAAACCATTTAAGCTAATTATTTACTTTTATTTAATCATTTTTTTTTCCGAGTGTAATAATTATTTGTGGTAAGCAAAGCATTTTCACAAAAAAGCAACAATTAATGTGAATAATGAAGATTTGGTATAGAAATAATCTAGACAATTCTGAATAATTTTCATTCATTACTCAGAAAAAGATTTGGTTAGTAAAATTTGATTGATCGAACTAAAAATTTGCTTGATTCAACCAAAAATTTTACTTACTTCTATTAAATTCCAATTCTTTATTAGATTCAACAAAAAAATTTGGTTGTCAATGAAATATTTCGTAAATTCAACAAAACGATTTCGTTCATTGAACAAAATTTTTTTTCTGGGTTTAGTGGGCGCGAAATGCTCATTAGTTAGATAAAATAATGCTCAATTCTAGGAAGAATAAGTAATTAGATTGAACGTAGAGTTAATGATATTGATAGCAGCCTATCACGGAATCCAATAAAGAGTAAGTGTCATTCAAGCTGGGGCAGATGATCGCGACGGATTTCCTGGGATACCGTAAATGTGAGCAAGTCTCATTCTTTCAATTTTATGGAAGGAAGTGATACTTCCAGTAAATCTCCAAGAGGTCAGAAGTCATTGCGTATCTTCATCAGAGTCCCATGTAACCGCCAGCAGCTTCGCTCTATCTCTCCTGATAACGCACGTGCAAAAATAATATTAAGACCCTGAGATCATTAACGACCAATGCATATTATAAAAATACCTCTTAATTGAAAAAAATATTCATCTAATCACCCTTCATTTTCTCTCACGTATTTCTTTCTCATTCAAAAGGGAAATTGATGGTGAAATGTATCAATTGTATGTATCAATCGTTAATAATGAAAAAATCGAATCGTTTTGTTGATTTAGGACTTTCATGAAAATGCAACCATTTACTTGAAATTTTCTAGTTTTCAGAACAGAAAAAAAGAAAAAACAAAATCGTTGGATAATAAGGATCAAATTGCTCCCAATAATATTTATTTTACGAGGCACGAGCATACGTTTGATCCCTTCTATGTAGTGGTCTTCGTCCTCTTCTTGGCTCTTTATTTTTCCCTCGATTCTATACGCGTCTTCATAACATCATATGTTAGCAGACGAATCTTCATTAACGAAATTTAATTTGCGAGCATCTGCGGTTCTGTAATCGTCGGTGTAAACTAATGAGCGTGGTCGTTGACCTTTTAAATTTTTCCTTACCGTCTATAAATAACAATTTTGCAACAAAAGTATAATTATAAAGAGTGTGAATATTTATTTAATGGTTAATATTTACTGTGCTCTCTAAATTTGAATCAGTCAAAATCTACCGATTATCAGTGAAATTTGACTGATTCAAATAGCTGAAAAGAGGTTACTGTAAATCAGTCAAATTTCACTGATTATTTCAGTAAAAATTGACTGATTTGACAGTGAAAAATATCTTTTTCACCGATGAATCAGTGAAAATTAACTGATTTAACAGTGAAAAATATTTTTTCACTGGTGAATCAGTGAAAAGTCAACTCACTGATTCAATCAGTAAAAATTTGACTGATTCAGATTTAGAGAGTGAGATGATAATATTATCAATTTTCATCCAATACAAAATTATATTTCATCAATTTACCTTTTACGTTTACAGGAACCATAGGATTGATGATGTAACGGATAAATATCAACTGAGGGATCATCTTAATTAGACGAAACTGGTTTTCACAATGATTTGACAGATGGATTTGATTCTGAGATCATTGTGAAAGCTGATTTTGTTCGGAATTCATCGGTGAAGCAGAACTAAAGAAGAAAAACTAAGAGAGAACGAAAAATAAAGGGAAAGAAGAAACAACGGATAAAAATTCCAATGAGGTATCATTTATGTCTTTACTTTTTAAAAAAGATACATTGACTCTATATTGACACAATAAAGACGAATATAAATTCTTAAAAGTGATAATTTTGTATCTTATTTCCTTTATTACTTTAATTATAACTAGCGATTATGTTCGAATTTTGATTTTTAATCAATCATCTATAGATTTTTTATATATTCAAGGAAGCTATAATGAATTGCGAATTCAAACTAATAGAATTGCGATACTTTCGTCAATGCAGAAGCGAATGATAATGAACTGTTGCTCACATTTTTGGAATGTGATTTTTGAATTTCTAATTAAAGTGATATTTGCTCGTTTGTATAATTGGAATTAATTATTTGTACATCACGTGCAGAAATTTTTTCCGGTCTTTCGAGTGATTTCTCGTAGTCTATGTCCCGGTGTAATTGTTGACAGATAAATAAATAGGCTGTACAAAGAGAGCTCTGTCTTTCGTCCTGAGCGTAGCACGCGCTCAGCGAGTCGCGCGCCGTCAAGGGCAGAATATATTCGCGTAAATAAATTGTTTCCAACGCAAGTACCGTAGGAATAAAATCTGACATCAAAGAACTTCGAAATAAATCAAAAGAAAGTAAGGCCATCAAAAATTTGAACTCAATTGGAAAAACTAATATAAGTTTGCACTTTTTACTTTTTCCTACTCTCTAAACCTGAATGAGTGAAATAGTCACTGATTATATCAGTGAAAATATATCAATTGATGAATCAGTGCCCTGCTTTTATTTCACTGAGGAATCAGTGAACGCGTCACGTGAACATAACTTTTGAATTCGCGAATTCAAAACTTTCATCTACACTTTACTGATTTATCGTCCCTTAAAAATAATAATAATTACGTAATTTCGTTTTAGAGTTGTTTAGCTTAAAATAAACGATTGAATAAGTGAGTTCAATCTATTTCACTGATTCATCAGTCGAATTTCACTGATTTTCAGTGAAAGACTTATAGCTGCTATCATTAGTTAATATTCACTGCGAATCAGTGGCCGTTCACTGATTCAGGTTTAGAGAGTAACGAAGTTGTCGTGCCAAAAGTGCGAGATTTATGAAAAAAAATAATTTCTACGATTTTCAGACTTGAAATGATATTATCATTCGTGTCTCATGAAAAGAAAAACATTATTTTTTATGAAGAAAATTTAAAACTTACGAAAAATAATACTTTTAATAATATTGTTTGTAATAGAATTTTTCTTTGCTATCGCTTCTTAGCAATTTTCAAAAAATGATCAGATTTCCATAAATCATTGGAAACAGTAGAGCTGTAGAGAATATTTTTTCCAAAAAATAAGTCATGATTTATGAAAATCCGATCATTTTTTGAAAATTGCTAAAAAGCGATACTCTCTAAACCTGGATTAGTGGAATAGTCACTGATTACATCAGTTAAAATATATCAACTGATGAATAGGTGCCCTGCTTTTATTTCACTGAGGAATCAGTGAACGCGCCACGTGAACATAACCTTTGAATTCGCGAAGTTCCCTGCGAACGCTTAAAGTATAACGATAGATCTTTCATTTTTAATTATACATAATATAATTATACACAATAATTACAATATATAATAATAATTACTTAATTTATTTTTAGTGTAGTTTAACCTAAAATAAACTTGTTCATCGATCATTAAAATATATTGCTGCTTTTATTATTCCCACCTGAAGATTTCACTGATTCAATAAGTAAGTTCAATTTATTTCACTGATTCGTCAGTTGAATTTAAACCATGATAGATAATAGTTCTAATATTTAAAAATGTAATGAGAGTTGTAAAAAAAAATTTGCCCCTTGTTAAACCAAAATGAGAGCTGTTGAAAATAGTGTGACTCATTTTTTTTTTCAGGAAGAAAAATTTGAAAGTTTGTGTAGTTTCATCTCTTTAGCGATTTCATGGCGGTAATTTTTCACGTTTAAATATATTCCCCATGCAATAAATGTCCCTCAATGTTCAAGTGAGAACCACTTGAAATTCGTTTTCATTTTATTGGCACATCATCATTTTAGAGTATAACTAGTTATAATCTTGCGCCATTGAGTGAATATTAAATTTAAACGCTAAATTAGTGCTATAATTAAAATAGCCAAAAATGAAATATATTTCTCTTTGCGTCCCAAAAGTGATCTAAAAATATAAAAAAACGGAAGGTAGACGGAAAAATGCTAAAAAAACAATTCAAAAGTATCTTTCGAGAAAAGTATAAAGTATTTATAAATTTTTAAATAATTAAAAATCTTTCTGTGGAAAAAAAGACACTTTCGACTGTGCCGGGATTCGAGCCCGGATCTTTCGATTGCCGGTCGACTGCTCTTCCCGTTTTTCCCCAGAAAGATTTAAAATTATTATAATATTATTAATTGCTTTTCATGATTTAAGAATTGACAGTGACATTTCAACTCTACCAACAAAATTGTAAAATTATTTATAAAATTTAATATTATTTGATATTTATTATTTCTCATTTATATTGGTCTATACATATAAGTATTTTTTGTACAAATTCAAATAATAAATCATGAAATCATTTTTAAAACTGATTTCCCGAATGAAAAATAAAAACATAGTTTTTTATTCCTAACTCCTTCAGCATTTGGTAAAAATAAATCGCGCCAAAAAACTAACATCCTTAAAGAGATTTCGAACAAGATAATATATAAATGATAAGTGTGCTTGCATTTTAAAAATTTTTATTTTTATAACCGCAAATCGAATGGTTCATTAGATTTACTTATATGTGTATCGATTCAAACGAATAGATTTTTTCTATAAATTATATAAGATTTCGCAACATAACATTGCAAATATTTTTACAAGATTCTTGATTTCTAACGGGTGCTCGCCAATTAAGCATGTAGAGCACGAAGAAGCATTGCATTTTTTGCCGGAATTTCCGGTTATGATTTATCAAACGGAAAAGATCATATCTGATGACAGCGCTGCTGCAAGAAGAGTCTTCGACTGGGTAAGAGTGGAAGATGAAGAACGAAATGAAGAGGAATCTTATCTTTTTTCCTTCTTAAATATAATGGATTACATTTTTTGACTCATTTTTACATTGTTTATGAATCAATTTTAGAAGAATAACAAAGAATTGAATACTCGGATTTTGATTGTACAATTTTCAAGGCTTTAAACAA
Source organism: Diplolepis rosae (assembly GCA_030998225.1). NCBI lineage: Eukaryota > Metazoa > Arthropoda > Insecta > Hymenoptera > Diplolepididae > Diplolepis > Diplolepis rosae. Next base: position 16,804,190 of record JAPYXD010000710.1, on the reverse strand, counting down.
TTTTAGATGTCATAGGATTCAAAAAACTCCTAAGCAAATTCAAATTTGATTTTTTCGAAATAGTTGAAGACGATAAGATTTCAGAATATTTTAAGAGGTGCTGATTTCAAAGCTTTTTAGCTCATTTGGATAAATATAATAAAATTTTTAATGAATTCAAAATCAAAGTGTTTTAAAAGTTATCAAAAGTTTTTAACGATTTTCATATCATATTCAATCAGGTCGGATGTTTTTCTCTGCGCTTTTACGAAAAAAATTATTCTGGTGATTAGTTTTTAATTAATCTTACAAACTGTATTTTTAAGATTTACAAAAGATTTAAATCGACTCATGAGTAAAAAATGATGAGCTTTAAAGAAGAATTAGATAATCGAAAAAAGCTAGGTTTTTTTATTTATTAATAATAAAAATATGAATATTTTTGGTGTACTTAGTTGGCTTTAGGGTCCAGAAAAAATGTAAACTCAAGGTTTCATATTTTCAAACGTTTCGACTCAGGTTGGAGTCCTCATCAGTGAGATTTATTTCTATAAAAAATACAAAGGAGGAAAACTTATAAATTGCCCGTGTGACGGATAAACATTGTGGTAAAAAAAGTGATATAAAAAAATTGCAAGTGTGAAACTATAAAATTGTACTAAATAACTAAATTTGCGATAAAGTAAAATTGTACAAAAAAACTGTACAAAAATTTTTTCTGTAAAATCACTGAAGAGAAACTTAAAGAATAGCACGTGTGAAGGATAAAACATTGTGGTAAAAACGATATAAATAAATTTTACATGTGAACCTGTAAAAGTAGTCTAAACTAAATGTAAAAGAACTGTACAAAAAAATTGTTGTCCCAAAAATACAAAAGAAGAAAATTGAACAATTTTGAACGTATGACCGATGAACATTCTGTTGAAAGAATTATGTAAAAGAATTGCAAGTTTGAAACTATAAAAATGGTATAAATAACTAAATTTGTTAAAGGGTAAAGCTGTAAAACCTTGATTTGTAAAATTGCTAAAGAGAGAAACTTAAAAGTAGCACGTGTGACGGGTAACATTGTGGTAAACCGACATAAATAAATTGCACAAACGAAACTACAAAATGGTCTAAAAAATTAGATTTACAAGAAAATAAACTGTACAAGAAATTCTGTTCTGTAAAAATATGAAGGAGAGAAAAAATTTAAAAATAGCACATGTGACGGATAAATATTGTAGTAAACACGATATAAATGAGTTGTAAATGTGAAACCATGAAATTGGTCCAAACCAAGTTTACAAAAAAATGTACCAAATATTTATTTTCTATGCAAATACAAAGGGAAACAACTTAAAAATTTTTTTGGCATGTATGACCGATGAACATTGTGGTAAAATGATATGAAGGAACTGCACTTGTGAAACTATAAAACTGGTATAAATAACCAAATTTACAGAGAATAAAAAATTTACCATAAAAATGTTTTCTATAAGAATACAAAGAGAAGAAACTTAAAAATACTTAACAAAATTTACGTGTGACGGATAAACATTACAGAATAAAAAGTCTAAAAACTGCGAGCTCATTTAATTAGGTGAGCAATCGAAAGACCTGGGCTCGAATCCCAGCGCAGTCGAAAGCGTCTTTTTTCCACAGAAAGATTTTCAAATTATTTTTTATTTATAATTATCTTTTATTGAGTTTTTTTAGTGAAAGTGGGGAAAGTTTTATCTCGACTAAAATGTACCATAAAAAGTTTCATCCAGATAAAAATTATTGGTTTTTTATGGTCAGAATCGACAGACGAAATTCAGTTGTTTTTGGATGATATGATTCCACCAATAAAAAATCTATATATTATGTAAAGTTATGTAATTATATATAGTATATTATATAATATCAAAAATCTATATAATTTTAATCTGAGTCAAACTTTTAAAGCCTCATATTTGATATCAAATTTTTAACATTTTCTAAAAAAAACTCGATAAAAGAACACCATGAATGAAAAAAATGAAGGAGTTTCAATTATTTTCCGACTATTTTTCCAATTTTTCCTTAATTGATATGTACCAATTGATATGGATATGTACCAGTATTTTAAAATTCATGCTTATGGCATCATATAAGTTTTTAATATATATATATTGGTAAAAACATAAATATTTAATACATGTGTTCGTACACGTGCTCACGCGCCGGCACTATCAAGTGTCAAACGAACCGAAAGTAAGAAAAACCAAAAGGCTTTTGAAGTAAAGCAGCGGGTAAGAATGAAACGTAAGATCGTATTCTTAACTTGTCAAGATTTGAGTTCAAAGATGCTCTCCGATACATCGGCACTTGTATCCTTCATCTCTCGTCAAATTTTTGACACCAAGCAAGCGGCACTTTTCCAAAAAACTCAAATCCCTTCTATGAAAAACTGTTAAGCCGAAGCCGAATTTATCATTAATTTCAACTTTCCTCTCATTTTGTCTCTGGGCAGTAAAAATAGCGTTTTTCATAAATAAAAAATGATCTCCTTCAAAGCTTCAGAACTATTTTTGCCACATTGAATTGACTTGATATTTTTTATCATTAAATTGAACCGCGAGATATCCTATCAATCCAGACAATCCTAAAGTCCAAAGGCGTCTCTGAACCTCTTGAAGTTGTCTTTCTAACCTTTTTGCTCGTCTGGCAAGCAGCTGTAGTACTTCATGACTCTTTTTTGTCATCTGGACTTGGAGGAACATCCAAGTGTCATGCGATTATCCTTTAGGCAAATAAGAACAACTTATGTTTTTCGAATAATAATTTTATGTGATTTTTTAATGATTTTAAAGACGTGTCTTTTTTCGGGTAAAGGTAGTGGGTGAAGTCGTTAAAATTTTCTGGCAAATTGGAGTCCTAAAATGTTACAGAATCGTTCTCGAATTACTTACTGCAACTGATTGAGACTCGTTTACATCTCTCTTACTTTTAAATATTTCACTCCTTTCTCTTTCTTGCATTCTTTAACAATACTCCGAATGGAGCTTAGAAATTTATGGCTACTGTATCCGCCTGCTATATTTTGACAAGTAAACAACCCAAATTTATTGACGAAAAAAGAAGATGGAGGTTTAACTTTTCTAAAAATCCCCCTCTAAAAAGTTTTGAGCTATTAGACGTAACATGAGTTCATGTTTTACGAGGACCTGGAGCGTGCCAATCGTTCCAGTTCGTGAAGAGAACTTTGAATTCTTTACCTACAGGGCAGTCTTTAGAATTCTAGTTGCCATTTCTTTTTCATGAATATCTCTGATTTCCAATTATGAGTTCCTACTGAGGCTTCTGAAAAATTTAATCATTTGAAATTTTCTCAAATTTTGCTAACTTCAGGGAACAATTAGGTGATTAAGAATTGAAACTTCAAAGTCTTTGATTCTTAAAAGATTGAAATTTGTGAGGATATGAATAAAAAAATATTCAAACTACAAAACCTAGTAATTAAAAACCTGAAAATGTCAACTCCAAAATATCAGTAACAATTTGGACTTGATCTATTAGAAAAACTTTCATAATCTCTTTCGTAGATGATTTCTTAAAAAGGGTGTTTTAAGTGCACAATTTTTATGAGGCTCTAAAGAATTTTAAATGGTCTCGTAAAGTCCCCTTGGAGCTTTTCAGCAAAACTCGTAAATCTGTAATTCGTATCCAACTATACATGTGTATATACATGTATTTGTGTCCTATTCAATGTTTCAATGTGTCATTCGGCCATGAATTATAATAAAGTAAACCAATGTAAAAACAACTCTCAACTCTCTCTTAAAATAAGAAAAATTATCAAAAAATGTTTAGATCCGAATTCAAATTCCGAAAATAAGAACGTTTTTGTTAATTTTTAATTTACGAATTGTTCTTATATTTCAATCAAACCAAAATTTGAAACATCTCAGTATTTTAATACTTAAAAAAATTAGTAATCGAATCCCATTTTTCAGTCAAATTACACCAAAAAAAATAGTTCAATAAATTTTATCTTGGAAAATTTACAAAACTTTTCATTATGAAATGCGGAACATTCAGGAAAAATTATTCAAAGCTCCACATTTTATTCTGAAAAGTTCTGTAAATTTTCTAGAACTGTGTTCCGAAAATTCCTGTATCCTCAGCTTTTGAACAGTTCTATAAACTTTATTGAACTACTTTTTTCCGTGTATTCAAGATACGAAAAAACGTTAAAGTGCAAAATTGTTTGCTTAAAAATAGTCTACAAATTTCCACGTACACATTTTCTGATAAGGTGTATATACTTTGTTTTAACTTTTAAAAAATATCAATGATTATTAAAAATTCCATTTTTTAGCCAAACACTATGCGAGATACAAAAACGAAGCTGCATTGAGAATTCCACTTGCATAGAGAAAATAGATATTCAACTATGGGACTGCCATTTTATATATTGTGTTGTAATATCTAGATATTTAGTTGTAATATCTAAGATATTAATTTCTGAATTTCTTAATATCTTAGATATTGCAGCTGAATATCTAGATAATATTACTCCCGAATATCTATTTTTTTGCGTGTAAAGAAATAAATCACGCAAAAAAATAAAAATTTTAAAGTGATTACGAACAAGATAATATATAAATAATAAGTGTGCTTGCATTTTGAACATTTTCATTTTTATGACCACAACCAGGAGACTTCTATGCACAGAGAAGAATGGATATTCGGTATCAATATCTAGACATTCAACTACGTGACAAACATCTTATATATTCAGTTCTAATATCTAAGACAATCATATATTTACCTATTTCAATATTTTAGAAAGTATAGCTGAATATTTAAATATTACAGTTCAAAATCTAGATATTACAACTAAACACATATAAGATGCTTCTCATGTAGTTGAATATCCATTTTTCTTTGTGCAGATTTACCTATATGTATCGATTTAAACGAACAGATATTTTCGATATAATACATAAGATTTTGCAACATAAGACTGCAAATATTTATCAAGACATTTTTTAATAAGATGTAAATTTTTCGTTTGAATTTAAAAAAGTTGCATTGAAAATTTTAAATCCTGTGTGAAAATTCTACTTGCAAAGAGAAAAATAGATATTTACCTATATGGGACAGCCATTTTATATATTGCGTTGTAATATCTACATAGAAAAAACAAAGTGTAATGTATGGTGAGTGTAGTTTTCTGGAGGTGTTATCCAAATTCAGGTTTTTGGAATATTTATATGATGCCAAGGTGTTGCTGCAACAATTTTAGTGTTCTCTCTAAACCTGAATCAGTGAACAGCCACTGATTCGCAGTGACTATTCGCTGAAGGCAGCAGCTATAAGATTTTCACTGAGAATCAGTGAAATTCGACTGATGAATCAGTGAAATAGATTGAACTCACTTATTGAATCAGTGAAAGCTTCAGGTGGGAGTAATAAAAACAGCAATATATTTTAACGATCGATGAACGCGTTTATTTTGGGCTAAACAACACTAAAACGAAATTACGTAATTATTATTACTTTTAAGGGACGATAAATCAGTAAAGTGTAGATGAAAGTTTTGAATTCGCGAATTCAAAAGTTATGTTCACTTGACGCGTTTATTGATTCCTCAGTGAAATCAAAGCAGGGCACTGATTCATCAGTTGATATCTTTTCACTGATATAATAAGTGACTATTTCACTGATTCAGGTTTAGAGAGTTGAAATAACACACTTTAGATCAAATTTAATGCAGGTGATCCGAAACTGTGAAAAAACACTGTTTCGAATGTTATAAGTCTTCCACATAGAATCAGTGAATTTAACTGATATCACTAGGGAAAATCACTGGTTGACCAGCAAATTTCACTGTTGACCAGTATATTACACTGATTAAGTAGTGAGTTTCCCTGGTGGAATCAGGTAAATTCCACTGATTTCTATGTAGAAGACTTATAACATTCAAAACAGTGACTTTTCACTGTGAATCAGATAGTTTTCACTGATTCAGATTTAGAGAGTACAGATTTTATGCAAATTTGTTTCATTTTTTTAGTCTTTGTACATTACCAAAATTTACACCAAAATAGGGATCATATGTGTAATAATTTAGCAACTTTTTTTGATATTTTAGAAATAAAGATCACTGATGAGGACTTCGATCAGAGTCGAAACGCTTGAAGGAAAAAGAATGAAACTTTGAGTTACATTATTTCTGGACCCTAAAGCCAAATTAAGGTAGTTCATCTGCAATAATTAGTCATCAGTCAAAAACAGATAATTTTGCTTTCAAGAATAGTAATATTATTATTGGAAGGCTAATTTGAACGAGAAAAGCTTATTTTCCACAAAAAAAATTTGAAATGCAGAAAAATAGTGTATTTAACAAATTTTTATTTTTGCCGAACTTTTGCTCTTATGGTTTCATACACTGAGAGAAATCGGCTTTGGTTCCTGTGCACATAGCACATAAATTTTTTGTACAGTAGTTGCCTTGACCAAAAAAGTTGAGAGAAGCTACTACTTTTATAGTTATCATGACAGTAATTTGGACTTTTTTGTGTATTCGGTTGTTGTGACCAAAGTTGATGATTAGAATGAGCTTTATACGTACCCCAACGGTTAGTACACGTACATTTTCTTTATGTGTACTGCCAAGCTCCTTTGGTTACTACAACCGCAGCGTTCGCTGTTGCGCTAGACTAATCAAGTATAACTTTCATTTTTTACAACGAGGTAAGCCTGTCGTGACAACTATTAAATCTTGTAATAGTCACACAATTCAACTTGCACTGCACTGGAGATGAGTAGTTACTTCCAAAAAGATATGCAGTCTAAGTTGAATCCTGCCAATTCTCGTTCTCGATTCCTGGACTGTATTTCACCGTGCCAAGCATTATCAGGTAAATAATTCTATTATAAATATAGTTTGACAATTCTTTCTAAATGATAATCGATTTTGTTCGGGGACAATGCAATGCGTTCCAATTTTGCTGTCTCGTCGTATTTTGTCAAAACTATAGTCAGTCAAAAAAGTTTATGGTGATGAAAAAAGTGACAATTTTTTAACTTAATCGACGAAAGTTATCATAAATATCATTATACCGGATTATTTTTCTTAGATCTTTTCGGTGAAACTTTATTTTTTCTAATCAAATTGAATTTGTATTTTGATAACTAAGAGAACCATATCTATAACCTCAAAAATAATTTTGGCTGGGTATTTACTGTCCGTAGACTTAGTCATTTTAACTAAACTCTATGCGCGGCTTTACGATGGACTTTGGTTCCTATAACCGCAGCGCTATGGTATTTCAAGTACCAGAATCGTGGTCTCAGTAACGTTCCTTGCAGTTGAAGTAAACACTTTTCCAATGTATGACAGCCACTACCATGATTGTCATGAGAACTTTAACATTTTTGTAAAGACGATTTTAACAAAAAAACTTTGGTCAGTGAAACCTAAAATTTCTCTCTGTGTACCAAATTTTAAAAAATGATGCAATTTTAATAAATCACGAATCATTTTGTCAGGAAAAAAAATCTTCACAACTTTACCGCTCCCAATTTTTGGAAATAAATTCTTTAATGGCTGAAACCATTAAAAATCAATTTTCCAAAACAAAATTCTTATAAAAAAATTGCTGAATTTTGTAATAATTTATTTATTTTAGAAAATTGGAAACGGTTAATTTGTAGAGAATCTTTTTCCTGAAAAAATGACCCGTGATTCATCAGAATCACATCATTTCTAAAAATCTGGTATGAAGCGATAAGAGAAAAAGTTCGGGTGAAAATAAAATTTGTTAAATGCATTATTTTTAAGCATTTAAAATTTTTTTCATGGAAAATGACTTTTTCTCTTTTAAATTAGCCCTTCAGTAAACTCAACTAATTAATTTGAAATAATATTGCTATTCTTCAAATCAAAATTATCTATTTTTGCATGAGGTCTAATTTTTGTGGATCAACTACCTTAAAAACCAACCACTATTAATAAATAAATAATATGTATGCTTGCATTTTGAATATTTCCACCACTATAACTGCAAATTGAACGCTTCTACAGATTTGCCTATATGTATCGATTAAAACCAATAGATTTTTCCATAAAAACATATAAGATTTCGCAACATAAAATTGCAAATATTTATCGCAACATTTTTTAAAATTTGGTATGAAGCGATAAGAGAAAAAGTTCGGGTGAAAATAAAATTTGTTAAATGCATTATTTTTCAGCACTTTAAATTTTTTTCATGGAAAATGACTTTTTCTCTTTTAAATTAGCCCTTCAGTAAACTCAACTGATTAATTTGAAATAATATTTCTATTCTTCAAATTAAAATTATCTATTTTTGAATGAGGTCTAATTTTTGTGGATCAAATACCTTAAAAACCAGCTACTATTAATAAATAAATAATATGTATGCTTGCATTTTGAATATTTCCACCACTATAACTGCAAATTGAACGCTTCTATAGATTTGCCTATATGTATCGATTAAAACCAATAGATTTTTCCAAAAAAAACATGTAAGATTTCGCAACATAAAATTGCAAATATATATCGCAACATTTTTTAATAAGACGTATATTTTTCGTTTGAATTGAAAATTAAAAATCCGGTTTTTTAACGATCAATATCGAAGGCGAGTCTCATGATGAGAATTTATTCCCTACTCCCTAAATTTTACATCAATAATTTTCCCTTAGAGTGAAAATCCCACTTGATGAAAAGTAACTTCGAGAAATTTAAATTCAAATTTACAATCTCAGACGCGCTTAAACTTGCGAGCGGTATATAATATGATTATGAAATGGTATATAAAATAGTAAAATAAAATGTAACACAACGCAGCCACGTATAATTTACATTCAACTATATGTTATCTTCTTTATAACATTCGCGCTATAAAATAACACTTACAAGACTCTGAAATACCTTGCATGCAAATATTTCATACATAAAATCGTTAAACATCGAATAGATGTAGAAAACTAGTATGCATAAATTGTCTCGGTGTATGTAGGTGCATTTAATGTAGCTACATAGTATAGAGATCGCAATAATGTGGACCGGCAGTCTCTTCAGCAACGGATGTGCGCACCATCGCATTTGCGATTCGCTCAAGTTGCCAGCCGCGAGGTCCGGTCGTTTCTTCGGGCTCGACGAACAGCGAGTTTATCGCTGAAGAATCGCCGCTGACCGACCACATGTGTACTTTGCAAAAAGTCCCGCTTTAGGCTTCAGGCTTTAAGCTTTAAGCGTTTCGCACACGACTACCAACCAATGTGGGTGGGCACGCCAAATAAATATTGAACTTGGGTTAAGTAAATTGTAATCATGACGCGATCCTAACAAAATCGCTTATAGCTTCTCACTATTTATGGCTAATCGTTACACATCCGTATTTCAGAAGCCTTTCTTATTATTTCTTTCCATTCTCCAATCCTAGTCCTAAATGGAACTGCTTGAACAAAGAGAATCTCATTTGGTCTAATTGTGGTGGTAACAGTTTTTATAGAGGGTGGGTCAAAAGTCCCGGAACGATCGAATGTCTCAGGAAACACACTCAGAAAAATATTTGATTGAATCAAAAAAATTATTTGTTTGAAACACTTTCTTTGATCTAAAGAAATGTTTTGTTTTAATAAAACAAAATTTGTTTGATTCAAACAAAATATCTTTGGACCAAATAAATATTTGTTCGAATCAAATAAATTCATAGAATTTTTGTTCATTTCTCGTTATTTTGGCATAGGCTCAGTTTCTTCTTATTTTCTTTGATTAAAATTATCACATTTAGATGTAAAAATGCGCAAAAAGAAAGAAAGGCAAACGTATCGACATATCAAAATGAAGTAGTCTAGTAAGCAGCAGCACAAATCGAAAAAATATTTAGAGTTCACTGTGAATAAAAAACCGGATAAAATGAAAAAATAGTGATAATGATAATATGCCAAACTAAGGAGAAATGAACAAAAATAAATTTCTGACTTAAATCAAACAAATTATATCTTTGACCATATAGCAGTGCATTAATTTCTTTGTTTTTGAAGAAAAATTAATTTGATTCAAACACATATTTATTTGGTTCAAAGATATTTTGTTTGAATCAAACAAATTTTATTTCATTTAAACAAATCATTTATTTAAATCAAAGAAAGTCGTTCAAACAAATCATTTTCGTTGATTCAATCTAATCTTTTTTCTGAGTTCACTTTTATTCATATTTTGGACTTGCATTGGCTCTTAATTAATAATTAAAGATATATATTGATTTTGATAGTTGGCTTTAGGGTTCAAGGTTAATAAAAACTCAAAGTTTTACATAATCAGACGTTTCGGTTCTAATCAAAGCCCTCATCAGTGATTTATTTTGAATCTAAAAAATACAGAAAAGATATTGCTAAGATAGGATTTTGTTCATATATAAATTTTAATTAATTAACATATATTTTCTACAAGTTGATAAAGAATCTTTGGAATTACTTCAAAAGTAATATTTCTTTCAGATAATGCAAATCTCTGAATAACAGAAAAACATTTTTGAAAAAGAGGTTGGAAGAAAATTAACAATTTTTATTATATTATATATTATATGTATATATGTAAGTAATTAGGGGTCTTGTACTCAGATTCCAATTTTTTTTTATTTTTGTAACGTAATCAAGTGTTTAATATTCGACTGTTCTAGAACTTTTGAAAAAATTCCTTTCCCAATTTTTCGGTAGATGATGAGCTTTTCCAATCAGAATATTTACTTATCGATTCGTCAATTCAATAGCTAGAAATGAAATTTATAATTTTTTCCTAAATTAAAAATTGGGTTTTCAATCACCGTCCAAAGTTGTAACAACATGCGCCTTTAAGGAAAAAATTATTTTTTCTCCATTATCTCAGAACCTAATAACATTTTCCAATTAAACTTTTCGTACATTAATTCAGTGTCGATTCATCTTAAAAGTTTGATTTTCGAAAACGTTCTTTGTGTCCTAAGGAATAGTGAAAATAACGCTTGAGCCAGGAATGAATTTTCGATCAATGGCCATGGATCAACCCAGACCAAGTCACAAAATTTCTATGACAGTTTGTGTTTACTTTTTTATTTCACGAAATATCTTCCTGAAAATGTGGAAAATATAATAAAAGATGATAAAGAACGTCTGTCAACTTCGTCTGAGTGAAAATTTTTCAAAATTTTTTACAGTTAACTATAATTATCCATTGCTTTTTAAATTTTTTCCAAATTTTCTGCCAAAAAGAAGTTATCAAACGTGCTTTATTGTCTTTTGTTACGTTTCTCATATTTTCATACAGATGTTCTCTTAGTCTGAAATCCTTAACTTGTGATTAATTTTCTGTTTTTCTGAGAGACTTAGGCTTAGAATAAATTGTATTCTGATGTTATGTTTTGTTTCTTTAAATGAATATTTAGAGATATGAAGTTTATGAAAATATAAAATATCCTCTAATTAGTTTTAAATTTCTTTGAATATTCTGCGGTTAACAAATTTTCTTAAAAATCGCATTATTTTTCCTAATGTTTTCAAAATGTCCTCAAACCCTTCTAAATTTCATTTAAAAACTTTTGCATAATTCAGAGTCTTAAATCTGTTCGAAATTTTCATAAATTTCTCAAAATGTCTGAAAGGTTCTTGGATTTTTAAGTATTTTATTTTTCTACACTTTTCTCAGCTTGGAATTCAATAAAGATCTTTTATTTTTCTACTTTTCAAATTTTCTGAAAAATCGTGCAGTCGAAAACGTCTCATTATCCGCAGAAAGATTTCAAATTCTTTAAACTTGAAATTATTTAGAAGGTTTATAAATTGAATAATCATAAAAACAGAATAGGAAGAAATATTAAAGGAATTTCAATTAAAAATATATTAAAGTTTTGCAAAGTCATGAAATGTTATAATGAAGCAATATGGAAAATTGGAAATTTCGAAGTAACAGTAAATGTAAAAATGAAAAATAAGCCCTACCTAATTATAAACCGTAATAATTAATATATTATAGGATGCCACAATCACAGTTGCAACTATTAATCTTAGTCTCTCTGTTTATTATCTTCGTCTTATCAGTATGGATTTTTATGCAATTTTTGCTAAAGAGCAGAATATATTTCTCATATGAGCGATAATCGAATCGTTAACGAATCTCAAAAATCCTGATGTGGAAAACAGTAATTATTAATTAAAGGGTTACAAACACAACTTGATTCGATCCCTACTAATTTTTCAAAATTCTGCACAAAAAATACCTCAAAATATGTTATATAATAATTAAAAATAGGAATGTCATCTATGACATCTTTATTGGTATTTTTATGAAATTTATGCTCCTGACTTAACAGCTCTATAATAATAATTCAGGCGTAAACATGAAACAGGTCAGAGGTGAAACTAAACGTAAAAATTGCCGCTCGAATTTCATATTACACTTACAAAAACGGAGCAAGGAAATCTCTGCGAGAGTGATATATGACAGACTTCCCGAACCAGGCTCACTTTTTATTACCCTGGACCCGAATAACTCATTTAAAAAAAATTGTTACAGATACTAATCATAACGGTGAACCGATCAGTTTTTAATGGCTAATTTTTTAATTTTCGATGCATAATTATCTCTTGCGCGGATTCATGGAATCTCATGAGTGGAAGCTCTTCATCAGAAGTTCTAATAATCATATCGCAATAATTATTGTATAGAATTATGTAACTTGGCCTATTGCGTGAAATTGTCTTCTTCATCAGGAGCGGATATGACGTCTTAGGCAGATAAGTGCAAAATTTTTCATTCAGATTTGTATCAATGTTTCTATCCTCTTGATAAAATATATTTACTTTTTTGTCAGTCATACATCAAAATTTACTTCATTTATCTATTATTCTCCAATTTTACATTCTTTCTCTTGGCCCTTATTTATTTTCAATTACTTATTTCATCACTTTTATGGAAATAATTATTAACATATTGGGATTTTTATTATTCCATTAAAATTCGCAATACCTATAATAACATTATTTGAAGACGTTCAATAATATTTTTAGTTATTTATTATATTAAAAGCGCAAGTTGTATTATATTCCCCTTTTTCTCTATTTTTTAGATTTTAATAAAAATCACTGATTTTCATTAATAGTATATCACTGTTTATTATATTGGTGATCATGCATGTTTCCAATTTTTTCACAAATGGCATAAAATTATCCAATCGAAATTCCTTAGATTTTTGCATTAAAATTTTTATGCAAACCTGCTCTTCCAAATCCCCCTTTGTAGAAATAATAATTCATGGCTAGCTCGAAAAAATTGCGAGTATTTCGAGGACTTTCCTAATCTGACATATTTAAGTGTTCGTGACGAGAGTGACCACGTGTGAAACAGACCGTGACTGCATACCCATACAGATACAAACAGAGTCTCTAGGAACATGTCAATAACAAATCAAATACGAGTAGTCCGTTATCGCAAAGTTTCTCTAGTAATTATCTGACAAAATCCTGATAATTTAATGTGCTTACAACCTCTAATGCGTTGATGAATAATATTATATGTATACACTGCTGTGCAAAAGTCGCCGGGTACTTGTTTTTAACCAATCACATAAAAGCTTCTATTTCATAAAATACCTAAGAATGAATTTTTTCCTTAGAATAACATGGAAGGTAACAAAAAAAACGAAGACATTACGAAGAAAGTCAAGATTTCAATGTTTTCTTGAATTTTGAATAACTCTTGAAACAATGAAGATTTTTGAACTTTTTTCAGCTTATTATAAAGATAAATTTGCATAGACATTTAGCAACGTATCAAAAATATTTTGATAGATTTTTTCTTAATACTATTTTGGACATGGATCAATCGGACCATGTTCGTACATGTAAGATAACTTTTTTAATTTACAAAATATTTTTCTGAAAATTTGGGAAACGTAACAAGAGACAATAAAGCACGTCTGTTAAATTTTTTTGACTAAAAATTTTAAAACAAATTCGAAAACTTATCGACAATTACAGTTAACTGTAAAAATTTTTGCAAAATTTTCACTTAAACAGACGTTTTTTTATCGTTTTCTGATGTATTTTCCAAATTTCCAGGAAGTCATTTTGTAAAACAAGAAAGTTATCTTACATGATCTTTTACAGAAATTTGGTCACGTGATCTGGTTGACCCATGGCCTTAAAGTTAAAATTTAGAAAAACAAAGTTGTGAGAATATAAAGGATTCTCATACTCGAAAAAAGATTTTAAAAATGATAAAAATTGATAATATGCAAAAATTCAAAACATCATTGAAATATGCAATAAAATTGTTTTCAAAATTTCTTTCATAAATTGTTCTACAAATTTGAAGTTTTACAACTTTTTCGTTCTGAGCTCAGATATTGTCTTCATTCAAGAAAAAATTATTAAAATTTACTTGTTACATTACTGACATTCTACGTGAATCTCATTTTTAAATGAGTCAAGACAAGTTAAAAAATATTCATTACTTCAAGAGTTATTCAAAATTTGAAAAAGCTTTGAATTTGGACTTTTTTTGTTATATCTTCGGAAATAATTGAGCAAATCACTTTTTAATTATGTTTCCTGCCTAAAAGAAAAAAATACTACTCCCTTTGAAAAGTATTGGACTGCATCAAATTAATTCAATCCGAATATGATGTTTCGTATTGAAAAGGATTGGATCGCATTGGCTTCTTGTATTATTTAACAATTATAAATTGTGTTTTCTATTCCTTCGAAATTACTTAACATTTATATATTTTTTCCAGAGATTTGAATGTTTTTAGTTACCCGACTTAAACGAATTGAATATTGTATATAAAAATGCGACCTAACGTATTAAAAAGTATTCAAATTTTCTTTGAGAGCAGAAAATTTTCATACTTTTGTACTAAAAAGAATACACTTTTGGTAAATTATTATTTGTCATTCATTTGCCAACCAAACCTTTTTCATATCAATTCAGCAACTCAATAACTACGAATCAAACTTTTTTTTTCCTAATTAGAGAATTGGATCCTTGATCATCGTAGAAACTTGAAAAAATGTGCGCCTCGAATGTAAAAAATTCCCTTCCCATTTTTTCGATACATAATGAGATTTCCAAATCAAACTATTTATTCATCGATTCGTCAATTCAATAACTAGAAATGTAATTTATATTTTTTTCCTAAATTTAAAATTGGATTTTCAATTACCGTCCAAAGTTGTAAAAACATGCGCCTTTGACAAAAAAAAATATTTTTTCTCCATTATCTCAGAACCTAATAACATTTTCCACTTATACTTTTCGCACATTAATTCAACGTCGATTCATCTTGAAAGATTAAGTTTAGAAAACGTTTTTCGTCGCCTAAGAAGTGAAAATAGCGCTTGAGCCAGGAATAAATTTTTGATTAATGGCCATGGAACAACCAGACCACGTAACAAAATTCTTGTGAAAGTTTATGTTTACTCTTTTATTTCACAAAATATCTTCCTGAAAATGTGGAAAATACAATAAAAGATGGTAAAGAACGTCTGTCAACTTCGTCTGAGTGAAAAATTTCCAAAATTTTTTACAGTTAACTATAATTATCCATTACTTTTAAATTTTTTTCCAAAATTTCTGCCAAAAGATGTTATCAAACGTGCTTTATTCTCTTTTGTTACATTCCCCAAATTTGTCATCTGAAGTTTTGCGGATAACAACATCATAAAGGAAATTTACGAGGGAATTTTGCGAAAATGGAAGTATGAAGCTTACAGATGTGAAAAATAATGTTAAAATTACTATACATATAATTTATAACGCACACAAGCTTTAGTTATTTAACAAATTATTCCAAAATCATCCCAAATTAAGAGAAAACGATATTTAATAAACTGTTACCCATGATTTTTGACTTGAGGAAAGAAGCGAAGAAAAAACGCTATTACCGAATGAGGGTGAGCGTCTAATAGCCAGCGTCTTCATTTATCTTCAATCTGCGAAGATGAAGATGTCGGGTCTTTAGACGAAAACGTGCAAACGAGATTACTTCCGAGAAAACTCTCTTCAGCATTCGACCCTTTTTTTGGCTATTATCGCAAATCACTGTAGCTAAAATCCAAATGTCAATTATTTTTTCCCAGGGCGAAAGTTGCTCTTGGAATCAAACAAAATTATAATTCAAATAAGGAATATTACATGAAACCTATATTTTAATCATGAACATTGATCAGCTCTTGATATTTCAATCAATGAGGCACTTTTTCATCTACATTTACTTTTAATTACTAATTAACTTCATTACATCAGAGAAGAAAATAGGCAGAAATTTTACAAAACGCCATTTTTACTTCGAAATGAAAAATAATCGTACACATTTTTGCTACAGAAATTTATATAATTTGTAGCTCTTAATAATATGTCAAGGATGGAAGCGATAAATTCCGATTGTGAGCAGCTGTGGTTTATGACTCTTTATTTTTCCGTGGTCCTCAGCTTCAATGCAAGAATTGTCGAAATTTATCGTTTCTCAAATATTGACATTGACGCTCAAATCGTGTAATCGTCCTCACGAGTGAGGTAATCGAAATCATAAAGTGCGTTGGATTTTTATCAAACAAATAAATCCCTTATAATTCTATTCTATTTTTATTAAACTAAGTTGTCATTTACTATTTATTACGATTCCTTTAAGACTGTATAATTATCTGCTTAGATTTCAGCGTTTTGTGTACTTATTGAAAATTTGCCTATTTTCATTTGACAAAAGTTTGTAAAATTAAATTAATATGGCACTTACTGGGAGAAACTTTTTATAGCAATGAATGTTTTATTTCATAATTATAATTCTAAAAAATATTAGGAATCTAGAGAAAATCGAGGTGCAATAGTAATTTTTCCTAGCTAACTAGAAATTTTTCGCAGTCAAAATACTAAAGCTGGGCTCGAATCCCAGCGCAGTCGAAAGCGTCTTTTTTCCACAGAAAGATTTTCAAATTCTTTTAATATTTGAATTCGAAAAATTATAGGAAACTTTAGTATAGATTATAGTAAAGTTTAATACAATCTATAGTAAATTATCATATAGTTCATCGAAATTTTAGTATTTCGCTACGAAAACTGGTGCAATTATAAGTATTTTTCCCAAAGATAGAATTTAAAGTGTAATGATTAGGAATATTACTTATCAACCAATTAAATACCAAAATACTATAAATTTCGAGAAATTTGAATTCCTAAAAAACGTTAATGAAATTAGGTGATAACCTCGAAACATACGCCTTCCGACTTTTGCTGATTTCAATGTTTGGTATTATAAATTTAGGCTTTGATTGTTTCCTAGGTCACGACATGATGTTCGCGGAATTCCATATCGCAGGGTACATAAATGACAGGAAGTGCGAAATCTAAAAATATCTAAATCCAAAAATAATATGGTTAATTCAATTAAAGTATTTTCTTTTAATTTGAGATGAAGCAATTATTTGAAAGAAATATTTTGAAAATACCTTTCATAATGACGCTAAATGAAAAAAAAAATAAAATTTTTTTTGTCATGAAAACTGCAAAGTGAAGAGGTTTTTGAAAACCGATTAGATATAAAAATGCACTTCTGGTTCAAGTGTATGAACGAATGTACAGGCGTTAATAAGTCAGTAAAAATTTAAGGCGCACATATTCCTTCCTTTTAATCTCAAGATGCGAATAAGTGGCAAGAAAGCCGTGACATTCCCACGTTCTTCGTATAAGGATTTTGATAAGGTTGTTTACTTGTGGACATATAATTTCAGAATGGTCCACCGACCCTGAAGCAGTAATAGAACCGAAAATACAAAAAAATAATGCAAATATTTGAAACTTACAACACTCTTCCGCTCCGCTTTTTTCTCGCGTATTCTGACTACTTTCCATAACGAATATATCTTTCTTGGGATTTATTTTCTATGTTTTGAGCAGACAAAAAATTCACGAATATTGCATATTTTTTAAAACGATTTTGAATTCATGTAAAATTAGATCAATTACCATTGAAATTAAAATTATTTAAATGAAAAAAATGACTTTATTTTTGGGTTTAAGCAATTATTTTTCAAACTCGAACCCCTAGAATTAACTAAGGGGAGGAAATAAATATTTTATTAGAATAAAATTTTATCTGGAATATATTTTAAATTAATTAGGTGAGTTTGAAAATTTTTATGAATAATGTAAGTACAGTAACACTTGGAAATTTTTCATGGATATTATGAGCAGTCAACCGGCAATCGAAAGACCTGGGCTCGAATCCTAGCGCAATCAAAAGCGTCTTTTTCCACAGGAAGATTTTAAATTCTTTAAATTTGAATTCAAATAATATTCAAAGATTACATTGCGTATTTTTTGAAACGATTTTGAATGCATGTAAAATTTGATCAATTACCCTTGAAATTAAAATTATTAAAATGAAAATAATGACTTTTTTTTTGGGTTTAAGCAATTATTTTTTATTCTCGAACCCCTAGAATTAACTAACGGGAGGAAATAAATATTTTATTGGAATACAATTTTATATGGAATAGCATCGATTTTAAATAATGTAAGTACAGTAACACTTGAAAATTTTCCATAGATATTATGAGCATTCAAACGGGAATCGAAAGACCTAGGCTCGAATCCCAGTGGAGTTGAAAGCGTCTTTTTTTCCACAGAAAAATTTTAAATTCATTAAATTTGAATTCAAATAATATTCAAAGATTACAAAAGGTTAAATTTTGTTTAAAATTTTGTATTTAATTGATGATATAAAAAAAATATTTTCAAATAAAATGATCTAATAATAATAATAAAGGGGAAATAAATTAAATAAAACTTCAAAATCTCTTGAAAACTATTTATTTTAATATTTTTTATAAATTGACATTTCAAAACACGATGTTAAGATCGTTAGTTTGAGAAGTACAATAACTGTTCGGAATATACAATTTAAATAATATATCTGTAAAATGATTCAGCTGAGACTTAAAACTATTTAAAACATTTGTTTATAACATTTTTTAATTTTATAAAATTATTCACGATAAAAATATTCGAGAAAGCTCTCATCGCTACAGTATACATAATAGTTTTTCAGTTAAATAAATATCTAAGTACAAAAGCTTAACTATAAACATAATTGGTATACTTGTGAATATATTTATAATCCTGCGAGTGTCTATGAATGTATTTTCCACTTACAATATTTGCATCAATCTTTAATAAAACTTGGAACATTTTTTACATCTACAAATTTTATCATATTTATCTCATTTCAGCTCAGGTAATATTTTTTATTTTTTTACAAATGGAAATATTCTCTTACCAACTATTGCATAAAATACACCAAATCTGCATAAAATGAAAATCTAATGAAATTTTGAAAAGCGCATTTTCATCCTTAAAACATCAATTTCTCGGGAAATATAATGTGTGTTCTTTACCGATATCGTGACGATCAGATTTCAGGGGTTTATTTGAACAGTGTCGAATCCAGGGTCGAACTAAATGCGTAAAATAAACTAACCTTAGATGTGTTTTATGCAGTTCGAGTTTATATTATTAGATCGTGAAAAGAAATATGGAGCTTTGTTTGTTTGGCCTGAAATTATGCGCTTTGGAATGGTCGGCTGTCATGGAATGATGTCATGGAGTCTTATGGTTTTACCCTTTATGGTAGGCACTTCTCGCACGTACGATTTCCATATGCATACACAAATACCTTGCATACATATATCATTAAATCACCATCTTCAAAATTTAAGTATATGCACTTACGTCCTATTATATATATATAAGTATACTACAATAATCGCGTTCTGAACCGAGACGCGTGGTACTTACGTTAATTATAATCGCAGCAATTATGCGTTAATTACATCGTATTTGGCTATCTCTTCAGTTCTCGCCGACTCAATTATTTATTATTACATGCGATACGTGCCCTTATCACACGATTCTCAATCGTCTCTGATGCATTCTCAGTTTTATAGTTTAAAAAGCAAACTCACTTATATAAATCCACACAAATAGAATTTCGTCTCTGGTAGAATTAAAACTGTTTTATACTTTTATATTCGTTTTTTCGTGCTGCTGTACAAAAGTGAAACGTACCTAAGTAAAGTCTAGATAGGATGAGGATATTCAATAAAAAGTATTTGTATAAAAAAACTGGGGTTTTTACTGGAGGTAAATCCTAACGAAAAATTACGCAGTTATTTTTATCTAAAATGGCTTGCGGATTTTTTCGACTCGATTTATCATCCCTTTGTATTTTTATTATAAATAATTGATAAATGTAGTTAAATTCATGACACAGCTTTCTCTGAAGATTTGAGTGATACCAGGAACTAATTTTTGGCAAAAATGGCACTTGCCTATGTTTTTTCTTGTAAGAAGAGTAAGTCAGATGAGTTGAAAAGTACTTGAGTTAAATGCCAAATAATTTGTGGACATTCTTTAATGGTAATTGACATTAGTGGACCATGTATCAATACTTGATACATAACAATGGTACTGGGAATAGGGGGTGGAGGCGTGTGGATGTCCCATTTGAGTTGTAGAGTGCGGATGATGCTGCGTAGAAATGTACTGAACAGACGGTAGCGGAGGCTGGAGATCGTGATACCTCACCTCCTGGGATTTATCTTCCCAATATGCTTGAGAAACTGTAGAGTCAGGATAGAAACGCTTACTGGGCCTTTCCCCATCATCCTCGTACCTAAAAGTGAAAAAGTCTTTTTTAACAAGTTATTCTAGTGTTAAAAAGAATGTTTTTCGATTTTTTTTTATTTTACATATTTTGATAAGAATATGTCTCAAGAATATTTGTTTAAAATTTCACATCGATATCTAAAGTGTTCGTTCTATAGACAAATTTCGGTTTGAGTAATTTGCAAAATATATAGTACAAATCTTTTTCGAAAACTTTAAAAGCGCTTTTCTCAAAACACGTTTTTTTTTGTGCGCGGTAGATCACAAAGAAAAAACTAACGGTTTGATTCACTTCAAATTATGCACACATATTTATTAACTAATTAACTATTGAATGAACCTAAATTTAGCCATGAATATTGAATTTTAGAAATTTTGCGACACTAATTTTAGTTAAAAAATGGTCAATATTGAGAGCATTATGTACAGATATTCTTCAAATTGCGAAAATTACATATTTATGGCCAACTTTAAGTTCATTCAATAGTTTTTTGCCAAAACTAAAAAAAATTTTTTTTGAAGATGGAAATGTTAAATTTAAGGATGAATAAAAACTTATGCAAAACTTCAAATCGATTGCTATTATAGTTATTTTTTTATCACGGCCTGAAATAAGTACTCGTTTTTAGCGTTTTAACACTAGAATAATCCCTTAATTGATGAAATAAAGTCACGTTGGTCTTTTGATAAAAAAAATGGTAATATTAAATAAGTCAACTCACCTGTTGATCTCCCATTGAGAGGAAGTAGTGGGTGGTGCAGAATTATACGGATGGAGATTTGATACTGGTGGGGGAAGATATTGATCGAGTTCACTATTTTCAACCTCGCATTCTTGGAGACTGAAAGGAAGACCGAGATTCACACCACCTAGGGAACTGAGATTATTAAGTTGACCTTCCTCTACAGGTAAATCGAGGCATCTGAGATCCATTCCACTTTGAGGTGAATCTCCAGATTGACTCGACATCTCTGGATGGTAGAGAACATTGTTTTGTTGTTGTTGATGACCCTGGAAATGAAAGCGATTCGGAAATTTAGTTAATTACTTTTCTTTAAGTTCAATATTTTCGTTGAGAATTTCTTTCACGTCACTTTGAATCCTGTGCCAATTGGTAGAAGGAAATCTCCCCATTAGATGAAAAAAAGCTGATTGTGGAAATTGTAATTTCACATTGTGAGTTTTTCACAAGATTTTTACGGTGTGAAGTACGTATTTTACATTACAAGTGTTGTAAATGCATTTTTAAAATGAAAAATCTCGAACTCTAAAGAAGCAAAAGTAATGTTTCGACTTTATTTACATTTTGAAACTGTAAGATTTAAGTGTCAAAATAAATTTTAAGTAAATTAAAACTTTTCAAAAAATAGAGAAACGAAACTATTGTTGAATATTTGCCATATTTGCATATAAAAACTGTAATATTTACTGAATTAAGTAGCAAGAATTTATACATAAAATGAACTACGATTGTAAACTTTTCATACGAGTGAAGTATGTCTTTAAATTACACGTGTTGTAAATGCATTTTGAAAGTGTACAATTTCGAACTCTAAAGAAGCAAAAGTAATGTCTCGAAATTATTTACATTTCAAAACTGTAAGATTTATATGTTTGAATAAATTTAAAGTAAATTAACAATTTTAAAACTGTAGAGAAACGAAACTATTGTTTAATATGTGCCTTATTTAAATATTAGAACTGTTATATTTACTGAATTACGTAGCAAGAATTTAAACATAAAATGAACTACGATTGTTAACTTTTCATACGAGTGAAGTATGTCTTTAAATTACACGTGTTGTAAATGCATTTTGAAAGTGTACAATTTCGAACTCTAAAGAAGCAAAAGTAATGTCTCGAAATTATTTACATTTCAAAACTGTAAGATTTATATGTTTGAATAAATTTAAAGTAAATTAACAATTTTAAAACTGTAGAGAAACGAAACTATTGTTGAATATGAGCCTTATTTAAATATTAGAACTGTTATATTTACTGAATTACGTAGCAAGAATTTAAACATAAAAAGAACTACGATTGTTAACTTTTCATACGAGTGAAGTATGGCTTTAAATTACACGTGTTGTAAATGCATTTTGAAAGTGTACAATTTCGAACTCTAAAGAAGCAAAAGTAATGTCTCGAAATTATTTACATTTCAAAACTGTAAGATTTATATGTTTGAATAAATTTAAAGTAAATTAACAATTTTAAAACTGTAGAGAAACGAAACTATTGTTTAATATGTGCCTTATTTAAATATTAGAACTGTTATATTTACTGAATTACGTAGCAAGAATTTAAACATAAAATGAACTACGATTGTTAACTTTTCATACGAGTGAAGTATGTATTTAAATTACACGTGTTCTAAATGCATTTTTAAAATGAAAAATTTCGAACTCTAAAGAAGCAAAAGTAATGTTTCGACTTTATTTACATTTTGAAACTGTAAGATTTAAGTGTCAAAATAAATTTAAAGTAAATTTAAACTTTTCAAAAAGTAGAGAAACGAAACTATTGTTGAATATTTGCCTGATTAGCATATAAAAACTGTAAGATTTACTGTATTTCGCAGTAAGAATTTAAACATAAAAAGAACTACGATTGTTAACTTTTCATACGAGTGAAGTATGTCTTTAAATTACACGTGTTGTAAATGCATTTTGAAAGTGTACAATTTCGAACTCTAAAGAAGCAAAAGTAATGTCTCGACATTATTTGAATTCCAAAACTGTAAGATTTACATGTTTGAATAAATTTAAAGTAAATTAACAATTTTAAAACTGCAGGGAAACGAAACTATTGTTGAATATTTGCCCTATTAAGATTTAAACTTTTACTGTAATTTTACTGTATTTCGCAGTAAGAATTTCTACATAAAAAGAACTACGATTGTAAACTTTTCATACAAGTGAAGTATGTCTTTAAATTACACGTGTTGTAAATGCATTTTGAAAGTGTACAATTTCGAACTCTAAAGAAGCAAAAGTAATGTCTCGAAATTATTTACATTTCAAAACTGTAAGATTTATATGTTTGAATAAATTTAAAGTAAATTAACAATTTTAAAACTGTAGAGAAACGAAACTATTGTTGAATAAGTGCCTTATTTAGATATAAAAACTATAATATTTACTGAATTATATTTTACTGATTGTAAAATTTGTATACGAATTGATTTGAAAGAAAATGAATTTTGCATGGTACAGATATAGATCCATTATTTTACAATTAGAAATTCCTAGCAAGGTCGACAAATGCAAATAGTAATCCGAAGAGTCAAGATTGGGAATAAAGTTTACATCAGTTTTTAAATATTTTCTTGCTAAATTATTAAGAAGACGATTAGGGCTTAGAAATCCAACAGTGCTGTTTATAAAATGAGATGAAAACAGTTGAAGAAAAACGAACCTGGTTAATGTAATGTTGGCTCCTAGGAGTTGTCGGAGGAGTCGGTGGTGATAAACCTTGGGACAACCCCTGGCAGGGGGTTGTCGGGGGTGAAGATTTAATACAATTTTGGGGTGAATTAGGACATTTAGATCCCCCGGCAGACATGTCTTCTTGTTTCATGGATCTTGAGACACTAAATGTTATGTTACTCTGCTTCCTGGAAGGTGAACTTTCTCGACCGGAAGGTCCATTTTGTTTTCTTCGTCGGGGTTGATATTTATAATCAGGATGCTGGCGTTTGTGGATTAACCGAAGGCGATCAGCTTCTTCAATAAAAGGCTTTTTATCGACGTCTTTCAAAACCCTGTAAACACAAAATTGAGAAATAAATAATCTAACTATTTCCAATCATTGTATACACCAACCAATAATTATTTCCTACAGCTTTGCAGGTTTTATACATCATTTCGTTAATCATCTTTTCGACGGTAATATAAACATTGTAAGCGATTTGCAAAAGAACAAATTTTAATCTGAGTGTAGAAAATGGTTTGATTCCACTTGATTGCAAAAAATTCTGCTCTAATAGAGGGATCTGGTTAGTGTTTCTGAAAGCGTGAAACCCTTTAAGTTCTAAAAAAATACACGACGTTCACATTTATTACTGCTCATGGCTAAATGACCTGACTATTTCATACCAGAACACAAATCTTCGTATTCTCTAAATCTAAATCAGTCAAATTTTCACTGTTAAATCAGTTAATTTTCACTGATTCATCAGTGAAAAAATATTTCTCACTGTCAAATCAGTGAAATTCGACTGATTTACAGTAACCTCTTTTTAGCTATTTGAATCAGTCAAATTTCACTGATAATCAGTAGATTTTGACTAATTCAAATGTAGAGAGTATGGAAAGATTTTCCAGCTTTTAACTGCGATTTGTTATAAATTTCAGAAAATCGGGAGAATGATTTGAAGCTGTGCCAGGAAAATTTGACACATGAAAATTTGAAATACATGTCAACATTATTTTCACAATTATGATGTTGCCATTTTTACTAAAATAGCCATAAATGGCCTTTGTCTCATTTGCAGTAAAAAATACTTTTGATGTATTCTCGAGTGAGGAGATTGAGAAAAAAAGGTGACAAACTTATCTTCTTGAAATTAAAATTTTTCCGTACGGAAAAATATATGATAAATATTTTGAGGGAGGAGAATGTCATGCCTATAAGCATTTCAAGATTTAACATGTCTTGTCGTGATGGAGAAAGCCCATCTGGTCAATGGACTTTGTCTGAGCTTTTTTCTTCCGTGGGCTTCGCGCGATAACACTCGTCCAACTTTTTGCTCGCCAGATGCATCGCAGGGTCAACTAATTTAGATGTACGTATGGTTATTAGTACATATCAGATGTTACACACTCGCTAGTCTAGTTCACACGAAACGACCTCCGGTTTTTACTCTTATGGTAGTGACACTCTATTTCGGCCGCTTCATTCAGTCACACTAGTCTTGCTTTTTTCGCTCATATTTTTTTAAATGTGAATCTTCAAAGGTTTGATATTAGCATGCCTAAGTCCTATTTCAGAAATTTGAGAAAGCACCGGAAGATAGGGTTGTAAGAGATGTAACGTTTCATTGAAACATTGAAACTTTCATTTGAAATACTTCAATATTTCATGGTCAAAGTTTCATTGTTTCATGAAACATTAGGAGAAGAGGGGGAAACGTCTATCTACGCAGGCGCACAGAAGTCAGATCAGGTTAGACAGTTAGATCATAAAATGTCCTTGAAATATTTATTTAAACTATATATAGTTTGAATTTTCCCGCTTTTCTGTTTGAAACTTTGAAATATTTCATGAGACCCCCAATGTTTCATGAAATTTTACATTAGATCAAAGTTTCATGAAATTTTACAACCCTACCGGAAGATCAGACTAGGAATAAGGGAATCAGCAATCAAGAGAGATTTTCAAAATCAGGCGTAAATTTTAGAAAACCCATCCTCTGGTAAAAATCTGTCTAGTTGTACTAGATCGCTTGTCTGAGTCTCTCCGAAATATACCCATAAAAAAGTTTTTTTGTTTCAGAAAAATTTTCTTTGAATCAAACAAATTTGTGCATTGCTATATCGTCAAAGAAAAGTTTCTTTGATCTAAAGAAATTTCTTGATTGCTTTTTTCTTCTTTGAATTGAAAAAATGAACGTCTGGGCATAATGTGAATCACAGTAATATTTTATTTAATTAAAAGAAAACATTTTTTCGTTCTAGGTAATAAAATTAATGAAAATATTTCTTAAGTTTTTCTCAGTAGTGTATTTGAATCAAAAGAATATTTATTTAAATCAAATAAATAATGTTGAGAAAATAATTACTTTCGTTTAAAAAAGACTAAAAACGTGGTTTCTTAAAATCAAATAAATTTATATTTTTTCTAAAGGTGTTTTTACTTTGATTTGAAGAAATCAAGTTAAAACAACGAATTCTCAAATTTAAATAAAACTTTTTTCTAGGTGTAGTTTAGTTTCACTTAATCGGATCCGAACAGTCTAAGCTTAGACGAATTACCTTTTAGAAACTAGTCATAACTATATTGGGTTTTTCCCTGATAGGACTAGCTGTAAAATTGATTAAATTGGCAAATTTTAGACCAGAAAAAGTTTCTAGTTTTGAACAGAAAATGTGGCTAGATATTGCTAGAAAATTTCGACTTATTCCTTTATTCCTGAGGCCTTGATAGAGTTACTTTCTTAAAATTGTACAAAAAGTAAAAAAAGTTGAAAGATATAGATAACTGGACAAAACTGGGTAAGGACTGGTAGGAAAACGAAGTAGAGATAGAAGGGAAAACTATCCGGAAACTACTCTGGGGAAACCGTGATTCTATTAAACTTTATTTACTTTTTTTCTTTTAACTTTTTTTTCCTTATATTAAGAATTAATAAAACGGAAAAAATAGAAAAATATTTTAATGAAAAACTAGATTGTGCGATTTTATTCTTTTTTTAATGTTCTGTTTATTTCAAGTTAGGTGGTCAAGTTCGAAATTTAACATTCAAGTTTTCAAAACTGACATAGTTACATGTTCGAAATTTTAATTTACAATTTAGTCGTTTTAAAGTTTTACAAATAGTTTATAAAATTAATAGACGTCAGATTTCTAATTGAAAGAACAGTAGGAACAAAAATTAGTCCAACTGATTATTTCCTTAGTTCTTTTCATTTATAATTTTCTTTCATCAAATTTTTTTAAAATGAAAATGTGAAAAATCTTATCTTGTATAAAATAAGTCATCAAAAGTTTGAATCAGATAAAACCAGAGATTTTACATTGGTGGAATCATATTATCGAAAAACAGCTAAAAACATCTGAAATTTATCTATCGATTCCGACCATAAATTTACAATTTTAATGCAATTAAAACATTTAATGGCTCATTTTTTAAATTAAAAATTTTCCGCACTTTTTCTCATGAAACACCTATAAGAAATAATCTAAATAAAGAAAACCTGATAAAATATTCATTCTGAATAACTTTTTTTCCGATTATTTTAATAATGTTTTTTGTAATAGAATTTTCCTTACTATCGCTTCGTACCAATTTTCGAAAAATTATTGAATTTTCATAAACCATGGCTTATTTTTTCAGGGAAAATATTCTCTAAAATTCTAATATTTCTATTTTTGAAAGTAAAATTTTCAATGGCTGAAATCATTAAAACAATTTTTTGATAAGAAACATTTTTTTCATAAAATAATTATATTTGAAGATTATTTACTTAATATTTAAAGAATTTGAAAATCTTTCTGTGGAAAAAATGACGCTTTCGACTGCGCTGGGATTCGAGCCCAGGTCTCTACTATTTCCATTTTTGAAAGTAAAATTTTCAATGGCTGAAATCATTAAAACAATTTTTTGAAAAGAAACATTTTTTTCATAAAATAATTATATTTGAAATTATTTACTTATTTAAAGAATTTGAAAATCATTCTGTGGAAAAAATGACGCTTTCGACTGCGCTGGGATTCGAGCCCAGGTCTTTCGATTGCTATCAAAAGTGGAAATTGTAGAGTTACAGAGAATATATTCCTCGAAAATATAATTTTCACTGATTAATCAGTGAAAACTAACTGATTTAACAGTGAAAAATATTTTTTCACTGATGAATCAGTGAAAAGGCAAATCACCGATTCAATCAGTGAAAATTTGACTGATTCAGATTTAGAGAGTGACTTATGAAAATCCAAACATTTTTAATAATTGAATTACAAAAAATATTGTTTTTCGTAAATTTTGAATTTTTTCATAAAAAATAATATTTTTCCTTTTACAAAACACAGCCGATAATATCATTTCAAGTTTCAAAACCATAGAAAAACTTTTTTTTCCATAGACCTGTTTTTTTGCACGACAACTACTTTGAGCGAAAAATTCAAGCATTCTTTTGCAATAGAAAAGGAATGAAGAAAAACATAATTTGTAAGATGTATTATGTAGCTTTCCTTTTTTAAGCTGCAGGTTAAAGAAAATTCACCTGACAAAGCTCACATTGTAATTCTCAGAGCTTTATCTCTATATATCGGAGACTAAGCAGCAGCTGCTAGCACGCGCCAAGAATGGCCGAAGTTATCTAGCTTTTTGGACAAACACAACGTAGTATCTTTCTAGATATGCTTTTGTCCAATTTAAGGATGAAGAGAGATTTATTTTCGTGCTCGCACCTGGATTTTTATCAAATTCGTACGCAAGGTGAGATAAGACAAGCGAATTTCGGAAAGTTTATACTTTCTACTATTTCATGAATAGTCACCGCATAAT
This sequence comes from Diplolepis rosae, assembly GCA_030998225.1. Classification (NCBI taxonomy): domain Eukaryota; kingdom Metazoa; phylum Arthropoda; class Insecta; order Hymenoptera; family Diplolepididae; genus Diplolepis; species Diplolepis rosae. The sequence goes on along the minus strand of JAPYXD010000710.1, from coordinate 16,775,294 downwards.
TGTTAATATTTTCTAAAATTTTATAATATTATGCATTAATTTCTTCCATCATCCTTATTGTTCGAATTTATTATAATAATACCCTAGGCATCTGTACTAAACATGTCTGCTTTTATAATTCTCAGGTGGTAATTGATTTTAGGATATCAATCGCGAATTATCCCGCAGTTAATTACATACGGTGCAGAGATCATTAAGGAAGATGACTGTATTGTTTGTTTTTCTTCCAAGCGGTTACAAAGCAAAATTTAATCTTCTCTTTCAACAACGAACTTTGATCGGAACTTTCTATATGCTTCATTTCTATAATTTTCATATACTATAATTTACAATTAAAAAGATAATTTCTAAATGCCTAACATTTTAAAATCCTGCATTAACCCTTTGCGGCATACATTTTTTAGGGAAACGAATTCTTATGATAATTGTTACATAAGGGTTTTTGGGGTCGCTGATCACAAATCTGAACTCAGATTTTGGAAATTCAAAATGGCGGCTCCAAGATGGCAGTCATAATATTACATTTTATTTAATTTGTTTTTTAAAATTGGTATACAGGGGTTTTTGAGGTCACTAATTACGAATCTGAACTCAGATTTTGGAAATTCAAAATGGCGGGTCCAATATGGTGGCTAAAATCTTAAATTTTTTAAAATTTGTTTTTGAAAATTGGTATAGAGGATTTTTCGGTGTAGCTGATCACGAATCTGAACTCAGAATTTGAGAATGGTACTTGAACCATAATTTCAAAAATTCAAATGGGAAGGTTCCAGATGGTGGAAGTAAAAATAAATGGGATTCTAAAAAGTGCAGGTTTATTGAGGTACAATCGGAAATAAGCCAAGTCAAGAGAATTTTTGGAAATATTAAATTAAAAAATATTATTCTGGCCGCCATTTTTAATTTCCAAAATCTGAATTTAGATACTTGAGAAAAGTAGCAAGTTTATGTGAACAATTCGTCCAGTTTCTACATGTTTGTGTCCAAAATACATAAAATTTTCTTTTCGAAATTTGAGAAATGCTAGAGAAGATGAGAAATTTGAATAAGAGTTTTTAACTTCTCTAAAATTTCCCAAATTTTGAAAACAAAATTTTATGTATTTTGGACACAAACATGTAGAAACCTAAAATTAATAAGATTTTCTAATTTAGAAAATATCACATGCCCTTAAAATAATACTAAATCATAAATCAGTCTTCTAAATCCAACCTCAAAACAATTAAACTAAAATCCTCAAAATAGGAATCGTGAAGACAGAAATTAATTTCACGTGAGTAATTCGCGAAGTTCATTCAACTTCTGACTTTACATTTGAAAAGAACGAATCTTCTTTCAGGTCACTAAAATATCTTTCATGTCCATAGCAGGTGTTAATTGGCGCTAGACCCATTGGAGAAGTGTTAAAGAATCACGAATATGAATAAGTGCTGTGTAAAAATATCAAATCAGGACTATTCAAATCTTTACATTTTTAAAATGTACTCGATGCACGCAAATTAAAATACTCTAAACTCCACGATTTGGCGATCATGGGTTCATTGACATTGATTTTTAACACGTATATGACTCAACCCTTGTGCACGTGATCAATAAATTAAGAGGAAGAAATCAATACAGGTCACGTGACAGGGGATTTGGTCCATCAGGTTCTCATATGTGCATGAAATTAGGACACAAGACCTTTGCAAGAGAAAAAACCGTGCTAGGCAATGTGGTACTCGAATCACAGAGGTCGTAGGACCGCGGGATCACGATCAGTGGATTATAAAATGATTCGCAGCAGGGATCCATGTCGGCGGACTCTCTGATGCCCATTGAGGGCAAATGGAGCCTCGTTAGTACCAACCAGGAAACAAAATCAGTCTCCAGACTCCAACGCATACCAACAATTCACATTCCAATGATCGATCTTCTCGTCACCATCTCTTAAAAATTTCTAGCGTTTAATTAGCTGAACGGGCGTGGAAACTTATTGCGACGCTGGACTGTGCCAGTCTAGACCCGCCAGCTTTTAGATTGGCGCAATAGAGTCGCTTTAATATGATGAGAAGTATGTGATCATTAAATAAAATAAGTTTATTCTTCATGATTCACTATTATAACTCAAGTGAATTTTATAATATTGTAGATGTGAATTCAATTTTCTCAAAATTACTTCGACTTTGAGGAGGAATACTCTCTATTAGAATCAGCGAAATTCATTAAGAATCAATGATTACTCGCTGATTTTTAGCTATAAATATGCAGCTGAAATTTCGACGGTGTATTTATAGCTGCAAATCAGTGAATAGTTTAAACACTTATTAACTTTTACACTTAGAAAAAAGATTTGATTGAATTAAAGACAATTATTTGTTAAAGAAATGATTTATTTGAATTTAATCAAATTCATTTGATTAAAAAAAAAGTATCTTTGAATCAAATAAAAATTTTTTCAAATCGATTTCTGCCTTAAATCAAACAAATTATACCCTTGACCATATATTAATGCATTAATTTATTTGTATTGAAGAAAAAATTATTTGATTCAATCTTATATTTATTTGGTCCAAAGATATTTTGTTTAATTTAAACAAATGTTATTTAATTCAAATAATTCTTTTTTTAAATAATATAAAGTCATTCTAACAAATTATTTTCATTGATTCAATCAAATCTTTTTTCTTAGTGTAAATACTTATTAGTGTTTAAATAACTTTTTAAATACTGCGTTGAAATAATACTAAATCATAAATCAGTCTTCTAAATCAAACCTCAAAACAATTAAACCAAAATCATAAAAATAGGAATCGTGAAGATGGAAATTCATTTCATGTGAGTAGTTCGTGAAACTCAATCAACTTTTGACTTTATATTTGAACAGAAAAAATATATTTCTTTCAGTAGCTGAAATTTCAGCTGCATACTTATAGCTGCAAATCTGTGGAAAGTCGCTGATTCTTAGTGATTTTCGCTGATTCAAATTTAGAAAGTACATTTTCATTTCGCGCACGATATTACCACATCAAAGGACTTTTTTCAAGAATAATATTAGATACAACTTTCCGATAGAGAAAAAGTTGCAATTTTGAATTTTCTATAAAAATGTATTTTTTGGATATTAAAATTCTAAAAATTGTCTAAGTTATGGACCGTTTCAAAATAGTCGAATAATTTCACGTGCTCTTCTTTGATGTGATGGCACAATTTTTTATTTTGAATAAGATTTGTCAAACTTAAAATGAAGAGCACGTGTCCATTAAAAAATTAATTCTTATCAATTTTATAGATATCTTTGATGCAAATGTTTTTCCTGTAATTTTTCTATACATTGCATAGTTTTGCTAAAGACAGAAGTTTTGATTTTCACTGGTATGTTTTTAAATTCACAAAAATATATGTATGTCTTATTAAAAAATGTGGATAAAAATTTGTAGACCTTTCTTGAACAAACATTTTTGCGTTTTGATGTTCTTTTCCTATCACGCATAGTTTGGCTAAAAAATAGAATTTTTTATTTTCGATGATATTTTTCAAAAGTAAAATGAAAAATATGCATTTAATCTAAAAACGTACAAATGGAAATTTGTAAACTTCCTTTAAACAAACAATTTTTCATCGTAACGTTTTTCATATCTCGTATAGTTTGTCTGGAAAATGGAATCTGATTATTAATTTTTTCAAGATTTAAAATACCATAATTTTTTTATTTTTCTTCAAATTAAAAAATGTCATGAGCATAATTTGTAGACATATTTGAGCACTACCAGAAACTAATATCGAAATTTTTATTTTTGCAAAAAGCACTTTTCAAAAACACCAAAAATACCCTGTTTTTGGAATTTTTGTCAGATATGGCTCGTTAACGAACTTGTCCTTTCTTTATGTGACCCAATAAAATGTACCAGTGTATTTTAATTTGATCATTCTTTGAAAAATTATTGAGTCCGCAGAAAACGATTACGACATCTATCACAAAGAGAACAACAGATAGGATTGAAAGAAATCCTTTTTTCGGATTCGGGCGATCATGAAACGTGATTTGTTAAAATAAAATAGAAGTCAAATTTCACAAAAATCTAATACTTTCTCAAATGTGATGAAAATCTAAAAATTAATTTTTGCACAATATTAATGTATTGGTTACTATCTGTATTGAAGAAATCTTTTTCTATTATTGAAATCTTTATATGAAAAATAATTAAAGTACGAATAATAATTTTGGATAGTAAAATTACGTTTCCTTCAAGAGAAACAGAAACTCGATAGAAAACTACGATAATCTAAAAGATCTGTAACTCTCGGTCGTTTCTTAGTTTCGTGGCATAAACACACATCTGTGAGAATCCATCTTATCTGATCGGTACATGGTAACCCTGATTACAAACACGTGGTCTCGTTTAATTATATCGAAAGGGTGTCTTCCTACGGGAATATATCACGTGAGGAGCTTTTCTTGTTTTGCGCCATTCAACCGGATACACGAAATGTAGAAAAAGTATTATCAATCTTTGGAAATCTCCTCTTCCAAGAAATTAATTTAATATTAGGTATTAAGTAGAAGATGTGCTTTTCTGAAAAATTCTTGTGATTAATCTAGAATCAAAATTAGTACACAAAATAACTATAAATTCATATGATTGCGCATATTATTTAAAGTACAAACAATACTAACTGTTTAATACATGGGTCATTCCATATTAGATTGACAGTCGATGTCGCAGATTTGAACGAGATAATTTTTTTTCGGTTCTTTATCAACAATAAATAGACACGTAATTTTTTGTATGGCCAAAAAAAATTTTTTTGCAAGTATACGATTTTTCGAATTTTCTAAGAAATGATATTTTTGACATAGCAAGCGCACTTTCAAGCCTGTTTATCTTGAAAACAATTGTTCGCACGAAAAATTTTCAAAATTACGAAAATTAGGGTTTTGACTCTTCTTTACAGAGATTGTTGCGAAAAAATTGTTTAAATATTTTTTAACATACAAAAGTAAAGAAATAAACGTAAAATCGTTTTTTTCCAAATTTGGCCCCTTTAGAATTTTTTTTTTTCATCGATTTAGATTCTTTGAAGTCTGTTATAAAATATGACGATTGAATCAAAATGGCTGGATCATTGATTCGGAAGTTATGGAATTTTGAAGAGCCTCGCGCTGCCTCGCGCGCAATCTGGGCGCCTCCACACGCGGCGAGTGTTTTACCGGGCGTAAGTTATTAGCCCTAAAACTAAAGGTAAACGCTCGCCGCGGGTGGAAGCGCCCGGATTGCGCGCGAGGCCGAGCGAGGCTCTTCAAAATTCCATAACTTCCAAATCAATGATCCAGCCATTTTGATTCAATCGTCATATTTTATAACAGACTTCAAAGAATCTAAATCCACGAAAAAAAAAAATTTCAAAATGGGCCAAATTTGGAAAAAAACTATTTTGCGTTTATTTCTTTACTTTTGTATGTTAAAAAATATTTAAACAATTTTTTCGCAACAATCTCTGTAAAGAAGAGTCAAAACCCTAATTTTCGTAATTTTGAAAATTTTTCGTGCGAACAATTGTTTTCAAGATAAACAGGCTTGAAAGTGCGCTTGCTATGTCGAAAATATCATTTCTTAGAAAATTCGAAAAATCGTATACTTGCAAAAAAAATTTTTTTGGCCAAACAAAAAAATACGTGTCTATTTATTGTTGATAAAGAACCGAAAAAAAATTGTCTCGTTTAAATCTGCGACATCGACTGTCAATCTAATATGGAATGACCCATATAAATGATAAGATGTAATTTCCAAAAATAGTAAATGTGTTTGAGGGAAATGAATATTTTGAATTCTGGACACTCCAGGAAGAATTTTTTCTCACGGTTTGCCGTCTTTGTGTAAATTAACATTCGCGTGATGCGTTTAAACTGCAAGCTTTATTTACATGCGCGCTGTTTTATTTGAAAAGAGAAAAATTATTCATAGCTATGATAAATACGCGTTATTATTCTTAGATTTATTTTCCAATTAAAATAACCAAGCTTTCAAATACAGAATTCAAATAATGGGGTATTTTCATAAATTAAGAGATTTTGTGGATGGTAGAAATTTCTGATTTTAATGACACTTTGGGAATTGAATGTTAAGAATTTTGGAATCGTACTCACCGCCAAAGTCTTCCTAGTGTTTTTGATAATTCGGCATTATGAAGTTGAGGATACTGCTCTGCAAGTCTTCTTCTTGCAGCTTGAGCCCAAACCATAAAGGCATTCATTGGTCTTTTTATATGAGCCGCTCTTTTGTCACCGGAACACCTGCAATTGGAAGACATTATCTTCATTGGAAAAATCATTTTGTTAATATATAATAAGAAGGAATAATTTCAAAATGAGTTTTAATTAAACTCCTAAATGTTGGTAATGTTTCCGAAAACAACTTCGGTAATTCTTTCTAAAATTTTCGGTAAACTTCCACGTTCCTTAAGTTTTTCGAAAAATTTGTCATTTACAATTTTATATCAAGGTTATTATCTACCAATGTTCTAAAAAGAGTTAAAAAATCAGATAATTTTCAAAATTTTCAAAACGACTTCTTTTTTTAATTCAAGACCTCCAATCTTAATTACTGGTAGTACTAAAAAGCTCTGCAAATTACCTTTAGGCAATTTTTTAACATAGAAAATATTAACAACGTTATATAGCATTTAAATAACTATAGAAAATCAATTAACACTAACAGATTTTTAATTAAAATTGTATTATATCTCTATTTCTGCCGGAATCTTTCATTTTTTAAATAAAAATTCAAGATTTAGGCAGAAAAAAAGATTTAATAAAATTTTTAATCTTTTTTTTGCATTTTTATTCGTATATTTTTATAGAATTTTTGAGTAGGAAATAGAAATTTTCGTTTTTCTCTTCCGTTATTTATAAAGCCATTAATGAGAATGTATTCCTAAAAATTAAAGAAAAATTGGGAAAATTAAAAACTGTTATATTCTTATCGTTAATCGCAACTAATTATGGTAGAGAATTCAATCCTAACTTCAACAAAAAATATTTCGAACCAAAATTGCATATTTAGTATTTTGCTTTTTTGTTTGCGTTTTAGATAAAATTCGCAATTCTGATTTAAACCTAATAATCCAGAGGTGAATCACTGAAAGATTCTCTACAACTATCTATGGTTTGCCTTTATCAAAATTTTATATTAATTATTCATGCAGTTATTATTTTGAAATTATTTAAATTGTAATAAAAACGAATAAAATTATTAAGAATCTTTAAAGAAATGAATTCACCTCTCAGTCATCAAGATTTAATAAGGCTTGCAACTTTTATCTGAACTAGAAGAAAATACATAAAAGTAAATAAATATTATTAAATACAAAATTTTAACCTGGATAATTTTTTTTAAAGTCCACTTTGAGTTATCTTGAAAATTTTGTTAGAATTTACGATAAGAAATACTTTTCTCGATTTTATAAGTCGTTTATAAAAAAGATTTAACTTTAAGCAGAATATAGTAGATGAACATCTCTAAATTAATATTTGAAGTATTATGAAATTCACTACATTTATAAGAAACAAACCTACCAAGCAAACAATTTTTTGTGAACATTCTTAAAGTGTTCGGGGTGTAATAAACACATAAATTTTGGTGATTTATCTAAAAACAACTCCGGTAATCTTCCATCCTCTCTAACTAATTAAGAGAATTTTTTAAAAGCTATGGAAATATTCCCTTAAAAAAATCTAGTCATTTTTTAGTAAATTTAAGAAACAATTTCTTAATTTTCAGTTAGAAAGTGTTGAATATTCCGATACTTGTATCTAGAAATTCTGAAACTTATAACAGAAATAATTTTACGTTTTGCGCAACTGAATTTCAATGCAGCTACATGTTACTTAAAATTTGTTACAGTTTTGCAATTTTATGATAAATTTTATCAAAATTCTGTTACAGTTTGGTATTTTTAAGATACATTTTAAGAAAATTCAGTTAAGTTTCTCCCTAATCAGAATCTGTCAAATTTTCACTGATTAAATCAGTGAAAATTTGACAGTCTTTTCACTGATTCATCGGTTGAAACAATATTTTTCACCGTTAAATCAGTTACTTTTCATTGAAGTAATCAGTGAAATTTCACTGATTCACAGTGGCCTCTTTTTAGCAATTTGAATCGGTCAAATTTCACTGATAATCAGTGGATTTTGACTGATTCAGATTTAGAGAGTTCATAATATTAAGATACCTTCACTCATAAACATCATAAATATCCTCAAATTTTACGTTACCTCTGTAACATAGAAATTTTATAAATTTCTGGACATTTCTAACAGAGAGTGTTTTTAAAAATGTGCGTAGAAAGATTTGGTTTCCGAGAAGGTATAAGTGAAAATATCACCTCGTGGAAGTACTGTGCCACGTGGAGGTCAACCTCTTGACGTCTAGTCTCGATTAAAGGAAAAAATAAAACTAGGAAGAAAAGCGAGGGGTTGGAAAGGAGGGTTCATCATTCTCAAGAGGCAACACGGTGACTGGCGAAAAATAATACGTTCTCTCAAGTCGAGAAGTATCTGTTTCGAGTTGGTGGCTGCTACCCTCCCAGCCGTAGCGAATGCCACGGTAAAACTACGGTCTTAAAATAACACTATTCGTTTTACGTTTGATGGACAAACGGACGTATCCCTTTCTTTCCTAGCTGATGACTTCATAAAACTGTTGCTCCTGAGATAGAAATTGACGTGACTGACGTGGTTGCTGCGCCAGTCTTCACTTTTTATTTTCTCTCTGAGGGCTCTCGAGATTTCGAAAGCTTTGTACCACATTCAATACCCACGAGAAGTTAATTTTATTTTATAGGTTCATTACTTCATTTATATAATCCCTTTGCTTTATTTAGCCTCGATTTCCAAAGGACGCTCATATTCTATGGATCTCATAATTCATTCTCTATTCAACAAATTATAATTAATATTAAATCCAAATAAATATATATGGCCTTGTCTTTCATTGAAATTAATAGTACACTCAAAAAAAGTTTGGTTGAATTATATGCACAACAAAATTTTGTTGACTCAACATCATTTTTGGTTGATTGTAGACGCAAAAATACATTTTTTACATATCTAATATTCTTGTTGGAAAAATCACTTTGATTGAGTCGAAATAATGTATTTTTGAATCAAACAAATTTTACCAACAAAGAATTTGTTCTCTTCGAGGTCGTCATTTTTTGAGTTCAAACATATTTTTTTCAACATGAGTACATTTTTATCTCGGATGCAAAAAAGGAGGGTAAAGAAAGTTTTTTCTGAGTGTACCTGGTATTTTTTTGAATCTTACCAAACTCGGGCAAACAAGTTTGGTCAGATGAACAAAAATTTGAAGTAAATAACCCAGTAATCGTCATTTTCCTCTTGAAAGTTGACAGAGTAGAGAAAAACAATTTCAATTGAAGTATTTTACAACAATTGGTAGTACACTGAGAAAAAAGATTTGATTGAGTCAAAGAAAATTATTTATTTGAAAGATTTTCTTTGATTCAAAGAAATGATATATTTGAATTAAATAACATTTATTTGATTCAAAAAAGTATCTTTGAACCAAATAAATATTTTTTTGAATCAAATAAATTTCTGCCTTAAATCAAAAATCAATGCAATAATTTGTTTGTTTCAAAGAAAAATTTATTTGATTCAAACAAATATTTACTAGGGCCAAAGATATTTTGTTTGAATCAAAAAATGTCATTTAATTCAAATAAATCTTTTGTTTGAATTAAAAAATGTTATTTAATTCAAATAAATCTTTTGTTTGAATCAAAAAAAGCCTTTCAACCAAATTATTTTCTTTCATTCAATCAAATCTTTTTCTTCCATTCAATCAAATCTTTTTCTTTCATTTAATCAAATCTTTTTCTTTCATTCAATCAAATATTTTTCTCAGTGTATACGACTTAGTAGCATGGATTATAAAAAATTGTCAAAATCAATGATAATCCAATAAAATGTAAGATTATTTGTGTGCCGATTACTGAAACTAAGATACCGATAACTGGGACATTTATAGTACCTTAGTTCAAACCAAAATATTTTTATAAATCAACCAAATGCAGTCAACAAAACGATTTTGTTCACCCAACAAAATGTTTTTCTGGGTCTAAATAATTCGAATGTGTTTTTAAAATTTTAATAAATACGAAAATGAATGATTCTGAAAAACTGTGTTGGAATTCCAAACTTAATTACCTCGAAAGTAATTAAGATGAAATATGGCGCTAGGTAGTGAATCATCCGATTATAGTGAAACAGAACGAATTAAGATTAAATCAATGTTATTTTAGGTCAACTATTATTGGGATATCAGAGGTGTAACACGTGCGTAGGTAAAAGTTATCTGCTTTGACTCCACGCTCAATGTTATGAAAGGAACTCAAACTCCGACTGGATTCCCATGAAGTCTATGAGAATAAAAGTCATCGATTTATCGTCATCACGTTAGTAAGTTTGAACATGGTACACTTTCGGCAGGCCATGATAACCCTTTATAGACGAGGGTAAGTGGCATCGATAAGAAACGCTAGATAGCGATACTCTGTGAGATTTTAACTGAACCTTATTTCCCGTCAATGTCACTTTAGGTGTCTGGATTGCCATTTTTCAAGCACCAATTTGTCCACACAAAATCTCATTTGTCATTCAATAAAAAATTTGTCAAGTTTAGAGAGTGCTATCTAAATCTGAATCAGTCAAAATCTACTGATTATCAGTGAAATTTGACCGAATCAAATAGCTAAAAAGAGGCGACTGTGAATCAGTAAAATTTCACTGATTACTTCAGTGAAAAGTAAATGATTTAACAGTGGAAAATATTTTTTTCGTTGATTAATCAGTGAAAACTAACTGATTTAACAGTGAAAAATATTGTTCTAACCGATGAATCAGTGAAGAGGCATATCGTGATTTAATCAGTGAAAATTTGACTGATTCTGATTTAGAGAGTACCTGTTTTATAATAATGTCAATATAACTGATTCTGAAGATTCAATAGATATTTCAGTACAATATATGTTCTTTACAAATATAATAGACTTGTTGGTAAATATTGCAGAAATGAATACTAAAATGGCAAAATAAAAAATTATTTCGCAATGAAAGTTTAAGAAAGTTTTCTGTAATATTTACTGCAAAGTTTGTTGTGTTAACTGGAATATGAAGACTTTGCTTCCTCATAGAAAAAGATTTGAAGTTGAAGAAATTTAATGAAAAATAATCATCATTTTCAACGATACAATATAAGTAACAATAGAATATTTATTTTATCTTATCAAAATGAAAAACTTGACACTCATAATTTTATTGTATTCTAAAAATTAAAAAACAAACAGAACAATCTGAAATCAAAAAATTGTTGAAGGATAATATTTTTTTAGGCATTTGTAATTTATATATATATATATATATATCAAATTATATCATTAAAATACTTATATCATATTATTATTTGGTGATAAATGTTTTTTGAATACGTAAATTATTTTTTCCCATCGAGATGAAAAACTTGCTATTCATGATGACATCGATAAACAGAAAAATCAAGAATTAAAATACTGTTAAATAATCAAATATCTTTTTAGAAACATTTATAATAATAAAGAATTTTGAAAATCTCTCTGTGGAAAAAAAGACGCTTTCGACTGCGCTGGGATTCGAGTACAGCAGAAAGTGATTCTCCGATAATGTAGGCAGTGACAGAAATTTCAAACTCAACTAATTAATTTATAATAATATTAAAGAATTTTTGAAAATCTTCCTGTGGAAAAAAAGACGCTTTCGACTGCGCTGGGATTCGAGCCCAGCAGAAATTTCGAACTCAACTAATTAATTTATAATAATTTTATCAATTTATTTTTACTAGATACCACCCCTTGTTTGATAAAATTAACTTCATAGAGTTTGTTATAATTTTAGAACAGTAATAATATTTTGGAAAATTTCGTTTTTTTGACTAAAACTGTTTTTTTATTAACAATAAACAAGTGCTTTTCTCCTCAAAATTCATAAGTAAACTTCCAGAGGCCGCCATTTTGAATAATTCGAAAAAAGCTTTGATTAAGCACTAGATAAACTGATAAAATAATTTTTTTCTGTTTCATTGATTTCAGATAAACCAGTAAGAAGTATTGGTAGTCATCGTGAGGCACTATTTGTAGGAGAGGAGTCAACAATCGAGCTGATAACTTGGTCCAGAATAAATATTTTTATTTGAAATTTTCGCGAAAATGGCTTAAAATATAATGTAAAGACTTGGTATTATATATTCTATAAAAACATTATTCTATATTTTCACCAAAATTGTAGGGAGCTTTCTGAAAACATCTAGTACAATAGTTTAAAATTTGGAGGTAATCCCTTGAAATTTAGAAAATTAAATAATATTAAAATTTTTTTAGTGACCTTCCCTTGGACTTTTACAAATGTCCCTTAGTTCGGAAATTTTAGAAAACAGCCACTAAAAAATTTCCGAGAAAAATCAAAAATCATAAATCCATCAATTTTGGAGGAAATTTTCCAAGAAACTTTTTACTGTATATGTATTTTTATAATAATACAGAAATAAGACTTGAAGAGGCAGTACATGAGGTCATAAGTGCCATTTGCCATAGAGTTCATTTTATATTCACAGTTTATTAAAATAAACCTTATGACAAATGGTACTTACATCCTTATATCCTGACATCCTTTAATTGTCATTTTTAATTAAACGTTTAAGGAAAAAAGGAAGATAAAAAACAAAACAAAATTGAAAATTGCCCAAAAATGACCCCGTTTAAAAAAAGTAACTTACTATTAGGCCTCTTATCTGATTTGATTTTCACAGAAGGTAGTTTGAATCTTAATTAATTTTTTATAGTGCAGACTAAGTCGTTTACAGACCAAGAAATGTTTATTGAAATATTTTATATTTTCCTGTTCTTCGAATTTTCAATATCTTGATGGGATTTAAACGTGCTGCATATCTTGGTCAAAGTAGGCAATTAGAAATAACAGATCACAACTCAGCCATTAGACTTGCCATGGTTACATCATTAAACCGAGCATTCTGATTTATCGAATCGTTAGGATCAATCGTAGACACTTGCGGGATCGATGCTGCAATCAAATACTTATTAAATGAGAGCCCAGAATGGTTTTTATATACGAAAGTAGAATTTGTATTTTTGCAATATTTACGGGTCCTCTTTCCCACGCCATATCTGCTAATGGCTGCCACGCCTCAACACGTCACAACCCCGAGACTTCGCATGCGATCGGGTATTAATTAGCTAATTTGCGTTAATTGGCAACCGAGGACATTTTTTCCGCGAGTCTTTCCCAGGCTGGGGAAACAAGTGCGTCATAATTGAGTTAGCGTTACGCATTTTTAAAAAAAAAGCTACGATGCGTTCCCCCCCCCCCCCTCACCCCAATACTCCATCCTATAGCATTTTCACGCAATGACTTTGCTTCTTTGCTAAACTTCTCTTTTGAAAACCTTATTCTTTAACTTGTGCATTTAACGTTACGCTAATTTTACGTGACGAATATTTACGCAAGAATTCGCGTTTAGCTTTTATAGTTTTTATTTAACATTTCTTCTAAAAAATGTGCAACATAATTGGATTTGGACAATGGAAATGAACCGCACTTTAGAATTGCATAGTATTTTTCAAACAGAGCTGAAGGAATTAGTTTGATATATAAATAGTTTTTTATTCCAAAATCGATTTTTACTCCGAAGAGGCAAAAATTATGGACAATTTCAATCAGTTTGATTTTACTGATGAAATAGCTGGAAATAAGTTGCTCTTTTAGACTCGTGGAAGTTTTATTGACACATAGTGGTATTTTACTAAAAAATAGTGGAATTTCACTAAAGTAAAAGAGTAACACATTTCTATAGCTGATTCATCAGTGAAATGTCATTGGGATTGTACAAATTTAGAGAGTTAACTCCATATTGTAAGTTGTCCACTAAACAATTTTTCAACACTTTACATATGAACAGAAGTTAGTGAGAGTTAAAAAACTGGCTTAAAATTTTACTTCTGCGAGTTAAAAAATAATTAGGATCTACATTTACTGAAAACTTTTTCCATTGTCTTGATTAAACCTGGAAATTTGTTTCATTTTCATCTCTCAATTTCAATCAGTAGTTTTTTTGCTAATTTTACTTTGTAACTCATTTATATCTACTCTATAAATCAGTGAGATTCTCACTGAATTAAAATCATTGAACCACTTCTGGCTGGGCAATCAGTGATTTTCCATTGGTTTTCAGTAAAAAATCACTGACTGTCTAGCCAGAAGTGGGTCACTTATTTCAATCTAATAAGAATCTCACTGATTCAGAATAAGGGAGTGCAAATCCACATTTTTAAGATAAATTTACTGGAGAACCAGTAAAAATCAACTTATTAAATATATGAAAATTTCACTGAAATGAATTAGAAAGGAAATTATTGATTGCAATTAAAAGAGGACATGAGATGGATTGTTCAGAAACAATTTGGTTTTTCAAACAATTTTTAGTTGATTGAACAATATTATGTTTTATTCAAACCAAAGAGTTTAATTTATATAGTAAAAGATTTTGTTGTATTGAAGAGTTTTTTCTAGGTGCATAATAAACTTGACCACTTCAGTGAAAAGCCCATTGAAAACCAGTGGTATTTCACTCGAAATAGTAAATTGTAACCAAACTTGATTAGTAAAGCTGAATTCGTAAAACATATTTTACTGATCAACTTCAGTGACAATTTCACTCTTTCCAGTGAAACGCCATAGAATTTTAGTGGAATTCTCACTGAAGTGAACTCTCTAAATCTGAATCAGTCAAATTTTCACAGATTGAATCAGTGATTTCCCTTTTCACTCATTCACCAGTGAACAAATATATTTCACTCCTAAATCAGTTGATTATCACTTATTGTATCAGTGGAAAAAATGTTTTCACTGCTAAATCACTGAAGTAATCAGTGGAATTTGACTGATTTACAGTAACCTCTTTTTAGCTATTTGAATCAGTCAAAATGCACTGATAATCAGTAGATTTTGACTGATTTATATTTAGAGAGAAAGTGTAGCCCATTTGTAACTATTTCATCAGTGAGATATCACTGATTTTAATTTAAAGAGACAATAGTGATTGAGGCATTGCATTTAATAATAAAATAACTCAAACAACAACTTACTTAGTAGCGACAGGAACAAGTGACCAATCGTATCCTTCAAGGACTTTAGCGACGGCTTCGCTAATTACTTCCCCTCCGATTGGTCCAATTGCTTCCGAATTATTATTCTTGTTACTGCAATGATTATTCTTAATATTGTTCACTCCCGGAGACACCGCACACGATGACTCTCCCAAGCTAATTTCATTAATTTTTCTCTTCCCACAGGAGAAACTTTGTACCTCCGAAGAAACAATTCCCACAGATTCTCCTATTATTTCATCCACCTTTCTCTGCAAAGCTGGACATCTAAACGCAGCTTCTGTCCCCGAAGCAACAGAACAGTTCGATTCTGACATAATTCCGTTCATCTTCCTCTTAACAGAAGAGGAAAAAACTTCTTCAGCTTCTGATCGGTCCATTTCAAAACGTTCACCTTCTTTTTCTTCACTAGAACTTCTCTTCATTTGATGATAAGGAATTTCTCCCGAAGGACTTCTACTTGAATCTTCATTAACGATGTAGTTTATTCTTCTCTTTTCTATCGGACGTTGAAATCCAGCTTCCGGTTCTTCCATCATTTTGTTCATCTTCCTCTTTGCAAATACACACAAATATGTAATTCTCACTCCCGCAGGAGCTTGATTTATCCTGAGATTTTATGACTCACATGATTTGTTTCAACTTCTTGAATTCAGGAACTGAAGATTTGCAATTTTCCTGGAAATTGGAAAGTGTTGTAGAGTATGTAATCTCACTATTCGAAACACAAATCAACCAAGTGGATACTGATGATCTTTAGTCTTTGACTCTTCGCACGTTGGCTGTCAGGTTTAATTAATTTGTTCGATTAAGACAACAATCATAACAAACCGAAGACTCCTTATCTTTTCTTATTATCACCAACGCTTATGAAGCAATTGCTAATGCTTATTCGATTTCAGCATTGTTCTATCCATTCATGAAGCTCGCGTTTTTTAAAACTTTTAGTCCATTTTCCAAGTCATAAAATACTTTCTGTATCAAAGATCAAACAGAATTTCTGAGGGTCTAAAACTCTTCGTAGGTTTGCACTTTCACGTACACTGCTCACTAATAATATCACACATTATGTCCTTTAGGGATTTTTGTTATGGTCTTTCTTCTTTCAGTTTTAGACAATGTTTAGTAACTAATACACAATTTTTAGCGTGAATTATTGGATGGAATATGAAGAAGTGGTGCAGAGCGGGTAAGATTTAAATTTAACAAATTGAGGAAAATTTAATCGCGCGTGGATTTTTAGTGTGTTTGGGAGTTGATGCGAGAAATGTCAAAACATGAAACTGGTCCCGGGGGATTTGTGGTGTGTGGCGCGATCAGCGCAGAAGTGAGGTGGTTGTATGGCCTCAGGGCAGTTTCCACCACGCGCCTATCCATGGAAGGCGGGGCGAACGCCTGCTGTTAACACTTGTTGCTTCGAGGACGATAGAATGAATGTAAGGGAAAAGATAAAAAAGAGAGAGAGTAAAGTAATGAGATTTGTTGAACAGAAAGAAAAGAGACGAGAAATGTGAGAGAAATTTAAATCAGTAGTTTTTTTACTAATTCTAATCAGTAAGTGAGTTAAAGCTAGAGGGAGAAAAATTATTCCATTTCAAATTTTTTTCTCTTTCTATCCTGATATTTTTTACTTTTTTAATTTTAATCAGTTATTTTTTTTACTAATTTCAAAGAGTGAATAAATTCCAGCTATAAAATCGGTTCTTTTGCGCTGTGTTGACTGATAAATCAGTTAAAACAAGTGGCTGTATAGCTAGAATTCAGTTCTATGAGTTGTTTCAAATCATACTAACTGATAAATCAGTTAAAAACAGCTGATTGTATAAACGGAGAAAAATAGTTCAAGAAACTTTACTAAATTTTTGAGCAAAGTTATATTCGAATTTAAAGAATTTGAAATCTTTCAAATTAATCAGTTGAGTTTGAAAGTGTAGCTCAGTGGTCAGAACAGTCGAGCGACAATCGAAAGACCTGGGTTCGAATCCCAACGCAATCAAAAGCGTCTTTTTTTCCACAGAAAGATTTAAAATTCTCTAAAATTTGAAATCTTTCTGTGGAAATTGAAATCATTATTTAATATTATTTTAATAATTGAAGATATGCGTTGATCTTGAATTTGCAACGTACGGAATGTGAAAGAATGCATCAAAGTTCGGTAAAATTCAAAAATGGAGAGTAAAGTTTAAAATGGAAGTCAAGCGTCATTTTTTCCACAGAAAGATTTTCAAATTCTTTAAATATTGTATTACAATAATATTAAATAATCTACAACTTATCCATTTGTCCCAACTTTGCTCAAAAATTTAGTAAAGTTTCTTGAACTATTTTTATCCGTGTATACAATCAGTTGTTTTTAACTGATTTAGCAGTTAGTATGGCTTGAAACAACTGATGGAACTGAATTCTAGATATACAGCCAGTTGTTTTTAATTGATTTATCAGTCAATATGATGGAAGAAAACCAATTTTACAACTGGAATTCAGTCATTGCTCGAAATTAGTAAAAAACGACTGATTTAAATTAAGAATGTGAAGAAGATCAGAAAAGAAAGAGGCGCAAAAAATATTTGGAACTTATTATATCTTAAGGAAAATTTGTACTATAATTTAGAGTCTGGAAAATATTCAGTTAATCCAACCAAAATTTAGTTAGACCAACGAAAGAATTTGCTTATTATACGATTGACTAAATTTTTGGTTGACCCAACCCAGAAATTAGTTCATGCACCTAAAGAAGGTTAGTTTCAATACAATTTGGTTACATAAGATAAATAATTAGGTTGATTCGAGAAATTTTAGTTGGTTTAAGAAATTTTGTCCGTGATTATAAACTCCGAAAAAAAATGTTTGACTTTAATTTTTTTCTTGGATATACAGAAATACTAAGTTAATTAGAAGAAAATTTGTTTTTTCGGCATAATGTTGATTGATTCAAAGAATTTTTTTGGATTAATCTACGAGATTATTTAGTCTACAAAAGAATTAATTAAAACAATTTAAAATTTGATTTGCACAATAAAAGATTCGATTAAATCAGGCAAAAGTTTAGTTAACTGTATATTAATGCATTATTTCGATTAATCAAACCAAATTCAGGTCAGATCAACCAAAATTTCGCATTTTTCGAAGAAAATATTTCAGGGAAAAGTGCTTTTATTTTGAATAGAAATCGTTTCATTTGGGATAATAAGAACGAAAATTGGTTGTATCCACCAAATAAATTTAAAGATATACATTAAACTAAAGTTTTGGTTAATCAAAGTGAATCTTCAGTTTAGAAAAATTGTGTGAATTTACCAAGATTTTTTTATATTGGTTGATAATTTCTATCATTAAATATAAAGAATTTTTCCAAATTAATTAGTTGAGTTTGAAATTTTTGTACCGGCAATCGAAAGACCTGGGCTCGAATCCCAGCGCAGTCGAAAGCGTCATTTTTTCCACAGAAAGATTTTCAAATTCTTTAAATAAAGAATTTTTACTGTGTTTTGAAAAGCGATTTATCGAATTTGAAAAAACCAGTTTTGCTGGAAAAATCACTTTGGTTGAATTAAAATAATAAAATAAAATAATAATATTTAGATTGAACAAAATATTTCAACCAAGAATGTGTTGAAACAGAATATTTTTTACTACCAATTTTTATTTTAAATTAAGAAAAAGAAGCTAAGTAAATTATTTTTTCAATATAAACACAAATTTATTCTGAGGCCAATTTGAAAAAAATATATTTGACATAACCAAATAATTATTATAAACAAACCAAGATATTTTTTAAAATCAAATAAAATTTGGTTGAATCAAATAAGATTTGGTTTAATAAATGAAATTTTGATCGGATTAACCAAATATTCTTCTATGTACGATATAATTTTATATTTATGTTTTGTACTGAATATTAGTATCTTATTGTTTACACGAATCAGAACGTTTCATGGAATTACATACCCTTATTAACTACTTGGGAATTATGCAAAGATATTTTTTAGATTTAAAAAAAAATTATCTCTTCTCTTCGTAATTAAAAATTTGACATAATAATTTCATATTCTGGATCAAAATTAGATGAATTTTGAAAAAAGTGCTGCCCACTTGCACTACAGCAAGTTAAAAAGCACTTGTTAAGGGGAGTTTGTTTTCTATATTAGAATGTTTCCCATTAAGCTTTTTTACTAATGTTAATCAGTGACTAAATTCTACCAAAAAATCAGTTAATTTTAATTAATCTCTCAATTAATGTGACTCATAACAACCAATTGTATAACTAGACTTCAGGTAGTGATTAAAATTAATGAAAAAAACAGCTGATTTAAATTAATAGAATAGGTTATGTATGTTATTTTAATGTTATTCAGTATTTTTTTACTAATCTCATTCAGTGACTTATTTCAATCTATTAAATCAGTTTATTCTAATTTTGCTTTCAGTGAATTCGACTCCACAAATTGCTTGAATAGCTTAAAATTAATCACTGAATGAAATTAGTAGAAAATTTTCTTGTTATAGTTAAATATTTTTGCATATTTTTTTTAGCAACAAATATACTGAGTTTTCGACTATATCAGTTTAGTTGCTTTTGTAATGTGAAAGTAACTGAATTTTTCAGTTGTTCTGTCAGTGAAGTTATTAAACTGCACTACAATGATTCGAATTTCTTATATATGATAGTTTAAATTTAATTTTGCCCAATGAAAAAATATATCTCTTTTGTTCTTTTAGATGAATTTTCCGTCTCTTTTACTCACAGTTTTCAGTGCATCATTTATTTTGGTAATGTCTCATCAGTTGAGAGTTTCCATGACAACGCTATACTCCCGGGAGGAGAACCAATCCGATAGCTTCTTGCTCCTCCCATCGTTTACCTCTCTCTAAAGCACTGAATTTTACATTCTCACTATTTCACTCTGTGCCCTTCGCTCCCTCCTTCACCTCTTTATATTGGTCGAACTGTGGCTAATAATTACGTCATATGCACCTAGTATCTGCTCTCTTTTCCAACAAATTATTAGCTGTAAAAAATCATATTTCACTTCGCTGATGCTTTTCTTCCTCGATGAAAAGCACATATTTTTGATGTTTGTTTTTGTTAGAAATTAATTTTATTTCTCAGAGATAACTCAAATTCTCTATCCAGACAATCTAGCATATTCAAACAGATTCGAAAGTTTTACTGGAGGAATAATTAGAGTACATTTTATTACTTATACAATTCTGTAGATTTTATACAAAGTTATTAAAATTCAGTTTTCAGGGACTCTAAATTTTTATTCCTCAACAGGAACGTGAAAATTCTTCCAAAGACCAGGAAAGCGAAAATAAATTTAATATTCCCTGACTATAGCATAAATGAGTCGAAACGTTTGATTAAAACTACTGTTTTTTTCATTTATGGACCCTAAAGCCAATCAATCAACATGCAAATATTATTATTGAGGGTCGATATAATTCCTATTTTTTAAAATAAATAATATAAACTTATAAATAATAAATAAGTGTCATGTAGTAATTGGTAAATTAAAAATGAAATAATTTATTTTTACAAGGCAAATATTAGAGTTTTTGAGAAGAAGACTCTCTTAATTATCCATTTCTGACATTTTAAGTTTTGCTAGGAATTCTTCACTTCCTCAATAAAACTTCACGAAACTAGAGACCCAATGTTGCTGAATTTAACGAGATTCACGTGGTAGTAGATTTTTTTTGAGGGACTGGATTTTATACAAAAAGAATGTCCACTCGGTTCATAAAAAAATCGGCTTCCTTTTGAGGTATTCAGAAAAAAATTTAGTTTGTTTCCCATATTATTCAGGGTTCTTTTAAATTTCGTTTGGAAATATTTAAAAATTTTATTCACATTTGCAACAGAATGTAAATAATTTGACTAATCCAAATCTGTAAATTTCTCTTCAGTTTGTGCTCTAGATTTAAATCAGCACTTATTGTGCTAATTTCATTCAGAAACCCGTATTTAGCTATTGTATCAGTTGATTTTGACTGATTTATCAGTAAATATGGTTTAAGAAATTAGCTGAGTCATTAAATAAAATTAGCAAAAGAAAACTACTGTCTGAAATTAAGAGCGTATGAATATTGCAGTGTCATTAACATGTATTTTGTGAATATATACACTCTCTAAATTTGAATCAGTCAAAATCTACTAATTATCAGTGAAATTTGACTGATTCAAATAGCTAAAAAGAGGTTACTATAAATCGGTCAAATTTCACTGATTATTTCAGTGAAAATTGACTGATTTGACAGTGAAAAATCTTTTTTTCACCGATGAATCCGTGAAAATTAACTGATTTAACAGTGAAAAATATGTTTTCACTGATGAATCAGTGAAAAGGCAAATCACTGATTCAATCAGTGAAAATTTAACTGATTCAGATTTAGAGAGCAATACCTGCAATTATAAATGCACAATTGCACGCTTAGCAAGACGCAAAGAATTTTCGGACCATTTAAAATTTTAATTTAAATACCGGCTGATCTTCTTGAACTTTCGCCGATCTCGAATAATGATCGACAACTGTTATGGCACGTGCTTCAAAGGTAAATGCCCAATAATGCACATGGTCTTAGGATCAATTCTCATTCAAATATATCAAACTGGCAAGAAGGCAATCCTGAATTATTTTTTTGATAAAATCACCAAAAATTGTAAATAAAACTGTTTTATTCAATCTGCCCTCTTTATAAATATGAATAGTTTAAAAATTTTACTAAATTGCAATCAGTGATGATTTTTGGCTACGCAACCAGTCATTATGAATACATAATCAGTGAAAAATGACTTACAGTATAGTCAAAAGTAATTAAGTGACTTTTAACCACAAAAATTTTGAATGATTCAAATTAAGAAAGTCTATGACCTACTGATTTTTATTGCCAAAACTATCTAAATTTGTGTATAATTGTTGCAAGGTTTAGCAGATTCAACGCACTCTCTAAATCTGAATCAGTTAAATTTACACTAATTTAATCGGCCTTTTCACTGATTTATGAATGAGAAAAATATTTTTCACCGCTAAATCATTTAATTTTTACTGATTCGTCGGTGGGAAAGCATTTTCACTGCTGATTCAGTTAATTTTCAGTGATTGGATAAGTGAAATTTGACTGGTTTAGAGTAACCTCTATTTATCTATTTAAATTAGTCAAATTTCACTCCTAATCAGTAGATTTTGACTGATTCAGATTTAGAGAGCACTTTGAATAATTCACACACGGGAAAAAATAGTTCAAGAAACTGTACTTAACTTTTGAGCAAAGTTGGGACATATGGACAAGTTGAAGATTATTTAATATTAATTAGTTGAGTTTGAAATTTTTGTCACTGCCTACATTATCGGAGGATCACTAGTCGCGTGTCAGATAGGATACGTTGTCGACAGGTGTCCTCGTAGACAATTTCAAACTCTTATATCGCAAATAATGCAAATAAATTTAATATTTTAAAGAATTTGAAAATCTTTCTGTGGAAAAAATGACGCTTTCGACTGCGCTGGGATTCGAGCCCAGGTCTTTCGATTGCCGGTCGAATTAATTTGAAATGATTTTACAGCCGCAAGGCTGAGCCACTAGGCGATATAAGGAGATCTTCCTGTGGAGAAAGAGATGTCGGACGCCTGTGTAGCTCAGTGGTCAGAGCAGTCGACCGGCAATCGAAAGACCTGGGCTCGAATCCCAGCGCAGTCGAAAGCGTCATTTTTTCCACAGAAAGATTTTCAAATTCTTTAAAATATTATTTAATATTATTGTGATAATTTGTGAGGTGCATTTTGAAACTTTATTCTACATCTTTGAAGTTTACCGAACTGCGATGGATTCTTTTTAATATTTGGTGCGTTACAAAATATTACAATAATATTAAATAATTTCCAACTTTTCCATGTGTTCCAACTTTGCTCAAAAGTTGAGTAAAATTTCTCGGACTATTTTCCCCCGTGCACAAAATATCTTCACATTCGAACCGTCGGATGTTCTCTAGCGCATCAAGTTAACCGACGGTTTGACAAAGAATAATGTTAATCTAGTTTCATTGGAACAAATACCCCAAATAAAAGTGCCTTTTATCAATTCAGTCCTAAAATTCATTTCTTACATACCCATTCTTCCAAAAATCTCATTTTGGTGAATTAATGTCCACACCTATGTTCTTCCTAAGTTTACAAGAACAAATATATATATTCCGTAGACTTAAGAAAAACTATTAGGACCAAAATTCAATAACTATCGCAATTCAAACCACTAATTACTCCTTTCAACTATGTATCATATGGTTTCTTATCAAATTACATAATTAAATCTCAGAACCAAGTACACTCTGAATAAAAATTTTGTTCACTGAAACAAATCGTTTTGTTCAATTTGCAAAGTATTTTATTGACTTAAGGCGATAGATCAACTGGAACACGTGACGTCGGTAATTGTAATTACTGTATGTAAAGTTATTTAAAAATTAATAAGTACTCTCTAAATTTGAATCAGTCAAAATCTACTGATTATCAGTGAAATTTGACTCATTCAAATAGCTAAAAAGAGGTTACTGTAAATCAGTCAAATTTCACTGCTTATTTCAGTGAAAATTGATTGATTTGACAGTGAAAAATATTTTTTTCACTGATGAGTCAGTGGAAATTAATTGATCTAACAGTGAAAAATATGTTTTCACTGATGAATCAGTGAAAAGGAAAATCACTGACTCAATCAGTCAAAATTTGACTGATTCAGATTTAGAGAGTAGAGAAGATTTTTTATATCAGGCAGTCCTTCTTGGATCTTACTTTCACGTTTGTCTGGTACCAAAATTCCAATTTAGTTATTATTTTTCGAATAACTTTACATTTTGTAATTGCAATTATCGACGTCAAGTGGCGTAGTTGATCCATATGGCCTTAAGGTTGTTGTGCCAAATATCAGGTCTCTGGAATCTCACCTATCATCTTAGCTATTTTTTAAAAGTGATTGGATTTTCATAAATTATGACTTTTTTTCGGGGAAAATATTCTCTACAACTCCACCGTTTCCAATTTAAAAAATGAGTAAAAAATCTTGAAATATCATTTTCTTTTAATTTTCCCTTTTAAACAAATTCTTTTAACGATTTCAGCCCCTTAAAACTTTACTTTTAAAATTGGAAACAATAGACCTGTAGAGATTATTTTGCCCAAAGAAACAAGGCATAAACTATTTACCAATTTTTCCAAATATATAATTTATGAAAATTCAATAATTTTAAAAAATTTGGTAAAAAGCGTCAGTAAGGAAAAATTCTATTACAAAAAACATTACTAAAGGTGTTATATTTTATAAGTTTTAAATTTTTAAATAAAAAAACTTGTTTTGATTTTATAAGAAACGTTTGATAATATATTTTCAAGTCTTAAAATCATAGAAAAACTTTTTTTCCCAGAAACCTGACATTTGGCACAAGTATTTTAACTAAATTATTTGATTAAATTTGATAAATACTTGAAATTTATTCAAATTATCTAAAATATTTGATTAGAGTAACCAAATTTTCCTCAGGAAAGAATTTTGTTTGATGAACTAAGAATATTGTTGGATAAATCCACAAAAACTTTATTGATTCAACAAAATCTTTTTCTGAGTGTACATTAAGAAAAAATGTAAACGACATTTTTTCTGCTTTCCTAATAAAACATTTTGTTCAAATAACCAAAATTTCATTGATTCTGCAAAATGTTTTGTTGGTATAACAAAAGAATTTTGTTTCATAAATACCAACAAAATACTTTTGTTGATTAAAAAAAACTATTTTCTCCGCTCTCTAAATTTGAATCAGTCAAAATCTACTGATTATCAGTTAAATTTGACTGATTCAAATAGTTAAAAACAGGTTGCTGTAAATCTGTCAAATTTCACTAATTATTTCAGTGAAAATTGACTGATTTTACAGTGAGAAATATTTTTTTCACTGATGAATCAGTGAAAATTAACTGATTTAACAATGAAAAATATTTTTCACTGTTGAATCAGTGAAAAGGTAAGTCACTGATTCAATCAGTGAAAATTTGACTAATTCAGATTTAGAGAGCGTGTATAAAATCTCTGAATTATATAAAAAATCTGCAGCTATATTAGTGATCGCAATGATGACAAGAATGACGGCAATGACGATAAGAAAGTGCGAATGTAATGGAATGTTGAAGTTACAGAGTCGAGAAAAGGGTTCTCCTCCACGTGAATGTTATTATGTTACGCAGAATGTGCATATAAGGTGTAACGTAGGACGTACCAACGCACTTGTAATACTTGTTCGATGCGTCTCGACGTCTGTGGCCAATGACTATGCAGAATGTGCCAAAGCTTGTGGCTCTCTTGGGGGTCCCAGTTGAGGGGCCCACCTCCTGGGGGGCTACATGTGTCGGGTACCCTTGCACCCGACCTCCTCGGCCCTATCGACCCATTCAAAGCCTTTCAAGTATCCGACATTACTCGGACCTCAAAAATTACGGAAATCATTATTTTATTGTAATTCCCTTCTAATCACCCAGTCAAGGATAACATTCTGAAATCCTATCTCTCGAAAGTGCTTCGGACAATTAAAAACGGGTCACTACTTTCTTTAACCCTTCGAGGACAGTCGACTCATGTATAAATGATTGTGACTTAAAATTGTAGCAATACTTTTCATATGGACTTTTGAAAAAAGGGGTCAAATTAAAACTGTCAGAATTTAAGTTGTTTGAAATTGTATTTTGCTTCTTTATATTAAGATTTAAATCCAATTTAGGAAATCTATAGGGAATTTTTGTGAAAACTAGATAAGAATCTACATAATTTATAAAAAGTCGATTTAATATTCTCTCACGCGGAAAGAAATCTGTTGTATTTACTGAGTCTATAAGTTAAGATAGTGACAGCATAACATTTCTGTAAATTTAACAGATATTTCTGTACAATTCACTGCTTTTTCGTAAACGTGAGAGATTTATCGATAAATATTAGAATATAATTGTCAAATTTACAGAATAAGAAATTTTCTTCACAATGTTAATTCAACTGGTATTTCTGTAATATTTATCGAAAAATCTATTGTGATCACAAAAAAGCGGCGAATTGTACTGAAATACTTATTAAATTTAGATAAATTTTATTATTCCACTCAAAATGTTCAACTCCTTTAGTCTGAGTTCAAACTTTTATTTGTGAAAGCTGGCATTTTAACTCGATAATAATATAGAGATTTTTTGAATAATTCGGGAGAGTATCGTTTAGAAAAATCTATTCATTAAATCCAGAACAGTGAAATTCACTGCGGAATAGTACATATACACTAATTATCAATTGTAAATCTACCACCTGAAATATGCAACGATATTCTTATAACTGCTAATCAGTGTTTATCCACTATTTCGCAGTTAATTTCACTAATTCAGATTTAGAAAATTGTTTTCAAATCTCAAACTTTTTGTAACTTTCAAATGTCAAATCCTCCTTTCATTTTTTAATTTTTTTAAGTAATAAATTATATAAATTAAACTTCAGTTTAAAAAGAAAATTAAAATACTCTAATTTCTAAAAGCATCCGATTCAAAAATTCCAAATTTGCAATTTATCAAAATTATAACTTTCCCATTGTATCATTTTACTCTTTTGTTATTGTTATTGTAATTTAAGAAAACAAAAATATCTTGAATGTAGACAGATCTAATTCAAAATTTACTAAATGGAATGTTCTTAAATCACAACTATACACGAGTAATTATCTTCTAGCGCTGAAAATCAAAAATTTAATTAAATTTTTTCCCATGTGAACATTTTTTTCTACACGCAGAAAAAAGATTTGTAAAATTTACAGGAATTTTGGTACTTATTTTTACAACTTGATTTTTTAGTAGATTTTACAAGAAGTTCAGTTCAATCAACAGATTTTGTGTAGGTTTCATTTAGCGCCCAGTACACGGAAAAAATGTGTCGCTTAAAATTTAACAGACTATTCGAAGAGTCGTGGACAGAAAGTAAAATCGGAGAAAGTCTTGTAAGGTTTCAATAACTTTTAGGAAATAGTAGAAAAAAGTCGAATAACTTTTAAAAAAGAAGGTCGAAGAAAAAAAGTCGCGTATTTATTATTATAAAAGTATTTTAAACACTAACTGATCTTTTCTAAGAAGTAATGAAAAGTTTCATAATCTTTGGATTCATTCGTCATAGATTTTAAAAGACCATCGAATAATTTGAAATGAAAGTAATTCAAACAAATAGTTTGTTTTTTATTTTATTCTATTCTAAAGTCCATCAGATTTTATATGCTGTCTTCTAAAATTTTCTCGACAGTCGCAAAAAGCGATGCGCAGAAACGTAATTCGTAGCATCGCGCAGCAGACAATGCGGCTCGGCTTTTTGTTCTTGTAATAATTTTGGTTAGGTTTTGAGATTACGTGTCGTTTGGTTTCGTTTGAATCTGAATTGAAGTGTACATTGAAGAATTAGTTCCGAGTAAGTATATGTTTACCTTGATTCAACAAATATTATCATTTAATAAGTTAAGTATCATTTAATATATTATACTGTTCTATTATAGCTGTAAATATAAGTGACTTGATAAAGTTAGAAGTTTATAGATTTTCTGTTTTGATAATTTTGTTTATTTTTACAAATAATATACCATTTTACCGATAGAAATGTTTAGTATGTGGATTCAAAAAAGAAATGTTTAAATAAAACAAAAAATTAAGGTTATGTATTTCCACAAGTGAAATATTAAAAGTAGAAATTATAGTTATTTTTTTACATTAACAAAGTTTTAACGAGTATTGAAATATAAAAAGAATTGTTTGAGTTAAAACTTTTTGAAAATGTAAGGCATTTTTAAAATTTTGTTAAATGCACATTTTTCAGAATAAAGTGTATTATGTCAAATTTGAAATTTATCTATTATTTTAGTTTTGCCTTCAAATTCTGAATGTGATTCAAATATTTTACACAAGTCTCCACGACATGTATCGGCTATGCGGGTTAAGGCGTGCGATTCGAATTGGGTTAGGATGCGTGCGTGCGAGCGTTCGATTCTCGGTGCTGCGAAGTGTTTATAAAAAATTGCGTTTCTGTAATGTACAGTGTCAAATGTAATAGTAAGTTCATATTAGGATTATATAGGTAATGTAAAAGTGAAAAATAATTAACTATAAGTGCAGGATCATATCACAGAAAATAAAACCCACGATGTTTTAAATTTTCCGCGACTGTCACTTAAACTTTCGAATTTACATTTTACATTTTCAGCGATTATCCATCATATTTTTCAATAAAGAGGTTCATAATATTTAGTCGACTTTCTAACCTATCCACGAGTATTACACAAAGTCGATGACTTTTCAAGCGACAAATTTTTTCCGTGTAAATTCTACAAAACACGAAATATTCCGGGTTTTGCAGATTTTACAGGAAAATAGGTGAAACGTACATAAAATCTGTTAATTTAACTACCTTTTGTAAAATCTACTAAAAAGTCAAGTTGTAAAAATAAATAGCGAACTTCCTATAAATTTTACAAATCTTTTCTCTGCATGTAGCTCAGTAAAAACTGTTAGTAATTTATTAAAGATTTTTAATTAAGGAATATTTTACTTTATAAAACAAATTAAATAATATTTCCTCCGAATCTAGAATTTGCAAAATACATCCCGAAACAAAACCATCACGAAGAAGAAGCACACGTTGGCGCCACGTGCGTCTCGGGATGTTTACCTCAAGAAGAGTAAAATTCCTCCTCGGTGAAATCAATATTATTGTTCGCATTAGGCTAAATTTGAATCTACTGCTGCGCCTAAAAGATAATGGAAATACTGCAAAACCATTTGGAAATGTGAAAACAGAAATCAGTCAAAGTGATCTGCAGCTTTCGATCGAATTCGAATTCCTCGAGGTATTCCTGATTTTATACGGCAATTATAATTTACAATATCGAAATTTCTAGATTGCTTTGAAAAATCAGTTGAATTAAGGGGATCCGCCACCTTTAATATTTTTATTTTTTGACTTTAGACCTTCCATATAATTTATTTATATTTAGTACCTTTATTTATAAAATCCTTGGGTTTTTTTTAAATTCCAGCACCTTTATGTATTTTTAAACTAAAAATGTTGAGTTTTTTGGACATTTTTTGACTTTGAATAACTTTTCTTGTTTTTTAGCCAATTGTTATGATTATTTTTTTATTTTGCTCTTTATAGTGTGTAGCAACTTTTGAGCGCGCCTAGGGCGCGCGATTTGATCGTCGCGCTTCGCGCTCCGTTCTATCTGGACCTCGCGCTTCGCGGTCGGTCTTGTGCTCTTCGCATACATTTAAGTTTATTTATTATAATTTGATACTGAAGCTCAAACCAATTTTATAATAATATTACAGATGATGTAAATTACACATTTTCTCAAAGTCACTCAATTTCTTTTTGAATTTAAGTGAAACAGGAAATTCAATTTACTTAAGGCTCTATCAGCCTTAAGGAACACATTCTCATCATGGCGCTCGCGCTTCGCACTCAATTTTCTGTATACATTTCAGTAACATTTTAATAAATTACATGATTAAAATAATTTATTTTCTTCCAAATCTCTCAAAAAGAAAAAACAATCGTAGACTTTATTTAAGGAAACGATTTTGCAGAACAACGCTTATTTCGTATCTCACATATTTTGGTGAAAAAAATTGAATTTTTGAATTTTAATCGTATTTTTTGGAATTGAAACGAAAAATATATGTTTTATCAGAAACTGTGTCAGACAAAATTTGTAGATCTTTTTGAAACGAACAACTTTGTATTCTTACGTTTTTTTGGTATTTCCAATATTATTGTTAAAAAATTGAATTTTGGATTTTCAATAGTTTTTTTTTTAATTAAAAAGAAAAATATGCATCTTATGAAAAAATGTTATAATTCAAATTTGTGGGTCTTTATGTATTCAATAATATTGTATCATAACGTTTTTTCGTATCTCGTATAATTTAACTGGAAAATGGAATTTTGATATTGACTTTTTTCGAATTTGAATATGCTGTAACATTTCTAATTTTGATTTAATCAAAAAATGTTATTAGGATAATTTGTAGAGATTTATGAGCACTATCAAAAACCAGGATTGGAATTTTTGATTTTTTCAAAAAATTATTTTCAAAAACACAAAAGTAGTGCTCAATCCCTCAATTTTAATTGGATGTGGCTGGTTAACGAACTTGTTCTTACTTTTTCGGCTCCGATAAAGTGTGCCAAAGCTCAATTCAATCTGATGATTCTATCGAGAGTTATGCCGCACACGACCTACAGACAGACAGACAGACAGACGGACAGACAGACACTTTCGTAAAAACCGTTTTTTCTGACTCAGGGGGTCTCAAAACGTAAAGATTTGATGAAAATTTCGAAAGTCATTTTTCACATAAAACCAATACCTTCTCATCCATGATGATAATGTAAAAATAACTACAATAATTTTTTTTCTTCATATTTTAGGATACTTTTACTTACTTCATTCGTAACTTTTTTTCACTCATGTTACTTTATTTTCTATACCCAAAAAGTTGCTACACATTTCAAGGAACAAGATGAAAAAAGAATCAGGATAATTGGTTAAAAAACAAAAAAATTATTCAAAGTCAAACAATGTCAAAAAAATGACCAAAAAACTTAAAATTTTTAGTTTAAAAATACATGAAGCGGCTGTAATTTTCAAAATCCCCAAAACCATCCTAACTAAAGGTAATAAACATAAAAAAAATTATATGGAAGGTTTAAATTCAAAAAATAAAAATATTAAAGGTGGCGGATCCCCTTAAATGCGAACTGATAATAATGTCGAGGTCCAAGCAATCTTGGAAAATCTAGATAAGTCCTTATCCACACCTGGTCAGGATACTGATGTGCGTAGAATGATGTCAAAGATTTCAAATTCCAGAATTTATTTATTTACAAGATCTTTTTTTCTTGGATATACAAAAATTTAAAGTTATTTAAAAAATTTTAAGTTGGCATAACAAAATGTTAATTGATTCAACCAATTGTTTCTGTTTAAGCCTATTGAAATTGGTTTAATGTATGTCGATACATTTATTTATGTAATCCAACAAAATTTTCGATTAGTTAACCAATTTTTTTTCTGTTTCAACATCTCTTTCTCCAATCTGTCACGACAGAGATAAGTCAAGAAACCTTTCTTTTATTGATTTCAAGAAATGAACAGTAATTTTAATGATTTATAGATTAACTGAATAGTTTTTAAAACGCTTCTGAGATAATAATCATATATAATATATTTTTAATAGTTGACAATGAATTAGCTAGAAAAGTTAAAAATTTATTTCAGAAATTAAGTAAATTTTCCACGGTAAACTTATTAACTTTCAACTGCGTATTCAAGAATATGGATTACGCAAATTGTGTTAAACTACACAAAATTTTGGGGCCTATTAAGAATTTTCAATTTCAGAACACATCCAAACAAAACATCTAACCAAAATTCAATTGGATCCACCAAAGAATTTCCATACTACACGGCTGACCAAATTTTTGGTAAATTTAATAACAGAATTTATTTCATGCAACCAAAAATAATTTTCTTGAATGCTACAATATTTAGTTAAATCAGACAAGTATAATATTCGATCAACCAAATTTTGTTAAACTGAACCAAAGATTTTGTGGCATTTAACGATCCAACGTCGATATAAGTCCTGTTTATTATTATCATATTTCTATACTCTCTAAATCTGAATCAGTCAAATTTCCACTGATTGAATGAGTAATTTGCCTTTTCACTGATTCATCAGTGAAAAAATATTTTTCACGGTTAAATCAGTTAATTTTCACTGTCAAATCAGTCAATTTTCACTAAAATAATCAGTGAAATTTGACTGATTTACAGTAACCTCTTTCTAGCTATTTGAATCAGTACAATTTCACTGATAATCAGTAGATTTTGACTGATTCAAATTTAGAGAGTAATACCCAGGGGAGGAGGAAAGTAGCAAAAGTAGGTGTTTAACCAGATTTTTTGCAAACTTCTGAATCTTCTTTGCGAAATGACAGTTCAGTAATTGAATATTCGTTCTCGCATGCTCGTAATTATATACTTACAATAAATTTAATGAATGAGTGAGGTAGCAAATACAGTAAGGGTACGCACTTAAGACATTACGCCTACCTAAGAGATCATACTTAGCGACTTGGAGTCAAAACCTATCATAATTATTTCTCTCTCTCTAAATCTGAATCAGTCAAAATCTACTAATTACCAGTGAAATTTGACCGATTCAAATAGCTAAAAAGAGGTTACTATGAATCAGTCAAAGTTCACTGTTTACTTCAGTGAAAAGTAAATGATTCGACAGTGGAAGATATAATTTGTACTGATTAATAAGTGAAATTCAACTGATTTAAGAGTGGAAAATATTGTTTCCGCTAATTAATCAGTGGAAATTTGACTGATTCAGATTTAGAGAGCTGATACAACTTAACAAATTTGCTAAGATTTTTGTAAAGTTGATAATATATACACTGTTGGGAAAAATTCGCCGAGTACTCGTTGTTAACTATTCACATAAAAGTTTCTAATTTATCAAATACCTAAGAATGAATTTTTTCCTTAAGATAACATGGAAGGTAACAAAATTCTGCATTTAATGGCCCCAAAACGAAATGTTTTAGTCAATTATTAAAGAAGATATTGCGGAACCCGAGTCGAAAAATCGAAGGCCTCATTTGAGCCTCTGCGACATAATTTTGAGGCTGAAGAGGGGTAAAAGAGGTTCTTGTTCGTATTTTTGAACCTCTTTTAAGCCTCCAGACTTGACTTACGTCCGTTTTAGGCTCAAGAGGTTCAAATGAGGCCATACATTACGACGGGAAAAGTTCCTGTGAGGCTCTTCTCGATCGAAGAGGTTCCTGAGCGTTAAAGGAGGTTGAAAAATAACATACAGAGGCTAAAGAGGGTTAAATGGTGACTTAACGATTATCAATAGGCTTTAAAGAGGTTGTGGAGGCTTAAAATGTTTCAAATGAGCTTCAAAATCACCAAGAGGCTCATATGAGGCCCTCGAAATTTCGACTCGGGAAAAAGTCAAGATTTCAAAGTTTTTTTGAATTTTAAACAACTCTTGAAACAATTAACATTTTTGAACTTTTCGCAGTTTATTATAAAGGTAAATTTACAGACTATCAGCAGTGTATCAAAAATATTTTGATAGATTTTTCCTCGATACTATTAAAGTCAAAATTTAGAAAAACAAAGTTGTGAGAATATAAAGAATTTTCATACATGAAAAATGGATTTTAAAAATTATAAAAATTGATAATATGAAAAAAATACAAAACATCATTAAAAAATACAATAAAATTATTTTCAAAATTGAATAGAAAAAAATCGTTTGAATCAAAGTATTTTGTTGGAATGAACGAAATTATTTTGTCAGATTCTTGATAAAAAAGAGAAAAAAATCTGTTGTAATTACTCAGACCATCACTTATAATGGTAATAGCATAAAAATTCCTGTAAATTCAACAGATATTTCAGTGCGATTCACCGATTTTGTAAGCGTGACAGATTTTTTGAAAAATATTACAGAAATGCGTGTTGAATTAAGGTTTTCAAGAAGATTCCTTATTCTGTACATTCAACAGAGATTTCTGTAATCTTTATCGAAAAATTTGTCACGTTTACATGAAAGCGGTAAATTGAACTAAAATATCTGTTAAATTTACAGAAATTGTGTGCTGCTACTATTCAAACTTTTGGACTTGATAAATGTAACAGAATTCTTTTCCATACAAATGGTAATTTGTTTTTTTTAATCAAATGTGTCGAAACTAATCCTTTGATTAAATTGATCTGAATAATAGTTAACCGAGTGATGAGTAAATTCTTCGGTTAGACTATTAAATTGAAAATCTATCAATTAATAGTCATTTTCTATTAATTCAATTGGTAGTTACAAATGATTTAACAACTAATTGTCGGTTTCTGAATCATTCCCGTAACCAAGAATATTTATCTTCCTTTTGTTTTGATCGTATCACCTTGTCCTATTCTTTGTTCAGGTTCTCATCACATACAGAAATGTCAAAATGGTGACAGGAATGTCAAACAATAAAAGTGATATCATTAAAAGAAGAAGGTAATCACAAGAGGCCTCATGCAGAAAATGAAACAGCTACTAAATCAACAGCAAAATGTTAGAAAACATACAAATTGGTGTTGAACGGTGAGAATTAGATTTTTGAACGAGTTTATAATTTTTATAATTATAATATCTAATGTATTATAAATATTAATTTTGATTAAATCTATGACAACTTGTCATGAAAAATTGATTATACTGATTATAATAAGCAACCATCATTAAAAAAATAAAACTGATTTATTTACTTTGATAAGCACTTATTTTTTACTAATTTCATTCAGTGATTCATTTGCCAATACTAAATCAATATATTGAGCCTTTATTCAGAAATTACTTGAAGATAACCAACTGAATTGATACACTGAATAACTTTTGTAAAAGTAGCTATTTTCTTAATCTGAATCAATTCAAGTTAAACTAATCTGAAATCACTAACTTATTTTTGACCGCAATCAGTAAGTTTCACTAGTTTTGACTAATTCAGATTTATTATGTACTAACTCTAAATTGTATTTTAAATTTAATGAATATATTAACTCTGGAACAGAAGAAACAATTATATTTTTATTGTTGAATCAGTTGGAAAGATTCATTAAAAACTATATATGCATTATTTATTCATACAATTTATTTTACTAATTTCTCACTTGCAAGTGAGAAAAATGGATATTGACCCATAATATCTAGATATTGAGGCACAATGTCAGTAGCATTCAACTATATGACAAACATTTAAATATTCTACTTCAATGCCTGCAGATATTGAAAAAAAGATATTAACCACCAGTACAGCTCAATGTCTAAGATACTCAAAAAATTATTTTAAAGGTTATAAAATAACTACATATTCAGTTTTTAGAAAAAAGTCAAATTATATTTTATTATTTTCTTTTCTATAAAAGTAATATAGATGTTTGAACCAAATTTTCATTATCTGGCATGTCTAGAATTAATTTAATGTTCACTGATAGAAATGATTCGGGAGTTTTAGCCATTCGGTTGTACGTTGGGAATTTATAATTGTATTTATAAAATAATATGTCTCTCTGAACAACGCAGGATGTTGAATACAGAAATCAAAATATTGTAAGTGAAATTGGTCGAATCAGAAATATAATATGGGAAGGCGAACAATACATTTTTCCATAGCAACCAATAATATGGTTCATTCGTTCATATTTATTCAGTTATAATCGAATGGTTAAAATACAAATCTCATATTGCTGTATCTATGCCAGCAATAAGGTAAGGTTAAATTAATCACAAATAACGTTGTAACAGCCATTCCTTTCTATCAGTGTTCTTGTTAGAAACTTAACCTCAACACTAAGGTTATAGAATTCAGTCTCGGCTATAAACCACATATAGAGAAAATATATAACTTATATGTTTTACTTACTGCATCTCAAGTTAAATATCCGACCACTTTTATTCCATTAGAAACACTTATTAAAGTTTAAGGAAATTTATGTTTCCGGAACGCTGCAAGCATGTCAATCTTAGATTCACTCAGTGATCCCAGATCTGAAACCGACGCAGTGTCACACACTCTCAGCCTGCCTGTCGGTGTGAAGCGGGTAGGGAGCGAAGACGGGGCACGTTGCCATTTTTCTTTCCTCGTCACTCTTGCATGCAAGAACGACTCGTCCCATTTCCCCTTATTCTCCTCGCTTCCTCGTTACAATGCATGCGTTTTCAACTGTTCCAAGTTTTAGATTTCAGGCTGTCGTTTATCGAGTCGAAATTGAGATATGTGTTTTTCTCGACTCCGTGCAAAAGAGGCGCGAAGCAGACGACAATTTCAAATTTACAGAATATGTAGTTATGGAAATAATACTTCTTTTTTCGATATTTTAATCAATTTTTCCCTAAAATATACATCTATAAGATTTTAAAAAATTGTGGAATCATTATGAAAGTCTAAACATTATTTTAAAGTGGAAATTTGAAATTAATAAATATTTACAATTTGAATCTATATATAAATTGGAAATATTTGAAATTTTTAAAGGAAAGCTTAAATTATAAGTTTCGAATTTCCATACTTTTTACCAATTTTGTACATTTAACAAATTTTCAATTAGCGAATTATTTAGCATTAAGAAGAGATAAACATACAATTTAAGATTAAATATTACATTCTCCATTTTATGTTAGACATATTTTCATCTCACTTTTTGCAACCTAATTACAGACATTTCATTCAAAAAATGAATTGCTTTACGGAAAGGAAAAATTTTCTAATAGGAGATAAATTAAAAAGCTAAAAAATGTGTTCAGTGATATTTGCATATGATCACTACATATTCTGTAAATTTGAAATTGTCGTCTGCTTCGCGCCTCTTTTGAACGGAGTCGAGAAAAACACATTTCTCAATTTCGACTCGATAAACGACAGCCTGAAATCTAAAACTTGGAACAGTTGAAAACGCATGCATTGTACCGAGGAAGCGTGGAGAATAAGGGGAAATGGGACGAGTCGTTCTTGCATGCAAGAGTGACGAGGAAAGAAAAATGGCAACGTGCCCCGTCTTCGCTCCCTACCCGCTTCACACCGACAGGCAGGCTGAGAGTGTGTGACACTGCGTCGGTTTCAGATCTGGGATCACTGGATTCACTTAGATTTCGATGAGAGCGAAAAAGTGATCACATGACCTTTATATATATGCGCGCGCACTTCATGCTTCAATATCTAAACTATTGAATCTGAATATCAAATGTTACTTCTCGGCAAAATCTTATATATTGAAAAAAAAAATTTTAATATTGCGTGTCAATATCTAGATATTATGGATGAATATCTCCTATTTAAATATCTACTTTTCAATATCCATTTTTCTCCGTGTGGTTTCACTAGTTTTTGAGTTGATTTCACTACAACTCAACCAGTTAATCAAGCTTATTTCAGTGTAATCGTAATTAGTGATTCATTTCTGGCAATTAAGTTAGTTAATATTGACTGATTTTTCAGTGAATACAACTGGAAACAACGGATAATATCTCTAGAAATTAGGCACTAATTAAATGCAATGAAATTATTGCGACTGGGCGTTAATGAAGAATGGTAGGGCGAAACAATTTCTTTTGTATAATTCGACAGTACTGTAATTTGTATTTTAAATTTAATGAATATATTAACTCTAGAACAGAAGAAATATTAATATTTTTATTGTTGAATCAGTTAGAAAGATTTATTAAAAACTATATATGCATTATTTATTTATAAAATTTATTTTAGCAATTTCTCACTTGGTTTCACTAGTTTTTGAGTTGATTTCACTACAACTCAACCAGTTAATTAAATTTATTTCAGTGTAATCGTAATTAGTGATTCATTTCTGACAATTAAGTCAGTTAATATTGACTGATTTTTCAGTGAATACAACTGGAAACGACTGATACTGAAATTAGGCACTGTTTAAATGCAGTGAAATTATTCCAACTTCGCCTTAATGAAGAATGGTAGGGCGAAAAAATTTCTTTCGTAATTCCACAGTTCTGTAATTGAAGTTTATAACCAAAAACGAAATGTAATTTTGTAATACATAATATTTTGTAATTTCCCAACAAGTACAGCAAATTCATAACACTTATATTGTAATTGCGAAAAATTACTTTACAAATACTATGATTTTAATTCACATTACTTCGATCGTAATTTTACATTTAATTTTTGTAATAAAATTACATTTAAACATTTTAAAACCACCAACATTTTTAACAGTGTAAGGACAAATAATTTTAGAATGGATCAAGGTAACTTTACATTGTTGATGATTTTATAAGTATAGTCTTTTAATTTACCATTGCAGTGGAGAAGTGACTGCAACATCTGTCAGTATTTATGTGTTCTCGCAAAATTAGGCTCCGGCCACGAGACTAGTTTAATGCGCCTGTCGGTGAGAAATGAAATATATGATTCTCAGGTCTCGTCCGGATTTAATTCAGTCGTGGGTGTAGTTCGTGCTGTCCGATCTCTATATCATAGACATATCTATGCTTATTTAATTATAACATAGGTATCAAGTACTACCAACGTTATTTTTTAAAATCAATATTTAATTATTCAGTTTTTCAAATATTTTTTCAATCTAATCCAAATTTAAAAACCTTCATTTTAATTTACTTTTACTATAGATTATTTATTTCAAATCATGAACTGATCTAAAAGTAGTTATTTTTATTTCGATTTATATTATTTCGGAATTATCTGAATTCAAAAGAGTTAAAAGTAACGTATGTAATAACAAGAAAGAAGTTTTCGCAGTTGCTAGAATCAATCAGTGAAAAAATATTGTAAGTTTATGAATGAAAAAATTAATCTACAAGTTGCTGATTTTTTTGCATGATTTGTAAGAAACTTAGAGGGCATTTGAGCACAACAGCTTTAATTTCTATAGAATTATCAATTTTGCAGAAATTGGTGCATTTAAAGATAAAGAAATTCAGCTGAAAATTATAATCGAGTATAAAAATTGAACTTTTATGTCAATATTTACATCCATGAGCAAATTCTCATTTGAAAGCTACAGACAAAGTTGAAACAAAACTTTTTTTTTATAGGAGATATGCATTTTTGAAAACCGGATTTTTTTACATTTCAAGAGATAGCTCATATAAATATTAATGTAAAGTTTTTTTTAATTTGATTTGCTTGGAAGATCTTTAGTGAATTACGCCTGAATTTGATGTATAATTAATCTCTTAACAAAACTAGTTTCTTAATTTTCTTGACCTTCAAGGAAATTTCTTTTGATACAAACTAACAGTTTGTATAGACACAAAAATATGTGTTCATGCAAAAAAATCGTTTTGTTAAATTTACAAAGTATTTTATTAACTTGGAAAATGTTTTTGGTTAAATCTGATAAAAACACAAAATTTATCATAAGTAACTAGAATAGTTTATACTGGCCAAAATATTTTGTAGAACCAAAGAAATAATTTTGTTAGATTAACCAAATATTTTGTTGTCATATTTTAACACATGGAATATTACCGAAAAGTAACATTTGGTATTTGATTATTTGGTATTTCTTAAAGTACTTAATTTTGAACAGACACAAATAAATCAATTAGAAAAATAAAATATTTAGCTCAGAATATGAGTAAATTTTTCCCTGCACACTTTTTAATTTCAAAGTATACTATACTACACAAAATTCTAGTCACTCTTTAGTATCTTGCATATTTTTATTATCTTGGACACACAAGATATTTTTCATATTTAAAGAATTTGAAAATCTTTCTGTGGAAAAAATGACGCTTTCGACTGCGCTGGGATTCGAGCCCAGGTCTTTCGATTTGCGTAGCTCAGTGGTAGAGCAGTCGACCGGCAATCGAAAGACCTGGGCTCGAATCCCAGCGCAGTCGAAAGCGTCATTTTTTCCACAGAAAGATTTTCAAATTCTTTAAATATTGAATTTATTTGCATTATTTGCGATATAAGAGTTTGAAATTGTCTACGAGGACACCTGTCGACAACGTATCCTATCTGATACGCGACTAGTGATCCTCCGATAATGTAGGCAGTGACAAAAATTTCAAACTCAACTAATTAATTTTTCATATTATTTAGATACTGCAGATACTGAAATACAATATCTAGATATTTGATCCATGGTCAAATGTCACAGACATCACGGCTCAATATCCTTTTTTCTCCCTCTGAAGTAAATTTTTTCCTTTACCTAATTTGTTCTTCTTTCGAATCGTTCAGACTCCACTTTCATCGTCCGCCAAATGCTTAACACTTATCAAATGTAACTCGGAATGAAAAATGAGGGTTATGAACAAAATTTGAAACTTACGAAAAATAATACTTTTAATAGTGTTTTTTGTAATAGAATTTTTCCCTATTATCGTTTCTTACCAATTTTTTAAAAAATGATTGGATTTTCATAAATTGTGGCTTATTTTTTCGGAGGAAATATTCTCTGCAACTTTACTGTTGCCTATTTTGAAAATAAAGAATAAAATCTTCAAATATAGTTATTTGGAAAAAATTCTTTTAACGATTTCAGCCACTGAAAACTTTATTTATAAAATTTGAAGCAGTAAACTTCTTGAGAACATTTTCTCCGAAAAAATAAGCCATGATTTATGTAAATTAAATCATTTTTGAAAAAAATAGTAATTTTTAATAAAAACTATTTATGGACCAACACGTTAAATTATCTGGCAATCCAAAAAAGAGACATATATGAGGACTTCGGTTTTTGATTGCAGTCACATTGTGCTGCAATAAAAATATATATAAATTATCTATATATGTCTATTTTTTAGTTAGCAAGATAATTTAACGTGTTCGTCCATAAACGGCTTGCTTTGATCAAACTTTACCAATTACGGTCTCGCTCCTCAAACTCAATTTTTAATTTATACTTTTTTGATTGTAGCACTATGTGACTGCAATCAGAAACCAAAGTCCCTTTATATGTCTCTTTTTTAGTTTGCAAAATAATTTAACATGTTGTTCCATAAATATTTTGTTTTCGTCAAACTTAAAAATTTTTGTTTCACTATAAAAAAATGTTTTTTTTATCAAAAATGACTATTATGTATATTTTTGATTGTTTTGGAGACAGTACGGCAAAACAAAAAAATTGTCACACAAGACGTTACAAACTTCAGCTCAATTAAGAAACGATAGTCAGGAAAAGTTCTATTGAAAAAATATTATTGAAAGTATTGTTTTCCCTTACTATTGCTACTTACCAATTTTTTAAAAAATAATTGCATTTTCATAAATCATCGCTTATTTTCTCGGGAAAAATATTATACATTTTTTAAATAAAGAATTTAAAAGTTGTGAAAAATATTACTTTTATTTAAGTTTTTTCAATAGAATTTTTCTTTACTATCGCTTTTTACCAATTTTTCAAAAATAATTGCATTTTCATGAATCATTGCTTATTTTTCCAGGGAAGATATTTTCTGAAACTATAATTTCCAATTTTTAAAATAAACAATGAAATATTCAAATATAGTTATAAAAATATGTTATTTAAAAAAAAATTCTTTTAACAATTTCAGCAACCGGAAACTTTATTTTAAAAAATTGCAAACAGTAAAGTTGTAGAGAATATTTTCCACAAAAAAATATGTCATGATTTAATAAGAATCCAACTATTAAAAAAAATGGTTAATAAGTGATAGGAAGGAACATTTCTATTACAGAAAACACTGATAAAAGTATTATTCTTCATAAATTAAAAATTTTGTTCATAAAAAATAATGATTTTTCTTCCATAAGACAAGTCTTAAAATCATAGAAAAACTTTTTTCTCTAAAGACCTGCTTTCTAAACCTGAATCAGTGAACGGCCACTGATTCGCAGTGACTATTCACTGATGGCAGCAGCCATAAGTCTTTAACTGAGAATCAGTGAAATTCGACTGATGAATCAGTGAAATAGATTGAACTCACTTATTGAATCAGTGAAATCTTCAGGTGGGTGTAACAAAACCAGCAATATATTTTAACGATCGATGAATTCGTTTACTTTAGGCTAAACAATACTGAAACGAAATTACGTAATTATTATTATTTTTAAGGGACGATAAATCAGTAAAGTATAGATGAAAGTTTTAAATTCGCGAATTCAAAAGTTATGTTTACGTGACGCGTTCACTGATTCCTCAGTGAAATCAAAGCCAGGCACTGATTCATTAGTTGATATATTTTCACTGATATAATCAGTGACTATTTCACTGATTCAGGTTTAGAGAGTGATGTTTGGCCAACTACTTTAATTGACCTTTGTAGAAGATGTGAGGAATCGATTGAATTTGGTCCCAAAACAGCGATTCAAAACACGCAAGATATAATTCGTACCACGAACTTTTTCTCGAAAACTCAGTTTTGGTCCATAACCCTGATTCTTCATTCCGGCTCACAAATAGAGACAATTTCGAATTAGAGAAATCTGAAATCTTTCTGGTCGACGATCAGTTTCTATAATGAAGCTTAGGTGTTTCCTGTGTGAAATCGCGGCTCTCTAAGTATTGGATGAACCACCATTAAAGTCTCTAACCGTATGCATACCTTGCTGGACCAGGGAAGCTGAGCATAGGTAGAAGCACCCAAGGCTCAGCGCTAGATTCAAGAAGAAGTGGATCCCCCACCAGAGAGAGGTGGTCCACGGAACCGCCTCCCTGATCTTCCATCTTTTGATTCGCCCTGTGTTGGTCCACGTGTGTGCACTTATCTTTTTCTCAGCACACGTGTGTTAGTATCTGGTGTGTCTCCCGGTGTGTCTCTCAGTTCGCCAGTAGAACCTCCCTGATTCTCCGTGTCATCTGGCTCTTCCTAATCCAATCTCTCTGATTCCCTCGGGTTATAGGACGAATCGCTCAATAAAATTGCTGCGATAATCAATTCCTAGCTGAGCTTTCCTCGAGGAAGATAAGAACCCTCATTGCGTTCATCCCACGGACGCATATGAGACTCATATGAAAAGCAAAAGAGAAACTTCCGGGTTGTGCAGTGTGATCAGTGCGCGAGGGTCAAGCGAAGCGTGGAAAGGCTTCGTGCGATATATTCCTCAAGACGATTATTTCTACCGATAACCCGATATTAATTAAACTTGCCCGCTGCATTAAACGGATTGCTTTATGAGGTGAACAGTCATAAGAATATCAAACCATTAGGCAATATGCGATTAAAATCAAGTTAGAACATTTCTTGGAAAATGTGCAGCATTATCAGGACAATTTTTTATTCGATTCTAACTTAAAAATTGAAATCTGACAATTTCTTGAGAAAGTGCAGATGAATTTTACAAAGCCAATTTCAACTAATTGTGCAAGAATTTTCATCCGGGGTTGAAAATGACTGGATAGGATTGAAAATTTCGAGGGATTTGAATCGTTTAATTGAAGATGGAATCACATAATAATAATCTGGATTCTGAAGGAAAAGCTGGTCCATCGAATCATGCAAGTCCTTCTCTGGATGATGCTGTTGGGAAACTTCTTCAAGGTGGGATTTTGAT
Source organism: Diplolepis rosae (assembly GCA_030998225.1). Lineage (NCBI taxonomy): Eukaryota > Metazoa > Arthropoda > Insecta > Hymenoptera > Diplolepididae > Diplolepis > Diplolepis rosae. The sequence goes on along the minus strand of JAPYXD010000710.1, from coordinate 16,731,938 downwards.
TTGAGTAATATTTAAAATATTTAACTTTTATTTCAAAAATAACTTCTTCGATTTACCAAATTAACAACAAAGGAGTGTCTTTTTTCCTTGTATGAATTATTGAACGGATTCTTGATTTTAATTGTTTTAGAGGAAAGAATTAAGAAGTATGAGATGATTGTATCTTCATGACGATGCATCTCAAGTAAGCCAATATTTGAGAAATATGATTAGCATATTTGCATCTCCTTCTCTGGTCTTTTCTCCCCTCTTTCTCCGCAATCTTGCAACTTGCGTCTTCTTCAGCTCGTTTAGCAAGGACATTTTAATTGGCGCTGAAAGCCAACGTCGACAGCCATCGTTCTTCCGAGTGTCAGATTTATCTCCGTGATACCCACAAACAAGTGCAAAACGAAACTAGAGATGCTCGAGATTCGAAAACCTATGACTTGGAAAGATTTATCAACTATACTTCTTAGAAAAATTAATCAATTAATTATTAAAATTAAGAAATTCATATTAGATTAAATATTACCGATTATCATCAAAATAATCATTTAATCTACTCCTTTTTCAAAAAATCCAATTGAATCATTTCCCGGTTGCAATTACACAGAGAAAAATGGATGTTTAGAATTAACATCTAGATGTTCAACTATGGGACAGCCATCTTATATGTTTAGTTGTAATATCTAGATATTCAGCTGTAATATCTAAGATGTTAAATTATGTAGAGATTAATATCTTGGATATTACAGTTGAACATCTAGATATTACAATTGAACATATAAGATGGCTGTCCCATAGTTGAACATCCATTTTTCTCCGTGTAAGGGGGTCTCCTCATCAGTTAGCTTCAAAAAATCAATTCTTTTTGTTGCTTCAATCGTTAGAATTATTATCTGAGAATATTCTTGCAAAGTTTCAAAGTACAGCTGATTAACATTTCATGCCTGCAAGTTTCCTTTAATTTGATTTTTTTCCTTCGAAAAACTTTAAAGCCCATTTTGTGAAAACCATGTTTTTTGAAATTCCGTGCACGATTACAAAAAAACTATAAAAGCTATGTATACAAGTAAAACACTGTTTTTTAGATAATTTAATTGTGTACAGACTCAGTAAAAAAAAAGGCCGAAAAATCGAGTACTTTATTAAAAAATGACTAAAATATTCAAATTTCAACTTTCAATCACCATAATAGATTATACTGTGCAGAAAAGCCTTCCGAATAAGGAAGTATTTTAATTTTTTGTTTCAGGTAAAAATTACGGGCTGAATTTTTCACGGAGTTTGAGTTATCCGCAGCGAGCTGCTGCGCGAGATTGTTTATAAATCCGCCATTTTTATTTATTTTCACATTCAAAAAACTTTTTATTGTTGAATAAATATATGTTCAAAGATACGCAAAAGATCACTTGTTTCTCTTGCTGTTTTCATGTTTTAAAAAAATTCTAAAAAACCACCTTTTTTATGAGCCACTGATGAGGAGACCCCCTTAAGAGATTCATTTTTATAAATTTTATACATTTCGAGGCCAATAGGCCGAAGGTGAAAAAATAAACAAACAGGGAAAATGTCATTGAAATTTTTCAAGTTTGTTTTGGTTTGAAGGAAATTGAAGATTTTGATGGTATAGCAATGTGGTGGGGGTTTGGGGTGAAGGATTTGGGAAGTCGGTGGGAGGGGTGGAGGGGGGGGGGGGCTTGAAGTGGAGTCGAAGTAGCAGAACTTGGAAAGATTTGCGAAGCAGGTGCTGCGAGCAGAGCGAAACCGCTGTACCACACTAATTATGCGCGTACCGAATTAAATCTGACACATCTCGTAGTTACGAGCAATACTGCCCGACATAATTTATAGCGGTGCAGTGCACCAGAAACTTTGAGTTGGGCGACAGAGGTACATTTCAACATCGACTTTAGTACGATGATTCTGCTTTCAAGAAGTGCAACGTTTCTAATAGCCAGACTTTCCTACCATTAAGTGCCAATTCTTTAGAAAAAGAAAACTTTATGTAGAATATTAATGGTTTTGTTGCCTTAGGGTTGAGGCTGCTCACCTGTTGCCTCTATGTCGAAATTGAGAAAATGTTCGCATGTTTAATTGTTACTAATTTTGTAAAAAGACTAAAGGTGAAATTTAGAAAAAAATATTGTATAAATTGTTTAGAGGGTAATATTTTTTAGTGTTTTCTGGGTTTTCTAAAGTTTTGGATATAAATTGGAATTCTTATCCAATCTTGAATAATTGTTTGATTTATTCAGATTAAAACTCATTTGTTTATTGCTTGTATCATAGGAATTTCAACTTGAATCTGAAACGGAAGCAAAAACTCTCAATAAATATTGTGGAATGAACCATTTTTACTTGAAATATTTTTTTCTATAGTTTGATTCAAGTTCTCCTCCAATAAAAGTTTTCTATTAATTTTATTCAGTGATTTTATTTGGTGGGACATTTCTGGGTGTTTAATTAGTTTTTGACTGATCCCTCAGTGACATGTACTTTATAAATTGATTGAATCACTAAAAGGAAGATTATTTCAAGAATGAACTTTTTATAAATTTCTCTCAATTGTAATCGGTGGTTTATATTAAATTGAATCAACAGCTCGATTTCATTAATTCAATCAGCTGATTTTGATTGATTCCTCAGTGAATTGGACTCAATAAATGAATTGGATAGCCAGAAATAAATCACTAAAAAAACTATTTTATGAATTGAATTTTGATCAATTCTTATTGTAATTTCTCTTGATTGTAATCTAATTTGAGTCGGTGGTTCGATTCCATTAATTAAATCAGCTGACTGCGATTGATTTTTCAGTGAATTGGACTTAATGAATTGATTAAATAGCTAGAAATGAATCACTGGAAAAAAATTATTTCACAAATTAAAGTTTTATTGATTCTTAATGTAAACACTCTTAATTTTAATCCGTATTTTAACTAATTTTAATCAGTAGATAAATTTCAGCTAATCAATCAGCTGATTTTGATTGATTCGTCAGTAAATGTGACTCAAAACAACTGATTCTTCAGCTAGGAATTTATCACTGATTGAATTGGTAGATTTAGGGAACTTATTGGAAATTAGAATTCGAATTAATTTATACGAAATTCGATGATGACAAAATGATATTATGTGTATCAACAAAGACGCGTGGCAGACTCTAATGAAGTAATTACAAGGTTAATTAAAAAGCTTTGATATGTGTTTTCGTACATGGACAGGGAGAGGTGTTGAAGCCAATTGAGGCATTCAACAAGAAAGTTACTGACAAGTACATGTTTGTGAAGTAGCAATGTGCCATGTTCAGCGACAGGTCGTAATTGATGAAAGGGGTTTACCCAAACACTCGTTCTTTCAAAGCGGGACAAACCAATTTTGTCAGAATTCTGTCTGGTTTAGTATTTGATCTTTCTAGCATCAACAACTTAACAGCTGAGATATATTGAGAAAAGTGACATATCAAGATTTTGAAAAAATTTAGATTTTGCTTCGGTATCAGATAAACGCTTAACATTCCCGAGGCATGTAAGTTTCTAGAAGAAACTTCCTTGGCGAAAGTTTCGGAAAGGAATTTAATCCGAACAAATCCATACCATTCCGAAATCATTCCGAAATAATTCGAAAAATGTTTTGTACCTCGTTTGATAAAAAGCGCTCAAAAAGCAATCCAACTTAATCCAATTCATTCCTTTTTAATTGAAAACTTTTGATTCGAATTTTTTCGAAATGATGCCTTGTATTGAAGCGGATTTAATCGAATTAAGTCGGATTGATTTTTGACGGTTTTCCATCAAATGAGATACAAACAGTTTTTCTGATTGGTTGGGGATAATTACAAATGGTTCGGAAACAGATTTTAGAATAGATCGGAATAGATCTGATTCGCTCAGATTGAATTCCAATTCGAAACTTTCGCCAGGGTTTTTATTTATTAATTTCTTAAGGTATTAAATTAAACCGTATTAAATTTTGAATTATCACGTCTCGAAATATGGAATTTTAATATGGGCTCTTATGGAAAGTCATTTCGCGGGCTCATAATATCACGAATTTGCAAAAAATTTTTTGGTGGCGGCGTTGCGGAAAACTATGGAACCGTTGGGAAATTTCATAAGAATATTAATTTTTCTTTGAAAATCATATCTTACCGTATATTTCGGCAAGTTATTTCGAATTGTAAATTGTAAATTAATGGAAAACATTTTTTTTCAATCGTTATAGGTATCAATAGTAAATTATAATGGACAAAATTTTTCCACACAATGTTCGGAATTTTGCAACGCGCATGAAACATTTTCGAAAAATTGTTATAGTTGTTCATTTGATCGCTACCGGAATACCTTAACTTGCTATTAATGTTCCAATTTCAAGAACTGAAGTATGAATATCAAAAAGAATGAAGATTCAAGTTTTGTAAATTTAAAGGCGTCACATTTGAAATTTGTTAATTCTCTAGTCGAATTGCTTTTTTACTGACATTGACTAATTAATTGATATATTTTTTTGACTCGAACCTGTCCTCTTTGAATTTGAATAAAAGATTACAGTTTTCGACCTCGTAGTTTAACTTGACCCAGGATTTTTAGAAAAGGTGTAAAAACCCACATTTAACACCTGCTTCCAAAAATAAAATATTTACAGAAACTAGATGATAAGATTTTTAGTAAAAATTATGAAAATGAGGGTTAATACACGTTCTTTCGAAATACCCAGAAATTTTCTTTGTTCACTCTTCAATCATTTTTTCCTTAAGAAAAAATCGAAAAATTTAGTGATTTTTTGGGATGCTGTATTTTATCCTATTTAATTCTCATGAATGTGTTAATCCGAGCATTGGTGATTTTCTGCCCTTTTTCCGGAAAAAACTGACTTGGAAGTTTTAAAATGAAAATTTAGTTTTGCTAGGAAGACGAGATAGTCGTGATCGAAAACGAGACGACTTAATTCATATGAAAGATATTCTTGGTGTTTGGGTTTAAGCAAACCCTTTCCCAATTTCCACGTATCCTGACGCACGCAGACGGAGGGTTTTACAAAGGACCTCCTGCAATGAAAGAGAGCCGACAGAGATGCCGCATCAGTGGACCAAATCCTCCGAGTAATTAGCTCTAAGTTCATCTGTCCCTAGTGACACCCGACCACATGCACCGACAAAAATCCTAGTTACTCTGTCCTCCGTAATTAGGAACGTACTGCTACTTTGAAGTGACTTTCACTCCTTCCGCGTCTTTCGCGTAATTTTGTCTTACGCCTCTGTACCCACCCTTTAAAAGTTACTTCATTGAATTCCTGAGTAAAAAATTGGACACGTGTTAAGGAAACAGTAGATCCAAAATAGTTGTTGACACGTCGTTAAGACTAATCGTTCACTTAGTACTCTCTTGAAAATATCCAAATTTCTCTCTTCTTGAGGTCCAAAATTTTAAATTAGTGAGAAAATTTAATAATTTTTAGTAACATTTAAATAATTGATAAGTGTATTCAACTAATTCGTGATGAGCAAAATAATTCAAAGTAGAATTTCTTACTAATTGAAAGTGAATGTATTAACGCTAATTGATTTGTAAATTTTGCTCTGAATAAGTAAATATTGATTAATTCAAATATAGAGAATAGTTGTTTTGCGGAAAAACAGGTCTGCGGGGGAAAATATTCAATTGTACTCTCAGATATTGCAATATTATCATCAATTATATCGTTTAAAAGGAAAAGATTATTTTTTATGAAAAAAATTATATCTCATCTTCACAAAAAAAGATTCTCCACAACTTGACCGCATCCAATTTTTTAAAATATATATTTTATTGTGAAAAATCATACAAAGTAATTTTTTTAAATGAAAAATTTCAATAAATAATTATATTTGGCATCAACTGAATAACATTAAAAAAATAGACACTGTCAAGTTTAAGAGAATCTTCTTGCTGAGAAAATTAACTTTCTTTTATTAAAAATCCACCAATTTTAAAAAACTGGTGTTTAACATGATCAGTTAAAGTTTAGTCAAGAATAAAACTTCTTGAATAAATAATTCCTGTATGATCAAAGTTTTTTGTATAAAAAATGACCATTTCTCTTTTTAATGAAATTATTGAAAATAATTATTAACGAAAACATCGTATAATATTTAAATTCCTGAAAATATAATTGAGTATTTTTTCTCAAGGAGACGATTTATAAGGTTTTATAATACAATAAATAAACGTAATTTATTATAACTTCCAAAGTCTAATTTCAAAAAATGAATCGGATTTTAATTATTAACAAAGGGTCATTTTGTAAATTAAATAATTTTTTAAGACTTTACTGCAATAAATAATTTATATAACGCTTTACTTTCAAAACATAATTATTTTCGTTTGAAACACCTCATCATTTTTTATAACGAAATTTAAGAAAAACTGCAGAAAACAAACTGTTAGTTATTGAACAATATGTTTATTTTTAATTAGATTTTGAAAAATCTTAGTAATTTTCAAATTTTATGAAGGTTTTAAAATGAGCAAAATTCGGAATTAAAAATATTGTTAATTTAAATTATCGGCAGTTATAAATTAAAGTTTATAAGTTGACAAGCAATAATAATAATAATTGGTCTTAATGCGATAATAAAGAGATTGCTAACTAGAAAGACCACCAGCCTTGAGACCTCTCTGATTCCAGGTCATAAAACTTCAGCCCCCTATCGCAGTTTCTGCAGCGAAAGACAAATAGCGCTCCCATAAATATTAGCGTCAAGGATATATGTCCCAAGGATACAGGTGTCCTTTTATCGTACTCATTTACGATCCAATTCCTTCCGAGCACGCGTTTCCTGTAGATTTCTTTGTAAACTCTAGACTCTAGACAGAGCAAACTAATATTTAAATTTTTCAAGTATGAACTTTATGTGTGAGGTAATTTAGAAACAGTTATAAATTTCAATTTAAGGAAGAATTGAACATATAACCGGAAAAAAGTTAGTCAAAGTGACTAACTCCTTAGTTTTTTCATTTAGAATATTTTTCTATCAAGTTTTTTAGTAAAAGTTTGAAAAATATTATCTCGAATAAAATGAGTCACGAAAAGTTCTAATCGGATAAAAATGATAGATGTATTGTCGGAATTTTAGTTGTTTTACCTCGTTTTCAGATAATGTGATTCCATCAATAAAACATCTATATTTTTTTCTGATTAAAACTATTGATGACTCAATTTATTTGAGATAGAATTTTTCATTTTCACTGAATGAGACTCGATAAAAGAAAATTATAAATGAAACAATCTAAGGAAACAGTCGGTTCGACTAACTTTTTTTCCAAGTGTCCTTCCAATGTTTTCTTGGATTTTACTTCAAAATTATACTAATGAAAAATTTAGAATTTTGAAGAAAATTGAGTAATAAATTAATAGTGAAAAATCTGTTTTAGGATATGATTGGACATTACTTCCAGTTACATCACGAGCTGGTGGTCGAAGAAATGCTCATGTGAAACGACCTATGAACGCTTTTATGGTTTGGGCACAAGCTGCAAGAAGAAGACTTGCTGATCAATATCCACAACTTCATAATGCTGAATTGTCAAAGACTCTAGGAAGATTATGGAGGTACTGAAAAAAGAATGGAATCACTAATAAATACAAAGTGTCTTATTTTAATCAACATACTTATGGTGCGTTTTAATTTTAAAGGATTCTAAGCGACGCAGAAAAGCAACCCTTTATAGATGAAGCTGAGAGATTACGTAATGCACATAAGAAACTTCATCCTCATTATAAGGTGAGATCATGGACTGAAATTTTTCTGGGTTCTTTAGAATACACTAAAATTTCCAGGCACTTTTTAATTTTTGAAGTCCCAATTATTTAAATAATATATATGGCAAATTAAAAATAATTCATAATTTAATTATACAAGTTTTTAATTTTGTTTTATTTATTAATATATTTTACTTTTCGATTATTAAATCTATAAAATAAATTTGTCTACACCTAATCTTTGATTTAATTCTATATTTTTCAAATCTCAATTTTAAACGTTGTTCAATTTTAAGTCATTTAAATTTTTTACAAAAATGCTTGGAATATAGAAATTATAGAGATTACAAATTGAAAAAATAATTATCCAATTTTTAAATGAACTTATTTCATCGTCTAAATTCACTATTCTATTAGACATTTGTTTGATATATTTTTTGCTTAAAGCAATTAACGAGAACTTAATTGAAGCTTTTTAATTTTTTTCAATTTTCAAATCTCTAAATTTCATGTTTGGAGCAAATTCCATTTAAAATTATCTCAATTTTATTGAGTTAGCTTTAAATGTCTAAATATTTTAAAATCTCTTAAAATTGTTTTAATTCAAAGATTTTCTAATTTCATAGAAACTCTTGAAATATTTTAAAGGAGCTAAAAATATTTTTTAAACTTTTAAAATATTTTAAAATACCTACAAAATCTCAGAAATTTCCCAAATTTCGTAGATATCTCCAGTTATTTGTTTTTTGAAAATATTATAAAGTTGGTTGAACAAGATAATAAAAATTTATATCCCAATAAAATTGAATTTAAAAATTGGCTAATTAATTGAAAGATATTTTTTACATATATAGTCATACCTGGAAAAATAAAAGTTGCAGACTATCGTTGAGATATTAATAAAATGATGAAAAATATCAATTCTTATGAGAAATACACGATCCTCAAAATAATCATATTTTTTTCAGTATCAGCCTCGTAGAAGGAAACCAAAGCCAGATGATCAAGTGAGTATCTTGACCCATCGAAGTTCCTTGCCCCTCACATCACTAGAATCTGCCAGCTCATCCAACTGCAGTTACAGCAGACTCTATTCTGAAAGTTCAAAATCAAACCCCAGGTATCAACCCTACGAACGACCTGTTGTCTCATATAGTGATTCCACTTCAAAATCATATCAGGATTTATCAAAAGGGACTTACCCAGAGGTGGTTAAATGTCCAGTCGAGCACTGCAGTAAACCCTATGAGTCATCAGAAAAAATATATCCTGATCCAAAGTATTTGGAAACCTCCGTCAAATATCCAGAAAGCGGTGTAAAATATTCTGATGTTCAATCAAAGTCTTACGACTTATCGAGAAGTTACGAACTGCCTAAATATCCTGAAACAAAGACATATCCTGATAATTTAAAGTTTTCAGATTCAGGAAGTACCACCAAACCGTATGCCTATGTCCATGGTCAATATTATCCTGCACCGGAAGGATATCCTGTACACGAGGAAAATGATTATCAACCTCAAACGATACCGCCTCACTCGTTCTATCCTTACATTTCTCCCCCTATAACACAGCCACCTTACTACATGGGCCCTAGGTGTTAATTTATACCTGTAAACTTTCTGTACAGAAAAATAATTCCTATGTGGAATACCGATTTCTTGTAGGAATGAATTTACACAATGATCATTCTTGTCGGGAGAGAATATTTCAAATGTGTTTAGAATTTATATTTTCTGTATTGATAATTACATTGTTCCCTTCAATGTCGACATCAATATTCATCAATTTTACAAGTAATTATATAATTTGAAAGCACATTTAGTCTTCAAATTTTGGTTGATTTGCATTATTTATAAAAATACACGTAATATATTATTTAATTCAAGAGTTGTTGATGTCAAATTGTGATTTTAATCATCTTCTTTTTAAGTTTTTCAAGTATGTACTTAAAAAGTGATTTTATTATAAAAAATTTAAGTAAATTAATTTTTAGTTAAGTAGACTAATAATATTACATGTGAAGTAAGTCAAGAGTCTATTTAAGTTCATCTTTACATAACAAACACATTAAAGGCATTGGAATTTGAAGTTCAGAAATTATATTTGGAACAATAAAATCATTATTCAGTACCTATGTATTTTATAAATAGTAGTTTATATACCTGTGTACCTACTATCGAAATAAAGGTAAATTGGAAATTGTGAATTCTACAGGCAATGAAAAACTTGCCCTGATGCTGTGAACAGTGAAAAACTTGTATCTTTAATTTAATTATTCATATTTACCATATTTTATAAAGCAACTTTGAAATATAAAATTGCCTAATATTACAAATTTAAATTTTCAAAGTGGATCTAAAATAAAAGACCGAATTTGAAGAATGTTTTTATTAATGGGGTAATTTTCGAGACTACATAAAGAATGTGAAAATAAAATTTCACGTGTTGTGCATATATCAGTACATAATTTTGTAATTATTATTATTCTATAAGCCAAAATAAGTGCGTCGAAAAATTACAGTCATTTCTATTGAGTGTAAGGTTTTTTTAAAACGTCAGCATATTATACAATAATGACATAACGATTTCTAATTTTTCTGAAAACAAAGTAACTTTCACTTGACATAATAATATTTTTAGAAGTGTTGAGATATAACAATGCACCTTTTTAATATTAATTAATCAATTAATTTTGAAAATAGTAGTAATCATTAAAACTTATAAAATAAAAATAATTTAAAATAAACTAATCTATACACCGGGGTCTCTTGACATCACAAGTTCTGAATCGACTAATGGCATGAAAAATTATTTAACCAGTTTTAGATAGATTTTCGAAATTCCAATTTTTGATTTTTACATTTCTGCAGATGATTTGATTCCGTATTTTTCTGTGGAAAAGTTTTACACATTATTATTTTCGAAAAAACGGTCTAAAACTCAATCAACAATTGTATGTACCCTTAAACAATTTAAAAAAAATTGTTGAATTTTCTAAACAGATTAATTAAACATAGGTAACATTTGGTATCACAAATAATTATAGACAGCCTATAGTATATAAAATATTCATGGCATGACTTAGAAAATAATTAATACCTTCAAAACATAATTCTTCTAAAGAATTATAATTTTAATCTAACTTTAGTTATAAAAAGATGCTTAATCATTAAATTAAATACATTTCTAGCTAATAAAAATATTCGAAATATTTTCTTAAGTAATTACATAATTAAGAATTAAAGCATATTGGCGTTGTAATTTTAGAAATTAATTTATTTAAATTCAATAGATGTATGTTTCAAGGTTTCAAGTTTAAAATTATTGCTTGCAGTTAAAATTTTAATGTAATATAGATTATTCTCTACATATATGACTAATATGAAGATGCAACTACTATGTTTCATATTTCTATTACTGTTATTTTCGAACCTAAAAATCACGTCCCTTTTTGAAATTCGAATGCAATTAAAATAGCTACTTCAACTTCATTCACTGAAATGAACAAATAATTATTTTTTAACTTGATGTAGAATTAATTATGTCTAATAGAAAGTCATTTCTTCAGTGTCTGGATTCATATTTATTTTTATATTTCTTAAATCTCAAAAATTATTAACTTTTGAGACTAAATTAAAGCCATATACTCCTAAGTTAATTCTGTATAAAGCTAAATTCGAAATTTGTGATTTAAAGTTTCTTCCATTAAGTATAGTTTTCTTTACAAAATGCGTCGAGTGTTCAAAGGCAGAATTAACTTTCAAAAGATAATTGCATTTTGGCTCGCATAATATTTCTATTCATAAAAAACATTCTATAAATCCTTTTTAACATTCATGCATTCTTCGGGTTTTAAAACACGATTATAATTCAAATATACTTGACACATGCGACCATTATTTAATTAAGTTTTTTATGTGCTCTTAATAATTTTTATTGAAAACGACTTCATCAACCGGGAATGTTAAATTCAATCGCCGAAAAGCTAAAAGTTCTTAGTGTATTACGTATAAATACTGTTGAAGATTATCTAATACTTTCAACAGCCGTAGAGGAAATTTTTACTACTTTAAAATTCAAGGCCTGTTAATTGCGAATTTCGTAGATATGACAATTTCTGTTATTACATATTACGTAACTGGAGGTAGGATGTTTTAACACAAACGCTACTAAAGTTTGCAATGTTTTTTTCAGCGAAAAATGTATTATCTTATTAATTTTTATCAAAAGGTAGTATATAAAAAACCTAACAACGAAATTTATATATTTTTTTTTAATTTTAGTCAATTCAGACTATACAGACTTATATCGATTTTTTTAATACCATAAAGCATTATCAATGTATTTTGATCACGTTAAATTTTTGAAAAAATCAGGAACAAAATCTCTCAAATTTATGCTCTTTTCCGAAGTATTAAAGTTTTTCAATCTTTTCCGACTATTTTGTACCTACCATTTTGTGTTTCACAAATTTTTTATATTAATTTAAGGTTTGTGACACCGAAATTGTAAATGCAGCTATTTCTATATTCTCAGAGACTTTCTTTAAGATTTTTTTGAAATTTCTAGAACATCGGGTTGCTGTCATAAATTTATTTAAAGGCTAAAAATATGTTTTGAAATGCCTAACCGCTTCTAAAAGTCATAGAAGAGATGTTAATTTTCGTCTTTGGAAAAAAACTTTGCAAACTTCAGACAAATCAGCTAAAAATACTCACGAAATTTACCCGATGCAAGATTTAAAATTGCATGTCATTTAACCTACTTTGCGCTTCTGAATTTGAATAATTTGGTATTGAATTATAATTTTAATACATGCCATGAGCCATTGACGTCATAACAGCAGCTAATTCTTTAATTTGATCTCGATTAGCGTGCATAAAGGCCTTAGCTGTCCATATCATTTCTGCCAATATAACGTCACTCTTCTCATCCATGGTGACTTCCTTTGTCAGCTGTGGGCTGAAACGATAATAAGGAACTCCAATCATAGAACACCACGTTCTAGCTCGATCGACGACTCTTCCATCGCTGGAAGTGGCTTGATCAACAAGCAAATGCCCCAGAGTAGAAACGCCCATCGCTAGTTTTGCTGCATCCCAAAGTCCTTCAGGTTTAAATACATCTATTTCCGTCAATGGAGTGACCGGGATCAACCCAGTACCAATTGAAACTACAACAGATAAAGGAACGATTTCATCCTCTCTGCCCGTGGCCTTTAGAGCCAAATTATATTCATAGATCTCTGTCATGGCATCCAAGGTAGGATTATTAGCTATTAATCCACCATCCAAGAATCTACCGAAAGCTCTAAAGTACGAGGGAGCTGCTCCAGTAGCTCTTGCTGCCTTCCAAAGAAGCTGCTCCTCCGGAGGCAATGTCTCTTTAAATTTTGTACTCGTAGGGATATTCATCAATAGACTCGGTGAATCATAATTACGAAACAAGTGTAAATCTACGGGTTTGCGATCAGCGAGAACACCTGTAATCATCACTTTAAGACGCTTAATATCAGTCATTACTCGTTCTGGACCTAAACATTCCTTCAGAATCTTTTCAAACGGTTCGCTGTTGTAAGGTCGCATACCCACGAAGGCTTCTTCCTTTAGGCGAAAGTATAGGGCTTGACATTCCTTCAAACTCTTTCCTGCAGCCAATCCCAAAGCTAGTATTCCACCCGTTGAAGTGCCAGCAATCCAGTCGAAATAATCGACTATAGGTTTACCGAGAATTGACTCCACTTCTAACAATGTTTGCACTAGGACTAATCCACGAATTCCACCTCCATCTAGACATAGCAATCTTCCGCCTACCAGAGGTGTTCGTTTCTTTTCTGCCAGCTTTTCCATGCTTGCGACATACAGCATTTGATCTAAAATTGTCCTAGGAACAGAAGTTGGTGGTTCTGGAGGAGCTATCCCGTTGTATTCTTCGTTATCTTTGCAACCAGTGGTGCATCCTTGCATATTCGAAAGACAGCGTTCTGCTCCCACTGCATGTAGAATGTACAAGATTGTATTACCATCTTTACTATCAAGATTTACCAAATGTCGCGGTGTTTGTTGAAGCCAATTTTTCGCGTTAAGATCCGCACCGAAACCGATGAGGGTTTGAACGATAGCAGGCGTTGCTTCGGCGACTGCAATATGCAATGGAGTATTTCCTTCGTCGTCAGTGATATTTACGTTGGCCATGTGACTAAGCAAAGCCACGACACATTCGAGTCTTTGTCGTTTTACCATAATGTGCAAAGCCGTACGGCCATTGAAATTCAGAGCGTCTATATCACAATTTTTTTCGATTAACGCGTTAATGACTTCTCTACTTACGGACCAGTGTAAAGGCGTACCTCCGAATTTCATGTCTTCGGGATAAAGGACGTTTGGCTTTTTATGTAGCAAATCACCCACGTAACCTGGACTAGATGGCTGACCTTCAGTAGCAGGAATATTTACATCTGCTCCAATCATTAATAAAGCTTTAACGCATTCAGGTTTATCGCCGCGGCAAGCAACGTGCATAGGCGTATGGCCATCGATATTTCTACTATTTAATGTATTAGGAAGAGCTGATCCAAGAGTTGTAATAATATCCTTGGTAGATGTTGCTGCGTAATGATAGACGGTATTGCGGTTGTTATCCAAGTGTTCCAAAGAGGCTTTCGCTTCGATTAACATTTGAACCATTCGTAAATTATTTGTCTGGATCGCTACCTGCAGAGGAGATATTCCAGTCTCCAGATCCGAGCTGTTTAATTGGCTGTTGACCACGTCATAATTGAAAGCATCGTAGAGAGTTAAATGAGCTGCTAAATGGGCCAAATTCCAAGTTGGATGCTCCATCAGGGTATTACATAGCTTCTGTATTTTCGCAGCGTTACACATCTACCAAATTAAAAATACAGTTCAATAAGTTAAACTGCATTAAAGTTCAGCTTATAAACATAGATAATGTAATGCATGAAATAAAAGTTTCATGACGAAAAATTACCAAACTAATATAATAAAAAAAATTATAGTTTGTAAATTAAATTAAATTGCGAATTCATTTCATGACTAGGTTCTGAGTTAAGTAAAATTTAATTTAAAAAAATAATATTAACATTAACGTACATTATAGAATCGTAATACCTCTCTGCATAGCTGCACAAGAACTGGGACTTTATCTTTGTAAATGATAAATCGTGCTTTTGTGACTTCCAGGTGTTCTGAGCGAAAAAGACTAGTCATATTGATTGGAAGTGGAGATCAATAAGAAATACATGAAAAAGAGAAAAGAATCCGATTAGACTTAATTGTAAAGCACTGATAAATTCAGAAATATGAAACGAAAATGATGTAAATACTTTGCGTGATAAGTTGTATAAACGTAATTATCTTAACGCCGAATGCATGTCGAAATGCATATATACCTATATACACATAAGAATAGCTACACGTTCAATATTTGTAGAATTGAATTGGCACAATGTACAAAAATATAGAAATAAATTTCGTGAATAATGTAATATATATATGCATACTAATTGAAACTTTTTATGAGTTTAAAAATGCAAAGTTCTTATAAATCAAAGGTAAAAGTTCTAGAAATTTTCAAAAGTTACAAAAATATGAAGATATTAAACTATAGCATAGAGAAATGAATTCAATATCAGGAAATGTTTAGTTACCTGTAAGCCATATGAAGTGTTTCAGTACAAGGTCTGTGAAGAACAATTTCATATTTATCCTTAAATTTTTCACCTGGATCATACAAAACAACACCATCTTCTCGACAATGTATATGCCGATTCCCGTACTGATCTGGCCTAACCTCCAAAACTACGTCGGCCGCAGATTCCGCAAAAACGTTTCGAAGCACATTGCTGGCAATATTTCCGAACCACGCCATTATCGTATATGTGTAATGTCATCAGAATTATAGACAAAAAGAAATGTCAATGCAGAGACAAAGAAATATACAGCCTAAGAGTTGCGAATATAATTTGCAAACGAACTTCAGAACGTTCAACGTCACCCATTCAAGAAAGAGAATTTCGCAAGAAAGAATATGCTACAATAGAGAAATAATATAATGTGAATATAAAAAAATTTGCCAAACGTGACTTTGGACCCTTTGAACTTTAATCTGATATTATTGTTGTAATCAGACACTATAAAACAATTGCCCTCTATATAGTTATCGACACTTCTCTAGTTCAGTTCTCTGACTTATCGCGGCTGAATATTACGATGACACAAGGTCACGATAGTATCCAACGATCAGTGTGCGATAGTCGACATGTCTGACTTGTTTTTGCTTTTGAAGAGATAATGGGTTTTAGACTGGCAGTACCCCGTTAAAAAGAAAAACATTGAAATTACATATTTGATTTCAATTCAGGAAGTGACATTCTGAACCAGATAATTTGGATTTAATACATAGACTTGCATTGAGGTTATATGGCTTCTAATTCATTCATTCATTCTTCATATTCATCCATTTTTAACAGAGTGATTTTTGTAATTAAAGCATGATATAATGCTTAAATTTTGTAAAAGCGACAAATCATAGCTAAATTCAGAATTCTAACCTAGAAACTAATTTTATGTTTAGATTTTCTCCAATTTGCTTTTACCGGGTAGAGTTTTATTATAGTTAATCCTTAAATAATCTCAAAAAGTTTTAATGTTTTATAAAAAGTTCAAGTTATCCGTTACAAGTGATAATTGAAAACCAATCTTTATTTCCAATTAAAATTCTGCATTCCAAGATTTTTGAGTCATCTTAAGTAAATGCAATCCCCAGAAGTTTTTGCAGGATATTATAAGACATTACCCAGGTAATTCACGCTATGGAATATTTGGTAAAATTATAAGGTAATAAAACCAACAGTATTTGTATTTTGTAGTATATTTTTGAGTTGCCAATATTTTTACATCTCTAACAAACATAACATTTTCATTACATTGGATTTTTTAGGCCCATTATTAAAAACACACTCATTAACAAATGTAAGAACAATAAATAAAGTTCTATAATGTACTTTTGTTTTTTAAATACAACGTAACGGAAATTGTTTGGAGCAGTAAACATGAGTTCATTACAGTTAATAAAATAAAACATATAAAATAATCTTTCGATTCATAGCTGAGACGTGGTCTATACTTATATAAATTACTTTTGTACCCCTTTATATGTACAACGACCCATCTGCAGGTCCTAAATATCTCATAGATATGAGCATTACATCGATTAAAGTCCAAACCCCCAACCCTCCAAAACTAAACAATTTTCCAATTCCTTCCTGCCAATGGCCCAAGTAGAATCTATTTTTGAAAAAGTGCAGATTAAATTGGGCAAACCACATTTTATTTATAGACAGAAAATATTCGGGCGGGTCATAGGAAAATATGTATGTAAATGGCATTTGCTTACTGTCAATTGCAAGCAAGTTTCATCGGGTCACATTCTCAATTAATACTTATTTTTCCATGAACTACCTGAATATTTCTTTAATTTATAATAGACTATTGTAAAATAAATCAGCTGTAACTTAAGTGATTACCTGTCAGCTCCAAAACCCCCGAGAGTCACACTTAAGATAAGCGCAGTGGACCATCGATATCCACCTGTCCAATTGCACGGTAGATTTTTTAAAAAATTCCTTCTTCCCAGACATATTACATCGCCATTAACTGTGCAATTTGTTCTGCAAAGTAAATAATCTTGTGAATAAATGAGCATACAAATAATAAGAGTAAATGAAATCTTGATCTAGGGATCTTTGAAAATTTGTTGCAGCCTGCAGTTTAATATATATTGAGGTAAGAATTTATATATTGTAAACATTAAGAAATATTAATTAATTTAGAAACCGATAGTATTGCTGAGGTGAAGAAACGGAACTGCATGAATTTTTTTGATGGCACTGATGTTCCCAGTGTTCAGTCTGATAACAGTATCGACAGATAAACGTTTTCTCCAAAATTCGATCTCCCTAAAATGAATACATCAATAAAATTAATTGTAGCTCATTCAGCTATGAAAATTAATATTAGTGAAAGAAATATCACTTACTAGGCAATCAACCTGGTCTAATACAGTGCAGTTGACTTTGTATGTTGCACCATAAACGCAATTGTGATTCAAATTGCATTTCAAACATTCGGCATCTAACTCTGAACATAATGTTGCAGTTGGACATAAATTTACTGATTCTTCCTAAAACATAGAACTATTTTATTATCTTATCACTGTGCTGATGAAGATGTTTGCTCTGCTCCAAAAAGTAAAATACAACTACCTATTGGTCTAATTATTAAATGATGAATAAATTTTGTTTGGTTACGATAATGTTAATATTACAAAATGCTAATTTTAGAGTAAACTAATGATAAATTCCAAAATCAGTGTCAGAAATATCCTAACCTTTTTGTTGGGAAATGCAGGTGTGGAATTTGTATTTGCGTCTTTTAAAGCGTAACTTGCTAAACTTTCTGTAAAAAACCAAAGTAATGGCTCGTTATGTGTTTTTGATTCCCAAACTAATTAGTCTTAGTTTACTGCTTTGGCTTAATCCGTTAATAATGTTAATAATTACCATAGCCCATCTGTGCTTCTTTAACCGTGATTGACAAAATTCCTAGAATTATGTAAACTACATTTTTAACATTAATTCTCACGACGCGCATACCGAATTTAAGCTAAAATAATCCTTATTGTGTAGTATTTTAAAAAATTTCAAAGATCAACAAAGAAAAAGTAAGAATTGTTTTGTTTACATTACAATACTGTCTTCTGTCGCACTCACTATGTATAAAAGTGTATACATATCCATAGCATACATTGCCAGAGAGAAATCCTCAAGTCGGCTCTATCGGTAAAATCGATTGTAAGCTCTGCAATGTTTGTGCAAGCCTAGATAAAACAGATCTCTTCTATACCGAAGTAGCGGTGAATTTTAAAATCTGAGTAGCCGAATTATAGTATAAAAATGTTGATAATAATTAAGATGCGATAGCTATGCATTTTTTTCTATAAAAAGTATATTCCATGCAGCGTTGCTAGACACACGGAGCGAAATTATGGAATCGACACTTAAAATTATGGTACACTACGGTACATGTTTACAAGACGGATGCGCGGCGCGAAATTCAAATTAATATATCTTGAAATACTTAAAAGTTAAATATTTTTGATAAATAAAATGTTAATAACATTTTGTTCATAAATATAATAATATTATGTTTTAATAAATCTATTTTCTATAAAACGCAAGTGTAATATGTAATTGTCTTTGCAGTGTCTTTACGTAAATCACATAAAAATCAACTCTACTCAGCCTTCATTTGAAAAAATGATTTATTGGTCAAACATGTTTCATATAGGACAGAAAACAATTCTTATTGGATAATGGCTATTCTGCTTTTGTCTTCATTTCATTTTGGTTAAATAAAAAATAAAAAAGTAGATGTATATATATAAGTCGATCAAGGTGTGGGTTAAAAAAATAATTGAAACACTCAACCATAATTTGTCATGAGCGACGTTTCGTTGGCTTGGTTCGCCAACCTCATCAGGCTTAAAATTGAAGTCTTTACATTTAAAACATTTAGTTAATTATTAAAATCTAATTTAATTCGTCACATTGTTTCGTCCCGAAGTGAAATATTAAACAATATTCTCAAAAAATAAAAAATATAAATAGTTTTAAATTATGATGCATTGAAGAATAGTATACGAGGGATGGTACATGGTACAAGAGTCAAAATTGTGGTACGATTACATAATTATGGCACGGTCTGGCAACGCTGATTCCAGGAATTATTTTTAAAATTAATTTAATTTCACTTCTATGAACCTGATTCTTTAAATAAGAAACTTTAAATTTTCATTTTTTTCGTTATTTTGAAGAAAAGCACCACCTGAAATATTAATGAAATATAGATCAAACTGGAATTAATTGCAGGAGATGGATAATTTAAAAAACGTGTTTCGCATGTAAATTGTTTTATTACATTACATTCATTCTACCCGAAATTATGCGTTTCATTATTCTTACTTATGTTTAGTATACATGTAATACACTAAACATATGTATTGGGTTGTTTACTTAAACAACTCTGATTAAATGTAGATGATGAGTCAAATCTTATTTGTGTTTATGAAATTCGTAGTTATTACAAAATAATAAACAGGTAAGTTGCATTTAGTTAAATTGTTTTTTGAATAATGAGTAAGAAATAACTGTAGGCGTACTTTCAATCGAAATTATCCATCAGTGATAAAAAATATTATTGAACTCTGTTGATATGTTATGTGAAAATTGAAATTCATTCGAAGTTGTTATATTTCTTCATGATTGCTCTCATCATCTACAAAAGTTATTAGAATATGAACAACGTGCATTTAATAATGTGCAAAATATACATAAACATGATTCAATGATTTATGTGTACCAAAGAGTTATAATCGACGTAGTTTAAAACATATATTAACAATTAATATTAATCATATAGAAAATAAATACTATTCTCCTTTAATATGAAGTGACTTTTTCTCAATTAAAAATTCCGACTGGAAATTTATCATTTCCATTTATGTGGATCCCTTCGAATTTCCAAGTGAACATTTTTAGCTGGATTAAGTATACTTATTTACATAATTTCGAAACATTTTTACATAAATATAACATTTGAGAGTGAGTTTTGAATCAACTTAAGAAACAGTAATGAAACAATTTAATTTATTTATAAACCTGTTTTGTGTAACATGATATAACTCTTGCAGTAAATACTCTCTAAATCTGAATCAGTCAAATTTTCACTGATTGAATCCGTGAAAAAATAATTTTCACTGATTCATCAGTGAAAAAAATATTTTTCACTGTCAAATCAGTCAATTTTCACTGAAATAATCAGTGAAATTTGACTGATTTACAGTAACCTCTTTTTAGCTATTTTAATCAGTCAAATTTCACTGATAATCAGTAGATTTTGACTAATTCAAATTTAGAGAGTATATTCGTTAATTTATGTTTATTTATCTAGCGCCAAATTATCTCGTATGATATCAATTTGTCTTTCATCTTTGGCCATTCAAATACAAAATATATTTTCAAAGTGTTTTCAATTGAATAATCACAAAACTGGAGTATTTTCATTGCATTCAAATGGGCGAAGTTTTGCATATTTCCGTTAAAATGACGTTTTCTGAGTATCTTTTCAATTCGTTTTTACTTTTCCTATTATTTACATCGTTGAAAATGTAAATGTCAAGGATAAAAGTCACTTTGACTTTTTCCGTGACATAGACATTTTTTTCTTATAATTAAATAGATCGATATATTTACAAAAATGCATTGCTTTATTTTATTATACTTGGATTCATTCAGTACCTTTTGCGTGTTTTTTTCGTTATTTGGGAATCATCATGAGCAAGAAATTTCGAACTATTTTCGAACAACAAACTGTTAAATAAATGACGTAAACATTACTCTGAATAGACTCTATATATAAAATTCCCATTTTTTGTAGTTGAACAAGGTTTTCCATATGCATTCAAAAAAGCTCCATTTAGATCTAAAAATGATTTTTCGCCCTAGATCGAATCCATAATTCGGATCCTGTAAAAGTCTAAGACATTTATGTATATACTTCGCAAATTTTTAACAGGGTCGAGATATTTCAAATTATTCAAACCAGCAATACTTTTCATTTCTGTCAATTGAATGGGGTTTTTCCATTCCTGGCTATGGCGTATTTTAAAGTGAATGGACCTTTTATCTTTATTCCATTTGTCTAAAACTAAATGCTTACAATTTGGTTTCAAAGAAGAAGTATTTCAACAAAAATACTTTACAAGTCAAAAATGTAATTTATATGGAATAAGGGCTCTGTACTGAGTTGTGGAAACATTTTCATGCAATATAATATTTTTGGAAAAATGTATATAACTGTATTTAAATAAGAGTAAAGATTTGTAATTTTAATTGGAATTAATGTAAGCATGGGCAGAAATGGAAATAGATTTGCTCCAATTTTTGCTTCCTTTTCTGTATTATACTTTTTTCCAGCGAGTGTTATGTTGTTCTTGTAAGAATCACGTATTTAAATTTTTTTCTCAAAATAGTAGATTTGAGATCCTGGACGATAATAAATTGCGTATATAACAATGCATTGAAGGTGCTTTGGGCACACGAAGCTCGTTTGGTAAAATACATTCTCTTCGGCTATCTATAAAATCTTATGATTACAAATCATTTATTCAGTTTGAAATTTCATGTTTGCTTAACTTCTCTTATAACAACAATTTAATGTATTCTGTACAAGTCCTACTAGTTTACGAATTTTTGTACATTCGTTACATGTAATAGTTTCTTTACGCATCTAAACAGGCTTTCACGGACAATTTGATAGGACAAAACACAAGATAGAAAATTGTTAGTTTTCTCCATTTAAATTACTTCATTATTAAAATAGTGTAAATTAGTTTAACAATAATACAAATCACAGTTATAAATACAAGTCTTGAATACTTTAATCATATTAGAATAATAAATGCGTTAATATCACAATTGAAAATATTTGAATGAGTCAATGATTCGAAAATGAAACAAATATAGTTAAGGGACGGTTAGAAATCTTATAATTTATAATTAGGCCTAGTAAAATCTATCAAAGATGCCTTTATTTTTTAATGGACTAAGCGGAAAATAAATTTTTGCATCTTTCACAAATGCAGATTTTCAATTAAATTTTCACGGCTTAGTTCAATTCCTGTAGGTGCCATTGTTTAAAAGCACAAACACGTCATTTCAAAAGAAAATATAACATATAAACTTCATCATTTTGAAGATTAAAATTTTCATTAATATTTAAAATTAGTAATAATTTAATCGTACTACTCCGTCAGTCTCGTTTCTTCCAGTCCACATTGGATTTTTAATATTTAATAAGTATATAAAATTATCTTTTTCTGCATTGACCTCACCTTTCCATAAAAATCAAATATTCTATATACTTTTTTAAAATGATTCTTGTCAATACTTGTAAAAGGGGTGAAATGATACATCTGTAGTGTCCTTTTTCACATGTAAAATGAATTGAGGTGCTACTAAATTAATATTTTATCATCAATGCTCGTGAGTATTATATCGAACACGTTACAGATTATGTGGATGACTGAATATAATTTTGCAGTTGCGTGCACGTGGATTTATCATACATAGAATTATTTCGTCCCTTGCTTATTATTTCCTATAAGTGATCGCATATAGCTTTAAATTAATATCTCTTACAGAGAGCTTTCAAATTTACATAATTATATTACAAAGTGGCAAACATTGTTGCTTAATTACATTGATCTTTTATTTAAACATATAATGGAGCCAAGGACGATTGCTAAAAATGTAATAAAATTTTCGGCTCTAGTACGAATTCCATTTGAGCTTCCTGGTATATTATTTGAAGTAGGCGATAGTTCTTTTTTATGATTCGATGTAGAATTCGTTTCACTCTTCCATTTCATTGTATATTGCGGTGCCGTTCTACCCAATGCTTGTAATCTGAAAATCAAAATGAGAATTTTCTTATCAGTGGGTGATAAAATAATATAATATTTATTTTATAACAACGAGACACAGTTTGAATCTGGTGTATTAAATATTTATGTCAAAAATATTTTTCATTTTTTCAAAGATTAGGGATCTAAGAACGATTAAAATATGTACGACTTGTTTTACTATGGCAATTACGTCAAGAAAGTTAAACTCAATTTGTCGCTTTTTTTCATTGGAAATTTTAAACGCGTTTTTCTCAAAACTACTTTTTCCAAACTGGTTCCCACGATTTCTAAGAAACTAGTAGACGGATTTTGATAAATGTTTATTTTTAAATGTGTGGAAATGTATTCGCTATCGTCTGAAGGACGTTTCTTCCCCTATTGTTTATAACAAATGTTTAATGAATTTTGAAAGATGAAAAAAAGGTGAAAAAAAACGATTTTTTTTCTATAGCCCGCCATTTTGAAAATTATTATGATAAAAAAAAGCCTCCGTCAGACGATAACTACACTACCATAGATTAAGAAAAACATTTACTCTTGTGTTTCAGACCAGCCATTTTTGAAATTTGGTGGGAACCATCAACCGACTTTTTTTGGAAGGCCTATGTTCGCAAGGGTGCAGTGGCCAAGTCATGCAAATTTTTTCATACAGGTTTTCTGAATTTTGTAGTCTAAGGGTTAATAAAACTTTTAAAAGAAACCGCATTAAAAAATCAACTATAGTTTTCTCACAGTAAAATTCCAAAAAACGCTTCGAAATATGGCCAATCCATGAAAACACCCCCTTAAGGTAGTTCGTTCACGAAAATTAGACCTCAGGCAAAAATAGATAATTTGGTTTCAAGAACAGCAATATTATTATTGAAGGGCTAATTTGAAAGAGAAAAGATTATTTTTCATGAAAAAAATTGGAAACGCAAAAAAATAATTTTATTAATAAATTTTATTTTTGCCCAAACTTATTTTATTATCGCTTCGAGACAAATTTTTAAAAATGATGCTATTCTAATAAATCACGGTTCATTTTTTTAAGAAAAAGATTCTCTACAACTTAACAGTTTCTAATTTTTGAAAATGAATTCTTTAATGGCTGAAATTATAAAACAAAATTTTTATAAACAAATTGCTGTATTTGATAATAATTAATTCAATTTCAAAAATAGGAAACGGTCATGTTGTAGAGAATCATTTTCTGAAAAAATGAACCGTGATTTATTAAAATCGCATAATTTTTTAAAATTTGGTAAGAAGCGATAAGAAAAAAAAGTTGGAGTAAAAATAAAATTTATTAATAAAATTATGTTTTTGTGTTTTTTCTTTTTCAAATTAGCCCTTCAATAATAATACTGCTATTCTTGTAAGCAGAATTATTTATTTTTGCCTGAGGTCTAATTTTTGTGAACGAACTACCTTAATCCATAAAAGTTCACTGGGTTAAAGATTATTTTTAAAAAGACCTTTTATCAAAATTTTTACACTCTCAGTTTTTTGTCGTGAAAAGGCAAAATCGATCAAATTTATACACTTTATACAAGGGATTAAGTCATTGAGATTAGAAGAGGTCAAAAACAGTTCAAAGAACTATAATTACAAGGAGTTATAACATCTTAGATTCAATTTTAATATTCCTGAAATTGGATTATTTTTAAATCAGTTTTCTGTACTGATTTACTTGTTCAGATGCATAAATGAATATTTATAATTAAGTAATTTCCTTTCAGGGATAAATTAGAAGGGGTTCGAGTTTACAATCTCAATGGTATAGTGAATCGCATTTGTACTTGTAGATACAACTTTGCAAGCAAACCGCGACTGTGAAACTGTCGTAAAACTGTCGTTAGTTGGGTTTCAGTGCAAGAAATTAAGGCAAAGTGAAGCTTAATCGTAGACTATTCCTAAGAAACTCACTTAACTATCGCGTTAGTTATTTCTCGGGGAACAGTAAAACTTCTGTGTCCATCCCTGGAGCAAAAAGTGTAGAGCCTGGGTCCTTCGGGATCTCCCTTTTTCCTATACTCATGTATTGTCAAGTTCCATGCTGTGCACGGCCCTGGAAGCAAAAAAAACATTCAATTTACTGTCTGCATACAAACTGAGTTTCATCTTTTAAAATTTATTCTCCTTAAGGGGTAACACCTATGTAGAAATTTCAAAAAATTGATTTTTTTGTTGTTGCTAAAATGATGGATAAATATGTTAACAATAACGTCCTAAAGTGATTTGTTAAAAAAAATTTTTTTTTCCGAGTATATATATACTTTATACGCGTTTTTCTCAAAATCACTTTTTTTTACTTTGCCAACACAATTATTCAGCAGATTTTGATCCGGTCGATTTATAATTTTGACACAACCTTTATAACATTATTTTCTAGGAATGTACGTACGATTTTTTTGAAAAATTGAAAACTTTTGGTTTTATGACCGATTTTTTATGATATTTTTTACAAACTTCCACCAATTTCTTAAAATTTCATATTTTTGAAAACCCCTACGTAGATGCCTTGCTTTTGGTTCAATTATCAAGAAAAAATTTGATTTTTGCGTTTCAGGTCAATGGCGAAGACAAAAAGTTGTTGGCAGTCGAGGCCTCTCTGAAAATTCCTCTGAAGGTCATTGGTGTATACACACGCCATTTTGTTTGTAAATACTCTGTAAAAATTAATTTATGTTCTCAAAAATACGTATAATAAAACCTTGTTATTAGATTTTGTATCAAATATAAAGTTTCTTTGAAAATAAATTCCAAAAATGACCTCCGAAAACGGTGCTTTACATAGGTGTTACCCCTTAAGGTAGTTCATCCACGAAAAATAGACCTCGGGAAAAAATAGATAATTTTGCTTTCAAGAGTAGCAATATTATTATTGAAGGGCTAATTTGAAAGAGAAAAAATCATTTTCAATGAACAAAATTTGAAATGCAAAAAAATAATGTATTTAACAAATTTTTATTTTTGCCGAACTTTTATCCTTATTGCTTCATACCAAATTGTACAAAGTGATGCGATTCTAATAAATCATGGTTCAATTTTTTAGGAAAAAGATTCTCTACAACTTGACCGTTTCCAATTTTTGAAAATGAATTCTTCAATGGCTGAAATTATAAAAAAACAATTTTTCAAAACAAAATTCTTATAACAAAATTACTGAATTTGGTAATAATTAAATCAGCTTAATAATTTTTGGACCCTAAAGCCAATTTTTCCAATAACAACGTACCATTTTATTAATATTGAGGGTCAATACAGCTTACACTATTTTTAATTAATAAATCATTCATTTTAGAAAGTTGAAAACGGTTATGTTGTAGAGAATCTTCTTCCTAAAAAAATAATCCGTGATTTATTAGAATCACATCATTTTGTAAAATTTGTAATGAAGCGATAAGGAAAATAGTTCGAGTAAAAAGAAAATTTGTTAAATGCATAATTTTTGTGGATGAACTACCTTAACAGTGGCGTAGTTACCAGGGGTGTTGCAGGTGGCAATCACCGGGGCCCCCAAATTCAAGCGAATTCAATGTTGATTCCTTTTAAAATATTTTAATATCGTTAAGATTAATCGATATCAAAATATTTTAATATTAATTAATAATATTATTACGTTATAAATATATTGAGATTTTTTTAGTTAGGGGGGCTCCAAAGAAATTTTCCACCTGGGCCCCGCAAGGTGAAGCTACGCCACTGTACCTTAAGGCCATGTGGTAAGGTCTGTCATTAACAATTATTTACGACCACTTTATTAATAAAATAATAATTTTAAAAAGTTTTCCGAAGAAGCTAGCAATGCAGGAAAATGTAATACATTACTGTCTTCTCCAGAAAATTTGTTTAAAGTATTATTTTAATTATAAAGCTGTCGTATAAAATTATTGACGTCAGAGTCTACCATTTGGTCTTAAATATCAAATAAATTTCAGATTTCTTGAGATCGATCTGGATTCTCATACGATGTTTGTGTTCGGATTTTAGTGCAATTTTATTCTATGCAGCACCTCTCTGGTGCATTAAACTTTTTATATCTAGTTTTCATCCGGTCATATTCGGGACATAGTCAGCACATGAATTTCACTATATACAGACCCATCTGAAATCTTTTACGAGTTCTGTGTCTGGATTCTAACTGGCCGTATAAAAGTCAAATAGAGCCGGTTAGAGGAGCGAGTTTGATGTCAAGTGAAATTAAGTTTCTATCTGAAGTTCCGGATAGGGACGGTTAAGCTGACATGAAGCAATTTGATTATTTTAAAGTCTCATAAGGCACATAAAATTGGCCAACATAAAACTACCTTTTTAATTTCGTGCCATTTACACTTTGACATTATATTAATTTTTTTGTTACTCTAAGAGAGAAAATTCATACATGAAAGTTTTAAATAAAGCTTCAGAATCATGGGACCTGAAATATATTAGAGTTGATTATTTATCATTGTCCGAAAGCAAATTGAGATAGAGATTTTGATTATTTGAAAAACCTACGACTTTGAGTTGATTCAATTTCGATTATCAGTTCTCGACTGCTGGGAGAAACTAAAGTCCAGGTACATCTTTGTTGATAATACTGATTGAGTTCGAATTCTACATTTATAGAATCACCAACATGAACTTCTCCTTCTGGTTTCGAAGTTTCATGATCCCTGCAAAAAACGTCTTCGGCGAACTTGTAAGCTGCTTTGAAAGTAAGTCCAGTCGATGAGAATCTGGACCATTCTATAGAAACTGGTGTCGAACTACGAATTCCAACTGGTAGCCAGCCCTGTAAAAATTATTAGAATGTTATTTATTGTTTCATGGTTCAATATACCTTTTTGTTGTACCGGAGAAAGATTTTGTTGAAATGAGAAAGTTTAATATCCAACAGATTGTTTCAATAATCTTTCTTTCTCGATGCACTTACTTGGTAATCTCCACAGAGGCAATGAACAACGTGTCCAGTATCAGAAACAAGCAGGAGGTGATCTATTTCATCCATTGATTTATATCGATTTTGTTTAATTGTACACCGACAACCACTGTCTCCACATTCGGTTGAACATGGATGATCCCGAATTTCCTTTTCAGAACTCTCCACCTTCAAAATATTTACCACAAAATTTTGTTTCTCCAATGAACTTCATCAAATTGTATAAAATTCTTAATATCTACTATGAAAATCAACTTCATTTTTATTGCTGGGAAAATTTTGGGGTAGTAATTTTAAAAAATAGTTTCTCGAATTTCGGATATTCATTCTTAATGAAATTTTTTTCGCAAAATCCTTGCGATTTTTTGTTGAGAACATTTTCAGAATTTAGAAATAAATTGATGTAAAGATATATTTATTATAGGAGAGAATATTGTTTGAATTTGTTTATTTGAAAATTTTAAATTATTGTAACTTTAGAAAAAACAGCATTTAGTTAAACATCATCTTCAAGGACATTTTTTACCGATTTTTTATAATTAATAAATTTGGAAAGGTTTCAAGTCTGAATTAGTTATTTACATTTAGAAAAAGATTTTGTCCAGTCAATTAAATTTCAATCACAATAATTTATTGTTATACGACAACAAAATGTTCGGTTGATCCAAAAGAATTATTTAATTGGCTGGACAAAATTCTTTGATGAGTAAAATTTGGCGGATTTAACCAAATACTTTAGTTACTTTTAATAATTTTCAAGTATTTATTAGATTCAACCAAATTTTTTTTTTAAGTTAATAAAGTACTTTGTAAACTCAACAAAATGATTTTGTTCAATAAACAAATTTTTTTCTGATTCTGGGTCTCGAATCTTTTCAAATTTGCATCTTTAACGTTATTTAATTATTATGACTATTTATTCTTGTAACTTAAAAAACTTTTAAGAATAGCTTTTTGTTACCGTTATAATTACTGATTGATTGGCGGCTGGAATGAAGAGCTGTCTACATTTTATAGGTCCGTCTTTAACGAACAGTCTGTTTGGTTCCGGGTGAGCAACGATGCCCTGGGTTGGAGATGTTAGACCGTAGTATTCAACGTCACAAACACTCTCAGGTTGTCGAGTACCACCTTCACGTTCTGGAAATTAGGAAGATATTGCATAGCATGTAATTCTGAGTAATTAAATTTAACGAGCAAATTTGTTCGTTATCATTTAAAGCATTATTTTCGGGTTTGTCCGATAAAATGTTTACAAAAATGCTTCTAAAATTTACCTAATTCAAAGGAAAAATAATCGTAGACTTAATTTAAGGAAACGATTTTGCAGAACAACGCTTATTTCGTATCTCACATATTTTGGTGAAAAAAATCGAATTTTTTCAATATTAAAAATCAAAAAATTAAAATATACATCCTGTCGAGAAATTTCTTGATAAGAACGTGTAGACCTTATTTAGCCAAACAATTTTTCATCCAAAATTTTTTTTTGTATCTCACATATTTTATCTAAAAAATGGAATTTTTGAATTTTAATCGTATTTTTTGGAATTGAAACGAAAAATATATGTTTTATCAGAAACTGTGTGAGACAAAATTTGTAGATATTTTTGAAACGAACAACTTTGTATCCTTACGTTTTTTTCGTATTTAACGTATTATTGTTAAAAAATTGAATTTTGGATTTTCAATAGTTTTTTTTTTTAATTAAAAAGAAAAATATGCATCCTATGAAAAAATGTTACAATTCAAATTTGTAGGTCTTTATTTATTCAATAATATTGTATCATAACGTTTTTTCGTATCTCGTATAATTTAACTTGAAAATCGAATTTTGATATTGACTTTTTTCGAATTTGAATATGCTGTAACATTTCTAATTTTTATTTAATCAAAAAATGTTATTAGGATAATTTGTAGAGATTTATGAGCACTATCTAAAACCAGTATTGAAATTTTTGATTTCTTCAAAAAATTATTTTCAAAAACACCAAAGTAGTGCTCAACCCCTCAATTTTGATTGGATGTGGCTGGTTAACGAACTTGTCCTTACTTTTTCGGCTCCGATAAAGTGTACCAAAGCTCAATTCAATCTGATAATTCTATCGAGAGTTATGCCGCACACGACCTACTACAGACAGACAGACAGACAGACACTTTCGTAAAAACCCTTTTTTCTGACTCAGGGGGTCTCAAAACGTAAAGATTTGATGAAAATTTCGAAAGTCATTTTTCACATAAAACCAATACCTTCTCATCCATGATGAGAATGTAAAAATCTGCCCGCTTTGCGGGCACATTCTCATCGCACGCTTCGCGCGCAGCTCGCTTCGCTCGCAAGTTTGAGCGCGCCTGGGGCGCGCGATTCGATCGTCGCGCTTCGCGCTCCGTTCTTTCTGGACCTCGCGCTTCGCGCTCGGTCTTGTGCTCTTCGCATACATTTAAATTTATTTCTTATAATTTGATACTGAAGCTCAAACCAATTTAATGATATTAAAGATGTTGTAAATTAGTCATTTTCCCAAATTCACTAAGTTTCTTTTTGAATTTAAGTGAAACAGGAGATTCAATTTACTTAAGGCTCTATCAGCCTTAAGGGACACATTCTCATCATGACGCTCGCGCTTCGCGCTCGATTTTCTGTATACGTTTCAGTAACTTTTTAATAAATTACATGATTAAAATAATTTATTTTTTTCCAAATCTCTCAAAAATAAAAAACAATCTTAGACTTTATTTAAGGAAACGATTTTGCAGAAGAATGCTTATTTCGTATCTCACATATTTTGGTGAAAAAAATCGAATTTTTTCAATATTAAAAATCAAAACATAAAATATACATCCTGTCCCGAAATTTCTTTATCAGAATTTGTAGACCTCATTTAGGCAAACAATTTTCCATCTAAATGTTTTTTTGCATCTCACATATTTTGTCTAAAAAATGGAATTTTTTCATTTTTATCGTATTTTTTGGAATTGAAACGAAAAATATATCTTTTATCAGAAACTGTGTCAGACAAAATTTGTAGATCTTTTTGAAACGAACAACTTTGTATTCTTATGTTTTTTTGGTATTTCCAATATTATTGTTAAAAAATTGAATTTTGGATTTTCAATAGTTTTTTTTTTAATTAAAAAGAAAAATATGCATCTTATGAAAAAATGTTATAATTCAAATTTGTAGGTCTTTATGTATTCAATAATATTGTATCATAACGTTTTTTCGTATCTCGTATAATTTAACTGGAAAATGGAATTTTGATATTGACTTTTTTCGAATTTGAATATGCTGTAACATTTCTAATTTTGATTTAATCAAAAAATGTTATCAGGATAATTTGTAGAGATTTATGAGCACTATCAAAAGCCAGTATTGAAATTTTTTATTTTTTCAAAAATTTATTTTCAAAAACACAAAAGTAGTGCCTAATCCCTAAATTTTGATTGGATGTGGCTGGTTAACGAACTTGTCCTTATACTTTTTCGGCTCCGATAAAGTGTACCAAAGCTCAATTCAATCTGATAATTCTAACGAGAGTTATGCCGCACACGACCTACTACAGACAGAAAGACAGACAGACAGACAGACGGACAGACAGACAGGCAGACACTTTCGTAAAAACCATTTTTTCTGACTCAGGGGGTCTCAAAACGTAAAGATTTGATGAAAATATCGAAAGTCATTTTTCACATAAAACCAATACCTTCTCATCCATGATGAGAATGTAAAAAAATGTTGTAGTTATTTTTTAGCTAGAGTGCTTTTCATAACCAAAAGTTGCTACAAAATGTAAGGAGAAAACTAAAAAAGAGAATCATGACATTTGGTTGAAAAAAAAAGTTATTCAAAGTCAAAAAATGTCAAAAAAATGCCTAAAAAACTCAACATTTTTAGTTTAAAAATACATAAAGGTGCTAGAATTTTTTAAAACCTCAAAACCTTTGTAAATAAAGGTACTAAACCTAAAAAAATTATATGGAAGGTCTAAACTCAAGAAATAAAAATAAGATATTTTTGAATTTTTTAAAATTCAAAAATCTAGTAAAAGTATGAAAATATTGTTAGGATATTTTTTGCCAAGATCTATTGTTTTGAAGTGTGTATTATGTGATAGTATTCCAAAAATTTTAAGAAAATCTGAGTGATTTACTAAAAAGAGTTTATTAAAAAGATTATAAGGTTATTTCTTCACTAGATGAGCAAATTTGTAAGAGTGCCATTTTAGCAAGAAGTCTCGTTCAGAGAAATTTCGAAATATATTCTATTTTTTCATTTAACAAGTGGGCTGAATTGAAATGAGAGATAGAAGAAGGTAGATGTTTGCTCAGATTGAAATAATATTATACTATGAATTCCAATCACGCTAAGTGAAATAGAGTAAAAGGAAAAAAAATGTCATTTTACAGGGCAGGCAAAATTGGTTCAGAGGAACGGTAAATGATCAATGTGTGATTACAATTTCATACGTACATTTTCACAGGTACACTTTGCTCATGTCTGTCAACACCATTCTATTCGCAGATAGGGAACCCTAACGAACTTGCAATTACACATTTTACACCTTGAAAAGATATCTTCAACATAAAGATAAAAAATTTTTTTATCAAAAAAACTATTTATTTGTTCAATTTTACAGAAAGGTTTAATTTATTCAAACAAATTTTGGTTAAAGAGATCGAATTCGCTTATTTAATTTAATTAAAGATCATAGGTCCTTTTTACATTCTCATCATGGATGAGAAGGTATTGGTTTTATGTGAAAAATGACTTTCGAAATTTTCATCAAATCTTTACGTTTTGAGACCCCCTGAGTCAGAAAAAATGGTTTTTACGAAAGTGTCTGTCTGTCTGTCTGCCTGTCTGTCTGTCTGTCTGTAGTAGGTCGTGTGCGGCATAACTCTCGATAGAATTATCAGATTGAATTGAGCTTTGGTACACTTTATCGGAGCCGAAAAAGTAAGGACAAGTTCGTTAACCAGCCACATCCAATCAAAATTTAGGGATTGAGCACTACTTTTGTGTTTTTGAAAATAATTTTTTGGAAAAATCAAAAATTCCAATCCTGGTTTTTGATAGTGCTCATAAATCTCTACAAATTATCCTAATAACATTTTTTGATTAAATCAAAATTAGAAATGTTACAGCATATTCAAATTCGAAAAAAGTCAATATCAAAATTCCATTTTCCAGTTAAATTATACGAGATACGAAAAAACGTTATGATACAATATTATTGAATACATAAAGACCTACAAATTTGAATTATAACATTTTTTCATAAGATGCATATTTTTCCTTTTAATTGAAAAAAAAACTATTGAAAATCCAAAATTCAATTTTTTAACAATAATATTGGAAATACCAAAAAAACGTAAGAATACAAAGTTGTTCGTTTCAAAAAGATCTACAAATTTTGTCGGACACAGTTTCTGATAAAAGATATATTTTTCGTTTCAATTCCAAAAAATACGATAAAAATGAAAAAATTCCATTTTTTAGACAAAATATGTGAGATACAAAAAAAAACATTTAGATGGAAAATTGTTTGCCTAAATGAGGTCTACAAATACTGATAAACAAATTTCGGGACAGGATGTATATTTTATGTTTTGATTTTTAATATTGAATAAATTCAATTTTTTTCACCAAAATATGTGAGATACGAAATAAGCGTTGTTCTGCAAAATCGTTTCCTTAAATAAACTCTACGATTGTTTTTCCTTTTTAGATATGTGGAAGAAAGTAAATTCTTTTAATCATGTAATTTATTAAAAAGTTATACTGAAATGTATACAGAAAATCGAGCTGATTTTTTTTATTGCAAATACTATCATTTCAATTATTGTATATTTTTGTAAAGAGGAAATTTTTGATGATGTCCTATTTGAATTTAAAATAAAAACTCCGAAATCCAGGAAACCGATTTCAATTTCAGACGTTAACATTAAAAAGAGAAAAATATGGTTATAAATAGATGTTAAATTGATATTAATAGATAAGTATGTCTTACAAAAGATGATAGAATGTAATTGACTGGGATAGAAGGCGGATAAATATGGATAGAAGAAGATAGATTGGAAAGGATGGAATAATTTTTACTTTAAGAGAATATAGAAAAATATTTCCGTGGGGTAGCAAAAGAAACGATTAGAGTTGGAAAAGTTGAATTTAAAAAAAGATAATAAGCCAAGATTGAAAGAAGTATAAAAGCGAATCATTCAAAATCTCAAGAATTCGAAACCGGTCAAAATCTCAAAAGAAAAAAAGGGTTTTTTGAAGATTGCTTTCTTCTTTTTTCTTTCCCCCTTTTTTGTTAGTTTCTCATAATCGTTGATTCTAAGAAATTTTTTTGGTCCAAATTTGGTAGTTTTTTGTATTTTGAGATTTCGAACGGTTTCGAATTCTTGAAATTTTGAATTATATTTTTGTTTGGACGTTAAGATGAATTTGAGTATGTAGTGATACGGGTTTGAATTTATTTTTAAAAAAGAATCGATACCAAGGATGTGGAATATTATATCCTGTAATTGAAGTTGTTTCATTTGAAACAACTCTATAAAAATGTATTTCAAAATAACGTGTTCGACATGGGAAAATAAAATAAAAAACTGACGCAATCATTGTGAAACTCAATTTCAAAATGTTCTTTAGATTTCTGAATCGTAATTGGATCTCAAAAATTAAAAAGTAGAATATGCAAACCAAAATAAAATCGCGCTATTTACTTGAAAATTTATTTCACTATTTTAAATTTAGGGTCGCTATCTGAGATTTTTAAATTCTGAGACCAGGTACGAAAAAAGTTTGATTCAACGAGTATACATAACTGATTAAAATTGATATAATTTCGAGTGAAATGTTTGAATTCATGCCTTATAAGATAAAAAATAAACTTTTTAACTTGAAGTGTAGCCATGTAAAACAAGTAGTTTATTAATTTTCCAAATAGTCTTGTAATTATTTTTCTGACAGTTTTTCCAGGTGAAATTGTACAGAAGAAACGTAACAGAACTTGGAATGAGAAATGAACTGACAATGAGGATTAGAAAAAGGTGTAAAAGGCAAGGAAACAAAGAAGCTCGTCTGTGAAGATCTCAGACGAAGCGTGAGATAAAGCAGACGAAGGCCCGACCTTATACTTGGTGCACAGCACTTTTAACATGTCAATACCTACTACCCATCACTAAAGCTTCTCTTCCTATTGTTTCCGCCAGCTCAACGCTTTTGGCAAAACAGCCAGAGAAAACAAAGTGTTAGGAAAAATTCTATTCTTTGCAATACACTAAACCCGTACACTGAATTGAAAAGACAGAGTCAAACGAAGATTTAGATTATCAGTCTTCATTAATAAAGAAATCACATTTACACACGTAACAGTAATTAGTCTAAATTTTATAATTAGGTAAATTATGGCGAGCATAATAGTTGCACTTCTTTAGTTACATACCCTCTCAGAAAAATGCGAAA
This sequence comes from Diplolepis rosae, assembly GCA_030998225.1. Lineage (NCBI taxonomy): Eukaryota > Metazoa > Arthropoda > Insecta > Hymenoptera > Diplolepididae > Diplolepis > Diplolepis rosae. The sequence continues at coordinate 16,696,290 of JAPYXD010000710.1, read as the reverse complement.
ATTGCAAAAAACTTCAAAATGAGCATAACTTTTATGAAAAATTTGTTTTATTGGAATTTCATTTGTTTGTTTTGAAATGCCATAAAAATCACAAAAAAACTACCCTAAATTGTATTAGTTTGTCAAACACCACCCCCAGTAGTGGTAATACATTTAAAACAGACTATTGTGCATTTTCAGATCATACCATATACACTACCGGTGAGAATTGTGGGAGCACCTGTTTTTCGATGATTGCTTAAATTATCTTAATTTCAATTCTGTGAGTGATGAAATTTTTACTCTTAATAATGTGAAAGCCATCAAAATTATCTTTGAAATTAGTCTGGAATGAAGCCGTTTCGTTAAATTTTGAAGAAGTTGTTGCAAAAAAAGTCAAAATTTCAATGTTTTCTTTAAAATTTAAAAGGTTTAACGTCCGAACGAAATTCTTCATTGGAAAAAGGAGAAATGACCAATCTCAGACTATGTAGAATTGTAATCCACATTTATTATTCTTTGATAACGTTACGATGACTAAATGTCATCCTCTTCAGATCATCATAATTAATCGAATTGGAATTTCTTTTACTCTATGTAAAATAAAAGAACCAAATTTGTAAAAATGTTAACATTAATGAAAACATAAAATTATTCAATAAATAAAATTTTTTTCACAATTACCTGTCATTACAACGTAACATTTACAAATACATCACAAAAATTTCGAAGATGTCAAATAAAACCGTAGTCAGAAACGTTCCATAATGTTTCAAATTTTGAAGTAAGAAACATCATTGGAAATTATGTTTAATATTTAATATTTTTATATTTTTATATTTTGTATTTAATTTAACCACAGTCTTTAGAAATACATCAAAACTGGATGGAAACTGGAAAAATATCATAATGTGGTTACGAAACATAGAATAAACAATAAAAGTGATGTAGGATCTCAACATGATTTTGATTGGGATAATATGAAAATTTTACATAAAAAATCAAACTATTTTAAAAGAATTAATGCAGAAATGTTTTTCATAAAAAAGGAAAGAAAAAATAGTATAAATGTTGTTTCGGATTTAAAAGATTACAATCCTTCCTATGATATAATTTTAGATCAACTCATATAATATAAAACAATTATTTAAACGAAAGTATTAAACAAAAATATTGATTCTATATTCTACTTAATTTGTATTTCGATGATTTCTATTGCTACGGCACTGTTATCAATTTTGTCCACTATTATTCCGTTAGCTTATGTTTAAATGCTTAGTAGTATCTGATCGTTGGTATAATGAAGCCACTTAATCTGATAATATTGATAAATTTTCAACGTTTTTTTAAAATAATGAAAAAAATTATTTAAGCAGAATGTGTAAAAATGAAACTTAAATAACAAATTTCAATTGGATTTTATAAATTTGACTACAATTTGTTTTAATATTATTAATAGTGACATAATTTCCAATGATGTTTCTTACTTCAAAATTTGAAACATTATGGAAAGTTTCTGACTACGGTTTTATTTGACATCGTAGAAATTTTTGTGATGTATTTGTAAATGTTACGTTGTAATGACAGGTAATTGTGAAAAAATTTTATTTATTGATTAATTTTATGTTTTCATTAATGTTAACATTTTTACAAATTTGGTTCTTTTATTTTACATAGAGTAAAAGAAATTCCAATTCGATTAATTATGATGATCTGAAGAGGATGACATTTAGTCATCGAAACGTTATCAAAGAATAATAAATATGGATTACAATTCTATATAGTCCTAAGTTGGTCATTTCTCCTTTTTCTAATCAATGTTTTCTTAAATTTTAAATAACTTTTGAAACAATCAACATTTATTTATAATCTTAGGCTCATTTTAAAGCTAAGGTTCCATAGAATCGTAGTAAATTATGATTATAAATCTATTATTTTTTTTCTTGCATAATGCAAAGAGTTGAAATTGTAACAAAAAAGTAGGGAAATTTCGAAAACATTTCATCTGTAGGTAAATCATAATAAAGATCATATGAATATATATTTTAAGGGGTTTCGATATAAAATTCATGATTATATGTTTTATATATCTTATAAAAATGTTTTTCTCAGCAAAAACAATATTGGAATTTTTCCAACTTTTTTATTTGAACTTTAACCTTGGGCAGTATGTAAGAAAATTCCAAGAATTTTGTTCGATTTTGTAGAAATTTAGCTTTAAAATTAGTCCAAGAACATTAAAAAATGTTAATTATTTCGAAAGTTATTTAAAATTTAAGAAAGCATTGAAATTTTGACTTTTTCTGCAATAACTTCTTCACAAATTAATAAAACGAATTCATGCTGGGCTCATTTTATAAAGGATTTTGATAGCTTTGAATTTAATTAAGAGAACAAATTTTTTCACTCACATAATTCAAATTAGGATAATTTAAGCAATTATCGAAAAACAGGTGGTCCCACAATTCTGACCGGTACTGTATGTATTTTGAAACATCATTAGGGGTAATACCACTGTAAAAATCTAAAATAAACCGTTTTTTTGCAATTTTTTTCGATGGGAGGAAAATAAGAGGGTGATAACATTCAAGGATGTTATTAACCATGTCTTTAATTGTTCAAAAAAAAAAAATTATTCATAAATAGTACAAAATGGCGACGTTAGAGCTATTCTCTGGAGGCATGTTGAATTTGAGGCGCTTTGCGGTACGCAGTGTAACTGACGCAAGTTTGAATCTAGAAGGAAACAAAAAATTTTCTCTTAATCTATATGAGCGTAGCTGGAGAAATATGTAGGAGATTTTGAAAACCTTAATTTTTATGTCATTGGCAAGCATTTGAAGTAAAATGTTCAATTTTTGACAAAAAAAGGGCAATCATTTGTCAATAAATAATGTTAAAATTAACTCATTGAAAATCCCATACGTACTCCTGTTCGGAATTTTATTTTAAAGATATGATCAAAATTTGTAGTGAATAGAATGGAAATTGTTGGAATTAGGCTGCGTGCTGTTTTAAAAAACATGCCTCCCGAGAATAGCTCCAGCGTCGCCATTTTGTACTATTTATGAATAAATATTTTTTTTTAACAATTAACGACATGGTTAATAACATCCTTGAGTATTATTATCCCCTTAATTTTCCTTCCATCCAAAAAAAATCCCAAAGAAATGTTTTATTTTAGATATTTATAGTGGTGTTACCCCTAAACGAGATTTGGAAACAATGATATTTTTTTTACCAATAATATTTTTTTTCGTGGAAATTTTTAAAAATATAACTACACCTTCTGGGCTACATTATTATTAATTCATATTAGGATAAAATAACTGGAAATAAGATTATAATATTTTATTTTTAGAAATGCTATTTATAAATTTAGGGGTAGTTTGATAGGGTAGCATTATTTTATGAGTTTTATGCAATATACCTACGTGTTCTAAAACACTTATTCTTTGGTTTAGGGAAATACAAAATAACAAGCAATGATATTACAAAATTTGTATGTTTAGGGGTGGTTTCTACATCGGTGGTCATTTATAAGGCTAGAAAAAATCTGAAATTTTATTTTACACATTGAATACCTTTATATTCAGATCCACCATGTGTCGTGTAGGTTAATATATTATATATATTTTATATATATATTTCATTTTTATACAAATATAATTAAAAAATTAACAATTCAATATTTTTTTGTTAAAAAGTCGTTTTCACTGTAATAGAATGAATTAAAATGAATCTTGATTGATTTTAAAAAAATTAGTCCTGGAAAACTTGGAAGAGTCATGGAATTTTGAGACCAGACTTCTGTAGAAACCCTGTTTAGATAGATTTGTTGTGAGTTTGAATCTTACAGGTGGGAAAAATGCTTCATTTTTTACTCGATAAATATTGTGTGTTCTTAATTTATTAATATTGTTGAGGATGATGGCCTTTCTGGTATTTTTGTAAATAGATGTTATGTAGGAAATTATAACTGTAATGGACAAGTATAATATCTTGATATTAAAATTTTAGTTATTTCTTGCATATATGTCCTAACTATGTTTAGGTAAAAGTCAACCATTGTAAATCTGAGTTTAGTAGTTGTATGTTGTACGTCTTGATCAGCTAATTACGGCTTACACTTTGAAAACTCTGAAATGTCTTGACCCTAATCACGCACATGTGATTGGTAACATACTGTTAAATGAGTCTCACATCAACAAAGAGCCGAAATTGCGGATTATTGGTTACCATAAAATTACAACTGATAATCTGGAACTATATTCAGTTAATAAGTGGTTCAAATTAGCGAAAGGGATAAGAATATTACGTGAACTTTGCAATTTTACGAGTGAAGATAATATGCAAAGGATTTTATCATATGCTTCAAAATTTCAAAAACTCGAAACGGCTCGAATCCTCAAAATATAGAAAAACGACAAAAATTGGACGAAAAAAAAAATCTTTTGTTTTAAAAAATGTTTTTTGGTCTAAATTTGGTCGTTTTTTTATATTTTGAGCATTCGAGCGGTTTCGAGTTTTTGAAATTTTGAACTGTTCTTTTGTTTGGACGTTGCGATGCATCTTTTTATTATTAACTATTTAACACTTTTTAATATGTATCAGACGTTTTGTAACGAAAAACTTTAGCACTGAAATAGGAGAAATGAATAACTAATAAAGACTTACCATCGTGAAAATAAAATGAAACATCCATATATTCCTCGTCATTGGGACTGTATGTTGCTCTTTTTAAAATAACGGTCATATCTCTACCACTTGAAGAGTATCTTTCTGTCTCGACGTTGCTGTAAAAAAAAAAAAAAATTGCTTGGAAAATGGAGCATATTAAAAGTGCGGATCAGTAATCACTTTCTACATGTTTTCGAATTTTCCTGTCATTAGATGACAAAAGAGTTTTTTATTAATTTTCTGATGCAAGTGTTTGATTTTTCAACTTAAAGTGATTAACAATCGAATTGTTGGTTTTTGTCAAAAATAATTTATTTCGAAGTACCTAATTTATTTATATACAAATTTTTTAATAACATATACTTCTTATTTATCAAATGATTTTCTGATAAGTTATTAAAAATTAAAAATACACTTAAAATGACCACAATTTTTGTATACACAACGCAACAGCTATATTTCAATTATAATATTTTAAAAGATGAAAATAATCACAGCAATCAGATTTATTTATTATTTCGTTATGCAAAATATAGTACAAAATTTCAATGAATATTTTTTATTCAATTAAATAAGAACCTAGTTCAGTTCCTTTATTGTCTATTATTTTTATATTTAACAAGAGGATTAAAAAATAAATTAAAAACAAGAATTAAACAAAAGGAAAAAATAACGTTTTTTCAGAAATATATTTTTTAGTAGGAAATCTAATATTCCTAACTTTTTGGCTGTTACCGAAATAGATTCATTGAAGAGTGTAATTTGCTTGAAACATGAGAATAGTCTACCCCTTGAATAGCATTTAATTCTGCAAGAGATGATTTCATTTAGAGAACAACTGAATTATATTCTGTCTTTCAGGTACACGAATGAGAATTGATTCTTTTCATGTTCTTGTTCTTTCGCTTTCAATATTTCATGTAGATAAACGAACTACTTCGTATGAGTTGTGTAATTTAGTTATTTAGTTGACAAGAACAATAGACTTCACTACGTCAAAGTTCAAACGCTTGTTCGGCTTTGTTACATTCAATTGGATTATAAACATTCAACTTTGCTAAATTCAAATTAGATTCAGAATGTGTACGTTATCATAAATGTAGTATGCAAATATGACTAACTGACTTCTGGGCATGATTAAATTTCCAAACAATGACTTGCTTTCGGGTGAAGAGTGTAATGATGTGCAATTGATATATTGACATATTATTTATTTATTCAAAAAATTCCACTTAAAAAATAACGTGCTCTCTAAATCTGAATCAGTCAAATTTTTACTGATTGAATCAGTGATTTGCCTTTTCACTGATTCACAAGTTAAAAAATATATTTCACTGTTAAATCAGTTGATTATCACTAATTTAATCAGTGGAAAAAATATTTTCACTGTTAAATCAGTTAATTTTCACTGAAGCAATCAGTGGAAATTGACTGATTTAGAGTAACCTCTTTTTAGCTATTTGAATCAGTCGAATTTCACTGATAATCAGTAGATTTTGACTAATTCATATTTAGAGAGTGGAAATCATAAATAGATTTTTTTTTCCTTTAATGAATAGACAACGTATGAATCTGCACTCACTTTTATATTTTCATTTGCATGGAAGCACTGACGGTGTTAAACTTCAACACCGAACCAGGTGTTCAGTGGCATGCAGGATTCTAGGTGTTCAGTGATATGTACAGAATTCTGGGTGTACGCGATTCTATATCGACCGGAATATGATCTCTATAAATCTGCGTTTTGAATTATATCTCGAACATATCTAAAGAGGGTCAACGAGTCGAGAATTCACGAGCAGCTTCACATCGAAAGATCCGCTGAAAAACCTTTTCATTTCGATTTATAGAGCCGCTTTGATTTCCTCCGGATTTTTACGATTTGATCATTAATCGAATTTATTATGATTTCTCAATAAAAAAATAGTAATACAACAATACGTCAGGGCTTGATTAATCAGATTTGACATAATTTGGTTCAGTTGATTAATATGCATTATTCATACTTCAAAAAAGGTGGAAAATAATAAATAAACTTTTTTGATGAAATATATATTTCTCAAGGCAAGGATGTGATTGGTAGTAGATAATAATTAAAAATAGTATACCAACTAATTAAATTCCTTGTTATATATACATTTATAAATTAAATGTCTAATGATCTTTTGAAATATAATAATAACCATAGTACTTTTCGTCAATTTATTCTTGTGATAATTTGTGTGCGAGGTGATTTAAAATATCGATAAGTGATTTTCACAATATTTTAAGAAAAATAAATTAATTGTTTTTTAACATAATAATTAACTATCTCTTCATATAAGTAATTTCAGCAAAGAAAAAGTGTCATTTTTAAAAATATTTTAGAATAAGTAAAAATAGAGAATAGATATAAAAGTGTTTAGAAAAACATTTAATTACATTTAAATACATTTATTATTACGGCCTTAATGTTCAAGAATTCATCTATTAAAAATTACTTTAAAAAGAAAATAATTTAATTTTCATCAATATTTTTATTGTAAGAGTTTGTTAGCAGATTTTTTGACATCTTAGATTATCGATCTTAATATCTTTGAGGATGCACAGAAAATAAAAGAAATTTTAAAGATTGTATCATCCCATTGAGAAATTAATTTTCTCAACTGATCCGATTGTTGGAATCAGAACAGTATATGTCGTATCAGGTGCGGAAAGGCGTATTTTAACGCAAGAGCGAGTCGCGATTCTCTCTTGCGTTAAAATACGTTCCGCACGTCATACGAACGACATTTTTTGCTCGCTGTATACCGAAAGTTAGCCGAGTCAGTATCGTTTTGCGCGCGGAAGGTTGGTTTTCCGCACACATTAAATTTTACCGCACTAGTGCGGGAAAATCAACTTTCCGCACGAAAAACGACACCACCAAGGTTAAATTTCGGTGTATAGAAATAGCACAGTAAAAAATAACCTATTTGAGCGTTTGTTTTTCTTCATTTATCATCGGATCAAAAAAAAATTGTCCCTGAGATTAATAATATTTTCCAAGTCATTTTATTTTTGGACTCACACAGAACATAAAAGTTTAAAACGAACTTTAATTCAAAAATTTTGTTTTACCTCTTACGCTCTTTATCTCAAGAGATTTTTTGATTTGTATTCAAATGTTTTTGCATACCGAGAAACTTTTTCTAGAAATATATGATTCATTTCACGTTATAGTAAAGTTTGCCATAATTTATAGTAAATCTTTGTATAATTATTATAAAACTTAGTATTCTGCTGCAAAAAATTTCTCACTTTGAGACGTTTTTTCCTAAATTGAAACACTAGACTTTGTAAAAAAATAAAAAAATATACAAAGAGGGTATTTTTTGGGTGTTCGGAGCGTTTATTTCAGGAATATAAAGTATGTATGTAAGTGTATGAAATTCGTGAAGAACTACCCAGTGCGATAATATTTTTGAGAATTCAATTCGACATTTTCAGCAGAAAAGATCGGGTGACCCAGATTTCTCGCTACTGGATTCGTTTATGAGCGTATGCAGACATACTAGTTAGCTTCGTATCTTGTGTACTTTTCCAATGTAAACTCAGCCGAGAAACGAATCTCTGGAATCCAGATTCTCTCTGAGGATTGCGCCGAGCGCATGTTTCATATGTGAGCGTCAGTGTGTTTGCTTTCCTGAATAATCGTCGCGTCTACAAAATTACGAATGTGAATACAAAAAGAAAATCTGAATGAAAAATGATTTGTCTCAGCTGCAATTACCGTTTGTGGGAATTGACATATAGTTCTAAATTCCCTAGACAAACATTAGAACATAAAAGTGAATCCATAAATTCACTATTAGAAATATTCGGAAATTTACAAAATTTTTATGTTACAAATCTATCGTAAAATTTGACGATATTTATGATGTTTTTGAGTAAAGGTATCTTAAAATTACGAAAAATGTACTACATTTTCTTAATATTATAAAACTCAACTTAATTTTCATAAAATTTATCTTAAAACTACTAAACCGTAACATTTTTATTCATCATTGTTATGTATTATTTATTATGTATTATTATATATTTATATAATAAATATATACGAGTATATTGCATATAAGTATTTATTATTTATATTATTATTATTATTATTTATGTATTTATTATTATGTATTATGTATTATTCATCATTTTGTGTAATTTTTATTCCTTTGAATTTATAATCTAAAATAATTCTCACTAATATGAGAATTCATTTTGCATAATTTTCATATTTACCAATTTCTATTTATTATAATATTCACCTATTCTTGTTTACATTCAATCTAATACTTTTTCTTTGAAATTACAATTAACTATGAGATTGTCTGCTCCATTTTTCATTTTACATATTTATTTTGAATTTGAATTAGAATTTATTAGAATTTTTATCTATCCTAATTCTGATCGATTTTCAATATGTTTTTCTGATGAGATTATTTGGATGACGAGGTTGGGATTTATACACAATTAATATATAGTGAAGGTAATTAGGGTAATTACAAATAAAATATGAAAAAATTTCCTTTTAGTATAATAATGAAACTGTAAAATTACCGGATACTTTTTTGAAATTTCAAAAATCACAAAAATGGCAAGCTATAGAAAAAAGTTCAATTTTCGCCCCCCCAAAAAAAAAAATAACTTCAATCATTTTTTATTAAAAAATGGATAAACATACCGAAAAATCATCCAAGAATTCATAAGAAAATAAAATATAATTTTGCTTTCAAGATTAGCAATATTTTTATTGAAGGGATTATACAAAAGAGAAAATATTATTTTCTGTAAAAAAATAATGTATTTAACAAATTTTATTTTCAACTTCACTTTTTTCCACATCGCTTTTTACTAAATTTTTAAAAATGATGCAATTCTGATAAATCATGGAACATTTTTTCAGGGAAGAGATTCTCTACAACTTGACCATTTCCTATTTTTCCAATTGAATTAATTATTATCAAATGCAGCAATTTGTTTATAAAAATTTTGTTTCGAAAAATATTTTTTTTATAATTTCAGCCATTAAAGAATTCATTTTTTGAAAATTGGAAACGGTCAAGTTGTAGAGAATCTTTTTCCTAAAAAATGAACCATGATTTATTAGAATCGCATCATTTTTAAAAATTTGGCTCGAAGCGATAAGAAAATAAGTTTGCGCAAAAATAAAATTTATATAATAAAATTATTTTTTTGTGTTTCAAATTGTTTTCATGAAAAATAATCTTTTCTCTTTCAAATTAGCTCTTCAATAATAATAGTGCTATTCTTGAAACCTAAATTATCTATTTTTGCCTGAGGTCTAATTTTCGTGAACGAATTACCTTAAATCATTTCTGTTACAAGTTCCAAAATTTCCAGATACAAGTATCAAATCTTCAACACTTTCTAACTGAAAATTAAGAAATTGTTTCTTAAATTTCCTAAAAAGTAACTGAATTTTCTGAAATTCTATTTTAATTTACGAAATTCTAACTGAATAAAACTCCAATAAACGTGTTTCAGAAAATTACGCTAAAAATTTCTAACAGTCTCCTCTCTAAATCTGAATTAGTCAAATTTTGACTGATTGAATCAGTGATTTGCCTTTTCACTGATTCATCAGTGAAAAAATATTTTTCACTGTTAAATCACTTAATTTTCACCGATGAATTAGTGAAAAAAATATTTTTACTGACAAATCAGTCAATTTTCACTGAAATAATCAGTGAAATTTGACTGATTTACAGTAACCTCTTTTTAGCTATTTGAATCAGTCAAATTTCACTGATAATCAGTAGATTTTGACTTATTCAAATTTAGAGATTCAGTAAATTATTATGCGTTCCTAAATTATTTGAATTTGAACATAAAAGATAATGGTAAAATTGCACAGCAAGTTGAAAAAGAATTATTTTAATAATAAAAGGAACTTTGTGAGACGAATTTGATTATTAAAGATATTTGATAATCTGAGAGCTTTTATGGATAGTTATTTCCGGTAAATGGAAACCAGAGAAGCTTTGTCGCAGACGCCAGACGGTAGAAAGAGAGGGAATGAAATATGGGTTTTATTTTGCATGAATTTTTACGAGATTAGCAGACATAAAACACGTGGTGGCCTCATAGGCACGTACGTATGGCGCATCCTCGTTAGAGCTACTGCTAAGCATAAATCCTCCATGTTGGCTGGCACGTTAGAAATTAAAATAGATTAAAACCAGCGGGCAGCGTTACTACTGCTAACCAGTTGCCTCGAAGCTCCGGCGATTTTCAACCTGTTATCACCATAAAGATTTTCCATGCCGGGTGTGCGGCTTCAAATGCGACGGAAGATCCAGAAAAGTTATTTCTTTGCTTACTGAAACGTAAAATTGCTCGTAAAACATTCGAGAGCATTGCCTGACTATTTTAACTTTGTTCCACTGTCAGCGTATTTTGATCTTATTATCCCTTCATTTCCCGAACTTTTTATTCTATATATGGAGATCGATAGAGACCTATTTCTTTTCAGAATCGATAATATTATTTGGATCCCCGTTTGAAAGTGTTAGAGGACATAAATATTTGAATGGAAAATCGGTTGCCCTCCTTTGAAATCTCTTCTGGGAAATCTCTTAGCCCTGCGGCTTCTCCAGCTGCTTTCATAGATTACGGTTGTGTATATAATACCTGTACGCTTGGTAAAAGGTTCTTCACACGCGTAACAAATATCTAACATTTCGAATCGACTATTTCCTCAGGCTTACATAATATATACGTGTAGGTAAAGTCGTACTTATTTATTTTCCTTTCATTTTTACCATTCGAAACCCTTTCCCGTATCCGCTTTTATGATGAGTGTATAGAGTGCATAGTAATATAGTAAAATTTAAAATGGCCACCTTATATAAACTAGTATTTCCTCATTTTGTAAATTTTCATTTTTTTGGGTAATTTCGTTTTTCCTTGGATCTTTGACCTGAAGGTACACTCTAAACCTGAATCAGTGAACGGCCACTGATACGCAGTGACTATTCACTGGTGGCAGCAGCTATAAGTCTTTCACTGAGAATCAGTGAAATTTGACTGACGAATCAGTGAAATAGATTGAACTCACTTATTGAATCAGTGAAAGCTTCAGGTGGGGGTAATAAAACCAGCAATATATTTTAACGATCGATGAACTCGTGTATTTTAGGCTAAACAACACTAAAACGAAATTAAGTAATTATTATTATATTTAAGGGACGATAAATCAGTAAAGTGTAGATGAAAAATGAATTCGCGAATTCAAAAGTTATGTTCGCGTGACGCGTTCACTGATACCTCAGTGAAATCAAAGCAGGGCACTGATTCATCAGTTGGTATATTTTCACTGATATAACCAGTGACTATTTCACTGATTCAGGTTTAGAGAGTATTATCTGTTTTTTTTCGAATTTTGATATTCCTTGCGTAAAATTCCTTTCACTTGTTTTAAGAAGTATCAAAGTCTGATATTATCATCATCTTGAAATATCATTGATATGCATCATTCTTTGTCTAATACTAACTGGAAAAGCTACTCAAAGAAACTATAACATTTCAATATAAATAAGGGAAGAAATAGGGGTCGATGTTCTAAATATGGAGCAGTGTTTTCTTGTATAAAGATCGAAATTATTTTTAATTTTAAATAATAAATGTTTAGTGTGATATATGATAGACCATTAGCAATAAAAATATAAACAATAATTTTAATGTTTATAGAAGAAAAAAGACTGATTCACATTTGGAACCCTGAACCACATTAGGTTCCTTTACTATAATATATTCAATTGATTGGTTTTTAAATTCAGACATGAGTATAAAATATTATATTACTAACAAACTTGTTGGAAATTTTGCTTGACACCAGTTGCATTATATGTAAATCAAATAACTAGACAACTTCTTTCGTAATTTTTATTTATTCTAATTGCCAACTCACGTAACCGATTTTCTTTCCATTTACAATGATACATCTATTTATTATAGATTACATTTAATTTAAACTCTTTTCTTGTGACACAAATTTCATTTGACATGAGATACAAATGGCCTCCAGATAATGGTATACGAAATTCGAATTGATCCAATAGAAATTAGGATAGATGAAAATTCTAATAAATTCTAATTCAAATTGAAATTCAAAATAAATATGTAAAGTGAAAAATGGAGCAGACAATCTCATGGTTGATTGTAATTTCAAAAAAAAAAAATTAGATTGAATGTAAACAAGAATAGATGAATATTATAATAAATAGAAATTGGTAAATATGAAAAGTATGCAAAATGAATCCTCCTATTAGTGAGAATTATTTTAGATTATAAATTCAAAGGAATAGAAATTATACAAAATGGTGATTAAGGGGATCCCCATGTCGAAGTATCGCTTGAGATCGCTTCAGGATAAAAAAGCGATCGCTTCAGAAATAAAAGAGATCGCTTCCAAAAAAAAGAGATCGCTTTAGATAACAAAGAGATTGCTTCATGAAAAAGATGTTCGCTTCTTATTCTACGCGATCGTTTTTTATTTTTAAGCGGTCGACTATCATTGAAAATAGCGATCGCTTTTTATTTTTGTCGATCGCTTTTTGACGAAAAGGCGATCGTTTGAATTTTATATTTGAAGAAGAATAAATTGAACGGATTATCGTCAAATTTTAAATAATTGGGAAAAACCACAGAAGAATTTTTTTACGATCACTTTATTCTTATTTTAATTTAATTAATTACAGTGTACATTACGAATGAATAAGACGCGAAAAGAGATTGCTAAAAGAGAGTGAATTTGTCCGAATTCGCTCCTTTTGATCGCGTTTTAGGAGATCAAAGCGATACTTTGACATGGGTCCGCCACCTTTAATATTTTTATTGTTTGAGTTTTGACCTTCCATATTATTTTTCATATGTTTAGTACCTTTTTTAGAAAAAAAAAGTTATTCAATGTCAAAAAATGTCAAAAAATGCCCAAAAATCTCAAAATTTTTAGTTTAAAATTTAAAATAATAAAATATCCTTTTAATAAAAGGAATTTTTAAAAAGCTACAAAAACATTCTATATAAAGGTCCTAAACATAAAGAAATTATATGGAATGGCTAAACCCGAAAAATAAAAATATTAAAGGTGGCAGATCCCCTTAAGATGAATAAAAATTTTACAGTTTGGTAGTTTTAAGATAAATTTTCTACAAAATTACAAATTAAAAAAAATATATAAATTATTTTATAATATAATATTAAGAAAAATTTCAGAAAATTCAGTACAATTTTCACAAGGTCTAAACTCAAAAAATAAAAATATTAAAGGTGACGGATCCTCTTAACACGAATAAAAATGTTACGGTTTCCTTAGTTTTAAGATAAATTTAAAAAAATATAAATTATTTTCTAATATTAAGAAAAATTTCAGAAAATCCAGTATAATTTTACCTTTACTCAGAAACATCATAAATATCGTAAAATTTTATGTTACCTTTGTAAGATAACAATTTTGTAGATTTCTGAACATTTCTAAGAGTGTATGTTTATTTTATGGTTATTCAAGTTCTGTTAGACTACTTTACGAAAAAGTAAGTCCTGAAACACGACTTTAAATTTTCAGTATGAAAGATACGGATTGCTGGTATTGTAAACAGTTTTATATACAGGGAGTATTCACAAATATGTTCGCCTCTGATATCTCTTACCATGAGTACGTATATTTATGGTTATTCGACGTCATACGTTTATGGGTAAATAATGCTCCAGGGAACATAAAAAATACAGCTATCTTTCATGTATTGACTTCCAAAGAGATGTGCACTTTATCGCAGTACTCGTGTGCGTTATACGACTAAACCAAATGGAAAAAACGAAAGCTTTGAATTGGAATCAAAGTTCTCTTATCCAGTGCAAAATAAAAATATATATAGTACTTTAGTAACTGTATATCCTTTATCTTCATATTCAAATACACGCAGAGCTAAAGCTTTTTCTTTTCGTAAACAATGAATTTTGCAAGATTCAGATTTTTGAAATATAGAGGTTTTAATGCAAATACTGTCTTTGTGGATTTTTAAGTTACACTACCGGGCAGAATTATGGGACCACCTGTTTTAGAAATATAAATCATATAATCATGAATTTTATATCGAATCCCCTTAAAATATATATTCATATGATTTTTTTGGATTGAAATGTTTTCGAATTTTTCCTACTTTTTTGTTACAATTTTCTTTCTACTATGCAAGAAAACAATTATAGATTTATGATGAGAATTTACTTCGATTTTTAAGAATCTTGGCTTTAAAATAAGCACAAGAACATTAAAAAATATTGGTTATTTAAAAACTTATTTAAAATTTAAGAAAACATTGAAATTTGGACTTTTTTGCAATAACTTCTTTAAAATTTAACGAAGCGACTTCATTTTGGACTCATTTTAAAGAGAATTTTGATGGCATTCAATTTTTTAAGAGAACAAATTTTATCACTTACAGAATTAAAATTAAGATAATTTAAGCAACCATAAAAAACAGGTGGTCCTACAATTCTGACTTGTAGTGTATATGTAATAAATTAAATATTATAAAAATATGATGAATTTTTATAATGTCATTAAAGAGAGTTTCAAATCAGGTTCTGGCCTCTAAAAATAATTTCATACCAAACATGGACCTACAATCAACTATTAAATAGTTGTGAATATGTACTGAAATTTACTTACTTATTAGGCAACTTGAATTCTTGCGAAAGTTTCTGTGCTGGGCTACAAATCTTTTGGAGTGACTTGCTGCTTCCTGGAATGCTTCCTTCCAGAGATCCATCGATTATTTCTAGTGAAGATTTACACGATGGAGCACTTGAGTAATTACAAACAAAATCATTGCATTAGAACATAAAGTTTGTGAAATTGGATAAATTAAGAATAGAGTTTCATAAGGGAAATAGCAAATTATATTATTTAAATACTAAGATGTGTCCATAAAGAAAAAAAAAATTATTAGACAAAGGTCGAGGAAACTGAAATGGCGGTTCAAAGATATTGAGATTCAGTGAGTAAAAAGTTGATGGGATTGAAAGAGTTTTTTTATTTCTAACATTTGGACATAAAGTAGTTCAAATGGGATTATTAAACTCTCTGTACTTTCGCTAAATTTACATTATCCTTTTAAAAACTCATGCTCGCACATATCTTAAGGTAGTACGATCACGAAAATTAGACCTCAGGCAAAAATAGATAATTTTGCTTTCAAGAATAGCAATATTATTATTGAAGGGCTCATTTGAAAGAGAAAAGATTATTTTTTATGAAAAAAATTTGAAACACAAAAAAATAATGTTATTAATAAATTTTATTTTTGCCCAAATTTATTTTCTTATCACTTCGAGCCAAATTTTTAAAAATGATGCGATTCTAATAAATCACGGTTCATTTTTTTAGGAAAAAGATTCTCTGAAACTTGACCGTTTTCTATTTTCGAAAATAGATAAATTGTTATCAAATTCAGCAATTTGTTTTTAAAAATTTCGGTTTGGAAAATTGTTTTTTTTTTATAATTTCAGCCATTAAAGAATTCATTTTCAAAAATCGGGAACGCTCAAGTTGTAGAGAATCTTTTTCCTAAAAAAATGAACCGTGATTTATTAGAATCGCATCATTTTTTAAAATTTGGCTCGAAGCGATAAGAAAATAAGTTTGGGCAAAAATAAAATTCATTAATAACATTATTTTTTGTGCTTCAAATTTTTTCCATGAAAAATAATCTTTTCTCTTTCAAATTAGCCCTTCAATAATAATATTGTTATTTTTGAAACCTAAATTATCTATTTTTGCCTGAGGTCTAATTTTCGTGATCGTACTACCTTAATTCAAACATATTGAATTCCTTACGAAGAAGCACCAAATATATCAAATGTAAAATAATAATACAAGGTAAGTACGCATTTTTCATTGCTGCTTCAGATTCTTCATTAAAACAATATGATTATAATAGTATTTATGATTCATATTTATTTTTTAATTTAAAATGATTCATTTTTCTATAATTTAATTAACAAAAAAATTTAAACTATATGAAAACGATAATGAATACCGGAAACAATTTGAAAAACTATTTTTGAAACTAATTATAAAACTAAGTGAAAATTTAACAATTATTTGATATTTCTTTTTGAGAAAATATTCAATTGTAAATTAGTCCTTTATAATTATTTATATTTTTCATGATGAGAAATTAATAAAATTTGTCAGATATACTTATAATAAATCTCATAATAAAGCTAATTCTCGATAAACTTAAATAATTACGAAAATCAAACAATAGTTCATAAAAATGAGGGACTTTTTTTTAAAAATGACTTTACCTCAAATTACTAAAAATGACAAGTCTATTCCAAAACTTTTATTTTTAAAAATAATTTTAGATTCATTTATTCAGAATTCTATAATTTGGATCTATTCATCAAGGTTTAAAAATTTATAAAATATTATTATACAAAATCTTATCATTAAAGTTGCAGCAGATAAGTATTAATAGTTTTTCCTCCAGAAATTTACTTTTCTCATGAATATTTTTTCAGATATTTAAACAATTGGAAATCAAGGTATGAAAAATCTGACAAATGATATGGACATATTGTTATTATCTTGCGAGGATAAAAGAAATGACGAAAGATAATACAAAAGGAAATGCTGAAAGTTCCCTCTTGATTTTTCATTAACACACAAAGAAGAAACTTTTCAATGGTACATTTCTGGATACAGCAATGGTATCGAAATTCGCGAGTTATTCCTTTATTTTATTTCTAGTTATATTCACGCCAGACCCTCAGGGTTTCCCGTAACCAAGGTTGTTCCCCTGGAATATTCCATCTCTGCATTTCAAAAGTGTATCTCCAAAGGTAATACACGGTTTGCATGTTGCCACTATTGTGTATGATAATTGAAAATCCCAGAGATACCAACTCGCGTTAGGTCCGGTGCGACTTTTCATGATCCAATATATTACAGAACACGCTACCAATGTAATTCCCTTAAAAAGTCAATTCCACGTGAACGAATTCCAGTTCTTTATTGAATTAATCAGACCTCTTATTTTCTTTTCCTCTAAAGCTATTCTTTTCCTTCCAACTTTTCTTACCCAGAATATAAGTAGTACCAATAATTCAAAAGTACTGCTATTGCAAACTGCTTAACAAATCTGAAAACTAATAAAGCTTTCAATTCTTCAAGGATCAATAATGTGGGTTATATACATTCGATTAGCTAACTCTGTTATAGGTTTGTTTAAAAAGTTTTTGTCTTAAAGTGGCACGCCTTCAGAAACAAGCCGTGAAGTTATAACGAAACTTTTCTTCTTATAACTTGAGAACACACTTTAGTAAGTGAGATGAAACTTTACTGGTATAGTTTAAGCGTAGTTTTTCCCCTTAGTTAAGGAATAAAACTTCCTTTTGTTTGCAATATATCTTTATTATTACACTTCACGTTTTATAAAAGATCAAATAATTTTTAGTCTTGAAGAGAGTACACCCGACGTTTTAATGTCTTTGAAATTTCTCAGAAAGTATTATGCAGTACATATTTCTCGTAAAGAGATGAACTGCAGAATTACGATAATTGAAATCTGAGACTATTGTATGTATCTTGTAGTTGGAATAAAAATGAAGTCATGGAATCCAATCAGATCTTGGGCAAGTAGGATACGATATTTTCTTTATAAGCTTACGGGGCTTGATATTGATTGGCTATACAATCTCCTGCACAATACGAATCCTTATCAAGAAACATTATATAGGATGTATTGTGCTCGTTGAAATACATGTTACGACATCAACATGCAGAATTCTAAGTATTCGATTGTTTTGATAAGGATGCACTTCGATTTTCTGTGTATATATAAATATGAAGCTCTACTAAAACAGAAAAGTCCCAACCCTATACCAATCCGGAATTTATTTGCACGCTAATGCGAGCCATTTCGAAACCAATACGAGTCACAATTTTAATTCGTTTATATTATTGTTACGAGCGTATCAAGGCGGCGGAATTTTTCCAAAAATTCGTAATAATAAATCATTAATTAAATTTGTATGCCACTTGAAACGCCCGTAACCCGAGCACCTTGACAAGACCGCTGATGCAGCTTATCATTACTCGGGTCGAAGACTTTAAAAAAATGGTTGGTTCAGGAAGGAAATTCCTAATCTTGCTACTTTACGCCAGATATTTATTAACATAAAATTATTATTATATAACTTCATCATTAAGATGTTATTGATTTTGATGTACTTAAACATACAAATGGTAGATCAAAGTCAATGCAATTGTATGTTATGAAAAATTGGTATACATTCATATTAAATCAAATAACTTTTCAATCAAAATATATCAAATTCAATGTTAGCATTATTAAAATATATGCATAAAGTATATTAAAATTGAAGTTAAAAGCTGTATTCTTCTTAAGAAGGAAGTATTTCGAATTTAATATGCGCTACTGAAAAACAAACTTCCATCATATGCGATGAAAGTTAATACAGAAATTTCTAACAGTATTCCAACAAATTTTACCTGAATAATAATTTACCATATTAATTCGAAATTAAAACTAAAATTGGAATAAAGGCAGGATCATTATAAATATAAATGACGAAAACTAATAGGTAAATATCTGTGGGCACTTATATAATCACATGTGTTATATTTCTATATTCTGGGTTATATTATATTGTTTTAGATTATTAATGTAAATAATAAAAAATAACGCGTGAATATCTGTACGAATTAATATAATCGCACATTTTTGTTTGTATAAATTCTAAATTATACTATATTATGGTTCATATATATATATATATATATATATATATATAGCTTAGAACTACAAAACAACGCGAACTCTTCAAAATTTTCATTCATACTGTTTCTAAATAAATGTAAACTGTAGGAAGATATTATAAATCGGCACAGGATTCAGATGACTGGAAAGTAAAAGCAAGAAGGAGAACGCAAGTCTTAAAGAAATAAATTCAAGAATCAAAATATTCAAAAATAGTACGCTGGCGCACATAGTCATTTTTCAGCTCTATCTGGCTACGTTGCGAGAGAAGAATACATTAAAATCAGACTCAAAACGTGGAAAATCCCTCAAACACAAGTATCAATGATGTTTAGTTTTTCATAGTTTCCACCTAGTTTTTCCATACTTTTCCCTATATCCCCTCCCGAATTTCCTATTTATGTTTTTGATAAAAGCATAAGCACTACGGTGCTTTGCTATAAACATTATAAACTATAAATACTATAAAACAAACTTGGATAGCTGCAAGTTACCATAGCCAGTGCAGACGATATTTCTGAAAAGGATCTGAACCATTGTTTTTTCTAACTATGAAAAATATTTAAGGTGTCAGGATCCAAAATTAATAATCAACGGAATCGATTTAATTATTTTATATCGATATTTGATTTATTGGTGTCATGAAATATGATCCAAAAATTTCAACTATGTCAGAAATGACCATTTCATCACAAACTTCACTTGGCAACAGGTAATAATAACTAGGCTACCAAGTAGTTAGGCAATCGGTAATTGCAAAATTACCGGTAAGCATAAATTCCTTCCAAAAATCAGGCCACCCAGAAAAACCCCAAAATCATCAAGATGCCCCACCTAAGCATCATCGATACAAGTCTATAAAACGAATCAATTAGAAATCAAAATTCGCAGTTACTCGAGCAACCTGGTACTAACCAGAACTACTCGGACAGTAGAGAATGTAATTTTTCTACTTTGCCCGTCCACGGTTCGGAACAAGTACGTCCTATCACCTGGATAGTTGACTTAGATTCGTAAAAAGGCCTAGCCAGGGCCACAAATTGGGGATTGTACTTGGGCGGACGTAAATACTTCTAAAATCTTTCCTCCGACGAAAGCCGTGCACGGGGTTGTCGCGCTAAAAAATTATACAAGTAAAATTTTTTATGTGCCTCAGCCGCGGAAACTCGTTTTTCCGTTACAGCTGAGAGTAGAACAATGTTGTATATTCCGTTACAGAGGAATACAATGTCGAAATTGAACTGCGCATGCGCATCATAGTCTTACAGCGGAACGCAATCTATTTCTTATTCTTCTTCTTCTCACTTCTTCTTCGTACAGCGTTAGAGCTGACTACTACACAAAAACGATAAAATCAAAATGGCCGGGACTAGTCGCCAATTTGCGCCCGCTTCGTACAACTAGCGCAGCAAACAACTACAATAAGTACTAGATTAGATTCCAATGTACGCATAAAAACTCGTATCCGCACCACAGTCACATAAAATAGAATATGTGCCAATGCACACAATTCGGGACATTGCGAGACTCGCGACAATGCTCGCAGGACTGATCGCGCCTCGGGTTCGTCTCGGCTTTGCCTCAGCTACATCTCGGCTTTGCCTCAGCTACGTCTCGGCTTTGCCTCAGCTACGTCTCGGCTTTGCCTCAGCTACGTCTCGGCTTTGCCTCAGCTACGCCTCGACTATGCCTCACCTACGCCTCGACTACGCCTTGGCTTCGATCTCCTGCGAACATTGTCGCTTGTCACGCAATAACCCTCATTGTGTGCCTAGGCACATAATATACTATACCACTACGCTTCGCGCTAAAATAGTATTTTGAGTGCGTCTGTGGTCGGTTAGCCGCGAGAGTTAACTGTGTGTGTACAGCCTGGCGTTGAAAACCTAGCTAGTTAAATACTAACTAGTTAAGGAAATCTACATCTTGTCGAATCTCAAAACGACGAGGAGTTATTTCCTTATAACCAGAAATAGATTTATTGTGAGACAGGAGTGGCGAAGGACAGGCAATTTAAAAGTACTGCCTCCCTTCTAGTTCAAAGCTATCCATTTCTTTCTCACCTTAAAGCTATAAGGTTGAAGTAACAAAAAGGGTGTGTGCACGAGTGAGTCGCGTAAGGACAAGAGTGGTTCCTTTTTGGAACCATGGAAACATTAAATCGAATTGGGCCCGGATCTCCAGGACTTCAGCAGCCAGAACGTATTCTCCTTCTTTGCTTTTGCTCCAGGACATCCGGTAGGATTAAGAAACTAGAAAAAAAACCAAGAAGGCGGTAACGTATACTTTGTATCGTTCTAATTTACTTTTTCTGTTTTAACTCATGTAAAAATGTTCACATCGGTTTGGTTGTTTTATTTTCCTTAAAAATAAATACTCTCTTTTTCTGTATATGAATTTTAGCAGCTTGATTCAAACTTATTTGAAGCACCTTTCCCCTTTTCTTTTGTTCAAAATTAAAAGTGATAAGCGTAGGCGTGTAGAATATACTCTCAGTCCGAGAGTAGAAGACCAACGACCCCACATAATAATAAACGAACTTAGCTAATATTTATATTAACTAAATTCGGCAGTTTGGATGACCTCCGCGTACTCATTATACTAATGAATAAAATATATTAAGGGTAATTGTTTTTTTACTTTTTATGCATTTTATTTAAATTAATAATAGCCGTACGTAACATTATATTGTCTAATACAATAAAATAAATGGAATATTCTTTTCAAAACTAGTTACAATTAAGGGGATCCGCTACCTTTAATATTTTTACATTTACTTTTTTTGTTTTTTTTTATGTTTAGGTCTTTCATTTAGAATGTTTTTGGTTTTTTTAAAATTCCAGCACCTTTATGTATTTTTAAAATTAAAATTTTGAGTTTTTTTGACATTTTTTTGACTTTAAACAACTCTTTTGTTCTTTAACTAATTGTCATGATTTTTTTAAAATTTTGTTCCTTACAATGTTTAACAACTTTTTGTGTATGGAATATAAGGTAAAATGACTGAAAAAACAAGTTACAAATAAAACAAAAAAAAAAATAAATAAAAATATCCTAAAATATGAAAAAAAATTTACGGAAAACGGAGTTTGAAGCTAAGTCTTGTAGTGACTCACTATCAAAACTATCATATATGTATATATACACAAAGGCAATATATATATTGTGATTTTATAGGAATACCTGTTATATACTATTTTCCATATAATTCAGAAATATTAGAAAATAAATGAACAAACTATTTTGTGTAAAAAGTTAACTTTCGCTAAGAACGCCTTATTCGTAAATTGTAGGAACTTTTTATTTTATTTATTTCTCCAAGAAAAAAAAATCAGATTGCCCTGAAAATTTATACACATACTCAGAATAGTATAGAGGATCAAAAATATACCAATTAAATGTGGCGCATTAACTATGAGGATGTTTTCCCTGATTTTTAGGAAATGAAAGATGAAGATCTTTAAACACGTGATTAAAAAAGATATACCCGCGTGTGTGTGCAACTTATAAAAAACCTCTGTTCATATTAAAAAAATCGTTTTTCTACCCTCCTTTACTTAATTCAAAATAGAAATTTGTATACGTCATAAAAAATATGTTTGATTTAAAAAAATGACGAATTTAAATAGAACAAATTCTTTGTTGATGATTTGTTTAATTTGAAAATATTTTATTTTGTCTCAAACAAAGTAATTTTTACAACAAAAATAGTTTTTAAATAAAAAAAATATCTTCTGAATTCAACAATTATTTTTTGTTTAAACTCAGATTCTTTCAATTTAAAAAAAAATAAAGTCAACTAAGAAATTTGTTTCAATTAAGAAAACGTTTTCTTGACCCTTCAGAAATACACAGATTTGCTTGATCCTTATGATAACTTGCAAACAAAATTCTGAAAAATCGATTTTGACGCGAAGTTTGCACAGTTATGAATATAATTTTTGAAATGCGTTCTAGATTTATACATTCCGATAAGATATATAAGGTATAAATTAATAAAATTATTATGAGTGTCTCTACACAAAAAATTCTATTGTCTCAAAGGCTTTTAATTTTAGATTTTACTGTTTATCAAAATATTGTTCTTAATTTCTAGAGCATGATGACATTGTGAGTAGCAAGTTTATTTGGATGAAACAAAGTGACTTGTGTAATTAAAAAGCCTGTATGAGCGAAAGCAAATTTTTAGAAATGATAATCTCTATCATTTTTATTAGTGTTTAAAGTAATATAAATTAATAAATATATTGCAAATGTCTCTGAAAAAAAATTTGATTCTTCAATAATTTTTTATTTTTCTGTTTATTTTACAATTATTAGAACATAATGACAATATGAGTATCAAGTTTTTCATTTTGATGAAATAAAATAAATAGTCTTTTGTTACTTATTTTCTTTAAGGGCTCTGCCTAAGCTTGTGGCCCAAAAAACGGGTCGATTTTCAATATTTTTTTCTGATGAGATTATTTGGATGACGAGGTTGGGATTTATATACAATTAATATATAGTGAAGGTAATTAGGGTAATTACAAATATAATATGAAAAAATTTCCTTTTAGTATAATAATGGAACTGTAGAATGACCGGATACTTTTTTGAAATTTCAAAAATCACAAAAATGGCAAGCTATAGAAATAAGTTCAATTTTCGCCCAAAAAAAAAATAACTTCAATCATTTGTTATTAAAAAATGGATAAACATACCGAAAAATCATCCAAGAATTCATAAAAAAATAAAATATAATTTTGCTTTCAAGAATAGCAATATTTTTATTGAAGGGATTATACAAAAGAGAAAATATTATTTTCTGTAAAAAAATAATGTATTTAACAAATTATATTTTCAACTTCACTTTTTTCCATATCGCTTTTTACTAAATTTTTAAAAATGATGCAATTCTGATAAATCATGGATCATTTTTTCAGGGAAGAGATTCTCTACAACTTGACCGTTTCCTATTTTTGAAATTGAATTAATTATTATCAAATTCAGCAATTTGTTTATAAAAATTTTGTTTTGAAAAATTGTTTTTAATAGTTTCAGCCATTAAAGGATTTATTTTCAGAAATTGGAAACGGTCAAGTTGTAGAGAATTTTTTCTCTGTAAAAATGATCCAGGAATTATGTCAAATGAAATTTCTGTTACAAAAAAGAATTTGAATTAAATGTAAACAATAATAAATAGATATATCATGATAAATAGAAAGAAAATCGGTTACCAAAAACTTTAAGGTAGTTCGTTCACGAAAATTAGACCTCGGGAAGAAATAGATAATTTTGCTTTCGAAAATAGCAATATTATTATTGAAGGGCTAATTTGAAAGAGAAAAGATTATTTTTAATGAAAAAAATTTGAAACCCAAAAAAATAATTTTATTAATAAATTTTATTTTTACCCAAACTTATTTTCTTATCGCCTCGAGCCAAATTTTTAAAAATGATGCGATTCTAATAAATCACGGTTCATTTTTTTAGGAAAAAGATTCGCTACAACATGACCGTTTCCTATTTTTGAAATTGAATTAATTATTATCAAATGCAGCAATTTGTTTATAAAAATTTTGTTTAGAAAAATATTTTTTTTATAATTTCAGCCATTAAAGAATTCATTTTTTAAAAATTGGAAACGGTCAAGTTGTAGATTATCTTTTTCATAAAAAAATGAACCATGATTTATTAGAATCGCATCATTTTTAAAAATTTGGCTCGAAGCGATAAGAAAATAAGTTTGGGCAAAAATAAAATTTATAAAATAAAATTATTTTTTTGTGTTTCAAATTGTTTTCATGAAAAATAATCTTTTTTCTTTAAAATGATCCCTTTAAAAATAATATTACTATTCTTGAAAGCAAAATTATGTATTTTCGCCTGAGGCCTAATTTTTCATGGCTGAACTACCTTAAAATGTCCGATGTAACTTCTTGTCCTGATGTGTGGAAAACAAGACAAATTGAAGATGCGGAAAAGAGTGGAAGTGGTTTGGATAAGGGTGAAAAGCTTTGAGTGGAATCCACAGATCCGCGAAATGAGTTCTCACGATGAAGATCTTATTTCGAGATTGAAGGAAATTGAAGAACCGTCATTCTCAGAACGCCATTCATTAATTTTCCCCCAGAGATAAAATAATTCATTTGATCCGTAAATAACTTTCGGTCACATGATTTCGCAAGACGAGTAATTTGTTTGTTTTCGTGATATTTGAAGTTTAATCATACACGTTTTATGTACAATCATGTAGATAAATTTAGTATTCATTCCATTTAATGTGAAACAAATTACGCCTATTATGTTTGATAAAATAATCAATGAGATCATTGATTAAAATTTTTTCACGGCCGAGGCTGGTCCTGGGCCTGGCAAGTTGTGTCATTGCATAATACGCCGAATCAAACTTGGTCCTGGTCTGGCAGCCAGGTTTGCCAATCGCCTAGGCTGGGTCTAAGCCTGGCTCAACTTTTTATTGCAGAAAGTAAACAAAATTTGATAAACATCAAATTTATCACCAATCTAAAGGCCAGGTTGTGAAATTATAAATCCAGAAATGGCAGAAGATCCAAACTGGCGGCCCGAATTTTTCCTCATTGGAATAAATTTATCAAATTTACTTTAAAATGAGTTGAAGATATAGCATTGAACTTGTTGAAAAGATGGTCGACTTTTTCAGTTTTATGCATTGATTTGAGAGAAAGGAGGATTTTAATAAAAAATAAAAAATAAGGTAAGTAATAATGCGTTAATTAATATTAAAATACCTGAGATTGTAACTGACTAGGTGAACATGTACAGTGTCGTAAACACGACCTTGAAGAATAAGACGACAAGTTGTCGACTTTACTTTTCCTCGGGTATCATGGTGCCCAGCCCTGATATTATCTCCGCTAACTTCCATTTCACAACCCATGGATGATTTCTCATCCATGCGATGATTTTGTAGATCGCGATTCGTGTATTGCAGATCATGATTGCTGCTGCTTGGTGATCGGATCATTTCGACTGCGAAGGGTACAGCTACATTGTTTTGAAAAGTCTTAGATGTTAAATTCAAATAATCAATTAAAATGATTTTTATTCAATTACTCTCTAAATATGAATCAGTCAAAATCTACTGATTATCAATGAAATTTGACTGATTCAAATAGCTAAAAAGAGGTTACTGTAAATCAGTCAAATTTCACTGATTATTTCAGTGAAAATTGACTAATTTAACAGTGAAAATATTTTTTCCACTGATTCAATAAGTGATAATCAACTGATTTAACAGTGGAATATATTTTTAACTGGTGAATCAGTGAAAAGGCAAATCACTGATTCAATCAGTAAAAATTTGACTGATTCAGATTAAGAGAGTACAAAGATAATCTTCTATAATTTTAATTTAACATGAAAAATAAAAACAGGTAACTTACGCGTTCTGCTGGTGCTTTCCATTGTTACTGTAGTAGGAATTTCCGTTGTTAATTCCATAAAACTTAGAGTAGCAACGAAGCCACTATAATTATAGGGAGGAACTTCGAAACCAGATCTGAAAAATTTAATTAAACTTTGTGCTAAAATCTCAATTAAAATTCAAATAAAGTTTCAAATTGAATAATTACTTGGGCCCTAAATTTTACAGTAGGATGTATTTGATTCCAATTTAATATTGAACTTGATATTTATTAAAATGGAAATAAAACTTCAATTTGAAGTTTGTGTTTAATAAATGATTTTTAATCGTAGAAACTAATTTACCGAAATTCCACGAGAAGATTTGGCCCGATATGGGTGACATATGCTTTTTCATTTCCACAGAGCATTTTTAACAATGGACTCGTGGTCGTTGATCCTGCGTAAACTGCAATGTAGTCGTTTGTACAGTGACTGAAACAGGAAACAAAGAATTGGTTTATTTTTAATATAAAACTGGTACTTATAATTCAAACAAGCAATTTACTATTTCATGATAAGCAATTTTTTTATTTCAATTATTCTGATGTCTTTACTTAAGGGACCATTCTGTTGTGAAAGCCCCGGAATTTGTCAATTTTCATGACTTTTTCAATGAATAAGATGAATAATCAGTCTGAAATTTTAATTTATTTATTAGGAGCACTTAGTCCTTATACAGAAAAATATTCGTAAAGTGGATTTCTCATTTTTTAAATTAATTAAATGATGATCCAAGAGGCCTCCTTTAAAAATCGGCGCATGATGGTGCGAATACCCGGGGCCATTAACAATTGGATTTTGATTTTAGACCATTTTAACGACCACAGGAATTCGCATCATCGAGTGCCGATTTTCAAAGGAGGTCTCTTGGATCATCATTTAATTTATTTAAAAATTGAGAAATTTACTTTACGAATATTTTTTTGCATAAGGCGATTGAAAGAAAAATCATGAAAATTGGCCCCTTAAAGTGGTTTTCGTGCCAAAAAACAAGTCTGGATGACAAGTTTTCATATGATTTTAAGCCTTGAAATGGTGTTATCAGTCATGTCTACTTATGAGAGAAAAAATATTATTTTTCATGACAAAAATTTAAAACATGCAAAAAATGATACTTTTAATAATATTTCCTAATAGAATTTTTCCTTACTACTGCTTTTTACCAATTTTTCCAAAATGATAAGATTTTCGTAAATCATGGCTTATTTTTTCAGGGAAAATATTCTCTACAACTATATCAGTTCCAATAAATAAATAATCCAATAAATAAAATAAAGACAATAAGTAAATAATCTTAAAATATAGTTATTAAATAAAAAAAATGTCTTGTAAAAAAAATGTTTCAACCTTATCAGCCACTGAAAACATTATTTTTAAAATTGAAAATGGTAAAGTTGAATAGAATACTTTCCCCGAAAAAATGAGCCGTGATTTATAAAAATCCAATCAGTTTCTAAAAATTGGTAAGAAGCAACAACAGGAAAAAATTCTATTACAAAAAATATTATTAAAAGTATCATTTTTCGTAATTATAAATTTTATCATAAAAAATAATGTTTTCTCTTCCATAAGACACAACTGATAATATTATTTCAAGTCTTTAAATTGCAGGATAATCCTATACATTTAAATACAAAGGAATAAGTTTAATATTTATGTAGACTCTACTTCAGTCAAAATAATATCCTCTTATAGAATACAGGGTTTTACAGAATTATCCCAAAGGATACATTTCAGAGGATGAGGATTAACGAAGCTATAAAAGATACTCAAAGGTACGAGTATGATCTTGATATACTTGAGCAATTGATACCCTTATTTTCAGTTCTATAATGTAGTAATAATGTTGATAAATCCCACTAGTACGATCATTTTCTTTATTACCGAACTATGCTTATGATCCTTTTGGAAATCCTGAAAGTTCATGAGGATGAAGTGAGGATATATTTCAAGGAGATTTTGAGAACTTTTACCGTTAGGAAAATATGCAACATTACGAGTCAAGCAAGTTAGCTGTTCTGAATTAAGTGAAGGTCTACGTGATATACATATAGTATAGGTATATTTGATAAGAAAACTTTATTACCATTAGATATTCTGTAGAGCGTTCAAAATTCCAGAAAATGTGATTTTCATCTTGCATTTAATGAAGAGTCATTGAGAAAAGGTAATTTCATAATGAGACGATCAAAGAAGAACTTTTTTATCAATTGTGCCATGTGATTCACTTTTGTGCTATTTTAACTTTCAATGAAAAGGGTCTTTAAAATCTATAAATCTTAATCAATGGAAAATTGATTACTCTAAAAGCAGTGACTTGTTGGAAAAATGTATAAGAAATTATATTTCCCTACCAGGTCATCTACTTCAAAATGTAAAAAGATTTTTAAATTTTAGTTAATAGAAAGTATTGAAATCTGTTTTTCTCAAAAAATTGTCAACAGGAAAACTAAGAAAGGAAAAAAACTATTGTTCTGTTATTGATCAGAAACTTCTTTTATTAATTACCATTTGTAATTTATTATTACTGTGAAATTTTATTTCTTCGCGAAGGAAACATCCAAGTCGAAAAACACTATTTTTCTTGATTTTTGAAATTGATTACCTAAAATACGTGTGTATACAAACGTGTGTATTTGTTCCTACATTCTTAGTTATATTCAAAATAAATTCAAAAGCATTTAAATTAGTGTGAACTGAAAAGTGAATATAAATGGATGAGTTAAACAGACAACCAGATTGAATGGTGATGTTTATCGTATCAAATATTTGATAAAGAAATATAATGCATTATTTTAATACTCTCAAATGACATGTTTTATGCACGTAAATTGATATTGCATATTCCTTCCTCCAAGTTATTGTATGGGTTGATAGAAATTTGGCTGTTATTTCCGTAATTATGAATGAAAAGTAATTTTTAACTTTAATATCTCAAAAGCTATTGAATTTACCATCATCACCTAATATAATTTTTCCAGTTAATATTTACAGTCCCTGGCCAAATTATTAAACACACTTTATTTTTGCAACATTTTGGAAGTATAGAGTCAATATGCTAATCTGGCTTAATTAAAATTTGTAATGATAATAATAATAATAATCTTGTACGAGTATGGAAAATGAAGTGCGTCTAATAATTTTGCCAGGGACTATATATATAAGATTATTAAATGATGTTTAGAATGTATAAGAATAATATTTGCTTTGATTTAAAAAGAAAATTGTATTTTTTCAAAGGTAATAAAATTAAATACATTTTTTAAAAGTTTTTCCCATTACTGTATTTGAATAGAAAAAATATTTTTCTAAATCAAATAAATAATGTTAAAAAAATAATTTCTTTGATTTAAAAAAAGGGTAAAAACGTGATTTTTTAAAATCAAATAAATTTATATTTGTTCTAGAGGTGTTTTTACTTCAAATTGAAGAATTGAAGTTAAAAAAACGATTTCTTGAATTCACATAAAACTTTTTTCTGGGTGTTGAGATGAATTCAGGTAAACGTTATAACCAAATTAAAAAAATTTATTTTCTCATTAAAAAAAGTTTTGAATAAACTCTATTGCTCTTATTCCTGAGTTTTTCATGACATAAAAATTAATGGCGTGCGACGTTCTTTCCTTGCTTTCCACATTAAACTCTGACAAAGTTCGTTTCCTGACATTTCTATTATTAAAGAACTGCTGGAGATTCTATTCTGGACATTGACCGCGGAAATAGTTTTATAGTATTTTCTGCCTGGACGGCCTGAGCGGACGAAATCGGATTTCTCCAGCTCAATTTCATGTGATCCCTTGTGCGAGGAAAAAAAGTTGTAAAAAGTCGGTTCTGCAGCAAGGTACATGTACGTGGTTATTACATGTACAGTGTACTTTCTGAGTCCGTTAAATTCAAAAGGAAAAAATAAATTAGAACTGTCAGGTTGAATAGTACCTTTTTGACGGATCAATATTATTTTTTACAGACAGCTTTCTATACTCAGCTTCTTTAAGCTTTAATGCATCAAAACTTACATTATATGAGGAAAGAGGGAACAAAAGTTTACAAATCCATCTTTGTTGATTGTTTATTATTTTATTTATAAAAAAATCTAAAAATTTAGTCAATTTGAAATATAATATATTAGATTAAATTGAGGGGATAATAAATAAAAACTTAAATTGAACTTAAACATAAATTTAATTTAATTTAGAAATAATCAAGAAATCGAAAATGAAATTATGTATATTTAATTATTCAAAGCAATCGAGGTTTGTAATTTAAGGGGGCAGCCCACCTTTCAATTTTCAAAAATTCAATTCTTTTTTTTCATTTTTCACGAAGATGACGAGGGCATTTTATACAGGCCAGGCATTGCTGATTACGTGCAAGTCGAATGTACCACATTCATTTCGATACTTAGGTGTTTTTTCTGCATCTCAAACTTTAAACGCGTTTTTCTCAAAACACTATTTTTTCAACTTGTCGGCATGATTCCGGCAAAACTACTAGACGTATTTGCTTAAACTTTTTTTAAAAATGTTTATAAAACACCTCGCTATCGTCCCTAGCACAGACATGCATGCCAACTGTTTATTAACAATATTGTATCAACATTTATGTTGAAAAAGAGGGTGAAAAAAACATAAAAAATTCACTATTTGTTTATTTATAAACGAATTTTCACAATTTTGCTAGGGACGATAACCATTCATGCCCTCTTTAAGAATAAATATGAATTTACTGTTTCACATCATCCAAACATGAGAAATCGTGCCGACAAGGAAAAAATTGTTGACCATTCGGCCGGCCATAACTCAGCGGGGTGTCACCAAAATTTTCCAAAAAAATTTTCTCTTATACTTCAATAACCATACAACATAATGTAAAAAACTTGAAATGGTAAAATAAAAATTTGAAAAAAATGGTGAAAAAAGAGGCCTCAAAGGTGGGCTGCCACCTTAATTATCAAGACTTACATGAAGAAAATTGAGGTAAGGAAATCGGGATTGATTTTTGAAATTTCTGCAAGAACATGTTACGTTTGGTTTATTTTAACTTATTCCTCAATCTTGCTTGGCGATGATTACCGGAATTCAGTGACTTTTAACAATCTATGCGACACTCTCTTCTTTTTATTGGGGAATTAGTTGGAAAGAACCTAATATTAAGATTTTTTACAGAAATTCTAATAATCAATCCCGATTTCCTTATCAAGGACTCACCTAATTTTTATTCGTTTTTATTCTGTTACTACCAATGTCAGGACAAAATTTCGCCTATAGTAGAGGAAATTAAATGTTATAAGCATGAATGCTATGAAGGTGAAAATATACCTTTAAACAATATCAAATTAAAAAATATATCTTATTAATTATTCATGAGTATAGTATAATATTATAAAATATTAGCAGAATAAAAACTTCACTGTGTATTAAGCATTCACTTTTTTTGGAATGTGCCTATAATATAATCAGTATGCAAATTGAGAAGAGATTAAAGGAAGGAAGCAACAAAAACGACGACTGAAGAATGCATCGAAAACGAAAAGGACGAATCTATTAATTAAATAAAAATGAGAGCCAGAAGGGGAAGTAAAGTAGGGTATTGGACGATGATGAGGGTGTTAAAATTGTTACGTCGCGAATCATTAGGGTGTGAAGAAGAATGCGAGGGAAAGTGCGTATACGCTGGAAAGAGAAATTGCTTTCATTATGATATTTCTCTTTTATCTGTTCCTCTTTCTCTTTGACCTCATTACGACTTATAAAACATTCTTTTTTCTTTGAAAATGTCTAACTCTTTAATAGTGTTCTTTTATGCAACTCTCTCTACATTTAAAATTAAACATCACGCATTTTTCTATTTTAAGGGGACCCGCCACCTTTAATATTTTTATTTTTTGAGTTTAGACCTTCCATATAATTTTTTTTGTGTTTAGTACCTTCATTTAGAAAGATTTTGGGTTTTTTAAAAATTCCAGCACCTTTATGTATTTTTAAACTAAATTGTTTAGTTTTTTGGGCATTTTTTTGACATCTTTTGACTTTGAATCACTTTTTTGTTTTTAATCCGATGGTCATGATTATTTATTTATTTTGTTCCTTATAGTGTGTAGCTACTTTATGCTTATGGAAAGAAATCTATCTAAAAAATAACTACACAAATTTTTTATTCATATTTTGGGATATTTTTTTTTAATTTAATTTTATCTGTAACTTTTTTTATACATATTACCTTATTTCCTATACTCAAAAAGTTGCTACACATTGTAAGAAACAAAATAAAAAAAGAATCATGACAATTGGTTAAAAAACGAAAAAGTTATTCAAAGTAAAAAAATGTCCAAAAAATGTCCAAAAAATGTTTAGTTTAAAAATACATAAAGGTGCTGGAATTTTTAAAAAACCCCAAAAAGATTCTAAATAAAGTTCCTAAACATAAAAAAAATTATATGGAAGGTCTAAACTCAAAAAATAAAAATATTAAAGGTGGCGGATCCCCTTAAGTGAGGAGTAAATCAATATTTCAATAACAAAATGAAACTATTGAAAAATTAAATATATGATTTTATTTGACTTTCTTAAGTATTGGATATTTCATATCATTTTGGATCTTAATAAGGAATTTAATGTCTTTGAATAAAAAAATAATTATTTACTTTTGTCATACTTAACATAAATTTGAGATCCTGTGGTTTCCAGTTAAAATTTTTTTTAAATCGGATCGATATAATTTTTAAAATTCTTTATCTTCCTAAATTCGAGTTAATCCTACGAAAGTATAAATTAGGGCCTATTGTTCTATAAGGTTGAATTAATTTACAGGTAAGACATATAATGGTTGTTACTATAATTATGTGTTATAGTGATTGAAAAATAATGAAAAGCTTTTGCCGCAAAAAATATGAAAATTTTATTTCTTCACAAGAGCTTATTATGCATTTTATTTCATATCCTCGCACTGATTTTCTTATTATTTGTTCCTTGTGTTTCTCTTCACATACATCATTCCGTCTAGAAAAAATCTGTTCATTTTCTCCTGCTATCGCGTTTCCTTCGTTCTACAAATAGTCTTTCTGTTTTTTTCTTGTAATTGTATTCTTGCCACGTACACTAAAGCATTTTGAATCTCAGTAAAACGTTTCGTCTTAAACAGACGGCAATTTATTTGAAATTTTGTTGCATTAACGCGACGTATCGTATTTCCTTTTCATGATTAGAGAACTTTCAAGATTTTAAAAGCGCATCCAACTTTTTGAGCGTAAAACACAATTTTCTACTCTTTTGTACCTATAAATCATACACGGAGAAACTTTTCATTGTAAAATCTAGTATTATTATATTTATTTTTACTAAAAGTCAATAGGAAGCGAGGATATAGTAACAAAACTAGTTCTATTTACCATAGCGGTAGGAGGAAATATATTTTTTGAACCAATTGTAAATATAGTGCAACTTTATAAATTACCATTGAGAGTTGCAAAGATTAATATCTTTGATGGCAAATTGAAACTAGAAATAAGTGATACCTATATAAATAAAAAGTAAAACTATCTAAGCAAGAATTGGTCTTTTGAATAATATAAATTGCAAAATAGTTTAGAGAAATTACCATTGTCAATAGTAATGAACAATGAAGAGAGAAAGACTTGAATATTTTGCAATCGAATACATCATATATTGGAATAGTACGTTGTCAAAATTCCCATTGGAAATATTAAATGTACTGCTCAGTGACGTCAGATACGCCGAACGTTTCTGATATTACCCGAGAATCGCTCCATGTGCTCGTTATGATTATTTGTCGGTAGCCGATATAGTAATATATTTTTTTACATTTGAATATGGCGCCTTTCTAACTTACGATTTTTTCTAGCAGAGGGACTACCGAGCTTTTCCTCACAAATTGTAAAAGTTTCCACAGTTCAGTATATAATGAAGTTGCCACATTGTAATTGTCATATCACTGCGATGCGTTTATGAATGTGTACGTTGCCGCAGTTAGGTTAAGTTGCGTTGAATTAGTATTTGAGCGTGCATTGGTATGTTTATTATTTATATTGATATATATATATATATATATATATATATATATATATATACGTGTATGTGTATGTAAATATGTAACTATGTTTATAAATACTCTCTCTATGTAGCTCACAAAATCTAATAAGAACTATGGTAAAATTTACGAATGACTGATTTTTTTATATCATGGAAGTGCAATTATTTCCTATTTTCGATAGGAAAAGTTATAAATATGGTTCCACTATCTCCAAAAGACTATGGTAATTCGCTTAGACAGAAGATGTGACTTTACTATTGTCTTTTGTAAACTTAACATTCTTTTTTAGCAATTAATGAAACATTTATTGGGTTTACTTCAATATAATTGGTTCGATGTGTCGATTACGATTTTACTATTTCAAGTAATAAAAGTTGCTTTTGTTTTTAGGCATAAGTACAATTATATCACCATTTTCTCCAATATTATTAGTAACTCCATAGTTTAATATTCAAAATAGTAATTTCTAAAAAAGTGACGTTATATCCTCGTTTCCTATTGACTTTTAGTAAAAATAAATATAATAATACTAAATTTTGCAATGAAGAGTTTCTCCGTGTACGCAATTGGCACATTTATTCATTTACAAGTTCTTCTATAAAATTCAGTATTTGTGAAATAAAAGCAGGTAATGAAAAACTGTAACGATTATAATTTTTGTTAACATTTTTAATTACTTCTTGAAATTTATGAAACTTTTCCCATTTTGGTAATAATGGTAGTATTTTGTAAATTTTGATCTACTTTTCTTTACAAAATTTAACAAGTGATCGCAAAAACATGGAAAAATACAATTAACATTTATTTATAATTTATTGTATTTTACTCTAAAATTTGGATTTCGGACTAGAAAAATTTGGACCGGAAAACTTGGGGACTCGAAAACTCTTTAGGTTAAATCTTTCTGGAATTAATTGATTTATCTTGAAATTAAGATAACAGTTATTCTGTTTTCAAATAAGCCAAATGCAAGTAATTTTGTTGCATTTGCCGATTGATTGTTTCATTCCAGTTAGTACCGGAGCATTTATACTCGTGTAGAGGCGTAGCCAATGTCTCTTCTACATGTGCAGTGTGCATGCTGTAATCAGAGAGATACAACGATCGTTAACGCATGCGACTATCGTGACCAATTTAGTACAACTACACACAAGGTGTTCACAATAAATTTGTTTACGGATCTATTTTATAACAAATTAAAAACAGACTAGACCAGAAATTATCGAAATGTGCTACTCTCCATTATCAATCTTACGTTTTTGTCTCTTTTTCAAAATTTTGAATAACATAAAACAACAATAGTGCCATAATTACTTTATTTTGTCATATAATTTTATTTTTATGAATATTTTAATTAGTTGTAAAAGTTGCACATTTTATAGTTGATACAAATTTCATTTACACAAATTGTTTATCTTGTTATGAAATTCTCCACATTTTTAAATTACGAGCGTAACTGTATTATTCATAAAATTCAAAACACTTAAAAATGATATTAACTCATTTTTACTGGGTTGTCTACTATAATGTGTGAACTTTTATATGATTGGCTTTAATTTAATTACGGTAACAATAAATTCTGATGAACTTAATTACATGAAATTTTGGTCAATATGGACTTTATTGTTTCATTTTATATTTTATTTTGTATTCCAATATTTGTTTTTAAATATTTTCCCTAGTAAGCTCTAATTCAAAATTAAGTATTTTAAAAAGTGATTTACTACCAAAATCAGAATATTTTTCACTCAAAGTGAACTTTAGGAAAAAAATATTTCAGATTCAAATTCTTCATTTAATAATATTTATACTTTCGTGATTTTCTTTTATTTTAAATAAAAGTAGCATTTCTTATTCAATTGTAATGATCTAGGGGTGATTTTCTTTCTTGGAAGATTCTCTATAACTCTGGTTTCCATTAAAATTAGAATTTTTGAAGAAAAATTTCGTGCATAAAAATAAAAACTTTTTAAATAAGTAATTTCAACCTGAAATATATTTCTTCTATCTTTTGCTTTTAGATCTCGTCCAAAGATAATTCAAATTAGCGAAGAGAATATTTATCACTTTTGGTTGAAATTTTATTTTATTCGGTTTTAAATTCATTTATTATCTCTTCAAAACCCCATTAAATCTAAATAGTTGCATAAAATGTCAATTTAATTAGTTCAAGTTATTCTAACACGTATGTGTCGTAAATTGATGAATTGAGTTGGAGAAGAGAAGAAAAAATATGTATAATATTTTATGAAACAAATTATAAGTAATATAGCAGTTATAATTTAATACTAATGGATATAATATGACATAATTTGTTGAGTCACCTTGTACATGCACATAACAAAGGACTTAATTTGGCGTATCCCTCTTGTTTCTGGCGATTAACATGTCAGAGATAGGGAATTGCTCTAGGATTTGGAATCGATGAAACTTGAGCTTCGATAGTGCAGGCGTCTAACAAAGACATGTATCTCTCAAAAGACCGACACTCTCTCACAAAGCTTCGTATAAATTTCTGCCTAGTTGAATGATGCTATTAATCACAAGATGTAATTAACCAAGCGTCCCTGCAACCTTATCCACTTCCTCCTACAATTCAGCATTTACTACCGAGATTTGAATCACGTACTTTATGACAATTTTCAAACGTTATATCTCCATTAACAAAACTATTTTGCGCGTCCCCTTGGTCATATTTTGCCGTGGCTCAGACCAGGCTTAGGCCAGGCAAAGATTAATTAGACACGGAATTCCGAGCCTGAGTCTAATCTTGACGAAGAAATTACTGCAATGTCATCTGCTGGATTTTCAGTCTATCTGCCAAGGCCCAGGTCCGGTTCAGCATTTCGTGCCAGGCCAGGACCAAGTTAAAGAATTATTAGACAAGAATTCATTCTTATGAATGCAAGTTCTGTAAACATTATTTTTTAAGAAATAACTTCTACAGAACTAATTAGCAGATAGGTAACTTTCAGTTCAGTAACTTTCATAAAAATAACTTCACGTGAAATTGCATGTTTCAAAAGAAAATGAAAATTAGGAGAGATGTGACAACCGTCAGCGGGTGTAGGTCGTATCAGTTTTATAGACAACGTAAAAACACTGTACTGGAAGTAATTTAATCCTCTAATAACGTGAGGATATTCCCCTTTTTGATGAATATTTCCGATCTGCAATTCAGGTGCAATTTTTCCACAAACTTAGTGCTTAGTTGAAACAGTTATTCTTGCAGTAAAAACTGTAACAGATAGATGACAGACAATAAACTCTTAAAAAAAGTAAATGTTTATTTTTTTTAAAGATCACCCAAGAAAATATTTGGATGATCTAGCAAAAATTTAATTGGATCAACCAAAGAATTCGCTTATTATGCGGCTGATCAAATTTTTGGTTAATTTAAGCAACGAATTTGTTTTATGCAACTGAAGATAGTTTTTTTGGATACGATTTAGTTTTACAATTTTAATGACATTACGGAAATGTGCTGCAATTTATAATTTAAATATTAACATGATTTTAAGTTGAAAATGCTCCTTTTGATAATTAACGCTGACCTGCGAAGAAAATGCTTTGCAACCAGTGATGGGTAGTAACTCGTTAAAAGTTACTTTTAATAATTATTACTTGTTATTATAATGAGCAATTATGGCTACTTTTTTCGAAAAATAACGAATCTACTAAAAAAGTTACAAGTAACGTAACTTTTAAAATAACTTCGTTACTTTTCGAAAAAGTAACTGTAACGTAACTTAGTCACCATTTTCCAATAACTGGTAAATTTTTTTCAGTTACTTTTTCCTTACTTTGTATTTTTTTGTATATATTTCTTTTGATTGTTTTTATACAAAGGATAAGAATTTTAAAAATTTCGCGCGACGAGAAAACAAAAAGATTATTGATATTGTGAACATGCTATCTTTCAATCTTTCCGGATTGTGAAATTTAGGTGGGGGGGGGGAGGGCACATAAAAAGTAATTTTTAAAGTAACTTAAGTTACTTTCACCAGTAACTGTAACTGTAACGAGTTACTTTCTGAAAAAGTAACTCTAACGGTAACGAGTTACTTTCTGAAAAAGTAACTGTAACGGTAACGAGTTACTTTCTGAAAAAGTAACTCTAATGGTAACGAGTTACTTTCTGAAAATAGTAACTGTAACGGTAACGAGTTACTTTTGTTTCTAAAGTAACGTAACTGTAACGAGTTACTTTTTATAGAGGAACTTACCCAACACTGTTTGCAACCTTTAGTCTCCCAATTGTAGGTATTTTTTTCGAAATTTATTGTACATATAATATATTATATACATTTTTCTTAGTCAAACAAATACAATCATCATAATATAGAAAATGTTTTTAGTTTGATTCACAAATGTATGGCGGAAAAACGCACAATGTAAACCGTTTTAGTAATTGTAGCCGATAATTATATTTGCGATATAAACTGTAATAACTGCGTAGTACTGTCATATGAAACCTAAACCATCGGAAAAGGTTTTTTACAGTGAGTTATCGAGTAAATTTATCTAATGGCAATATCACTGTCCGCTTCACTCAATTGAACTGCACTTGTTTTATTTTCAAATTTGTATCTGAATTAGGGACCAATTTGTTCTGAAAAGTTTCGGAGGTAAAATAAGCTGAAGTATAGATAAATGCAATGACTTTTGATTGTTTCGATCTTTCGATTCATGACGATAGACAAAATATAAACTCGCTTTTAGACCTCAGGCGAAAATAGATCATTTTTCTGTCAAGAATAGCAATGTTATTATTGAAAAGATCATTTAAATAAGAAAAGATTATTTACCAAGAAAAAAATTTGAAACGCAGAAAAATATAATTATTAATCAATTTTATCTTTGCCCAAACTTTTATTCTTATTGCTTCGAGTAAGTTTTTTAAAAATTCGTTCATGAAAACTTTGTTTTGGAAAATTGTTTTTTGATGGTTTCAGCCATTAAAGAATTTATATTCAAAAATTGAAAACTGTCAAGTTGTAGAGATTCATTTCCCTGAAATAATGTTCTGCGATTTATTGGAATCGCGTCATTTTCAAGAATTTGGCTCGAAGCAATAAGAAAAAAAGTTCAGGCAAAAATAAAATTTATTAATAAAATTATTTTTTGGTTTTTCATTTTTTTACGAAAAAAAATCTTTTCTCTTTTAAATGATCTTTTTAATAATAATATTGATATTCTTGAAACCAAAATTATTTATTTTTGCCTGAGGTATAATTTTCGCGAGTGTACTACTTTAACATCACAGATATTTAAAAATACTTTCTTCTTCAAATTGTAATAAAAAATTTGTCAAAATTAAAAATTTTAATATTAAATATAAATTATTATTTTAATCATAATATTAATAATTAATGTAATAATATTTCTATAGATGTTGTACCTTTAGAGATAATTACTCAATTTGAATATTTGAGAAGTTAAATTTTCAGTGTTTTCTGAAAGACTTAAAGCTCTAATTACTTGATACTTTCCATTATGAAATGAAGTATTGTCAGTAATTTTCAATTCAACTTAATCATAACTGGACAAGTCATGTTTCGTTTCAGCAAGTCCTGTTCAATTATGACGGTCATAACGGTGGAAGCTTTGAATAAAAGCTTGAAAGCTAGGTACTCTTTCACAAAATACAAGGAGATGAAAATGGCAAATACGTGGAGGGGAGACTGACTGCTTTAGGTCGAGGAGTCACGAATGCAAGCATGCCTTATCTTCACGCTTTGCACTTTACATATAACATTTGTTGAACCACTCGGAAATGCTTTAACTAACTCATTTTTTGAAAAAAGTCCCTCATTCATTCTCAGAATGAATTTTTTTTTTCGACCCAGAATAAACAGAAAGTTCTTTCTGGCAGTTGTATTTCACGTAATTATATGTCAATGACTCATTATAAAATAAATTATTCAATGAAGCGTAATATGGAATAAAGAAGTAGCGTCCCAGTTTATAAGTAGTTAAAGTCAGTCATAGTGGGACGCTGAGTAGAACAAGTTTGTATAGAGACTGACATACGTTTCAATATT
The DNA here is from genome assembly GCA_030998225.1 of Diplolepis rosae. NCBI lineage: Eukaryota > Metazoa > Arthropoda > Insecta > Hymenoptera > Diplolepididae > Diplolepis > Diplolepis rosae. The sequence goes on along the minus strand of JAPYXD010000710.1, from coordinate 16,655,288 downwards.
GACTGAATGAATGAAGCAAACTTGAAAGCAAATTTGTGCTCCAAAAGCCTCTTGGAGAAGTTAGTAAAAAATTATTTCATCATATCATACTGAAGTGTAGGAGAAAAAGTGTTAAATACTAAAGGTTAGTTGAATTTTTTTTTTTAATTAAATTCGTGAACTATCACCAGAAACTTTGAAGGTACACTTGGCTATTGTGGAAAGTTTCTTACTGTTCTCGGCAACAAGGAAGTTCCGGCACTTCTTACAGGTACTTACTGCCATTATACGTTTGTCACAACATTTCATTAAAAGTCTTGGAGAGTTTGGATAAGGATGTAGAACGTTTAACTATAAAGTGCACGCAGGCATAAATATTCTACGGGGGTTCTGCTCTCTTATACTACTAAGTTCCACTAAAACCCATCTAGGAGAAAACCAAAGTCTCATCTAGATTCGCGATGAGATTTTGGCCTCGGCTCAACGAAACTTGTCTTGTGCTTAAGAGTCTCGACCTGCCGGAAGTGCATTTAAAACTCGTGTGGGAAAAATAATAGCCAGCGAGATAGAACCTGAAATTCGTTTGGTCGGAATTAAAGAAAATTCAAAGAAACTTTAGCGATTTATAAAATTATATGCAACTAAAAGCTTTGAGTAGAATTTTATTTTCAGTTTGTGAAAATTACTTTGTAAGAAATGTATAAATTAATTTTCAAGTTTTTGGAAAGGTAAATCAAAGTAGCACAAAATGGCAACCAAGGAGCGTGAATCTTAGGATGTAATATTTGTGTGCTGCAGACTATGTGCGGAATGAAAATCTCTTTGAGGCGAAATGCAATTCAGAATTCGCAGGTTTTCCTATATATTTTGCAGAGGAGGATTCTCGTGTTGCAGAAAGCAAGGAATAAAAAGAAAATAAATTCCTAAGCTTAGAGTATGCTTTCGCTGTGTCATTTTGTCGGAATGTCCTATTTTCTCTGATGGTCATCTTTCGTGAGGACAAATAAAAGATAAACCATTTCTATTGGAAAACGAAAAGTTTTTGAAACAATGGATACTGTTTGTTTCGATCCCCAATATGTCAAATAGATGAAGCGTAATACTTTCAGAATATTTTTCTCTAGTTTTAGGAAAAAGTATCAAGTCTCCTTCTAATACAGAAAACAATCATACGTAGTACGATCAGAGCATTGTTTTTGGTAAAGAAGTTGGCAATGTTTCAAAGCTTCTTTAGAATAATATTTCGTGAAATATAATTTTATAAAACTTCAAGTTCATTCAGAGTTTCGTATTTATCATTTTGTCATAATAAAAGATGATTTAAAAAATTTTATAATTTCTAATGTTAAATTATTACTTCCACATTTTTTTAGCTGGAATGTTTTGAATTCAAATAAAAAGGATCTAAAACGAGATGAATAATGTAAATAAGTATTAAAGTGCAAAAAGGTCAAAAAATATTTTATATCATGTGAACATGAAAAATTACTTAATTACATTCATACATTTTTAGATAATTATCCTTGAAATATTATGGAAAAACAGTTTTTAAATTGGAGTTAAAATGAATATATTGTGTATTTTAGTTTTTATAACTTTAGACTGCTGGAGACACCTAGGAAAATTGTGAAAAATTAATTACAAGTCCAACAAGTTTTAACAACTTTAAAAATCATCAAAACTTTTATAAAATGTCACTTTCAGAAATATATATTTTTCAGGGTTCTCAGAGTATACAAGGAAAAAATATTCGTTAGTTTTCCTTGTTCTGCCTCTTGAAGTAACTAATTAATTTATTTGATTAGCCTTAAAATAAAGTTTAGACCATAAAAAACTCTATTCTGTTGTGCATTATTTTAATACGTCAAGTAGTTTGGATTTTTGCCGTCGAATAAGACACTTGAAAACCGCACGCAAACTCGATTTCGAAATTACATTCAAAAAGATTAAAATATTCTCTTGTAAAATTCTCTACCTTCAAATTGAGTTTTTTGAAAATTGATTCATAAAGTCGAGGACAATATTTTCATCGTTTATTGTAACTAATTTTTAAAGAAAACTTAAAGCAAACTGCAAAAAAAAATATTTCAGACAGAAATTGTTTATGTAAAAATGTTTAATTATAATTTTTGATTTATACATACGAAAAATTAATGAAATACAAACTTTGTTTCCAACCAAACAATTTTTCAATTCGAGTTAGGAAATAAAATTAATAAAATTTGAAGAGCGTTTTCATGTAAATAATTTTATTTTACAATTTTATACATGGTACATCGTATAGTTTTTCTGAAAAATAGAATTTTCGACTTTCAGTTTCGACTAGAGAACGTGACTAAATTCCTGTAAAAATTCATATTGGGATACATTTTATATTTGACAAAAAAAATTACTGAAAATTCGAAAAATGTAAGAGAAGTTCATAAAAACGTCTATCAACTTCGTTTGAGTGAAATTTTTTTATAGTTAACTGTTATTATCGATAAGTCTTCATTTTTTTCGAAATTTCTGTTAAAAATAAGTTAACAGACGTGTTTTATTATCTTCTCTTACGTTTCTCAAATTTAGTCCCGTGGTCCGATTGATCTATTACCTTAATTTTTTCATTTAAAAGGAAAATACACCTCTTATCTATTAAAAATTTCAAGGATTCGAAACCAATCGAATCCTCAAAACACAACCAAATTTGGACCAAAATCACCACACATCTAAACATGTTCTTATAAAAATTTGTAAATCTCTTTAGGTAAACAATTTTGGATTTTGAATTTTTTTCGTATTTCGCATTATTCGACTGAAAAATGGAATTAAATTTTTGACTTTTCAATATATCGTAACTTTGTTAGGGGTTCAAGGATACCCCCCAAAATTCTATACCAATTGCTTTGATTTTTAGATTTTCGATTCATCACATAACCTAATATTTATATTTCCGAATATCTACTAATTTGAAATTTTAATTTTCTGAATCATTATTTCTAATAATTTTTTCATTTCCAAATCACAATTCCACCTAAATCCCACTTCATCGAATTTTAATCTTACGCAGAAAAACCATTTTACCTAAAATACATTAGGCCGAAAAATAATCACGGGACAGTTAATTTTATTCAATTCACATTTTTAATTAAAACTGTTCTAAATTCTGATTGGTTGGTTTTGACTTTGGCACCGTTATTCTTCAACCGGATGTGTTTTAGTTCAAATGGTTATTTTCTAGCATGACAATTCGATGAAGTGGGATTCAGGTGAAAAAGTAATTTAGAAATAAAAAAATTATGCCAAATGATGATTGGGAAAAATAAATATTATGCTATATAGTTATTAGAAGACACAAAAATTCTTTTTTGTCTATATTTGTAAGTATAAAAATTAAAGTAATTGCCAATTTAATAACATGAACTTCAGGAATATAAATTTTTCGTAATTTCAATCTGATTATTCTTTCAAAAGTTACTCTCTAAATTTGAATCAGTCAAAATCTACTGATTATCAGTGAAATTTGACTGATTCAAATAGCTAAAAAGAGGTTACTGTAAATCAATCAAAGGGCATAGCCGGGTTTCCATGTGAAATCGGCCTTAAAACCAAATCAAATTTCGCATCAACCTTATGGAAGGGGTTGGGCAAGAGATTATTTTGTCAAATTTTCAGATCATTATCTGTTATTTTAAATGAGAAATGGCGGATTTTACCATTTTCGTTTTTTTCTTTTTTTAGCTAAACTAATCATAGGAAACTTTTGAAAAAAATCAGGGTTGTTTTTTCTAATAGAGGACACATTTGTAAATTTTTGCAGATTTTTTTATGCATAATTCGCGATGCAAAAAATTGTGAAAATTTTTGCACGCAATTTTGTTCATGTTTGAAATGCGCGACCACTCTTTTGAATTATTCTATTCATTAGTTACCTATCGATGATTAAAACAGAATTTTTGCAGATTTTTGCAAGGTGTGGACGGGGGTAAAAAAAAATAAAAACCATCAAAATACGTATTCTTCCAACATCTTACTATCAAAGCACATTTTATAATAACAGTAGAAAAATGAAAAATACAATTTTATTTGGTAATCAATCTCTAACACGGTTTACTGCTGAAATTTTTGCAAAAATTTTGCAAAATATTTTGCGAATTTTTTTTGTTGCGAAAAATCGAAATTTTTTTCATGCATTGTGAACAAATGGTTGATTGTCATTATTCGCAAGTCGAAAGAGTGTTGCTAAAATTTAGTCCGTTCAAAAAGTTTCCGTTTTATATATAAGTGGTATAGAAAAAGTAAAATTGGTTTTCCTACAAACTTACAATTTTAAACGAAGACAGCGATGATGACTTATTTATAATTGAAAAAAAATGTTGTGCTTGGCAAATGTTCAGCCACTTATGGAGTATGTGCTATGAAAGTACAATCAACCTTTTATGTTTGTAAAAACTCGATGGTAGAAAAATATATTTTTGTAGGAAAACCAATTTTACATTTTGTATACCACTTTTATTTAAAACGGACAGTTTTTGAACGGACTAAATTTTTTAACGGGCAAAACTTTATAAAAAAATGTAACGGAAATGTAAGTATTGCAATGCAAAATAACTGCTAAAAATTTTTTGTTATCCAGAAATCAAAGTTAATTATTTATTTAATTTACGAGCTTTTCTTATTATTTGTGCTCATTAAAATTTCAAAAAGTAAAGTATATGGAGGATGATTTGAGGGTATTTTCGATGTTATGTATGGTAAAATGAGTATATGTTATTTTTAACAAAGAGAAATTAATTTAACCTGTATATTCGAAAATTATTCAAGATTACGAAAAGATATTTTTAGCAGCACTATTTCGACTTGCGAATAACTACAGTCAGCCATTTGTTCACAATGCATGAAAAAAATTTCGATTTTTCGCAACAAAAAAAATTCGCAAAATATTTTGCAAAATTTTTGCAAAAATTTCAGAAGTAAACAGTGTTAGGGGTTGATTACCAAATAAAATTGTATTTTTCATTTGTCTATTATTATTATAAAATGTGCTTTGATAGTAAGATGTTGGAAGAATGCGTATTTTGATGGTTTTTATTTTTTTTTTACCCCCGTCCACACCTTGATAAAATCTGCAAAAATTCTGTTTTAATCATCGATAGGTAACTAATGAATAGAATAATTCAAAGAGTAGTTGCGCAATTCAAACATGAACAAAATTGGGTGCAAAGATTTTCACAATTTTTTGCATCGCGAATTATGCACAAAATAATCTGCAAAAATTTACAAATGTGTCTTCTATTAGAAAAAACAACCCTGATTTTTTTCAAAAGTTTCCTATGATTAGTTTAGCTAAAAAAAGAAAAAAACGAAAATGGTAAAATCCGCCATTTCTCATTTAAAATAACAGATAATGATCTGAAAATTTGACAAAATAATCTCTTGCCCAACCCCTTCCATATGTTTGATGCGAAATTTGATTTGGTTATAAGGCCGATTTCACATGGAAACCCGGCTATGCCCTTTCACTGATTATTCCAGTGAAAATTGACTGATTTGACAGTGAAAAATACTTTTTCTTGATGAATCAGTGGAAATTAACTGATTTAACAGTGAAAAATATTTTTTCACGGATTCAATCAGTCAAAATTTGACTGATTCAGATTTAGAGAGTATCGTGCCCACAAACAACAACGACAGACAGACATGATTAAAAAAAATCTGTTTCGGATTCAGAGCATCATGAAATATCGTAATTTGTTGAAAAAAGAGGATTTAAAATTTTACACAAATCTTATACTTTCTCACATGAGGATAAGACAATCTGACAAATAGTACGGAGTGAATTTACTCAGAATGGATATTTCTGGATGTTTTTGATAAGGTACCTAAAGAGGAATGCTGAAGATAAAACTTGAGGAGTATTGGAAAGGATCGGAGGGCGTAAAGTACGTCACAATCGACGTATTACACGGTTCTTCGTCATCCAGAATGGAATCCCAGGAACGAAAACGGGAATCCGAGATGGATGTACTCAATCGTCGAAAGCAGGTGCGGACGAAGGAAGATCGTGTTTTTAAAGGTAGTCAAGGGAGAAGAAAGGAAGCAACGAGTGTAAAAGAGAGTGAGAGATGTTGGTACTGGAATGAGAAGGTTGATGCCATCTTAATGGATGACCTAGCTTAAATTCACAACCAGACACTCTCTCATCCTTCTCACTCTTATTCATCTGAAGCTTGAATTTAATTTAATGAAATGAAATGCTTCCAAATGTATACTTGCTGTAGTTTCTGATCCTTTCGCAGGTCTGAACCGAGCTCAACATGAAGTAACTACATCCGCTGAGTTGATAAAAGTTTCCACTTCTTTTTTCTAGAATCCTCGTTTCCGGAATCAACTTCAGAGATAATGATACTAAGATTATTACAATTGTGTAACTTTATTTTCATATTTTTGATGTTTATTCAATTTTTATCGCTTACTGCTTAATTATAGGTACATGCAACAATTTTATCTAAAGGTAAACAAATATTTGAATAGAAATCTGGTAGATTTCATTGCTCCTGTTTCTCGGAGTTTTGAAATTTTCAAGCGAGAAGAGCTGTTTCGTATTTTTCTTATCATTTCTGCACGGTTGAAGTTCTAGTGGTTTGCACTGGAGGAGAGATTCAATTCACGTCCTTGCTAATAAAATCGGGTCAGGACGCCAGGAATACGGTTGTCAAATCATTGAAAATCTGTCAAGCGTGATTCTTCGAGAAAGCCGCATGATCGATTTATTGACTAATATTTGACATATGCTTTAAATACTCTTGAATTTAAAAGTATCTTTTTCCTGAAAAAAAGCTGCTGTATGAAGAAGAAAATCTGCCTGGCCTCTATCGGGGGCGCGGACACATTCTCATAGCGCTTCGCGCTCTGTTATGAAGGAAACTTGCGCTGCGCAAGTAGCTTGCTTTGCTCGCTAGTTCGAGTGCTCCTCCGGGATCGCGAAATATTTTTTTTGCGTGGCATAAAATTTATTCCTTATGTTTCACTTTTACTACTGTAAGTAAATTTTATAATTTTATGAATGTCAACGTAAGAGTATGTGATATACATTAGACGTTAGAAATTACTGTTTTTTATTTATATTCGGAATGTTTACTGAGAAAGAAATGCAAGCATGATTCTGAAATTTCAGTGAATAATGAAGAATATATTGAAGCATCAATTTCTGGTGTGTTCCATTTTTTTATTTCGAGAAAAAAATTTCAAAATAAAAGAATCGATTCTCAATATATTATTTATCATTTACCGGAATAAAAGAATTACACTTGCATTTCTCCATTACTAAATTTAGGAATTGGAGCAATTTTTACTTTTTCAAAGGGCTCAGGGCTTTTAAAAAGATGGTTTAATTGTTTTTGATTTCAGTTTCAATGGGCAATTAATTTACTTAAGGTACTTGTGACAAAAATTGGGTCTCTGAAAAAAAGTTTTTCTATGATTTTAAAACTTGAAGTGATATTAATATTCGACTCTTGTAAAGGAAAAAACAATATTTTTCATAAAATAAATTTAAAACTTACGGAAAAGAATACTTTGGATCATGTTTTTTGTAATAGAACTTTTCCTTACTGTCGCTTCTTACCACTTTTTAAAAACTGATTGGATTTGTATAAATCACGGCTTATTTTTTCAGGGAAAATATTCTCTACAACTCTACTATTTCCAATTTCAAAAGTAAAGTTTTCAGTGGCTGAAATTGTCAGAATTTAAAAAAAATAAAAATTCAAAGAAGAAAATAATTATATTTTAAGATTTTTCACTTATTTTCAAAATTGGAAACAGCAAAATTGTAGAGAATATTTTTTCTGAAATAATAACCCATAATTTATGAAAATCCAATAATTTTTGAAAAATTGCTAAGAAGCGATAATTATATTACAATAAAGATTATCAAAAGTATTATTTTTCGTAAGTTTTCAATTCCTTTCATAAAAATAAGATTTTTTGTTGATAAAATACAACTTATAAGATCATTTCAACTTTTGAAATTATAGAACAACTTTTTAAGCTTCTTAAGGTAGTTGTCGAGCCAAAAATCAGGTCTCTGGAAAAAAAGTTTTTCTATGATTTCAAGACTGGAAATTATATCATCAGTCGTGTCATATGTGAGGAAAGGCACTCTTTTTAATGAAAAAATTTAAAAATTACGAAAAATAATTTTTTAATAATGTTTTTTGTAATAGGATTTTTCCTTACTATCGTTTCTTACCAATTTTTTGAAAATGATTGCAGTTTCTTAAATCATAGCTTATTTTTTCGGGGAAAATATTCTCTACAACTTAACCGTTTCCAATTTTTGAAAATAGATTCTTTAATGGCTGAAATCATTGAAAATCAATTTTCCACAACAAAATTTTTATAAACAAATTGCTGTATTTGATAATAATTGATTCATTTTCAAAAATTGGAAACGGTTAAGTTGTAGAGAATATTTTCACCATAAAAATAAGCTATGATTTAAGAAACTTCAATCATTTTCAAAAAATTGGTAAGAAGCGATAGTAAGGAAAAATCCTATTACAAAAAACATTATTAAAAAATTATTTTTCGTAATTTTTAAATTTTTTCATTAAAGAGAGTGTCTTTCCTTACATATGATACGGCTGATGATATAATTTCCAGTCTTGAAATCATAGAAAAACTTTTTTTTACAGAGACCTGATTTTTGGCACGACAACTACCTTAATTTAAGGTTTGAACACAAAAATGGATTGAATAAATATTAAAATCAAGGATTTGTTAGTTGGGACTTCCTGGGGTATATGTACGCACCTTGAAGTGGATATGTGATGAGAATGTACGTAACTTTAGTGAGCAAATTTTTTGATTTATTTCAGAGTCGGTTTTTTGACTTTTTTAAGGTTTCTACGTCCTCTAACTTTGTTAATATCGGTCCCTTGGGAAAATATCATTAAGATGATTTGTAGAGCTTTCTAAAAGTTATTTAGAGCTACCTTTAAATATTTATTTTCCTCAGAAAAATTATCTTCATAAAGTTTAAAATGCTTCTAGTTCATCAAGTTTAGATTAAATATGGCTGATTAACGAACTCGTCCTTTCTTTTAACGTCTCAGGAAAGTGTGCCAAAGCGCAATCAAATCCGATAATTCTTTCAAAAGTTATCGTGCTAACTTTCTGAATACGTTTTTTCTGGTTCGCATGAATATTACCCAAATTCTATATTTCCTAAAATTTATTTTATCGTAATTAATTTAACCAAACTACAAATTGTTCTAACTTTTGTATTTCCGATTCATCACATAAAGTAAATTTTATATTTCCGAATAACTATTTTTCCAGATTTTATTATTATTAATTAGTTGAGTTTGAAATTTTTGTCACTGCCTACATTATCGGAGGATCACTAGTCGCGTGTCAGATAGGATACGTTGTCGACAGGTGTCCTCGTAGACAATTTCAAACTCTTATATCGCAAATAATGCAAAGACCTGGGCTCGAATCCCAGCGCAGTCGAAAGCGTCATTTTTTCCACAGAAAGATTTTCAAATTCTTTAAAATATTAAATTTATTTGCATTATTTGCGATATAAGAGTTTGAAATTGTCTACGAGGACACCTGTTGACAACGTATCCTATCTGACACGCGACTAGTGATCCTCCGATAATGAAGGCAGTGACAAAAATTTCAAACTCAACTAATTAATTTGAAATCATTTTACAGCCGCAAGGCTGAGCCAATAGGCGATATAAGGAGATCTTCCTGTGGAGAAGGAGATGTCGGACGCCTGTGTAGCTCAGTGGTCAGAGCAGTCGACCGGCAATCGAAAGACCTGGGCTCGAATCCCAGCGCAGTCGAAAGCGTCATTTTTTCCACAGAAAGATTTTCAAATTCTTTAAAATATTAAATTTATTATTATTAATATATATTATTATTTTCATTATTCGACATAATTTTCATATCACCAAATCATTATTTAACCTAATTTTTATTTATTCGAATTATCATTCATCATAATTTTTATATTTCCGAATTACTATTTCTCTTAATTCCCACTTTAGCGAATTGTTATGTTACGGAAAAACCATTTGACCTAAAATACATTTGGCCAAAAAAGTAACTGCACCAGTGTCGAATCCAACCAATCGAAATTTATAATAATTTAAATAAAAGATTTGTATTCGCTGAATTAAAATCCCCCGCCATTATTTTTCGGCTGAATGTGTTGTAGGTCAAATGATTTTTCTGTGACATAACAATTCGGTAAAGTAGGAAGTAAGAGAAATAGTAATAAATATGAAAATTGTGATAAATAATCATTCGGATCAATAAAAATGAGATTAAATGATAATTTGGTAATATGAAAATTATGTTAAGGTAGTTGATCCACAAAAATTAGACCTCAGGCAAAAATAGATAATTTTGATTTCAAGAATAGCAATATTATTTTTGAAGGGATATTTTGGAAGAGAAAAGATTAATTTCCATTAAAAAAATTTGAAATACATAAAAATAATTTTATTAATAAATTTTATTTTTGCCCCAACTTTTTTTCTTATCGCTTCGAGCCAAATTTTAATAAATTATGCGATTTCAATAAATCACAGTTCATTTTTTTAGGAAAAAGATTCTCTACAACTTGACTGTTTTCAATTTTTAAAAATGGATTCTTTAACGGCTGAAATGATAAAAAAACAATTTTTCAAAACAAAATTTTTATAAACAAATTGCTGTATTTGATAATAATTAATTTAATTTCAAAAATTGGAAACGGTCAAGTTGTAAAGAATCTTTTTCCTAAAAGAATGAACTGTGATTTATTGAAATCGCATAATTTATTAAAATTTGATAAGAAGCGATAAGAAAAAAAGTTTGGGCAAAAATAAAATTATTTTTTTGTATTTAAAATTTTTTTCATGAAAAATAATCTTTTCACTTTCATAATAGGCCTTTAATAATAATATTGCTATTCTTGAAAGTAAAATTATCTATTTTTGCCTGAGGTCTAATTTTCGTGGATGAAAACTACCTTAAATAATGATTTGAAGGAATAAAAAATCGGATACATAGTTATTTGCACTTATAAACATCAGCTTATGTGATGAATTGGGAATATAAAAAATAGAGCGATTGGTTATCCCTTTACATGAATTTCGGTAAAGTAAATTTTGAGAAATATCGAATTTGGGAAATATCCATGCTCTCTAAATCTGAATCAGTCAAATTTTCACTGATAATCAGTAGATTTTGACTGATTCAAATTTAGAGAGTGCGCCCCGTTATTTCTTACTCACGAGGTCTCAAAACGTAGGCATTTGGTGAAAATTGGGAAAGTCAGTTTTGACATAAAACCAGTCCCTTCTCATATATGATGAGAATCTTAAAATTGCAAGAACTTTTTACTGCAAAGTGTAGAGTTTCGTTAATCTTTGAGACTATTTTTTCCATTTTTCTAAGAAAATTCCTAGCAAGTTATCTTGGATGGGTTTCTTAAACGCAAGGCAAAAGAACATTAATTTATTAACCCCTTTAGGTCTAGTTTTAACGAGTAGGTACCATTGCTGCCTAAATGGAGATATATATCTTCCGTTGGGTGCACTTATCCGTTCTTGGCTGACATCTACACGTACGAATTAATGGCTTTGCTCGAACTCTCTTACTCGCTGGCTCAGTGGTGACGGCTATAAACTATTCGCGTGTACGATCAAGCGCATCGATTATGGATCCTTCGGGATTTCTATTTCTGCCCTGAGAAACGTGCTTCAGTTTCACATAAGTTATGCAATATGCATTGCAATATGTATTAGAAGAATTTATATTTTCAGAAGGTATTCTCTTAGTTTTTCGTAATCGCGAATTTTTTGAAATTTTTACTCAACAGTGAGTGTATTATTCACCATCACTTTACTTTTCGAAGATTGGATTGGATTTTTCCGTTTAAAATGATTTAAGTTTGTCTTGAGAAAGCTTCTTTTATCATTTCAATTTGAAATCTGTGTGGATATTCTGTCTTACGAAACTTGTCATCTTATCCTTTCCATAAACAAACAGGGAGAAACAGGTAGAGAGTAAACGAAAAGATTCAGATCAATACTCAGCTCAGTAGACACACAACTGCTGAAATTCCCTTGAGAAGTTCAAGCTACATTCGCATTAGCCAAATTGGAGGTGAAATACAGGTGACAAATGACTTGAATGACACTTAGAGAGATAAATAAAATGAAGATGGAAGACCATTGTGTTTATTGAAAATCTGGGATATTCTTAAAATTTTATGACTTACTTCTAACAACTACTTATCTTTCAAGAAGTTTAATTTAAAAATTCATTAAGGGGATGCGCTACCTTTAATATTATTATTTTTTGAGTTTAGACCTTCCATATAATTTACATAAATTATGTTTAGTACCTTTATTTAGAAAGGTTTTGGTTTTTTTATATTACATTACCTTTATGTATTTTCAAACTAAAAATTTTGAGTTTTTTGGACATTTTTTTGACTTTGAATCACTTTTTTGTTTTTTACCCAATTGTCATGATTCTTTTTTTTAATTTTGTTCCTTACAATGTATAGTAACTTTTTGGATATGGAAAATAAGGTAATGTGACTGAAAAAAAGTTGCAAATAAAATAAATAAATAAAAATATCCCAAAATATAAGAGAAAAAAATGTTTACTTATTTTTTGAGCTAAAGTGCTTTATTTACCCAAAAATATTGTTAATATAATAAAGAATAAGTGGTGAAAATATCAAAGGCCTGTATCTAATACTTTAGATTTTATTTTTTTATTTTTAGATTTTAATTCTCACTATTGTGTTACTAAATCATATATATTGTTCAGGAATATATATTGTGTTTTTATAGAAATACCTGTTGTATACTATTTAAATATTAAATATTGGTAAATAAATATACAAACTATTTTGTGTAAAAAGCTAATTTTCCCTAAAAACGCGTTATTCGTAAATCGTAGTAATTTTTAATTTTATTTATTTTTACAAGAAAAATAAATCAGATTGCCCTTAAAATTTACACACCTACTCAGAAAAGTATTGAGAATAAAAAAATAAAATTTTTGGAAAATGTCAAAAAAATCAAAAATATACTAACTAAAGGTGTCGGATCCCCTTAATATAAATTTCTATTAATACTTGTCCTTCTTAATTTCTATAAAATTTGATACGCAAAAAGTAAAATAAAAAAAAAGGAATCCCATCTAGCAGAATAATTCAAAAATGTATATTTTATATTATTCAACAATTTTAATGAAGGATGAGAATGAGTTATGTTCTCATTGTTCTTTACTCATTAAGTTTTAATAGAAGTGCAATTGAATATCACATTTCTCGCTGCTCATATAGAAACTTCGAACATTTGTTGATCAGATAAAAAATATGATTATTATAGCAATTAGATCAAGAGTTCTGCTTCTAAATTAAACATAACAGTGTAAAGTTCATGAGCAAGCGATAGTAGTTTGTGTTATGAAATTATACTTTTAATGTTTCTCGAAAACTAGCAAATGTGACATTCAAAGTGTAAATACACTCGAAAACTTTCCTTCTCATAGTAACAATAAAGCAAGCAGGACATGAAATATATTTTCACCTCATTTTATGCGTTCAAACTTAAGAGACACACTTAACGACATGTCCCAACTTTCAGTTTGTTCAAAAGGAGTTTTGCAGAAAATTTCCCCTGTACCTTTGTCGACGTAGATTATTCTCAGCTTATGCTAATTTGTACTTGAGAATAACTTTCATTTCCTAAAGGATACGAAGTGAGCTTATTGAAGATGAATAAAAAAGAACTAAAAACTGTACAATATTGGTGAAAAATTGAAAAGTTTATCCTCTAGTTTATGAGAGAGCTCGTACATTTGTGAGATATTTTATTTAGTTTTATTCAGTTTCAGAGAATCAGGAAAAACTTTTGCATCGTTTACTCTTAATCCAACATTTACGAAGCAGTATTTCCCACTAATAGGATTCCAGTTCCTGTATAAAACGATAATTCATAAGAATATAGAATCTACTATTGAATTTTAAATCCCATTGAACTTATTCGATATTTCTTTCACTATTTGTGGTTGCTAAAAGTGATTCATTTTAAAAGAAGAAAACATATTAATGCAAAGACATAAAAATATAAATCTTGAAATCCAATCGAGAAAAAAAAAAAAAAAAGTATTTATACGTTTTATCGAAAAGGAACTTTTACTCTCAATTTTAAGCCTCTTTTTCGAGTTGTTTAAAATATTTTATTCTGCAAAATGTCTTTTTTGATCCAAATTTGGTCATTTTTTATATTCTGAGGGTTCGAACAGTTTCGAATTCTTGAAATTTGGAATTATACTTTTCTTTGGACGTTGAGATGAATATGAATTTGTAGTGATACGGGTTCGAATTTAGTTTTGTATAAAATTGTTATGGAATTTTCAGCGTTTTACAGAGTCGGGATTCAAAATGTCTAATTTCATTAACCGAGTGGGACGTTTTCGAAAATGCAACGATCAGTTAAAATCTAGAAATCGAATTTTTAGAGGTCATACTTTTTGTAATCCGCCTTCAAGATCTGTGATGAAAATGTTAGCAAGACGCATATAGGGATTTATGTATATGAGTTACTCAATCCCTTTTGCACTTTGAAGGAAACAAATTCAAAGAGATGTCTGCTTCAAAGTGCAAAGCTTTCTTCTTACCCGACGTGTTCAACGAGCTTTTGCTCTTGAAAACTGGTCACTTTAATACATCCTTGAGGTAATACCATAAAGCCTTAGAGTTTGCCGGACAGGAAAAACCGATGGCATGTAGAAACAGCCAATAGCTTGTAGGGAACAAGTTAAGAGGAATATGAGTACAATAGCTCGCTTGTAAACATTCTATTATACTATACTATCAAAGTACGCAAGTATACGAGAAACCTAAGTGAATGGACGCGAGTCCTGCCTCTTTTCGTAACTTTATGCAGCTCTTATTAAATTCCTGGAGACGAGTATGGTTAAGGACGATGACGATGTTATTTACACCTACATGACCTGTACCTTAAATTTTTAGCGGATTTTTTTCGATTTTCTACCAAATTCCATCTACTATACTCTCCTTTTTGCTTATAATGCTAAAAATAATTTTACAGGCTGTTTCTTTTAAAAAAAATCTTTTATAATTAAAACACACTTGTGAGCAATATTAACGAAATGAAAAATCACTAACTTTTCACTAGATTTTATACCTTAAAGAATTATTGCGAAAGCTTCGGATTGGAATCCAATCCGAACAAATTAGAACCATTTCGGAATTCGTTTCAGAACCATTCCGAATAAATCCGAAAAAGGTTTGGAATCTTTTTTTTTTCAATTAACAACCCTTATGTAGTTTTAAATCTCGTGGGATTTTAACCAGTACGAAATCGATCCGATTCAATTCGAGACTTCTAACCAAATGAATCCGAAGACGGAATGATTCGGATTGAAAATTTGGTTTAGATCAACTCAATCTCGGATTCATTAAATTTTATTTAAATTGGATACTTACTTCGGATTCATTCGGTTTGAAGTTTCGGATTCATTCGGATCGATTTTTGATAGGGTGGCATCAAACGAGATTCAAATTTCTTTTCAGATTCGCTCGGACTGAGTTTCTTTCTGGAACTTTTGCTAGGGAACGATGTCAATATTGCTTTTAAAGAAAAACTTACAATCTAAATAAAGTTTCTATCTACTTATGTCATATAAAGATACAAAAAATGTAATTAATATTCCATTCATTATTTTGTATATATTTTACCATCCCCTTACTAGAAAAATATACTTTATAGGAAAATTTTCATTTTTAGTTTAAAAAAAAATAAAGATGAATTACAACAAATATCCTGGAAACAATTGATTTAAGCAGATGAGTTATACATTTTTACATTCTCATCATGGATGAGAAGGTATTGGTTTTATGTGAAAAATGACTTTCGAAATTTTCATCAAATCTTTACGTTTTGAGACCCCCTGAGTCAGAAAAAATGGTTTTTACGAAAGTGTCTGTCTGTCTGTCTGTCTGTCTGTAGGTCGTGTGCGGCATAACTCTCGATAGAATTATCAGATTGAATTGAACTTTGGTACACTTTAACGGAGCCGAAAAAGTAAGGACAAGTTCGTTAACCAGCCACATCCAATCAAAATTGAGGGGTTGAGCACCACTTTTGTGTTTTTGAAAATAATTTTTTGAAAAAATCAAAAATTTCAATACTGGTTTTAGATAGTGCTCATAAATCTCTAAAAATTATCCTGATAACATTTTTTGATTAAATCAAAATTAGAAATATTACAGCATATTCAAATTCGAAAAAAGTCAATATCAAAATTCCATTTTCCAGTTAAATTATACGAGATACGAAAAAACGTTATGATACAATATTATTGAATAAATAAAGTCCTACAAATTTTCTTTTCGAATGTTTTGAAAAAAAATAAAAATACATCTAACATGCTGAAAATAATTGGAATCAGTAAATGGGTTATATATTGTCAAACGATCAATTCATACCTTTGATTCATATATACGATAGGAACAAACTAAAAATATGATTCGAATTAATAAAACTAAATTGATATTGAAGAATACTTTTTATGGGACCGGAAAATTTACTGTGACATGACCTGAAAATGTTAAAAATCACTAAATTTATCCCCAAATAATGTTACAAATCCCCAGGTTTGTGACAAATTAAATATATTTTTACTAAATTTTTTCTTCACATTAATTTTGAGAAATTGGACTGACAGTGAGTTAGATGGCCAATATTGTCCAGAAATATCCTTCAATAATAAAATATTTTCGAAAGAAATTGATAAAGAAATTTAATCTAACTAAATCTTAAAGTTATTTTGGAAGAGAAAAGATTAATTTCCATGAAAAAAATTTGAAATAGAGAAAAATAATTTTATTAATAAATTTTATTTTTGCCCCAACCTTTCTTCATATCGCTTCTTACCAAATTTTACAAAATTATGCGATTTTAATAAATTACAAATCACTTTTTCAAGAAAAAGATTCCCTACAACTTAACCATTTCCAATTTTTGAAAATGAATAAATTATTATCAAATTCAGCAATTTGTTTATAAAAATTTTGTTTTGGAAAATGTTTTTTAATGGTTTCAGCCATTAAAGAATTTATTTTTAAAAATCAGAAACGGTGAAGTTGTGGGAAATCTTTTATCTGAAAAAATGACCCATGGTTTATTAGAATCACATAATTTTTTTAAATTTGGTAAGAAGCGATAAGAAAAAAAGTTGGGTCAAAAATAAAATTTATTAATAAAATTATTTTTCCGTGTTTCAAAGTTTTTTCTTGTAAAATAAACTTTTCTCTTTCAAAATATCCCTTTAATAATAATGTTGCTATTCTTGAAAGCAAAATTATCTATTTTTGCCTGAGGTCTAATTTCCGTGGATGAAAACTACCTTAATTCAACTTAAAAAAAAGTAGGAAATTTATATTGAAAATTTTTTGAAGTAAATGAGTTTCAAATCCTGAATACAAATACCAGGTCTACAGAATGTACATGGAATGCGATACTGAATGATATAAAAAATTTCAAGATGTAGTATAAAACTTGATTTTTAAAATTGGATTTCGATTTGTGGGATGACGTTTTTCAGTAAAAAAGAGGCACTTGGGAATAGCAGAGGTCCCTCGGGCAATAATTTTGAACATCGTGTTTGGAAATTGTGATAGAGAAATCACATAAAGGGCGATATCTCGAGTTGTAGGGGGACGTCGTTTGCAGAGAAAAAGCAGGACAGGCCATTTGTGTTAGGAGTGCTGAAGAGCAAAAAAAGAACAGAACTTTATGAGGGGCAAAAAAGAAGGAACGAACGCAAGAAGGAATGCAAGAGGGGTTGAAAAGAATCGCAGCCTTGGAATTTCTACGATGTAGTTGGAATAATTTGAACGTTTGCATGTATGAGACATGGCTATGTCTTTCTTTCCTTCCGTAGGCGCACTGCACTCACGATTTTCACGAAGTCGAAATAAAGTTTGAATAATGAATCTGAAAATCTATAAATTATTTCCGTCCAGCCAAATCACTAGCTTAATTTCTCAAAATGAAATCCAACGATGCATTTCTGCTGTTTTCTCTCCGTCACGAAGTTGATTATTTTTCATGTTCACATTGTATTGCTTTTAGAGCTGAGAGAAAATAAATTTCGTGTTATTGGATACAAAAATGTGTTTTTGAATAGAATAGAATAAACTACAATTAGCCGCGATAATTCAAGAATTAAAACATTCCGTGGAAACTTTCCCAAAATGTTTGCAATTTTATTTTCTAGAAACTTTTCTGAATTTTTCTTAAAATTTATTATCAGAACTTCCAAGATTTATTAGGCAAAGTTCCCTAAAATCCCCAACTTTTACGGGATATTTCAAAAATTTTGCAATAAATTATCAGCAATTTAAAGAAAATTACGAAAAGCTTTAAAAAAGTCTTTTGAAAGTTGTAGATACTATTCAACTTTCTTAATTTTAAGAAATCCCCTTCTTCAATTGTGAATTATTGAATCTTTTAGGAATATACCTAATAATCTTGATAAAACTACATTTTTCATAAAGAATGTGGAATAATTTCAAACATATTGTAGACAAATTTTTACAAATTTTTCACAATTTGATTTTTTTTATAAAATTGTAAATGCTTCATAAATTTTCTTCAAAACTGCTCGAATCTTCGCAAATATTATAGTTTTTCTTTCTTATCATTCGGCGCAACTCATAATAGTTTTCGAAAAAGCATTTTCACTTAAACAATTATTCTAAGGCTCAGAAAATTAAAAAAATTCACACGAAAATACAATGTTTTACTCTAACGGGATCAGTTGTATAAAATTTAATAAATAGAAAGTTATGGGATATCGAAAAGGAAATATTAGATATATATATATTTAGAATTCGATATATCGATATTTTAAAACCCATCAATATATATGTATTTATATATATATATATATATATATATATATATATATATATATATATATATATATATATATATATATGAGCGATGACAACAATTTTATTTTATTACAAAATTATTTATTATGTTTATATTAGGAGCCGTTTAAATATACAATCGGTAATAAATAATACACTATTTTTTAATTTTCTCTGGCAAGAACTAATCATTCAATTTTCAAAAGAAATATTTTCCATCGTTAAATGAACGTTCATAACTGTAAATACATCATTTATGCTTTTAGTGCGTTTAGCTCAATAATAAGTATAAAAAAAATGAAGATAAACGTAAGTCATTCATTTATTAATAAAAACATCTTTTGGTGAAAAATTAGGGAAGACTTTTTTCTACAAATAAATTTTTCGTCATGGATTGCAGAAGAAGAAATATAAATAAATTATTACATTTAATTATTTTGTTTCTCTAATAAAAATTTCGACCAATAATATGTTTTTGTTCATTACAATTATTTATTTAATTCTCGGAAAATCGCGCTATTAGTATTTCTCTTACGATGCAGAAGTTTAAACCTGAATATTCCTAAAAATGAGAAAATTATAGATTAAAAAAGAGGTTCTTAGCAATCCGAGTGTGAAGTTAAATGTGGGTACTTTTTTACTTTTACTATTTACTTTATATCTATTAAAGCCATATTTGCATTAACATCCGACCAAAATTGTGAAAATATAAGAGCATTTTTTGTTTTTGGAAAAATAAAATATTGCAATATTGATTTCTGATAGCTCTTATAAATCTCTACCAATTATCCGTATAAAATTTTTTCATTAAATCAAAATTAGAAAAGTTACAGTATTTTTAAACTTGAAAAAAGTCAATATCAAAATTCCATTTTACAGTTGAAGTATAGGGGATACGAAAAAAACATTATGATAGAAAATTGTTTACTATAAATTCGAATCGCAATATTTTTTTCAAATGTGTATATTTTTCTTTTTGATTTAAAAAAATAATATTGAAAATCGAAAATTCAATTTTTTAACCAGATTATGTGAAATACGAAAAAACGTTGGAATGTAAAATTAATCGCTTCAAGTGTCTGGGAAATCAGAAATGTTGAAAATTAATCAAGTTTTATAAACAAATAGCTGTAGTAAACAAATGAGAGATTAATTTAAATAGTTAAGACGGTGTAGTTTTTAAAAATTGTTCAAAGAAGAAAATGAGCCATCATTTCTTAAAATTCGATCATTTTTAAAGAGTAAACTTTGAAAAAAGTACATTGAACTTTGACCTCCAGTAATTGTTATTAAAAAGACATATTTTACATTTTTAACTGTTTTCCCAATAAAATCCTCCTTTTTAACCTACAATTTTTTCGTTTTCGGGAATATTCAGGTATGAACTCTTGCATCGTGACAAAAATATTCATAGCATGATTGTTCGAGAGTTAGATAAATAATTAATTGCAATAAATAAAAACATATTATCCATTAAAATACACTTCTATCAGGGAGTTCGAGCAACATTAACAGTTTCTTTTTTTCTTGTAAAGAAAATTGCATGGTATGAATACGTCACGCAGATGCAAGCTTTAGGTTTCTCCTGGACGTGAAGTAGATAACGAGTGGAAGTAGCGTTGTGCTCTTGATGCTAAATTTCCGTCGAAAGTGGCTTTTCAGAGGGTGATGCAATAAAAACCTAGCTCGGAAAACCAGTTTGTAGAAAAGCGTTCATAGGTGTTAAAACCGTCTATTGTAGATATTTGCTCTTCTTTTTTTTCACACGATTGAAAAACCTCGTAAAATCATCATCATATATCTATATTGACACTTGGTTACAAAATCTATCATATGAATAAATCGCTTTTCCCACACGGAGATAAATACTCGTAATTTAAGGTACTTCATCCACAAAAATTTGACCTCAGGCAAAAATACATAATTTTGCTTTCAAGAATAGCAATATTATTATTGAAGCGGTAATTTGAAAGAGAAAAGATTATTTTCCATGAAAAAAATTTGAAAACATAAAAAAATAATGCATTCAACAAATTTTATTTTTACCTGAACTATGTTCTCATTGCTTCATACCAAATTTTAAAAAATCAGGCGATTCTAATAATTTAATACTAATTTTCTAAATTGAATAATTTATTACCAAATTCAGCAATTTCTTTATAAGAATTTTGTTTTGGTAAATTGGTTATTATGGTTTCAGCCATTAAAGAATTTATTTTCAAAATTTGGAAACGGTCAAGTTGTAGAGAATCTTTTCCCTGAAAAAATGATCTATGAATTATTAGAATGCACCCATTTTTGAAAATTTGATAAAAAGCGATATGAAAAAAAGTTCAGGTGAAACTATAATTTGTTAAATACATTATTTTTTTATGTCTCAAATTTTTTTCACGGAAATTAATCTTTCCTCTTTCAAATGAGTCTTTCAATAATAATGTTGCTATTTTTGAAAGAAAAATTATCTATTTTTGCCTGAGGTATAATTTTCGCGAATGAACTACTTAAACAAATAAAAATATTAATATGTTCGCCAAGTGAAAATCTTTGAGTAACAATTGATCTTGAAGTGAAATAGAATTGCGTGAGTTTGCAAAATAATATTTCAACTGGCGACCTATCACGTGTAGGGAGGTTTCGTGATTTCTAGGGTATTTCAGTTCGATTGCAATTCACTGGGTTCGAGTGGCGAGAAACCCTGGTAAGTTGAAATGGGAAACTGACATTGAGCAAACTTAGGTGAAGGGACAGTGGGGGGATTGAAATTGGAGGCTTAAAGGGGCTTCATGTCTTGAAAGATGGGGTAAGTAATTCGTGATACACGATAATAAAATCTGAGATTGGTATTTCTTGGATCGAAAGATGGCTTCTGCGTCAATGTTGATATTAACGATAAATCTAAACACATAAAATTCTCGCCTTAAACCTCAATTTTTCTCAATTTAAAAAAAAAGAAATTTTATTTTTTCACAATTACCCTTTCCTTGGGAAAAAATAATTGTTTTTAGATTAAAATTGAAAAATGGTAATATTATTGATATTTCAAAAGTTGAAATCTTTTCTTGAAAAAATATTTGTTATTGAAAAATTTCTTTGTTTATCTCAAAAGTATCTCAGAAGCAGGATATTGAAAATCCTAGTTTGTGTCAGCTTTGAATATTATTTTGCAATTCTAAAGAAAGTATTTTGCAATATGCATTGAATAATAGATAATACAAAAATTTTTTTATAAACTTGTAAAGAATCGTTAATATAAAGTTCTTAACAGTGTTGAAATTCATAAGTAAATAGCCAGTCTTCACTTTTTCCAACTTTTATTCGTTTTAATGCATTTTGCGCATCAGGCCATAATAGATTATGTCTCATTAATAAAGCGTTAATGCTAAGTGCAAGGTTTGATGGATATCTGCATACATAAACAAACTTAATTGAAGAACATTAAAATATAATGCTTTTCTACAAATTCAATTTTTTTGCGTTTTATCACTCTATTTCAGTCATTGATTTTAAAACTAACATATTGCAATAGATTAATGCATTCTGAAGCTTAGTGAATACTTCCTAAATATGAAATAATGAAAAGTAACTGATGAAAAAGTAAAAAGTCTATTATTAATTCAATCAATTATGATTTTGATTAATTAACACTCAAGTTTCACAAAGGTCAATTAGTACACGGTAAAAAAAAATCTCTCGAATTTCATGAATTCGTAAGTTAAAATATTAATAGCATAAAATTTCTGTAAATTTTACAGATACATCAAAAAATTTCACCGCTTCATTGCAAATAAAACAAACTTGTCGATACATATTACAGCAACGCCCTATTGGATTAACAGGCTCTCTAAATCTGAATCAGTCAAATTTTCACTGATTGAATCAGTGCTTTGATTTTTCACTGTTAAATCTGTTAATTTTCACTGATTAATCATTGAAAATAATATTTCCACTGTTCAATCAGTTACTTTGCACTGAAGTAATCTGTGACATTTTACTGATTTACAGTAACCTCTTTTTAGCTATTGGAATCAGTCAAATTTCACTGATAACCAGTAGATTTTAACTGATTCAGAATCAGAAGGGGCTTTACTGTAATATTTATCGACAAATCTCTCATGTTTACAAAAAAGCTGTGGATTGTACTGAAATATCCGTCAAATATAATTAAATTTACAGAAATCTTATCACTTTTATCTAATTTCACTGTTAATTAGTGATTTTTGATAAAAATCAGTCCAAATGATGACTGATTAAATTAGTGGTCGACGGTCCATAAGTTACTTTGTACTAATTAAGATATAGAAAGTAGAATTGTTGTAATTCTGTCAATTCAGTGAAAATTGCAATTCAGTTTATAGAATTCATTATGCACGATGGTTGCATAAGACATGTTACTTTACTTGAGTACTTTTACTTACTTATGCGGCATTAAGACTGCGGTAAAGTTGATGGCGATGAAAACCTGACGACTGGAAGTGATGAGGTAACGACAGCGAGTATTAGGTCCATATACACCAGGATATCCAGGACTAGCTAGGACACAGTCCCTCGGACAATCCGTATCCTCGTACACCCAGTCGCATTCTGTTTTTAAAAGTGTAATTTGAAAGTTAAAAATTGACTAACTTCTAAAGCTGGGAAAACTGCGGTACATAAAACTCCGAGGAATTAATCTCTACAAAGGTAGATTCGTAAAAATCATATTCGTCCTTAAAGTGATATAAATAGACCATTTCATTATATTAGTGGCTCATCTGATTCAGTAGAAAAATACTAATTGAAATAGTGTGAAACAGGACATCAATTGCTTAAGTTAAGATTTTGACTGATATTTAGTAAGTTTCGACCGATTCTTAGTAAAAAATTTTACAAATTAGCTTAGTAATTTTGGTAATTAGTAATTATTTGTTTTGTTAGAATTTGAATACTGAATGAATAAGTTGAAATCTACTACTTTTTAGTAAAAATGTTTGCCTGAGAAATCGATTAAAGGTTTCGAACTATTTCCTTCAGAGATTTCTACTCATTTGCAATATAATAGCAATATTAGTTATTAGATTGGAGAGAAATCAATGAAATCTGAGTAGATCAAATATTATTGGTTGAAAAAAGAGTAACCTAACCTTCTCTTAGAATAATAAACATTTCAAGGAATCAACTCTTTTGATTTTAAATCTTTTTTTTGCTAATTTCAATCACGGACTTAATTATAGTTAATCTATTAATATAGAACAGTTATAAATCAGTCAAAAATAATCAATTTTAAATTAACAATGTATGATTATCAGTCAAAAAAAATTATTGTAATGCAAGAAGTCAATCATTGATTAGGGTTATTAAAATTCCGAACTGATTCAGATTCAAATAATATTTCTCTCTTTAGTACAATCAGTAATTTTTTTACAAATTCCAACCATTGATTGAATTCTAGATACAAACATTTGATTTTAAATGATTTTTTATTCCATGTGATTTGGAACAACTAATTGCATATTCTTTAAATCTGCACAAGTTAGAATTGTCAATAATTTCAATAATTCAGTGTATGATTAAAATTATTAAAAATTCTAACTTATGAAGATTTAAAGAATGTGCAATTAGATGTTCCAAATCACATTGAATAAAAAATCATTTAAAATCATCTGATTTGTATCTAGTATTCAATCAATGATTGAAATTTGTAAAAAAATTACTGATTGTACTAAAGAGAGAAATATTATTGACTTCTTGCATTACAATAATTTTTTTTGACTGATAATTAAACATTATAAATTGAAAAATAATCAATTTTGACTGATCGAAAAGCAAAAAGTGAGTCATTGATTGAAATTTTTAACAATCTAACTGTTTCAAAGTTAGAGTAAGATGAGATTTCTTAAAACTTCATGCATTACTAAATTACAAATATTTATTCCCTTTTTTGTCTAAAATTAATTTTAAATCACTACGTAAAATGATTATTGATTTCAGAACATTACTGCTGATTACTACTACTGATAAAAGTCGAGTGAGTACATTTGGTTTTTGTTAACAAAAAGACTTAAGAATTGTCTGGACAATTTTCTTTTCGAGAGAAAGTATTAGAAAGTAAATGCTCTTTCGTGAAAGTATTTGCTGCCCTTACTCTCGCTTTGTATTTTCCCTCTTTGTTTAGTCCTACATTTCCACAGTACAATTGTTATAATAGGGCAACCCATTAGTTTCCAGGAAATAACTTTCCGGACTACTCCCAATTTATGTAACGTTCTTTGAATCTGGAAACTCTTTTTCTTTTCTGATTCAGAGAGCTCGTGCTTTTTGAAGCAAAAGTAAAAGTCTTAGAAGACTTTTGTATTACGAACGTTTGTTTCATCAAGATTTCCGCTGAGTTTACAAATTTCAAATCACACGATTCATCGAATCTTATTCAACCGTGGAAATATGAATGTGACTTAATCTCATCATTATCGTCCAAATTTTATATTACCTGTGTTTAAATTCCTTGACATGGCCCTGACTTGGCATAAAACCTTGAACCAGACCTGTGCCCCACCAAATGGATAAAAAAATCAGATAATGGCATTGCAATAATCCCTGCACCATGCCGGGTTCAAACCCGCTTCAGTATTTTATGTCAAACCTGGACCTAGTCAGGGCCACGGAAAAATTTCTGCATAGGTAAAAATGTTTTTAAGTCACCATTTTGAAACCCATGCTGAAAGCGTCATATTATGGCCCAGATCGGTAAGGAAACCACGTGTCCTGGCTGTCAGGTCTGCGCCCAGCCAGGCCGTGTTTTTTATTACCGATTTCGTTTCATCAATTAGGACCCGGCTAGGGCCACAAAAAAATTTCTGCACGCGAATGGAACCTTTTTATTTTTTTAATGATTAGAATCAAATCCAGCTAGATTTTCAATAATTTCAATAATTCAGTGTCTGATTAAAATTATAAAAAATTCTAACTTATGCAGATTTAAACAATGTGCAATTAGATGTTCCAAATCACATTGAATAAAAAATCATTTAAAATCATCTGATTTGTATCTAGTATTCAATCAATGATTGAAATTTGTAAAAAAATTACTGATTGTACTAAAGAGAGAAATATTATTTGAATCTGAATCAGTTCGGAATTTTGACAATCCTTGGCATGGCCCAGACTTGGCATATAAATAATCCCTGCACTATGCCGGGTTCAAAACCGCTTCAGTCTTTTATGACAAACCTGGGCCTGGTCAGGGCCACGGCAAAATTTCTGCATAGGTAAGGATGTTTTTGAGTCACTATTGCGAACCCAGCTAGACCCACAGAAAAGTTTCTGCCCGTGAATGGGGCTTTTTATTTTTAAAAAATATTAGATTCAAAGCCAGCTAAATCTATAAAATCGAAAAGTTTTTCGTGAAGAGAATCTCGTAGGCTGCAGAAGCCGACGTGAGTACTCAATTGTAAAAAGTGTGAGCATTTACTTGGTTCCATGGATGGTCATGCATTTATTCGAAGCTGCGAGGTGGTTTGAAGAGGTTTCAGTGGATTTGAGTTTGGAATTCATGATATGGACTGACCAGTGTCGGAGATAAACATAAAAAACATTTATGCTTTCCCCAAAGGAATAAAAGTATAGATCTATTGGTAAAAGTGTATTTCTAAAGTCTGTCTTTAAAAGCCTCCTTTCCTTGAATAAAAATGAGCCCCTCCTATTCACAGAAGAATAAGAAAATGTATTTTATTCTCAAACTTGAAGAAGACGCAAAATCGTTACAATAAACCGCTTGGGTTCTTAAGATAAAAAACGAAATTGAAGAGGGCGATAGAGTTATCTATATATAATATTATACATATACATGACCACGAGTCAAAGAGAAGCGATATAAAAAGAAAAGGGGATAACAGATAAAATTCGAGAGCATTAAATTGATCAGTTCTTCAGCTTTGGACTTCATTTCATTTTATATATTTACCCCCTCACACAATTCAGTGTCTCATCACCAAAAATAAATTTGGACTTTTATAGTCTCATTAAATGCGATTTATGATGGGAGGACATTAGTGAAGATGCCTTCTGTTATGACCTTCATTATCTTCATGCTAAAAACCTTTGATTGCCTTTGCATGTACATACTTTACCGTGCGATGCATAAAATTCCTATGGGAAAGTAGAGAGAAGAGCAATTTTCAGGCAGTTATGCCATAAATCTTATAAGTTTAAGTGCATAAAGTAACTGAATAAATAAGATAATGTGGAGATTGGTGCTCTGACATGATAACCGATCTGACCTTTATGCTTACAAAGTACGTATACATATATATATATAGGGAAAAAATTTTGTTCTTGAACAAAATCGTTTTGTTGAATTTACAAAATTAGGTAGTTGATCCAAGAAAATTAGACCTCAAGCAAAAATAGATAATTTTGCTTTCAAGGATAGCAATATTATTATTGAAGGGATATTTTGGAAGAGAAAAGATTAATTTCCATGAAAAAAATTTGAAATACAGAAAAATATTTTTATGTGCCTCCGGCGCGTAAACTCGTTTTTTCGCTACAGTTAAGAGTAGCGCAATGTTGTGTATTGCGTTACAAAGGAATGGAATGTAAAAATTGAATTGCACATGCGCATATAGTCTTACAGCGGAGCAGAAACTTCTTCTTATTCTTCTTCATCTTCGTACCGCGTTAGCATCCTACTGACAAAGCCTTGTACATTTGAACTGCGCATGCTCTATTACAACAAGCTACTACTACACAAGATCGATAAAATCAAAATGGCTGGGACTAGTCGCGAAATATCAAGTGTAATGACTAGCGCCGCAAACAACTAAAATACTAGATTAGATTCGAGTGTACGCATAAAAACTCGTATCCGCACCGAAGTCACATAAAATAGAATACGTTGGGCGACGAAAATTGGGCCTCAGGCAAAAATACATGATTTTGCTTTCAAGAATAGCAAAATTATTATTGAAGCGATCGTTCAAAAGAGAAAAGATTATTTTGGGTAAAAAAAATTTAAAACAGAACAATAATGTATTTAAGAAATTTTATTTTCACCCGAACTTTTTTAAAATAAATTTTTACCAAATTTTCAAAAATGATGCGAAATTTCGAAAATGAATTCTTTAGTGGCATCATTTTAAGGTATTTGATCCACGAAAATTGGACCTCAGGCAAAAATAGATAATTTTGATTTCAATAATAGCAATATTATTATTGTAGAGCTATTTTGGAAGAGAAAAGATTAATTTCCATTAAAAAAATTTGCAATACAGAAAAGTGATTTTATTAATACATTTTACTTTTGACCCAACTTTTTTTATTATCGCTTCTTACTAAATTTTAAAAATTATGCGATTTTAATGAATTACAAATCACTTTTTCAAGAAAAAACATGAAACGTGGCCGCGCATTGGACGGTTTTCTTCAAACACGATGGGGAAAACCTGACGCTACTACAACTCCTACCTTTGCTACAGTATTTCGAATTCTCCCCATATTTACGTATTTCGATACGCTGATTACGAATATAATAGTGAAAATGGCCGACTAGCCGATTTTCCTGGTAAACCCCATGAAAATCATGGTTTTTGGCGTTTCTCTCACCCAATATGCAAAATTTCGCAAAATGTTCCAAACTTAACTTGTAGACTTCATCAAAATACATATTTTATATCATACATTTTTTCAATAGCAATAATAGTTTTCTAAAAATTCGATGAAAAAGTTCATGACATGAAACATTACCGCGTATTGGACGCTTTTTTTTCAAACACGATGGAGGAGAAAACCTAACGCTCCTATTACTCCTATCTCTGTTTTAGAAAATAAGCTGAGATAAACGCCAAAAACCATGATTTTCATGGGGTTTTCATGGTTTTTACCATGGAAGTCGGCTAGTTAACAATTTTCACTATTATATTCTTAATCAGCGTATCAAAATACGTAAATATGGGGAGTTCGAAGGAAATCGGAGAATTCACCTATTCGGTACGCGATTTGATCGTCGCGCTCCGTTCTTCTTGGACCTCGCGCTTCGCGCTCGGTCTTGTGATCTTCGCATACGTTTAAGTTTATTTTTTATAATTTAATACTGAAGCTCAAACCAATTTTATAATAATATTACAGATGATGTGAATTACACATTTTCTCAAATTCACTAAGTTTCTTTTTCAGTTTAAGTGAAACAGGAAATTCAATTTACTTAAGGCTCTATCAGCCTTAAGGAACACATTCTCATCATGACGCTCGCGCTTCGCGCTCGATTTTCTGTACACATTTCAGTAACTTTTTAATAAATTACATGATTAAAATAATTTATTTTCTTCCAAATCTCTCAAAAAGAAAAAACCATCGTAGACTTTATTTAAGGAAACGATTTTGCAGAACAACGCTTATTTCGTATGTAACATATTTTGGTGAAAAAAATCGAATTTTTTTAATATTAAAAATTGAAACATAAAATATACATCCCGTCACGAAATGTCTTAATGAGAATTTGTGGACCTCATTTAGGCAAACAATTTTCCATCTAAACGGTTTTTTTGTATCTCACATATTTTGTCTAAAAAATGGAATTTTTGAATTTTAATCGTATTTTTTGGAATTGAAACGAAAAATATATCTTTTATCAGAAACTGTGTCAGACAAAATTTGTAGATCTTTTTAAAACGAACAACTTTGTATTCTTACGTTTTTTGCGTATTTCACATATTATTGTTAAAAAATTTAATTTTGGATTTTCAATAGTTTTTTTTTAATTAAAAAGAAAAATATGCATCTTATGAAAAAATGTTACAATTCAAATTTGTAGGTCTTTATTTATTCAATAATATTGTATCATAACGTTTTTTCGTATCTCGTATAATTTAACTGGAAAATGGAATTTTGATATTGACTTTTTTCGAATTTGAATATGCTGTAACATTTCTAATTTTGATTTAATCAAAAAATGTTATTAGGATAATTTGTAGAGATTTATGAGCACTATCAGAAACCAGTATTGAAATTTTTGATTTTTTCAAAAAATTATTTTCAAAAACACAAAAGTAGTGCTCAATCCCTTAATTTTGATTGGATGTGGCTGGTTAACGAACTTGTCCTTACTTTTTCGGCTCCAATAAAGTGTGCCAAAGCTCAATTCAATCTGATAATTCTATAGAGAGTTATGCCGCACACGACCTACTACAGACAGACAGACAGACTGACAGACAGACTGACAGACAGACTCTTTCGTAAAAATCATTTTTACTGACTCAGGGGGTCTCAAAACGTAAAGATTTAATGAAAATTTCGAACGTCATTTTTCACATAAAACCAATACCTTCTCATCCACGATGAGAATGTAAAAATAATATTTAAAGAATTTGAAAATCTTTCTGTGGAAAAAATGACGCTTTCGACTGCGCTGGGATTCGAGCCCAGGTCTTTCGATTGCCGGGCAGTCGAAAGCGTCATTTTTTCCACAGAAAGATTTTCAAATTCTTTAAATATTGAATTTATTTGCATTATTTGCGATATAAGAGTTTGAAATTGTCTACGAGGACACCTGTCGACAACGTATCCTATCTGATACGCGACTAGTGATCCTCCGATAATGTAGGCAGTGACAAAAATTTCAAACTCAACTAATTAATTTGTAAAAATAATATAATTGAACCAAAAACATTTATTTGGTTCAACAGAAACATTTTTCTCAGTAAGTGCAACGTTAGATTGATCCTCAGTAATTAGTTGACAAGAGTTTTTCATTATAATTAGGTGAAATTATTTTCTCAAAAAATAAAAAGGGAACTTTTGTCTTTCCTTCTTCACAATGGAGTATATTTTCACTATGCTATGAAAAAAATGCCTAGCATTCTTTTTCTCTTTTATGAAATTCGTGCATTTTCTTTTTATCATGCAAATGCAGATTTGACCTACTCTGTAATTAGTAAACAAACGTTTGCTATTTTTCGTTTCCTCTTTTTTCTCTCTTAAGAGTCCCAGGCGTGAAATTTTCTTACGAAAGCAGTAGAGAACACAAGGTAATTTCTCGGCAGTTAGTACCAAAATTATGCGAGCTTAAGCGTAGGACAGTCCGAGCTTAACCGAATAAGAGGACACGAAAGATCTGTACCGTGGAAATTTACCACCTTTATGCTTTAACTGTGTGAACCCAACCGCCATTCTATTTTGTGTTAATTTACATTTGCCTGGAATTTTACTCGTTGGGATGCTATTGCTTGAAATGTCGTAATAAACTTTTATTTAAACTTCGAAATACTCGGTATTATAGTAAAACAAACTAATATAAAATATGTCTGGTTTACTGGACAGAAGTTGAGAAATGAAAGTAAATATTTTTTCTGTAATGAATGTGATCTCTGAATCTGAATTATTAATAACCTGCTAATTAAATTAGTGCGAAAATATTTGTTAATTGGTTTAGTTAATAGTTGAACTAACAACTAGTAGTTTTCTATTAATTAATAGTCTTAATTTGATAATTACCAGTTTCATTTTCACTTGAATAATTATGAATCCAATAGAAAATGGATAAACTATTGGATTATTACGGCTAAATTTAAACATAAATACACTTTAATGAAAATTAATAAAAGAGGAGGAAAGGAAAGAAAAACGGCCAATGAGCGTTCTTCCTTCCCTTCTTTTCTCTCATTATTAGTCTCATTAATAGAAAGACTTATCAAGGCAACTGGTGAACTTTTCTCATTATTCCAATAAGTAATTTTTTACTGGATTATAATTAAACTTTACTAATGTAATTAATAAATATAACTGGTTAAATATACCATGCTATTACAAATAGTAATTTTTAATAATATAATAGTTGAGTTTCATTAAATCAATTAATAGCATCTTAATTTATACTATTTCATATAAATTTGTTTGGTCAACAAAAATGAACACTGAGAAAAAAATGCTATTGAATCAATAGCATTTCTTTCCAAAAGCATGAATATCACGGATTCAAATAAATATGCTATAGAATTAGTAACATATTTATTGCTTCTTGTAGTATATTTTTATGAATTCATAGTTTACATGCTTTTGGAAAGAAATGATTTTGATTCAATAGCATTTTTTTCTCAGTGTAGTAAAAACTAAACCTCTAATAATTGAATTGATAGAATTTGACTCTAAATTAGTTTAAAACTACTATTTACGAATAGATAATCTGACTAAAATATTGGTAAACGATTTTTTTAATACATTTATTAATAAAATGAAAATTAATGAATAATAAAATTGATCAACTACCCATTGAATTAGAAGAATTTGACAATTGGTAAGTCGAAAATTACTAATTTCATGGTAGAAATTTTTAGTGAAACAATTAACTCTTGAACGATTTCGTACTATAACAATTAGTAGTTTCTACTGAATTTTATTCAAATTCTATTTAATCATTTTAATGCAGTTTAGTTTTTACTAATTATTGAGTCAAATCTGACTATGAATAAGTAGAAGACAACTAGTTATTAATAGAAATACTTACTTATTAATAAGACAAGTTATTATTTTTTACATTAGTCTAAAGCCTGTATTACGTTACCTGTATTATTTACAGGTTTTCCGCCTCGAACTGGATACCCTACGGATGTGCTTGCGTTGGAGGCAAAACTGAAGTATGCCAATAACTGGGATCTAGAGGTACTTTCGTTGATTCTGAAACATGATGACATTTTTTTGATAAATTCACAGAAAGGACTAAATTTTTGTAGTTATATAAAAAATCCAGAAAAGAGTTTTGTTTCGTTTATCTCGTTTTTAAATTTAAAAATTCCAATTTCACAGATACAAAAATTTGTTCTTTAGAAAGTATAGAATGAATTTCAAAACCTAGAAGAATCCCTGCTGCAAATAAAAGATTTGAAACTTTATCCGTTTGAATCCGACAGTTATCAATAGTTTCACTTTTTAATATATATGTACTTATTAATCCATTTGAGTCCACAGGTTATTTATCTCATCCTTTAAGGATATCCGTTTCAATCACTGTGTATCCGTTTCTATTGTTTCCTTGTTATACTTAAATGCGATAATGAATACGGAATAAGTGGAAAGACTCTATAGTGCTCATAAAAACGAATTAAAAGCCTTTATCCGCTTCAAAACATTTATCCTGTCGAAAGTATCAGACAGGAATTCATTCCGAGGCAATCAGAACTATTCCGATATCTGTATCCGAGCCAATGAGAATCATTCCCAACCAATCCGAAAACCGTTTTGTAACTCGTTTCATGAAAAACGGTAAAAATCGATCCGACCTAATCGGATTTAATCCGAGGTAACAATCCGAATGAATCCGAAACCAATCCAAAACCAAGTTTTCAACCCGAATCAATCCGAGCTCCAATTTATTCGGATTGATCTGGATTGAAAACTTGATTTCGGATTGGTTTGGATTCATTCGGATTGTTGCCTCGGATTAAATCCGATTAGGTCGGATCGATTTTTACCGTTTTTCATGAAACGAGTTACAAAACGTTTTTCGGATTGGTTTAGAATGATTCGCATTGGCTCGAATACAAATATCAGAATGAATTGGAATAGTTCTGATTGCCTCGGAATGAATTCCTATCCAATACTTTCGCCAGCGTTACTTTCGGTAGGGATTGTACAGGTTTGATTTTATTAATTTTCGCTTTTTCTCAGCGGTATTAAAAAATTCCAATCTTTTATCCTCTTTACTGAAGAACAGAATGAATAGAAATGCAATAAAATTTAATAGAGTAATATGCACTTATAGGAACTCAACCCAATAACAAAATTGAAAGAGAATTGAAAAATGTTAGTTTAAGAGTTGGTTGAAATATTGCATGTTTTCTTTGTTCAAAAGTGAAGAAATCGCTGCATTTTGTTCAATTAAAGTTGCATAACATAAAGCGAAAAACATAGGAGTGACAGGTATAAAGAGAAAAGGAGAGTTTCGTTTCAAGCAAGGTGGAAGGTAGCACTAACTTAGTTACTTAGTTAGTTGAGGTTAGCTCCAGTTGCCTTAGCGTCAAACGCAGACGAGGTTAAAGGTTACTTCAGGCACTCGTGACTCTTAATTGCATTAAATCATAATATTTCATCATCTACCCACCACCTTTACTTGTTTTATAACCATTAGATTGTTGTTATTTCTACTATTGCATTTTTCAATGAAATTTTATTTTTCATTGAAAATAGTATCGATTTATTGATAAATTATCATTGAATGCCATTGGGACTTCATTGGAAAAACACGATTGAAACGAGATTACTCAATTAGATTCAATTATATTTTACCGATTGAATACAATCATCTTTCTTAATTTCAATTGGCATTTTTTTTTTCAATTTCAATCAATAACTGAATTTACGGGAAGTTCGGTACTTATTTTTAGAACTTGACTTTTTAGTAGATTTTATAAGAAGTTCAGTTCAATGAAGAGATTTTCTGTACGTTTCACTAAGCGTCTAGTAAAATCTACTACATATAAAAAAAATGTTTGGTAGATTTCACAAGAAGACAGGTAAAATGTATAAAAAATCTGTTGATTAAACTAAACTTTTCCTAAAATCTACTAAAAAGTCAAGTTATAAAAATAAGTACCGTACTTCCTGTAATTTTTACAAATGCAGTAAAACAAGTTATGAAATAAAAAAGAATATTACTAAAAAAGATTAAAGCACGTCTGATAACTTATTTTTAGTAAAATTTTTAGAAAAATTCGAAGACTTGTCAATAATTACAGTTAACTTTAAAAATTTTTGCAAAATTTTCACTCTAAGGAAGTTGCCAGACGTTTTTATCGCCTTCTTTTGTCTTTTCAAAAATTCCAGGAAGATAGTTTGTAAAATTAAGAAGTTATCTCACATGGAGAGTCACATAGGAGAGTCCTGTACAAAGTCTATAAAAGATTTCGCCATTTTTCCTCCTCACCAAAAAAAAAATGTATGTTAAGACCATGGATCAACCATGTAAAGTGACCAAATTCCTGTGAAAGTTCGTGTAAAATAACATTTTTATTTTATAAAATAT
Source organism: Diplolepis rosae (assembly GCA_030998225.1). NCBI lineage: Eukaryota > Metazoa > Arthropoda > Insecta > Hymenoptera > Diplolepididae > Diplolepis > Diplolepis rosae. The sequence continues at coordinate 16,620,354 of JAPYXD010000710.1, read as the reverse complement.
CATCCTGGAAATTTGGAAAATAGTACAAAACACGATAGAGAACGTCTGTCAACTTCGTTTGAGTGAAAATTTTACAACAAATTTTATAGTTAACTGTACTCTCTATATCTGAATCAGTCAAAATCTACTGATTATCAGTGAAATTTGACTGATTCAAATAGCTAAAAAGAGGTTACTGTTAATCAGTCAAATGTCACTGATTAATTCAGTGAAATTTAACTGATTTAACAGTGAAATATATTTTTCTAACTGATTCGATCAGTGAAAATTAACTAATTTAACAGTGAAAAATATTTTTTCACTGGTGAATCAGTGAAAAGGCAAATCACTGATTTAATCAGTGAAAATTTGACTGATTCATATTTAGAGAGTAATTGTCAATAATTTTTCGAAATGTTTTCCAAATTTTTACTAGTAATACAGTAAATCTTTTAAGAAAAAAGTGGTTTTGAGGAAAGAAATGATCGACTCTATTTTATTTCATAAATCGTTAGTGGGGCATGTGACTAGATCGCAATCAAGCTTTCTGGACTCCCTTCTTTGGGGTTTTTTGGAAAACTCGAAAAGCTTTTGGATTTGATTTTCCGTGAGAACAGTAGGTCGTAAAAAAAATTTTTTAAACCAAAACCAAAAATCAGTATTGTTCCTTTTTCATTCCGAAAAAAATATATTTTTTTTCCCGTACAAAAAAAGCCAAAACCGATTGTCAGCAACTTTGGCACTCTCTATTACGTGCAATTGTAGTTACGGCGCTGAGACTTCATGAGATAATTTGTAGATAATACTATCCTCTACATTTTTTGTTAAAAAAAATTTTTCTACGTTTTACCGTTCTCATGAAAAATCAAATCCAAAAACTTTTTGAGTTTTTTCAAAACTCAAAAGGGGATGAGATGGGTTCCGAGTTTATGGTTTAAAGCTATTCAAATGTCCCAATAACGATTTATGAAATGAAATAGAGTCGGTCTTTTTTTTCACGAAAAAAGAGACAGATTCGCTGTACTTCCCAAGAATAAGACCCGACATTAGAAATTCAAAGCGCCGTATCTTAAAAACAGTGCATCGCACGAAAAAAATATTCAGATAATTTTGAAAGTTTTTTTCCTGCTCTACACTTCTGTAATCCTCGCGACGGTAAAAATATTTTTTTTCGGAATGAAAAAGGGGAAAAACTGATTTTTGGCAACTCTGGCGCTCTCTATTTCGTGCATTTTTGGTCGCGTTGCAGCGACTCTATAAGATAATTTGTAGATAATAAAGTCCTTCGCAAATTTTGTAATGAAAATCTTTTTCTACGTTCGACCGTTCTCATAAATAATCAAATCCAAAAACTTTTTGAGTTCTTTCAAAACTCAACAGGGGGTGAGACGGGGTCCAAGTTTTTGGTTAAAGGCTATTTAAATGTAACGATTTATAAAATGAAATAGATTCGGCCATTTTTTCCCGAAAAATGAGAGATTTATTGTACTATAAAAAAAAGTAAACAGACGTGCTTTAAGGTAAAAGCACCAATAGCCGGATAGTACCCGATAGCCGGACAGAGCCATGAATTTCTCTCAAAATTAGAGATTTATGAATCACTTATCGCTATTTTGGTGTACCGTATACAAACCTCGAAACGTACACTTTAAAAAAGGAAAAAATTTGTCGAATTAGAAATTAAAACTTCGCCAAGAAAAAAAGATTTCTCTACTGAAGCACAAGGCTGGTCGAAATGTAGCAACATCTGCTCTATAAACTATAACTGACGTGTTGTCTTTGTTAAGAAAATAACATTTACATTTACCTTCATTTGTCATTTTAATACGTGTTACACTAAAGTAAAATGCTTTATATAAACCATAATATTTTTCAAAATTAAAAAACATTTTCCTTTAATTAAATATTTTAAATCCGGTTATTGGGTCAATGAATATTCGTTTTGCCTAATAACCGAACGCGCGCGTCCGTGCTTTTAATATTTTCAAGAAATGTGGTAAGTATTTGATTGTTTTCAATTTATAGAAGATATCTATCTAATAAAATATTAGGCAAATTAATTTAAACATATTTTAATTAGTCAAATATGAAATCCAACCTCAATTGACATTTGACGTATATATTTTTGTTGATCTTACATTGAGAACAATGAAAATATGGATTTCAGAGTGAAATTTCCACACTTTTTGATCTTTTTGAATGATAATTTTCAATACACAGAGAGAAATTTTAGGTTTCACTGACCAAAGTTTTTTTGTTAAAATCGTCTTTACAAAAATTTTAAGGTTCTCATGACAATCATGGTAGTGGCTGTCATACATTGGAAAAGTGTTTACTCCAACTGCAAGGAACGTTACTGAGACCACGATTCTGGTACTTGAAATACCATAGCGCTGCGGTTATAGGAACCAAAGTCCATCGTAAAGCCGCGCATAGAGTTTAGTTAAAATGACTAAGTCTACGGACAGTAAATACCCAGCCAAAATTATTTTTGAGGTTATAGGTATGGTTCTCTTAGTTATCAAAATACGAATTTAATTTGATTAGAGAAAATAAAGTTTCACCGAAAAGATCTAAGAAAAATAACCCGGTATAATGATATTTATGATAACTTTCGTCGATTAAGTTAAAAAATTGTCACTTTTTTCATCACCATAAACTTTTTTTGACTGACTATAGTTTTGACAAAATACGACGAGACAGCAAAATTGGAACGCATTGCATTGTCCCCGAACAAAATCGTTTATCATTTAGAAAGAATTGTCAAACTATATTTATAATAGAATTATTTACCTGATAATGCTTGGCACGGTGAAATATAGTCCAGGAATCGAGAACGAGAATTGGCAGGATTCAACTTAGGCTGCATATCTTTCAATGAAAGTTATACTTGATTTGTCTAGCGCAACAGCGAACGCTGCGGTTGTAGTAACCAAAGGAGCTTGGCAGTACACATAAAGAAAATGTACGTGTACTAACCGTTGGGGTACGTATAAAGCTCATTCTAATCATCAACTTTGGTCACAACAACCGAATATACAAAAAAGTCCAAATTACTGTTATGATAACTATAAAAGTAGTAGCTTCTCTCAACTTTTTTGGTCAAGGCAACTACTGTACAAAAAATTTATGTGCTATGTGCACAGGAACCAAAGCCGATTTCTCTCAGTGTAATAATGATAAACTATGATTAATAATGAATAATTTTTTAAAGAAATAATGCTTGAACTATGGATTTGCTGAAAATCTGATATTTTGAGAAAGTATTTTCATTTTAACATATGTAATTATTAATTATTATTATTATTAACATATGTAAAATCTTTTCAATATTTTTTTTTTTAAATGCGTAGACCTAAAAAATGTTTTTGTAAATATTTCCCAGTGTTTATTATGCTTAAAAAGTATCAAATCCATATTAATCAAATTATAATATTCTCTTGTTCGAGTATTGGTGCAGCGCTGTCCGGCTATTGCATCAATTCACTTTTCCCGTCCGGCAATTGGCTCCAGAGCATTATTTAATGAAGAGAATTATTAAAATGGATTATTCAGATTTAACACAACTCTGGACTTTTTATTATAGTAGGGAGGACACATGCATCAAAATAATCACGGCAATTCTTGATTCCGCATCACATTTAGAACGATTAATACAAAAAATTGAATGACATTTCCTTAGACGTCCGGCTATTGGTGCTTTTACCTTATTGTCTTTTGTTACGTTTCCCAAATTTTCAGAAAGGTACTTTGTGAATCAAAAAAGTTATCTTACATGAACGAATAAATATATAATTTAGTCACGTGGTCCGATTGATCCATGGCCTTAAAACACTGAAAAAGAATAAAGTAATCATGAGATTGAAATTTGACTCATCTTCTTTAGTACCCAATAAGTTCTATTCAATTAATGATTCCTAACACACTCGATAAAAAAAGTCCTCACAATGAAAGTTGAATATCGAGTAAGTTTACTAGCTAACAGCTTCCTACAGAATACTGAAACTTTTATTTCCTTGCTTTTGTACTACTTATAGTGCTATATAAAGTTCAAGGATGTAGTTACACAATGCAAAGGATTCTAAATCAGAAGAAGTTAAATTAATGTTCCTGGCTACTAAGCTAATAATACATATGAGCCCACTCGTATGTTAATAAAATCACATGTGCGCTACATCTTAAGGGGGTCCACCTGTGTAAAATTTTCGAAAAATCGATTTTTTTTTTTGACATTTTTTGCATCTTTAAGATATAACTAATGATGTCCTTAAGCAATTTTCATGAAATCAACCTAATTAAAGTGTGACAAGGCGCCAAATGTTACAGGAAACAGATAAGCTGCTGGCGCCTATCGTTTTTCTAGAAACCATGTTTTTGAAATCTGTGGGCAGGATTGAAAAAAATCTACTTAACAGATTGACTTGAAATTTTAACTGACTCATTTATAGAGATAACTGAAGGTACCCACGTAGCGGTTTTTTTAAATCTCTTTTTTTTAATTTTAAAGCATATATTATATCGAAAAAAGCATGAAAATGATGAATTTTTATGAAAAGTACTGCCATTTCTTCAATTTTTAAAATTTCGTCAAAATGCTACGTCAGTACCTCGACAACATAAACAGAAATAATATTATTTTTACTTTTTGTGTTTTATATAACTGGTTCGAGCGGAATCTTGCCCACAATTTCGGTATTCCATTTTGAAGGGGCCACTTTCAATGCCCTTAATGAATACAAGCCTTCGGATTACACTATTGGAAAAATTTACTATTATAATAAAACCACAAACCTTCAAAATTCATAGAATATTTTTCATTTCTAATTATTTTGGCATAGGGTCAGATTCTTTTCAATTTCTTCGATTGAAATTTTCACTATTCGATATAAAAATACTCAAAAAGAAAGCAAGGCAAACGTTTCGGCCACATATGGGGGCCCTCTTCAGTGCCATAAATTCAATGATTAATTCAAAAAATTGTTGTAAAACGTAGTTAATTAAAATAAGAATTATCATAAAATTGAAAAACTTATCTCATAGCTTGCAATTCAAAATGAAGTAGTCCAGAATGCAGCATCACGAATTGAAAAAATGTTTAGAGTTCACTGTGAATAAAAAACCGGATAACCAATAAACCGGAAAACATAAAAAAATTTTTGCACACGAACCGACCGCAATTTGAAAAAATTTTATTATTAAAGAACGATGCCAAATTTGTTATCAATGGCAAAATGCGAACAAGGTTTACATTTTTAAAAACTTTGCGTGAAGACTTTGTTACCGGAGTCTCTTATAGAATGATCTGAACTGTTTTCAAAACCGACTCGAGACATGTGGCCTTGCTGACCGAAAATTTTTTTATATAAGCAATCCTGAGAGGTTCTTTTCCTCCTTGAAGAAGACTATTGTCCTATACCTAGTTAAGAAATTCGAGACGTTTATGTTGATTTTCACGAGTGGACGAAGGCGTGTATTTTTCAAGAAACGATTTTTTTTTTTTATATATTAGCTTCACGGACAATCCATTTAATATTGAATTTGCAAGCAAGGCATTACAGAAACATAAATTATTATAATATCTACACATGTCGTTTTATATATATCATAATTCTGACCATTTTCAGAACAAATTAAATTTATTAATACTTTTTAAAATGTGATACTGAATATCACGAATACTAAAATTGCACTTTTGTTAATTTTTTAAAGATAAATGTATTATTTTTCCAAACATCTCAGAATAAATCTGAATGCAGTAATAAACAACCTTCAATTTTTTTATTTATTTCTTAATATACTCAAATAATATTGAGTAAAACTACATGTATAGATATTATAATAATTTATGTTTCTGTAATGCCTTGCTTGCAAATTCAATATTAAATGGATTGTCCGTGAAGCTGATACATAAAAAAAAAAAATCGTTTCTTGAAAAATACACGCCTTCGTCCACTCGTGAAAATCAACATAAACGTCTCGAATTTCTTAACTAGGTATAGGACAATAGTCTTCTTCAAGGAGGAAAAGAACCTCTCAGGATTGCTTATATAAAAAAATTTTCGGTCAGCAAGGCCACATGTCTCGAGTCGGTTTTGAAAACAGTTCAGATCATTCTATAAGAGACTCCGGTAACAAAGTTTTCACGCAAAGTTTTTAAAAATGTAAACCTTGTTCGCGTTCTGCCATTGATAACAAATTTGGCATCGTTCTTTAATAATAAAATTTTTTCAAATTGCGGTCGGTTCGTGTGCAAAATTTTTTTTATGTTTTCCGGTTTATTGGTTATCCGGTTTTTTATTCACAGTGAACTCTAAACATTTTTTCAATTCGTGATGCTGCATTCTGGACTACTTCATTTTGAATTGCAAGCTATGAGATAAGTTTTTCGATTTTATGATAATTCTTATTTTAATTATCTACGTTTTACAACAATTTTTTGAATTAATCTTTGAATTTATGGCACTGAAGAGGGCCCCCAAATGTGGCCGAAACGTTTGCCTTGCTTTCTTTTTGAGTATTTTTATATCGAATAGTGAAAATTTCAATCGAAGAAATTAAAAAGAATCTGACCCTATGCCAAAATAATTAGAAATGAAAAATATTCTATGAATTTTGGGTCAATATAATAGCAGACATGTTATTAAACATGTCACTTTAAAATCTTCAAAATAACGTTAAACTTATTCTCATTTTCGAATTAGTTCTCCTAACAAACATTCCCGAAAAAGCGTTCGAAATACCGCCCTCACACAGGTGGACCCCCTTAACTAGTTAATAATGAGCATTGCTAATACTAGAAATAGAGATAATAGCACAAAATATGTTAATTATGTTCCATAATGGGCAGAATTATCGAGCAATATTGTGCTAATGCACTAGGGTAAAGATAATGTAGTAAATCTTCTCGATGATAATCCCAATGCAGTTTGAAAAGTCTCCAGTAATATTGTTTAAATAAATATGGAAATGTAGTTACACTGATTACTCTTATGATTATTATATACGTATACGCGAATATTATGAGGGGGAAGATAGAATTTTGAAAACGGAGAATAGAATGAGAAGAGAGGATAGAGGGAAAATTGGAGTTAGTACGAAAACGTTATCTAGGGACATTCGAATGTCTTAATTACGTTATATGGATCGGATAGAGAGGTCGGAGGGCTTTGCCCTCGGAATATCAATGAGCTCCTTGAACTGCGTTGCGCTTTATCGTGACACTCCCTCTTAAGAGAAGGAATATTAATGCATTGAACTGATTGCAATGGATTATAATGAAAGGACAGATCAAGATTTCTGATTATGTAAATGTTATGTGGACTAAAACATTTCGATGTGTCTCGATTATACTGAAGAAAAGACTAGAATTTTAAATATTAAAGAATTTGAAAATCTTTCTGTGGAAAAAAGACGCTTTCGACTGCGCTGGGATTCGAGCCCAGGTCTTTCTAGAACAGTCGACCGGCAATCGAAAGACCTGGCTCAAATCCCAGCGCAGTCGAAAGCGTCTTTTTTCCACAGAAAGATTTTCAAATTCTTTAATATTTGAATTCATTGGCATTATTGCGATATAAGAGTTTGAAATTGTCTACGAGGACACCTGTCGGCAACGTATCATATCTGATACGCGACTAGTGATTCTCCGATAATGTAGGCAGTGGCAGAAATTTCAAACTGAACTAATTAACTAGAATTTTATCTTAAGGGGATCCGCCACCTTTAATTTTTTTATTTTTTGAGTTTAGACCTTCTATATAATTTTTTCTATGCTAAGTACCTTTATTTAGGTAGATTTTGGGTTTTTTCATAATTCCAGCACCTTTATGTATTTTCAAACTAAATTTCTTAGTTTTTTGGGAATTTATTTGATATGTTTTGTCTTTGAATAACTTTTTTGTTTTTTAACCAATTGTCAGGATTCTTTTTTTATTTTGTTCCTCACAATCTGTAGAAACTTTTTGGTTATGGTAAATTAGGTAACATGACTGAAAAAAAGTTACAAATAAAATAAAAAAATAAATAAAAACATCCTAAAAAGAAAAATGGTGTAGTTATTTTTATAGCTAGAGTGCTTTCCATACCCAAAAAGATTGATAATATAAGAAAGGATAAGTGATAAAAATTTCAAAGGTCTGTGTCTGATTCTTTAGATTTTATTCAAAGATATGTTGCAACAAACACGGAAACAACTGGGCCAAGTTTCGGCTGCCGACGTCGGCCCAGTACTTGACCGATGCAAACAGTGACACTGGCCCAATAACAATAGCCGACTCTTGGCTGCCAAGATTGGGCCAATATTGTGCCGTATTATCACCTTCGGCAATTCGCACTTGGGAATGTCTTAGAAGCAGGCAGCCAACATTGTGTTACTAAATCATATATGTATATACATAAAGGCTATATATATATATATATATTGTGCTTTTACAAGAATATCTGTTATATACTATTTTCCATATAATTCAGAAATATTATTAAATAAATAAACTATTTTGTATAAAAAGCTAACGTTCGCTAAAAACGCGTTATTCGTAAATTGCAGTAACTTTTATTTTGATTTATTTTTCCAAGACAAAAAATCAAATTGCCCTGGAAATGTACACACATACCCAGAAAAGTATAGAGAATAAAAAAATAACATTTTTGGAAAATGTCAAAAAAATCAAAAATATACTAATTAAAGCTGGCGGAACCCTTAAAATAGAAAAATTATCAATTATTGCAATAAGAAGCGAATACACCAATTACCGAGGAAGAACTTATTATTGATTTTCTATAGATAAATCTTTCGTATTTTCGATTTCTAAATTTAAATTGGAAGAAAGCTACTATATGAAATATTCGTTTTCAAGTTACACTAATTCAATTATTAGTAGCTTTTTTCTACTTCATTCAGATAGTATTTCATTACCAGAGATATTTATGGAATTTAACTAAGAATTAGTAGAAGACCTGTAGCATTTAGTAGCAATGCTAAGAAAGCAATTGCTAAACAATTTTGCACTATTCCGAATTATAAATTTTACGAATTCAGATGTAGATATCATTTTTGAGATTTTATTTATTTTTATATTCCAGAGGTTTGATAAAGATTTATTTAATAACTTTTACTACACAGAGAGAAATTTTAGGTTTCACTGACCAAAGTTTTTTTGTTAAAATCGTCTTTACAAAAATGTTAAAGTTCTCATGACAATCATGGTAGTGGCTGTCATACATTGGAAAAGTGTTTACTTCAACTGCAAGGAACGTTACTGAGACCACGATTCTGGTACTTGAAATACCATAGCGCTGCGGTTATAGGAACCAAAGTCCATCGTAAAGCCGCGCATAGAGTTTAGTTAAAATGACTAAGTCTACGGACAGTAAATACCCAGCCAAAATTATTTTTAAGGTTATAGGTATGGTTCTCTTAGTTATCAAAATACAAATTCAATTTGATGAGAAAAAATAAAGTTTCACCGAAAAGATCTAAGAAAAATAATCCGGTATAATGATATTTATGATAACTTTCGTCGATTAAGTTAAAAAATTGTCACTTTTTTCATCATCATAAACTTTTTTTGACTGACTATAGTTTTGACAAAATACGACGAGACAGCAAAATTGGAACGCATTGCATTGTCCCCGAACAAAATCGTTTATCATTTAGAAAGAATTGTCAAACTATATTTATAATAGAATTATTTACCTGATAATGCTTGGCACGGTGAAATATAGTCCAGGAATCGAGAACGAGAATTGGCAGGATTCAACTTAGGCTGCATATCTTTCAATGAAAGTTATACTTGATTTGTCTAGCGCAACAGCGAACGCTGCGGTTGTAGTAACCAAAGGAGCTTGGCAGTACACATAAAGAAAATGTACGTGTACTAACCGTTGGGGTACGTATAAAGCTCATTCTAATCATCAACTTTGGTCACAACAACCGAATACACAAAAAAGTCCAAATTACTGTCATGATAACTATAAAAGTAGTAGCTTCTCTCAACTTTTTTGGTCAAGGCAACTACTGTACAAAAAATTTATGTGCTATGTGCACAGGAACCAAAGCCGATTTCTCTCAGTGTAAAGAAGAAATAAATTGCATTCAAAATTTTAAGGAAATTAACTGTTTACCCGGCAAATTATGGCTTTAGTGTAATTTAATTGGTGATACTGTAATCACCAAATTAATTTGTTGTAAAGAGCTTTATTAATTCAAAAACTCAAACATATAATCAATTAATACTTGATAAAATTTTTACGCTGAACAAAAAATATTATTCATAGAATTTCAGATAATTCAAGCAAGATTCATGTGAATATCCATTAAAATTGTAAACCATGCATTTAATTATTTTATTTTCAAACAAGACTATGTCAAAATATTCTTATATGTACAAAGATGAATGATTTCTGTTTTTAATTAATTGTTAGTACTTTTTTATGTTTTGTATTCATGAAGACGTTTTGAAAAACAAAATAAATTGCAATTTATTTTCCGTCAAAGTCGTTGATTTTGTTGCCTTACTACTATAGTATTTTGGCAATAGAATTCAGCATAAATAATTTTTTCAATTTAATTTAAATAACTATACTTAATTGTTACACGCAGAAGTATTATTTTTAATAAAATAAGAAAATAAAAATTTATCATGATTTATTCAAAAGAAAGGGAACGATTTAAAATAAGGACCTCATATAAATTTAACTTAATAGGCACATATTTTAAATTACAAAATTGTCAGTTACTGAAATCATCCATCTAGTATTTTTCTGTTTCATATTTTGATTCAATTTTCCTTTAGGAAAAATATAATATCGTCTTGGACAAAGATGAAGTCCGTTTAAGGTAGTTGATCCACGAAAATTAGACCTCATGCAAAAATAGATAATTTTGCTTTCAAGAATAGCAATATTATTAATGAAGGGCTATTTTGGAAGAGAAAATATTAATTTCCGTGAAAAAAATTTGAAATAGAGAAAAATAATTTTATTAATAAATTTTATTTTTGCCCAAAATTTTTTTCTTATCGCTTCTTACCAAATGTTAATAAATTATGCGATTTTGATAAATTACAAATCACTTTTTCAAGAAAAAGATTCCCTACAACTTAACCATTTCCAATTTTCGAAAAAGAATAAATTATTATCAAATGGTTCATTTATCAATCATGTATCAATTTTAATGGTTTCAGTCATTAAAGAATTTATTTTAAAAAATCAGAAACGGTGAAGTTGTGGGAAATCTTTTCTTTGAAAAAATGATTCATGATTTATTAGAATCGCATAATTTTTCAAAATTTGGTGAGGAGCGATAAGAAAAAAAGTTGGATCAAAAATAAAATTTATTAATAAAGTTATTTTTCTGTATTTCAAATTTTTTCATGTAAAATAATCTTTTCTGTTTCAAAATAGTCCTTCAATAATAATATTGCTATTCTTGAATGCAAAATTATCTATTTTTGCCTGGGGTCTAATTTTCGTTGATGAAAACTACCTCAAGGTTTCTAACAATTTGAATATTCAGTGCGGCAATTTCCCTTTCGACAGATAAAGATTATTTTTACTTCTATTTCTATTTTTTTTCACTATTATCTATAATAGCTTATGTACTAGAGTTAAGTCTTTGAGTGGATTCAATATTATCTTATCTTCATTCACGAGAAAGATTAAAATTTCAACATTATGATCCTGGGAATTAATGAAATAATCTGGACGGGTTTTCCTTATATCCGGTCACAAGCTGAATATGCTATATATGCATCACTAATAGCGTACCAGACGACTTCTTGCAAGATACGAACTTAAGACTTAGACCTATATTCGCATGCGGTCTTCAGCGGATGTGGACTATTAAATGGTAAAAGGATCATCCCTCGAGTTAATGAAATGGCTCTCGCGACTTTACCTTCCCTTCCTGTGTCCTTGATATCAGAGACACGGGGTTTTTTATTTCTTTTTTAGAATAATACTTTGGCTAGATCAATCAAAATTTGATTGATTTAGAAAAAATATTTGTTTGATTCTCCAAAATTTTAGCAAAAAAAACTATCTTTGATTGGATGAAACAAATTCTTTAGCTGGTCCAATTCAAAATTTTGTTGACTCTATAACAACAGAATTATATGGTAATGTTAATTTGATGTGCATGATCTAAAAATATATTTGATACACTGAGAAAAAAAGTCACCACAACAAAATGGTTTTGTTGATTATATTTTCTTGGTATTACTAAAATTTAGTTGTAATTACGCAGGAAATGGTCGGGGTGAAAAATATGTTTATTTTTTTCAAATAAATTATTTTGTTGAAAGTTTTGGTTAAGTCGTTCAAATAATTTTGTTGTCTTGACAAAATACACAAGTGCGCATGCGCCGTGTTTTCTTCACATGACCCGTGTAGAAATTTCTCTATCTGTCCTTTGTAGTTAGATTTTTATATAACCCTCATCAAATTTTTTGGTTGAACGAACCAAATTTGATTGGCCTGTAAACATTTTTTTGTTAGTTGTATAGCAATAAAATTTTTTTTTGAGACAACTAAATTTTTGATGGCACAACTAAGCAGTTTTTTGAGTGGAAATGTTTGTGTAGATCTGTTGTTTCTTATTGGCCTATAATGCCAATGTTATGTTTATTTTGATCACTAATATTTGGTAGGCCGATTCGCTCAGATGATAAACAAATACCAATTTCGTCTGCTTATTTGGTCTTACTAGTTCGCTTCATTTGCAAACTCGCGATTTGTACCTTAATCAAATATCTGTTGAGTCAATGTACCAAAACAGTACTGGTAATGCGATGACGAAGTAGACTTAGCAAACTGTTACACATAATGTCGACAGATTTTCATTTCAAGAGATTCTAATTGCATAGGAGTTTCGATTAAATTCCTGTAAAATCATAAATTGAAGAAAATGGGTTAAATAAATCCTACACTAGCAATTAATAATTTCAGATTATTCACGTTTAGAAAATTCTAGTCTTATTCAATTCTATTTCAAATTGTTTATAATATTAAATATTCATATACTATTTCGGTAATAACTTACCCATTTTTTTCTCGTCTTCCATGGATTGAATTTGAAACTCACTCAAAAGAAGATTTCGTTGGATCAAGAAATTTTTTTTGATTTAACCATATTATTTTGTTGTTATACGACCAACAAAAGTTTTGGTTGATCCAAAAAAATATTTTGTATTTCCAACATAATTATTTTATTGACTCATCAACATTCTTTGGTTAGTAAAACTCGATTTAACCAACAAAATATTTTAGTTACTTTTAACAAATTTCAAGCACTTATTAGATTCAACCAAAATATTTGGTGAATTCGACAAAACGATCAGTTTCAATGAACAAAATTCTTCTTTTGATTGAACAAAACACTTGTAAATCGTTTTAATTATTACAAGATTGTTTATCAGCATAACTTTTTAAACATGTAATTTATTATTGATAGTTTCTATTAAAAGTTGAAAAGGTAGATAATTTTTTTGTACATTGTCTTGAACAATTGTCGCTCTTAAAGAGCGACAAAAGAATCAGAAAAAATGGAAGAGGCCTAATTTTTGTTTAAACGAGAAGTCGTTGGGGTTGCAGTAATGGTGTTACTAATGCGTATCGTTAGCATTATCACTATATATATATCTAGCTATGTAATTTGCACACTATATCGACCTATCTACGATTACACAGAGTCGAGCTGCGGTGCTATTACTGAATAGCTGAGTAATTTTCACGATGAAGTGTTGAGCTACATCGTTCCTCGCTTTTCCAATACAGTCTCGTTTTAGAATCTGCCTTCTAAAAATCCGATAAAATTGCTCATAATATGAAAAATTTCCCACAAAAACTATAAAAAAGCCTGAATTTTTATTTTTATTCTTTTTTTTATTCACATTACTATTTTATCATTTCAAAGATTCAGTACTTATGTAAATTTCAACGTAAGTATTGCTGCATATTCTTTTATACATATATTCTTATTCTTACTTATATAACAATTTCATCAATGCAAAGAGTCTGTATGCAAATTTTGGACGGAAGTGCAACTGCATATTCTCTCATATATTCTTTCTTTTAACTTATAGGTAGATAAGATTTTCCATATAACAATGGTAACTATGTTTTATGATGACACACGTGATATTTTCTTCTACTTCTTATATATTTGATTTTATAATTTTAAATTTATTGTTAATTAACGATGCCATCCAAATTAGGAATTGAGTTGGTTTTTAACTAATAATAATTAAAATAGTTTTTAAATGAGACAATCATGTTTGAGGCTTCATGATACTCTTGAAAATTTTAAGAATGCAATAATTAATATTTTTTTTATTCAAATTAATTGTACTTAACCTATTTTCTTATTAATCACAATTTAAGTAGATATTTAATAAAACAATCTGGATGCATTTGTAGAATGATTTACTTATCCTCCTAATTTTGAAATTTTCAGTTTATTAGAAGTTAGAGTTTTATTTACCAATTACATTAGAAATATACGCAGTTTCTATAATTTTATGCATTCCTAAAAAAGAGTTTTGAAAACTGACAAAAATCTTGCAAAATTGCAGAAAATTAATATACAAAAAACACATAAAAAAGTACGAGAATAATGATCTGGAATCTGGATGTAAAAATGATGAAAAAGAATTCAATAAAGGAAAGTTCAAAACTTATAATCTTCACAGTCTGAGAAGTTATTCTACTTTTTGTGTAAGTTAAGTCACCAGATTTTTTGGTGGTGTTTTTTGGTTCAGTTGGTGTTTTTTTCCAGAACTGGGGTCGCTTCTTGCGAAATGTCTCATAAAATTACATGTGCAATTATTTTTTTCGATACTTCGAATCATTTTGATGTGAAACAATAAAGAAATTCAGAATCAGATGGAAATAAACTGATTATGGCACTTTAGGGGATAGTTTTTTATGATAGGATGGTTCTGATTATTTTACGTGACTTTATTCCTTTTATTATATACTTTCCTATTATTTTGTGATTTTTCGCACGAGTTTCGGACGCGCACGCCAGAAATTTTTTTTCTTCTGGGGGTTTGTTTTTTATGAAAAGGGGTTGTTAAAAGACAGAAAAAGTTATGAAATATTTTTTTCTCAGATCTGGAATTCTACATCCTCTGTATCCAATACTGATTTTACTTGCAATTTCCCTGCTCTCTAAATTTGAATCAGTCAAAACCTACTGCTTATCAGTGAAATTTGACTGATTCAAATAGCTAAAAAGAGGTTACTGTAAACCAGTCAAATGTCATTGATTATTTCAGTGAAAATTGACTGATTTGACAGTGAAAAATATTTTTTTCACTGATTCATTAGTGAAAATTAACTGATTTAACAGTGAAAAATATTTTTTCACTGATGAATCAGTGAAAAGGCAAATAAGTGATTCAATCAGTGAAAATTTGACTGATTCAGATTTAGAGAGTGGAAAAAAGTCAGGCACGAAAGGGATAAAATAAGACCAAAACAATGGCGATATGTTAATTTTTATGCAAGTTATGCTTCAAAATAGGTGGAACGTATGTGTCACGCTGGTAATTAAAAGGTTAAAACGATAGTTAAATGTTAAAATTTTGGCTTCTATATTAAAATCCGTTTGTGAATGTGAAGGTAAATAAAAGGACAAATTGATCTCAGAGGAGCGAATCTTAACCAGACAGTCTTCCTTTATGGTTATCCTTTGGGGGTTACGTCGGAAAATTATCTCGAAAAATGTATCTTCGCATCTCCGAGAGAGCCTGTGCCGCAGACAAGACAGATTGCTAGAGAGTTCTAATCTTTTTCTCTCTTTTTTGTTTTTACCTCAGATCTTCCTTCTTCCGAAGTATCATTCTTTCTCCCTCATCTCGCAGCTTCTTTCAATTTCTCTCTTATCAGAGTACAGTAAATACTTTTCCATCATTCTTATCCTTTCGAATGCTTCTCCTCTTTGTTTTTTAGCAATCCTTTCTTCACCGATTATTATTTTTTAATTTGTGTGAAATGATGGGTTTCTCTCATTTTATAGATTTTATTTTTAAAACTACAAGCTAATTGGATTTTTTAAAAGATGCAAGTAGGACACATACCTATAATAAAAATTGAAAATATTTCCATAAGCAGTGAATTATAAGATGTTTCCAGAGATTAATTTAAAGATTTTAAAAAATATATGAAAAGTTTAATTCTGAAAATGGGTTTGTAAGTTTTATCGTTGCACTCGAGTAGATCAGCGTCGATTTATCTCTGTTTGCCGTATTTCAAAATTCAATCAGATTTCATAAGAGTAGAGGTTGAACCCGGTCTCCCCTTTTAACTCTGGCGACCGCGGGGGAGAATTGAGAATCGTGATATATATATGCAGAGTCGGCACGACCCGCTTCCATTCAATCAGCATGCTTGAAGCTTATACATCAACCCGAATTCGCGGTTATATAACAGCTGCACTTTATCTGGTTTGATAATCTAGTTCACGAAGTTGAGCGTTTATGATTCTGATAATTATGTCGCTTACATACCTGCGAATGCCAATTTGATTGCGATATGCTAATTTAATTTCTATTAAAACATGGAAAATGTATTTGACTCAATCTAGGAATAAGTTTATATTACGATAGATCAAAATCTCGCTCGCCAAGTATATAAATCATACTTAAACTGACATTACTCAATCAGTGTGCAAAATTCCTGAAAATGGATTTCGACTTTTTGAAATTATTCGGTAACAATTGAATGATGCTTTGCTTTTCGAAACATTCACATGCAAAGTGATTCTTCTGTACTCCCTTCAATTTCACATTTTTCCGAACTTCCGTACTGATTCAGTATCCATTCAGTATCGGTATATTGTCGAATGACAATTCTTGCCAAAATGGAGTGCTGCCAATTTCCACAGCTAGTTCCGCTTAATTTATCTTTTGTAAAGAGGAAGCCAAGGGAGTGCATGGCGAGATTGAAACTTGTAAAGTGTTTGAGAAAATGAGTAAATTATCAAGTCATTGTAAAGTTATCATCTCACTTTCACTTCACTTGCAGAAGTTAAGCTTTCGTCACTTAAGAATTCCAAAAGAAGATAAATATTTTATTATACTCTCTACACATGATTCAACGATTCTTGTAAACCTAGGGCTTTTGAAATTTTATGCTCCGTATAAAATACTAAAATCTATACTCTAGTAAGGTATGATATATATATCCTACTGCAAATCCTCATATAGGAACCCATATGGGAACCTACTTAAGCTCCCATGTAGGATCCCATATCGCAAACTACATAAGAACATATCTTACCACCTATAGGAATTTGAGACTTGAATCTTTATACCAAATATTATTATTAAATTATTAAATTATTGTATAGGTTCTTATATAATTTCCTGTATTGATTCCAACAGCAAAAAATATAAAACTTCAAACAAAGTATTTTTGAACCAATTAAAATTTTTTTCAAATCAAATAAATTGCTGCCTTAAATCAAATAAATTATATCTTTGACCATATATGAATGCAATTATTTGTTTGTTTTGAAGAAAAATGTATTTGATTTAAACAAATATTTGAAAATATATGTCCAAGGTTAATAAAAAACTCAAAGTTTTACATAATCAGACGTTTCGGCTCTGATCGGAGCCCTCATCAGTGATTTATTTGGAATCTTGAGTAAATTTTGATTTTGTTCATATATAAAGTCACAATTTACTGAACATTTACATGTATTTTGAAAAGCATTAAAAATATTTTCAAAAAAGGTATGTAAAAAACAACCCTTAACAGTAATAATATGCCAAAAACGACAAATAGAATTAATAAAACACCTAAAAATAGACTATTGTTTATTTTTAGTTCAAATATATGTCTGAAGTAGAGAAATTATATTATCTGAGGTCAATTCCTTATCCAAAGTGTGTAATGTCGCCACTGTAGCTGCGGGAAATTCAAAAATAGAATTAGGTGGTTTGTCAAAAGGGGCGCTTTTTTTCTCAATTCCGGATTGGTTAACAAGGGTTATAATAGTATATAATACGTATTGCGATATACTTATTTTTTAATTAAGAGTAGGATAAAATAACAGGAAATGTGATTATGAATTCTTGTTTTAAGAGTGTTTTTTTCTCAACTCAGGTATAAGATTGTAATTTTTAACATTTTAGAAATCCTTTTCCTGGATTTAAGAGTGGTTTTTCAGGAAAGAAACATATTTACGTGTTCTGGAATAGTTATTCTTTGATTTAAAGCAGTATAAAGTAATAAGAAATGATATTACAAATTTGTTATGATTTAGGAGTGGTTTTTACGTCTAGAGTGGTTTATAAGGGTAGAAAAATTCTAAAATTCAAAATAAATCATTAATGAGGGCTCTGGTCTGAGCCGAAGCGTCTGATTATGTACAGTTTTGAGTTTTTTATTAACCTTGGACCCTAAAGCCAACCATCAACATCAACATATATCTTCAATTATTAATTAAGGGTCGATGCAAGTCCAGAATATGAATAAACAAATATTTATTTGTTCCAAAGATATTTTGTTTGAATTGAGCCAATGTTATCTCATTGAAATAAATCTTTTCTTTGAATAAAAAGAGCCTTTCAATCAAATTATTTTCTTTTATTCAATCAAATTTTTTTTCTGAGTGTAGAGCAATTTACATCTATGAAAAAATAGTAATATTAAAAAAAAAATTTCTGACATAAATTGTTAGAAATATTATCAAAATTCAGACAAATTTGCATGTGAAATTTAATATTTCTATATATTATTTGCAAATTAATACACTGGTATAATAAATTTAATATAGACATGAACTAAATTTACAACGCAAAAATTAACATTACAGATAATTTAATTATGCAAAGTCAAAAATTTATTTTTCCAGTGAATTTATGTTGTAAATGATAAAGTAGATTATGTTCTTTCATATATTCAATCAATTTTTAATTATATATAATATTTATAGTATTTGATATTAGTCAGCTTAAGGTAGTTGTCGTGTCTAAAATCAGGTTTTCAGAAAAAATTGTTTCTATGATTTTGAGATATGAAATGATATTTTCATTTGCGTCTTATGAAAAGAAAAACATTAATTTTTGAAAAAAATTGAAACTTGCGAAAAATAATACTCTTAATAATGTTTTTTTGCAATAGAATTTGTCCTTACTATTGCTTACCAATTTTTTGAAAAATGATTGGATTTTGATAAATCATGGCTTGTTTTTCGGGAAAAATATCCTCTACAACTCTACTGTTTTCAATTCCGAAAATAAGTAAAAAGACTTCAAATATAGTTGGCAATATCTGTGATATTTAATTTGGCATGGGGTCAGTTTAGTTACTAATTGTAGAGGATTTCTGAGTGAGAACGGTCTATTTGCATGGTCCAATTCTATTTTTTGAATAAAATTGTTAATAAAGAAAATAAAAAAAAACCAAAAAAACAAAATAATTATTAAGTTTGCATGGATATTGCCTGTCTAGTGTATAAGTTTTATTTTTAATGCAAATCAAAATTGTTGGCACTGAAGAGGGCCCCCATTTGTGACCGAAACGTTTGCTTTTCTGGTGTTTATGTTTTTTACGACATAAACAATTAGTAACTTAACTTAACACAGATATATCACTGTGGGTCAATATAACAAAAGACATGTGCAGGAACATGTCAACATACAATAGTTGGCAATATTGATTGGAAATATCATCTTTCAGTTTTAATGACTTACGAGTTATCAAAGAATCTAGAAAACTTCCTGTTTTATCAAAACTTCGATCTATATTAAATTTCATAATTTCTTATATTCTCTATGTGCAAATGACTTCATATGCTTTCATATAAAATTTAATACAAAATTTTTTAACACTATAGCTTCCTCTCCAAAAATAAAATTTCTAACATGGAAATTGATACAGGAAATTGCAAAGGATTTTCAAAAAGATAACTCTTTCATAGGATTTTACGTAGGTAACAAAAATTCGAGATAGGTTCCTTTATTGGATGCTATTTAAATTACCACATAGGAACATATTTAGTAACCTAAGTAAGATCCTACCTTATTTTATATCAAAATTTCTGTCTCAAATCCCCATAAACGGTAAAATAGGCTCCTATATAGGTTACGATATGGGATTCTATATCAGAACCTAGGCAGGTTCCCATATAGGTTCCTATATAGGGAATTACAGCAGAGAAGTCTTAAATTAATTAATTTCCTATGATTATACTCAAAATAAAAAGGTGATCTATAACAAGTTTGAAATCCTACTTGATTCATAGGATTTCCATCAACTCTGCTCTCTAAATCTGAATCAGTCAAATTTTCACTGATTCATCAGTGAAAAAATATTTTTCACTGTTAAATCAGTTAATTTTCACTGTCAAACCAGTCAATTTTCACTGAAATAATCAGTGAAATTTGACTGATTTACAGTAACCTGTTTTTAGCTATTTGAATCAGTCAAATTTTACTGATAATCAGTAGATTTTGACTGATTCAAATTTAGAGAGTGACGTTCATCATTATTACTAGGAAATTTTCTGCATAAAAGTGATTTAGTAACTAAGGTTAAAAAAGCTACATAACAATCTTAAGAATTTAATTTTTAAGTAAGCCAAATTAACTTTTTTCCTTCTAGTCTACTAAAATTTATTAATGTCAGATATGAAGATAAGTGTGTGATAAAATACAAGCTATATTTCATCATATTTACGTTTAAAAAGAAAATCTAATGACCTCATAAATACTCATTCGTGATTTTCTTTCTCTCAGGGTGGTGAACTTCCTCTTTATGCATGCTATAGTTGCCAATGGCTCGGAATGAAGTGGATGAAGGAATCGATATTTTCCTCGTTAAATACAGTAACTCTAGTCATTGATCTAAAAGAGTGAGTAACTTAAACTATAATAAATTGCATCTTTTCGCAAGCTCTCATATTCTTGGAGAAATATTGCTTTTATATTTCTATAAAAAAGAGCAAACTCAAATTTTGTCAATTCTTATAATTTAATGTTTAATTGTTTTATTATTTTGTGGAAAGAATGAATCATGTTATCTAGACCAGATTCCAACAAGAATCCAGCTAGGGAATTTTTGGCAGGGAGCTTCCTAAAATTTGGCATCCACGAGTTCCCACTTGGACGAGAGGAAGATGCAGTCAGCATTCGCATATTTTCGACTTCTTTATTTTCCTCCATTTTTCACTTTTTTCTTTACGGGAGCAGAATTTCAATTTGCGGCGGGAAGCATGACTCTTTCGCCGTCCAGCTTTTCAGTATCATTTATTGGAGACAAGGATTCCAAGGTTTTGGGATTAGGGCTAAAGGTCATAGATCATATTCTGACAAATTTATGCCAGTCGCGCACCTTCAGTTTGCCACATTACACTCAACTTTTCAAGTTATATAAGTTTCAACGTTCAATCGATCCCATCTATCTAACGTGGCACATGGAAGACACCAGCCATAACGTTCAAGTTATTAGAATGAAACGAACTTTCAATTTTATTAAGTTCGCAGTTGGATATTTCACGATTGGTTAGATTCATTCTGAAGGGAGTTTTTAGTATGAAAAGAATAAAAACTGAAAAGTAATGAGAAAGAATTTTTAAATTTTCTTCCAGGGATAAAAAACTTTTCATGTAACAAAGTGCAGAAAAGGAAGCAATTGATCGAGTTTATTTTCTTTCGATTGTAATGTATTTTATTGTGCGACTTTCGTATTCAGTCTAATTCTGAGTCTGAGGTAAAGTACATGAATTTCAAAGCAGCATTCAATTTAACGGAACAAACTGCAGTATTTCTGCAAGCCAAAATAAATGTTGACTGCTTCAATGGTCATGTGCTTGACTTTCTTTACTACCACGTTTTCACGTGCTACGTGTACTAACTGTATGTGTCAATCAATTATTCTAATGGCTCCTATGTTTATACAATACGAAGAATTGCATTTTATTCCCAGAAT
Source organism: Diplolepis rosae (assembly GCA_030998225.1). NCBI lineage: Eukaryota > Metazoa > Arthropoda > Insecta > Hymenoptera > Diplolepididae > Diplolepis > Diplolepis rosae. The sequence goes on along the minus strand of JAPYXD010000710.1, from coordinate 16,598,439 downwards.
ATTGTAGATTTTTTTATATATCTATAAAAATTAGAAGATATAGAGCGATTATGGGAATTTAATTCCAATCGTTAAAGGACTTATTAATTTAGACTGCACAAATATTTTTAGGAGTTTCTCCAAATTCAGAATGTAAAATAAACATGTAAATGTGTTTCAGTACATTTTTCGAATATCTTCGGTTTTACGTATTTCATAACTTATTAGGGAAATTTTAATATGCTGGAATATTTATTCCCTTCAAAAATGACCAATTTTTCGAAGTAATGTAAACATTTCCAATTAAATCAGGAAATAAGTTTCCCAACATGTTAAAGCATGGTTTTTTTTCAAGTTAGATAATTTTTTGAAAGTTACCTATGTCGTAATATGTTAAAATATTTTTTAGTCACATAAGAGAAAAAATTTTTTAAAACCAGATATTTTTTCGCGCCATGATCTCACACGAACGAAATATAAACAAAAGGAAGAAAATTGCACTTTTCTCTAAAAATATTTTGGATGCTCCAAAAGCAGCAGTTTTTTATCATTTCATAATTAGTAATGACAATAATCACTGCTTTACTTCCTTAAAAAAATTAAGTTTAATTTGAGAAAAAAATGCAGTATTTCTTTAATGAAAAAATAAAAACTAAATTTCTCAATGTTTTAGCAAAAAGTAACTTTTTCCAAATATAGACGACTTTAAAAAATAATTATCTCACGCTGAAAAGTTTAATTTTCGAATAATGACTGACAAATTTTTCCAAAATATTCGGAACGTAATGAACATAAATATCGTTAATTTTTCGGAAAAAAACCTTGATAAATTTCCCATATACCATTTAATTATTCCTTAATTAATCCTAGCCCTCAAGGAGAATTAAGGTTAAATTAGATTAGTTAAGATAATTAAAAGTAACCGAGGATCAACTAAAGAATTATAACAACCGCTGTCTAGCACTTCTACTAAGGATGCATTCTCAAGTTGAGAAAACTTCTTGCTTCCTCAGAATAAACATTTCTTTAATAATTTTGCAAATTTGCTAATGATAACCATAAAGATATGAAGTTGAATAAATTAAAAGTATATAAAAAGCTCAGCCAACGGTAATGAATTAAAAAAATTCTGGTAATTGGGTAAACAATAAATATAATAAAAGTAAAAAATTCATTTATGTTTCCATGCATTAAAAGAAATATAAAATTAGAGTTTTCTGGCCCATGCCGCAGACTCTTGAATTACTGGAGCCTAATTGGGACAAGACATGGTTACTTTATTTAGCTGCCTCACTAGAATCATAATAAGTGACTATGATGATGCTTGTGATGCGCTAGTTAGTTTTTCTCATTAGTGTCTCAATACAAATTAAGAAAAGAAAATCTGCCCGCTTCGCGGGCACATTCTCATCGCGCGCTTCGCTTGCAAGTTTGAGCGCGCCTAGGGCGCGCGATTTGATCGTCGCGCTGCGCGCCCCGGAATTTTTAAACGTCGCGCTTCGCGCTCGGTCTTGTGCTCTTTGCATACATTCAATTTTATTACTTATAATTTAATACTGAAGCTCAAACCAATTTTATAATATTAAAGATGATGTAAATTACTCATTTTCTCAAATTCACTAAATTTCTTTTTTAGTTTAAGTGAAACAGGAAATTTAATTTACTTAAGGCTCTATCAGCCTTAAGGAACACATTCTCATCATGACGATCGCGCTTCACGCTCGATTTTCTGTATACATTTCAGTAACTTTTAAATACATTACATAATTAAAATAATTTATTTATTTTCTTCCAAATATCTCAAAAAGGAAAAACAATCGTAGACTTTATTTAAGGAAACGATTATGCAGAACAACGCTTATTTCGTATCTCACATATTTTGGTGAAAAAAATCGAATTTTTTTAATATTAAGAATCAAAACATAAAATATATATCCTGTCCCGAAATGTCTTAATGAGAATTTTTAGACCTCATTTAGGCAAATAATTTTTCATCTAAACGTTTTTTATGTATCTCATATATTTTGTCTTAAAAATGGAATTCTTGAATTTTAATCGTATTTTTTGGAATTGAAATGAAAAATATATGTTTTTTCAGAAACTGTGTAAGACAAAATTTGTAGATCTTTTTGAAACGAACAACTTTGTATCCTTACGTTTTTTCGTATTTCACATATTATTGTTAAAAAATTGAATTTTGGATTTTCAATAGTTTTTTTTTTAATTAAAAAGAAAAATATGCATCTTATGAAAAAATGTTACAATTCAAATTTGTAGGTCTTTATGTAGAAAATAATATTGTATAATAACGTTTATTCGTATCTCGTATAATTTAACTGGAAAATGGAATTTTGATATTGACTTTTTTCAAGTTTTAATATGCTGTAACATTTATAATTTTGATTTAATCAAAAAATGTTATCAGGATAATTTGTAGAGATTTATGAGCACTATCAAAAACCAGTATTGAAATTTTTGATTTTTTCAAAAAATTATTTTCAAAAACACAAAAGTAGTGCTCAACCCCTCAATTTTGATTGGATGTGGCTGGTTAACGAACTTGTCCTTACTTTTTCGACTCCGATAAAGTGTACCAAAGCTCAATTCAATCTGATAATTCTATCGAGAGTTATGCCGCACACGACCTACTATAGACAGACAGACAGACAGACACTTTCGTAAAAACCGTTTTTTCTGACTCAGGGGGTCTCAAAACGTAAAGATTTAATGAAATTTTCGAAAGTCATTTTTCACATAAAACCAATACCTTCTCATCCATGATGAGAATATAAAAATTATTTTTATCTTACTGGAAAGTTATATCAAATTTGAATTTGAGAATAACCATTAAAGTAAATGTTTAGTGCGCAACTTGTACTTACTGCATGTGTAAAATTGCTACTGGCTTGTCAGAGAAGAGAACGATCGGTGGGTCGAATCGTTCGTTATTACCACAAACTCGGGCCCCCCCTTCGAGTTGAAGCCAACCACCCTCGCACCTGAAACAAAAAGACGAGTTACTCGGTAACTAGCTATTACTCCACTGCGCAAAAGCATATCCCTACTCAAAACGTCGGTTAATTAGTTTTGCTAATCTTTGGTCCAGTAATTCTACAGGCTACATTTATTGTGAAGCAGCTTGAAAGCCTAATTCGATATTCGTATCATTACCCAATAGACGGAGAAAGTTTATCAGAGGAATATCACCAAATTAATTCGATAAAGTCTGAAATGTGAACTTAAAAATTTTAGATGTGTGATAATTGATATAGTCTTTGGATATAAATTAGCCAAAATTTGACCAAACCGAAATCAGTGATGCATTTTTAGCTATAGGATCAGTCATTTCTTACTGAAAATCAATCAAAAACAACTGATTGCATATCAAAAAGTAAGTCACTGATTTCAAATCTCTCAAATTTTAAATGATTTTAAAACATTTTGACTGAATTCACGAAATTCATTCTAGGGTTAAACCAACCAAGATTTTGTTGATTGAAACAAATATTTCTTTGAGTGTACAAAAAAAACGTGAAATCATGTATATTTTTATTAAATTAATCATGCATCCCCTTGCTTTCTGAAATATGCCAACTTTGGCATGTTATTGGCATCTTGTTGGCATTTTTTTGGGATGCTTTTTCCAAGTGATAATTACGTCGGAATTATTGCTTTTCATTGATTTTTTAAAATAAAAACTTAAAAATTGATTATTTGGGTGTTATCGTGTGAGTATAATTTTTCATTATAATGTTTAAATTTAAAATGAAGTCTGCTGAAATAAATTTAAACATTATAACACAAATTTATTCTGAAAAGACTAGACAGGTATTTTTTCTTCTAAAATTGTTGATAATGGTGTATGATCTTTTACATTCATTTTTTTAAATCCGTGTTCATAGTTTCTTCCCTTTTCCGAATTATGAGTCATATCCTAATACTTGGTTTTTAAATTTCATATTAAATTGCGAATAAAAATATACTGAATTTTCATTAAATTTTTATAGTTGCACATCAAATTTCTTTTTTCACATTTCGTTTTGTAAGACTGAAAGTGAGATTAGATAAAAGTCACTATGTAAGTACTCGATTTACCAAACTAAGTCATGTAAACTTTCACGAATAAATTTTCTATGTGAAAGTGATAACTGCCAAAACAACGATTCTTTTATTTTTCTCTTGAAATAATAAATTTCTTTTAATTCCAGATGAAATCTGTCGTCCAAAGTAAAAGAACCGTTAAATAACATTTTTGACAAAAATGAGTTTTTTATGTCATTACAATCTTGAAGAAATTCTGCATTTAACTGCGCTTGAAATTTTGAAAAAAACGTCTTAGTCTTTTTATCACAGCAATGCAAAGAACGAAAAGACCAACTGAATTAAAAATCGTATTCGAGAAATTTAGGTAAGCTCTTTTGTGGGAAATATCTCGGGACGTGAGCTACTTTACAAAAATGGATGTTTTTTGATAAAAAAAGTTTTTGTCCTTTTTCTCAGTTTCAGTCGAAATGCAGTTAACAGTTTTTTTTTATTTTAGACGGCAAAAATGTGCTTGGAATTTTGTTCTAAAAAACTGTGACGAAAGTAAAAGAATCTGAAGACTTAAAAGAATTCTAAATTTTTGGTTATAAATTCTCTTTTCGAACAAACCTCTCACCTTTCTTTGGCTAAACTCACGGTAGAATTTGTAAATTAAGCCACCTCAATATGCTTTAAAGCAAATTCTAACCTACTTTTGTAGTTTCTTTGTAGGTTATATGAAAAAGACACAACACTTTTCAGGATTACTTTCCTTTAGTCAACTTTTAAAAGCATTTGCCTAGAGCGTGAATTAGTTGTCCTGTACAAAGGCTGAGACAATTACTCTAGAGAATTACACTTATGTACCACCTGTTGGTTGCTTCATCTCTGTGGGAAAAATAATTTATCAACTTTTGTAGTTTGCTTACTTTTGTTAAAAATAATAAAGGAGATTAGGAAAAGCAAAATCATACCTGTAAGTGACCAGTAAAGTCTTACTCGATTCATTAAAAAATATGCCGTAAATGAATTAACTAGTCTTAAAAATCTTAATTCTCCTTATTTTTTATTTAATATAAAATGTACTATCATTAAAAATAATGATTGATACATTTTTAAAAATATTACGATTTATTTATTAATCAAGCTTGTTTTCGAAAATATATCAAAAACACAATTGAGGAGTTATATTCAATAAGGCGACAGGCGCTCGAAAACCTGTAAAAGTATTGTCCGCCTCGTGATGTCATATTCAAAAATTGAAAATCGAAATTCGAAAAAACCAAAAACATGGTTTTATAGCTCGTGAAAAATGAATATTATTTTCCCCTTACAGTTTTTTTACAACGTTGCAAATTTTCGAGTAAATTAATAAAAAGTGTGTTGGTTTTAAAGCATAGAAACCATGTTTTATTTCAATCCACTCGCCTCGAAAAATTCATTAATTAACGGATTGCGAAATTTTTTCCTGTATTCTACTCGTGAATCTCTGGCGGAGGCGACAGTGCTTGCAAAAAATTTTTTTGTTCATTGTTAAATGGTTTTTTTTTAATCCGAAGAAAAAACTATGTTTTTTGAGCTTCGGACCGAAAAAGTGAGAGAGGAAGTTTGAGCTACAGTAAACTTCCCGCGAACAAGTTGATCATTAGTATATGGAGCAACTTTTTGGAAAATATCAACTCGATTGAACAATTACTTTCGAAAATACAACGAGTTGAACGCAAATGCGAATTAGGTTTTGACGCTCATTTTCATCGCATGCCACTCCTACTCTCTTTCTCTATCTTCCTTCGCTTCTACTCATCGGCGCGCCTGCATTGCTCGTAACAAAACCGGTAAAATCGCGTCAAAACCTAATTCGCATTTCCGTTCAACTCGTTGTATTTTCGAAAGTAATTGTTCAATCGAGTTGATATTTTCCAAAAAGTTGCTCCATATACTAATGATGAACTTGTTCCCGGGAAGTTTACTGTAGCTCAAACTTCCTCGCTCACTTTTCGGTCCGAAGCTCAAAAAACATAGTTTTTTCTTCGGATTAAAAAAAACCATTTAACAATGAACAAAAAATTTTTTTGCATGCACTGTCGCCTCCGCTAGAGATTCACGAGTAGAATACAGAAAAAAATTTCGCAATCCGTTAATTAATGAATTTTTATAGGCGAGTGGATTGAAATAAAACATGGTTTCTATGCTTTAAAACCAACACACTTTTTATTAATTTACTCGAAAATTTGCAACATTATAAAAAAACTGTATGGGGAAACTAACATTCATTTTTCACGAGCTATAAAACCATGTTTTTGGTTTTTTCGAATTTCGATTTTCAATTTTTGACTATGACATCACGAGGCGGACAATACCTTTACAGGTTTTCGAGCGCCTGTCGCCTTATTGAATATAACTCCTCAATTATAATCTTAGAATCTAGAAAATATACGAAGTATTGAATTATTCAGAAACTAAAACACCTCAAGAATCACATTTGAAATATAATTCAAAAAAATTAATCATTTTTATACAAAATAATAATATAAATGCAATTTAAAAAAAATTTTGAATTAAAAAAACTCAAATTTTCTTTATAGAATAAAGTTCATATGTAAATTACAAGCAGAGTTTATACCTGGTTAGGAAAACTTTTAATTACAGTGTTGGTAAAACATATTCTTCCTTTAAGGTTCACCTCCTTAATTGGTTGGAAAACTTTATTAAAAAAAGATCAATATTTTCGCTCAAGAGAACTGAGTTTGATATTAGATGATTGAGTTTCAAACTTTATTAAAAGGAATCTGATACTTTGCTTGGAATTAATTAATACGAAGAATAAGGTAACAGATAGTATTTTCAATGCAAAAGTTACATAATCGTTTTGAATTAAATGTATAATTATAATGCAATTACTATGCCTTAAAAAGCGATTTGGTAAGATTTGGTATTTGAAAAGGCGAAGTCAACTAGTTGATTTTATTTATAAACAACATGCAAACAAAACTGATTATTCAGGTAATTAAGGAGCATTATTGCATGAACAAAGCCCGCGAGTTGTACTCATGTTGAAGCGGAGACTAATTAAAAGGGAACATTACGATTCTTCATATTAAAAGATTAAACCCGCAGGTAAATTAACATCAAATAAAGAAGTGAACAAAAACTATATCTTTCGGCCAAATTTAAACTATAATGAAAATGTCTCTTTATATGTTTTATATGTACATTAGCTATGGAAATTATGAGAACGTTAATTATTTGGATAGTCTTTAAACTCTCTTAATTTTGATAATTTTCAACAAAAACTTCTCTCCTCATAATAGCACAAAACCTAGAAATTCCTTAATTTTACGACTTTTATGTACAAAGTTTGACCTTATGATAAAATCTAGGGAATATTCCCTAGAAATTCCGAGATATTTCGAAAAAAATTCTGCAAGATTTATTTCTAAAATAAGCTCATAAACATTCAAAAATATCATTGAACATTTCTAAAAAAATTTTAATTTCATAACAGCTACACTGTTGAAAATCTTATTAATTTTAATAAACTTTAATATACAAGTGGTAAATAAAAATTAATATATTTGTATATTATGAAAAATTAATATAGATTCATATTAAATTTAATAACTTTTCAATCAAAATATATTAAAATTAACAAACATTATTAAAATATATACATATGTATATTAAGATTGAAATAAAAGTTTGTACTTTTTAAGGTAGTACGATCACGAAAATTAGACCTCAGGCAAAAATAGATAATTTTGCTTTCAAGAATAGCAATATTATTATTGAAGGGCTAATTTGAAAGAGAAAAGATTATTTTTCATGAAAAAAATTTGAAACACAAAAAAATAATGTTATTAATAAATTGTATTTTTGACCAAACTTATTTTCTTATCGCTTCGAGCCAAATTTTTAAAAATGATGCGATTCTAATAAATCACGGTTCATTTTTTTAGGAAAAAGATTCTCTACAACATGACAGTTTCCTATTTTTCAAATTAAATTAATTAATTTTAATTAATTAATTAAATAAATAGTAAATAATTAATTAAATAATTTGTTTTAAAAAATTTTGTTTTGAAAAATTGTTTTTTTATAATTTTAGCCACTAAAGAATTCATTTTCAAAAATCGGAAACGGTCAAGTTGTAGAGAATCTTTTTCCTAAAAAAATGAACCGTCATTTATTAGAATCGCATCATTTTTAAAAATTTGGCTCGAAGCGATAAGAAAATAAGTTTGGGCAAAAATAAAATTTATTAATAAAATTATTTTTTTGTGCTTCAAATTTTTTTCATGAAAAATAATCTTTTCTCTTTCAAATTAGCCCTTCAATAATAATATTGCTGTTCTTGAAACCAAAATTATCTATTTTTGCCTGAGGTCTAATTTTCGTGATCGTACTACCTTAAGGTGAAAGTATGTTAAATTTAATATACCTTAGTGAAAAAAATGTCCATTGCATGTAATGAAAGTTTAATACAGAAATTTCTAACAGTGTAGCTTTCTTCATTTATAAAAACTATTGAAGAGTAAATTCACTCGAAGGATTTCTAATAACGATAAAATAAGTAAATATTGATCTTGGAGAGAATTTTCGAACCTTGAATTCGAAAACAATTATTCTGTCCATTAAACACAGAAATATCAATCTAAACACAATATATACTACTTACAATGAACCACTCTCCCCATAAATTTAATTTGCGGTTTTGTTTACTGACAATTCTATCAATTCCCGATTGCGCATGTTTCATTTGACTAAAATACCCGCTAACGAAGGCTGCTGAATTTACTAGCATCCCGTTCAACTTTAGACTTGCTAAGATGAACTCGGATGCAATTTACTCTGCCTTGTTCCAAGGACCTAATCGTACACTCGAATTTCAGAGTCTGAGATGTCTGTGGCTGCGCGCATGATTAAAACTGAGGTTGACTAATATACTGTGGTAGAATACTTTTTAATTTCGTGCAAATGCAATGGATAAAATTACACTCTCCTGATGAAAATCCCTTTTTAATGAGGCTACTAGTAAAGACAGTATGATATTTCATTAATTTTCTCACATTTATGACATTTTTATCCTTGATTCTCTTTAAGCAAAGTTGAATGTAAATTTAGGAAGGGTGAGAATATCTCTGAGGTAGTGCAGTCGATGTCAGCCAGTCAAACGGAAATCGCTTACCACGCCAGATCAACTCGTATTTTACATTTCCTTTCCCATTTGCCCTCCACCTCTCAAACAGCGATATAGCTTCTTCTTCGGCTTGTCTAGAATCCTGCGAGGACCAGAGTTATACTGCAAATCAATTTACCGAAAGCACTTCGTCGGAACAGCGCCAGGAGATTGTAAATTTAAATGTAAACTTTGTGAGACACGAGGCATGCAGTCTGAAAGATGAGAGGGAGGGGGAAGGGTAAGAGTGAAAGCAAGGAAAAAGTTCTTCTTCCACTTTACAATCCAAATCCTTCTTACAAACAAGAAATACGGTTTCTACAGCTGCCGTGAGATTCATATACGTAATCGAAAAATTGAACTCGGGTATTTTTTCCATTTGGTAAATTTGATTCGTATGAAAATTATGGAGTTTTAGGATATGATTTCCGCGTGTTTAACCTTATTGAAAGTAACACTAATGAAATTTGGAGTTATTTTTGTTTAATTATTCAGATAATCGACGGAAAATGTATGTCCGACCAAATACGATTTATACTACTTACGCATGCGACACGTTCAAGTAGTATTGTTCGATTATAGCCAGACAGACGTTTTGAATGCAATGGGTGCTTATGAACGTCCTGTTTTACTGATAATGAGTTATGCATCGTCAGGTGGTTAATGGGAATGAAATATGTTTTTTTTAAGATTAAAGGGAATTTTCGGATTGAAGAAGTTTTTACAACAATGTAGCAATTTAACCTAAGCGGAAAGAAAAACAAGTAGATAATATAAAAGGAAAGTAAGCAATGTGTACGAAAACTTTTTTTATTGGGTACTTCGATTCAAGTTGAACTTTTCTTTAAGCCTGAATCGTACGTAGACTTGAGCGTTGAAGTCGATGTTTGGAGTGGTGTTGGTGAAAAGGAGGCGGAGTTGTCAAGGACGTATCGAACTTTCACGCACGTCTTCTGTATGTGAAATCCTGAGAAAGGAACTTCTCAAGGATCTTTCTCGACCACGAGGATTGAGCAGCTTTCAGATTGTTAAAAGTGATGTATGGTTGTTTGAATTTCACGTATGACTGTTAGTTGTGATATAAATAATACGAACACTTTTAGTGACATTTCATTAAAAATAACACAGCATTATAAACATTTCTATGACACCTTAAAATGTTTTAAAACACTTCAAAATTTCATAAGATCTTTGGAAATTTATCTAAAATATATCAATTTATGAAATATTTAATCAAAGTTTAGATCCATTGATTCCAAAATCAAAATATTTTAATTTCCAAAAATGTTTCATTGTAATTTTGAATTTAATTTACCAGAAAGTTTTAAATTTGCACCAAAGCCTTGCAAGTCAGTTCGCAATATGCAAATGGAATTTCATAAAATATCTGGAAAACTTTTCTAAGAGTTTGAAGCGTTCATAAAAAATCTAGATTCTAATGTTCAAAAAATATAATGATGTTAGAGTTTTATAATTTTCCATTGTCTTACAAGATTTCAATATGCCAATTTATAATGTTTTGTAATATTCTACAAAATTCTAATAACTTCTATACAGAATAATCTAGACGACCTTGAAATATTGAGAAATATTATGAAACATTTTCCAACAATTCTTTAGAATCTCCTCATTAATTCTGCATTGCTGGTTTACTCCATGGAAATTCTTCATCTCATTTTTCTCAAGAAGTTTTGTAGGAACTCTTGAATATTTTTTTATCAGAGAATCAAAGCTATCTGAGAATAATCCGACCGATCTTGATCAAAAAATGCCAGGAAATTAAATTTCTAAAATATAATAGGATAAGTATTTTGTTAAGGTATTACACTCGCAAATATTTGGCCTTAGGGAAAAATAAATAATTTTGCATTCAAGAATAGCAATGTTATTATTGAAGGGATAATTTAAAAGAGAGAAAAGATTATTTTCCATGAAAACAATTTTGAAACACAGAAGAATAATTTCATTAATAAAATTTATTTTTGCCCAAACTTTTTTTTCATATTGCTTTTTACCAAATTTTTTAAAAATGGTGCGATTCTAATAAATCATGGATCATTTTTTCAAGAAAAAGATTCTCTACAACTTGACAGTTTCCAATTTTTGAAAATAAATCAATTATTATAAAGTTCAGCAATTTGTTTACAAAAATTCTGTTTTGGAAAATTGTTTTTTAATGGTTTTATTCATTAAAGAATTTATTTTCAAAAATTGGAAACTGTCAAGTTGTAGAGAATCTTTTTCTTGAAAAAATTATCCATGATTCATCAGAACCGCATCATTTTTAAAAATTTCGCTGAAACAATGAGAAAAAAAGTTCGGTCAAAAATAAAATTTATTAATAAAATTAATTTTCTGTGTTTCAAATTTTTTTCTTGGAAAATAATCTTTTCTCTTTCAAATTAGTCCTTCAATAATAATATTACCATTCTTGAAAGCAAAATTATATATTTTTCCTCGAGGCCTATTTAAGGTAGTATGATCACGAAAATTAGACCTCAGTCAAAAATAGATAATTTTGCTTTCAAGAATAGCAATATTATTATTAAAGGACTAATTTAAAAGAGAAAGGATTATTTTTTATGAAACAAATTTTAAACACAAAAAAATAATTTTATTAATAAATTTTATTTTTGCCCAAACTTTTTTTCTTATCATTTCGACCCAAATATTAAAAAATGATGCAATTCTAATAAATCACGGGTCATTTTTTTAGGAAAAAGATTCTCTACAACTTGATCGTTTTCAATTTTTGAAAATGAATTCTTTAATGGCTGAAATTATAAAAAAACAGTTTTTCAAAACAAAATTTTTATAAACAAATTGCCGTATTTGATAATAATTAATTTAATTTCGAAATTAGGAAAAGGTCATGTTATAGAGAATCTTTTTCCTAGAAAAATGATTCATGATTTATTAGAATCGGATAATTTCTTAAAATTTGGTAAGAAGCGATAAGAAAAAAAGTTAGGTCAAAAATAAAATTCATTAATAAAATTATTTTTTTGTGTTTCACATTTTTTTCATGAAAAATAATCTTTTCTCTTCCAAAATAGCCCTTCAATAATAATATTGCTATTCTTGAAAGCAAAATTATATATTTTTCCTCGAGGCCTATTTAAGGTAGTATGATCACGAAAATTAGACCTCAGTCAAAAATAGATAATTTTGCTTTCAAGAATAGCAATATTATTATTAAAGGACTAATTTAAAAGAGAAAGGATTATTTTTTATGAAACAAATTTTAAACACAAAAAAATAATTTTATTAATAAATTTTATTTTTGCCCAAACTTTTTTTCTTATCATTTCGACCCAAATATTAAAAAATGATGCAATTCTAATAAATCACGGGTCATTTTTTTAGGAAAAAGATTCTCTACAACTTGATCGTTTTCAATTTTTGAAAATGAATTCTTTAATGGCTGAAATTATAAAAAAAACAGTTTTTCAAAACAAAATTTTTATAAACAAATTGCCGTATTTGATAATAATTAATTTAATTTCGAAAATAGGAAAAGGTCATGTTATAGAGAATCTTTTTCTTAGAAAAATGATTCATGATTTATTAGAATCGGATAATTTCTTAAAATTTGGTAAGAAGCGATAAGAAAAAAAGTTAGGTCAAAAATAAAATTCATTAATAAAATTATTTTTTTGTGTTTCAAATTTTTTTCATGAAAAATAATCTTTTCTCTTTCAAAATAGCCCTTCAATAATAATATTGCTATTCTTGAAAGCAAAATTATCTATTTTTGCCTGAGATTTAATTTTCGTGGATGAAAACTACCTTAACGAAAATTTGGACTATTGAAGAAATTCAATAGGCCAGAAATTAGATCTCAAGAGCAGAAAAGGCATGGAGTTATGGACTTAATCTAGTTTTATTTTTAAACAGCTCTACTCTAAAAGCTCAAGATTGTGTAGCTCCAAGCGTTGTTTTATGTCCGTTATTCCATACCAACAAAATATCATTCGCCAACGTAGTGCATGAAATTATGGTAGTTGTATAACATTGGCTATTTTCCATGCCGTTCCTCAGGCTTACGCTTTCGTGTGTGTCGAGCAATGTTTTGGATTCTACAAGCGTGAAATCAAATTTCTAACGATCGTAACAACCCCAGTATCAGTCTTTGTATACAGTTGGTAATGGATGGTCGGTTATATATTTTCTGTAAAACAAGGTCATAGGTCACTTTTAATACATTCGGCTATTTCGGATCACTCACTCTCACCGATACTTTTTCCTTGCGTTTGGTTAGTTATATTTGTTATTGGAATACTAAAAAATAATGCGACTTTCCATCCATTGGTAACTCAAGCGTAAGCAATTTCATTCCATGTTTTCGACCCATAATTTTAACATATTCCATGTGAAAATAAATTGTATATCTGTCACTACTGCTAAAAAGAAAATACATCGGTGAAAAAGTAATTTATTTTGAGAAGCCAATTTTTTTAAAAGCGCAGAATAAATTAAGAGTTGCAACAGGTAGACTGCGAATTTTTCTGTAAATAATCGAGTTCATGAGGTGCTGAGTGAATCAATTGGTGACAAAAGTACCGTTAGTGGCTTTTAGCATAATTTGGAATGAATACTATAGGCTTTGTGGTCAGAACTGGCAGCATTTCGAAATGTCTCTAGCGAGAAATTTTCCGACTCGTCTAGTGTTCGTTCTGCTGATTCAGTTTGGTGAAGCAATTCATTAACTAATTTATTTCAGAGAGACAAATTTCATTTCATCGTTGAGAGTATAATGAGCAGAGAGGTGCAGGTTTCTAGTTTCCTCACTTTCTCTGTAGCTCATTTTCTCTATCTCAATGAGAATTCTCGCAAACAGGAATTGCATTGTTTTAATGTGGAAAGTTGGGTGAATGGATCAAAAGTTTTCAGAAAACACGCTTCTGTGGCAGGCCAAGCACTTGAAAATAACGTCACAAACGGAGTGTTCGTCTCGTTAATTGTTATTCGTTCTGTACTATTGTCTAAAGCATTTGAATTCAATAAGTTACTACTTCACGAGACTATTTCTTAAGTCTGATTACAACTCAGGAGTCACCCGTTACGCAATTCAGTTGAAAGTGATTAACTTGAACGACAATATAGATATGAAACAGTTATCTACCTGGATTCTCTGAACAAATTAATTAGAACTGAAACAGAAATGTATAAATTGAAGATTTCAATCATCCTGGCTCTAGATTCTACTTTTCACGCGGGAAAAATGGAGATCAGAAAAATATGAATGATTAGGGAAAAAAATTACGGAGTGGATACTGGAAAATAGGAATAATTACCAAATGCCAGAAAAGACTGTCCTGTAGTTTGGGAACGTGTCCTCTACTATAAAATACTTTCTTCTCTTTTTAGTAAACATTCCTGATTTCACTAATAAACTAGTTAGAAATATGTACTTACAGTTCTGAACATTTATTGAACGATGAAAATTTTTTTTCTTTCAAAACAAAATTAATGATTATGTTTATATTTATAGTCCTACAAATATACAATCTGTCTTAAATTATACGCTACTTTTTAATTTATTAAAGCAAAAACTATTCACTTATTTTTAAAAAAAAATATTTTTCAGTGTTCAATGAACGTTCAGAACTGTAAGTGCATGTTAGAAATGAGTTACCCTTTCACTTCAGTGAAAATTTCACTGTCAAGCGTCAGTAGTCAAAAATAGTAAAATTCTCACGAAAGTTGAATTTTACTGATCAAGTAACAATTTCACTGTTCTTTTGATGAAATACCACTGATTGGCAGTGGCATTTCAAGTGAAGTATAGGTTGAAAGAAACTTGTAGGTGGATATTGCAGAAACAAGGACGAAATCACGATGTTACCCAAGGTACAAAACAATGGGACCATTATTTATTAGTGCGATTCTACAAACATTACGTGCATCCGAATTTACAGAATTCGCACTAGAAATGCTTTTGCGTGACAGCTCCTGCTCGATAAATTAAACTAAATTGGAACCCTTCCTGTTTCCTGTTTCTCTCTTATTTTATGTTTCTTACCGAGACTTAACCATAATTTGAACTTTTAATAGATTGAAAACAAATTAATTTTTCATAATAAAAAATGCTGGTTTACGATGAATGAGGGTCAAAATAAAGAAGAAAACTCTTTATAGTGTCAAAATTGTTGCGACGTTTCGTTGGCTATGGGTTTGCCAACCTCATCAGGCTTTATAAAAGAAGTTTAACTCATGATGAGTAATGTCGAGAAAATAAAATTATAATAAAAGTCACGTAATTTTATTGAGTAAATCATGACTTTTATTATAATTTTATTTTCTCGACATTACTCATCATAAGTTAAACTTCTTTTATAAAGCCTGATGAGGTTGGCAAACCCATAGCCAACGAAACGTCGCAACAATTTTGACACTATAAAGAGTTTTCTTCTTTATATTTGACCCTCATTGATCGTAAACCAGCATTTTTTATTATAATAATATGGAGGGTGACACTACCATTTCTACAAATTAATTTTTCGTTCTGATACAGCGATATTATAACTTGCTGTTGAAATTCTATCGCCAAATCAAGCTATAATTATCCCCATGTCTTCGGCAAGCTGGTTGGTGAAATTGAAATGTTTCTAGAGTTCCGAGCGAATGAGTAATTGTACGGTGACTCGTTTGGAAGATGTGCATAGTGGGAAAATGGAAATTACACGTCAGCTCGCACCGTTCCGGGCAGGATCGATCAAAACGAGATTAATGTGGCAGTTAATGCAAGGTATTTCATCTACGTGATCTTTAAGCACAGCAGTTTTATTTTTAGTCATGATAAAATAAGCACTAATGAGCGTTGGATTATTCGAAAAAGTTTCCCTGAATATCCCAGATCAAATTCCTAATTTGAATTTCAAATTTATTTCCTCCTAGTTCATTTCTTAGTACCAATATGAAAAATATATTGTTCCCTAAGGCATCTGGCGTTTTCTTAATATTCCCGATTGACTTCAAGGATAGATCTTTGAATCTTGTAGAATTTTTTTTAATCTCCATTTCGAAACCTAGCAATCTTAAATTTTTTCAATAGTCTGAAGTCTTCTGAATTTTTCAAGAATATTGTGAGAGTTTTAGTAACATTTTTATATTTATTTTCAAGGATTATTTTTCTGCTTGATTAAATATTCTCATGTGATTATCATTGATTTTTGTTAATTTGATTATTTCAATGAATTTTTAAATTACTTTTTATATGCACTGCGTTTAAAATAATTGTAAATAAATTGATTATAGAGTTTTAATGTATTTGGAATTCTTTAACTGTGATATTTAATTTAATTGACCATTCTCAGCGTTTCCTTAGCATTTGTTATAGAACACTGTTACAATTTTGTTGCAAAGCAGTTATAGAACAAGTTTGCTGGGTATATTTCTAACCAAATAATGTATCATTGCTTAATACTCTTGTTGCAAACACGATATTAATTTGCAAATGCTTGTAAGTCAACGAATCTGACCATTTCAATACAAGGTAATTTCATGCAAATATATGATAATTGTGATAGGCGTCATTCTCATCACTCTTGGCCTTCAGTATTTGTCTCTATATATTTTCACTCAAGCTTAACAAGACATGGGACACAGAAATATGGTATTCATTGGACCCCGATCTTTTAGGTGAATAGGAACATGAAAGAAACCTGCCTTGAGCAATTTTCATACAAATTCCAGAGCGGATGGTAATCATGCTGAAATTAAGGTCATCTATCATTTTCTTGGCTATTCTATTCTACGTTTCACTTAATAATATTCTGCTGAACGACGTAATTTTAACCCTCACCCCAACCACATACGTCGCACTCCCTTAACAGTGAGAAGAGTGATAACCTGTTACTTTTTATACGAATAATGAGCTTTTAGATTTTTTATAATTTTTCTTTCTCAATGTGCAACTGCTGGTAATAATTTCGCATTTAAACAGAAATAAAATTGTTAATTCCAAAAATTAAGAAATATCTCTTTGAAAGGGAAAAAATAAATTTCCTTTTTACAAATGAGGTAATTATTGAATACTAATGGAAATTTTCAATTATGATCTCAAGCACGGAAAAAATTTTCAACCATTTTAATAACTCTTATAGGAAATAAAATCTTCCTGGGGTTAATTGATGTTAATGTTAATTATGTTTGTTAAAATTTTAGTGTTAATTGAAATGTTAAAATTATAGAAAATCTCTCTCGAAAAATTTTGCTCAAACTTTGAGGCTTTGTATAGAACTTACAAAATCATCATCAATCAACATATAATGAGTCATCAATTGATGACTCCTTCTTGAATTTAATTGAGGGACTATCTATAAATAAGACTAGTTTACAAAATTAAAAATTTGTTGTGCCCACCACATCTCAATATGATTTTTTCATGTATTTTCACCCACTAAATACGAAAGTCGCGCTCAAAATTTTGTTATGTAAGCGTTTTCGAGATATCAATGTTCGAATTTTTTTTTCAATTTTCAGAGTTGTTCCGACATTTTTGAGTATATAAAAATCGAGGTCGAAAAATCACATATCGTCCTGGGAAGAATATAAATCGCAAATATTATCCAGCTTTCCCAACTTCTTAAAATCGCTAGCATCTGAACTACTGGGCTGATCTGAAAACATTGAAATAAAAAGTTGTAGAAGATTCAGTTGCCTTCAATTTGAGTCCTTGTTTCGGCAAATCGGTCAATTAGAACTCGAGACATACTCAAAAACGTCGGAACAACTCTGGAAATTGAAAAAAAAATTTCGAACATTGATATCTAGAAAACACTTCTATAAAAATTTCTTGAGTGTGACTTTCGTGTTTAGAGGGCCAAAATACATTTAAAAAACCATATTAATATGTTGTGGGCAGAAAATTTTTCTAATTTTGTAAACTAGTAATATAAAAAAATAATTTTATCAAATGATCGAATAGTTTAAAATGTAAACTAATTTATGTGGAATGCAGGTTTTCATTTCTTAAGGGGGGAGTAAGAAATAATTTGAAACAAAAAACACTTTTTTCTCTGATTTTTCACGGAGATACAGCTTAAACAAATTTATTCAAACGTTTTTTAAATTATAAAGCATCATCTGAAGAATATTTAGTTAAATTTTCGTAATTAAAGATTGAAAAATGAGCCGGTGACAGAGTATTTCCCAAAACGTCTTTGAAAAATACGTTGTGCGGTGAACACGATCCTGCAAAAACTACTCGACCGGTATAAAATACCCCCCCCCCCTGTAATTTTTATTTTTCCATTTTCATATTAAGGTAGTTTTTCACCTAAAAAATGGCGGAAAATTTAGCGGAAAATCGCAATTTTTGCTTAAATAGACCACGAACAGTTAAAAACGGAAATAATAACAAAATTTTTGATTTCAGATAATTCTACGCCAAGTTATCCCCGTGTAGAAATTGCCCTATCTTTCCTTATTTCAAGTTGGGTTCTAGTGGGGGCCGGACTAGAATTTCCTCTTCTAGAAAAAACTGGTGGGGGCCCTGTTAGCACCCGATTAGTATTTCTAGTCCAGAAAAAACTGATAGGGGCCCTGTCAGGTTCCAGTGAGGAATTCCTTGTTTCGCTCAAGTATGGAAAATCTATTTGTATCTAGCGGGGCCCCGACTAGAGAATCCCTACTTGTAATATTTGTGGTTACGGTTAGGTCCATTAGATACAACATAACCTTTATTCTTTATTCCCATTAAAATTTAATCTTATCTGAGAAAAATGGAGATTTTCTGAACACGGTCTTGGATAAGATCAATACTTAAGAGGAATCAAGAACATCTAAAAAAACTCTTTGATAATTTTGACTCGAATTCGCATGTAATTATAATAATCATATGCGAGCACGTATGTGTATGTGTGTGTATCTTATTGTGTCGAGGTAATAACGATAATTTAATTTTCTTGATTCAAAAGTTTCATCATATTTTTGGAATTGAAAAAACTCAAATTTTTTAGATTCTGAACATACGTTGATTTTACTCTTGAAAACAAAAATTAAAGGAATCATAACCTGTATAAAGTATCACTAATATACAATAATAAAAGTTAATAATTCTAAAATGTATATAAATCTTTTTATTATGTAATGTTCTTTAATTCAAAAATTTGATCGCTTTCTTTCAAATATATTTTATTTTATAGAAAATCGATTTAATAATTAAAAGTCTTAAAAAATTTTAATCAGAATCATAAATTAGGCTAAAATCTAAAAATTCGCGATTACACGGGGCCTATACACTTTTTACACGGCCCTACAGTAGTTGAAGGTTATAAGCGCTATTTTCTTTCTCGTATTCCAAGCGTGCGCAGCCGAGAGGCTTAGTCGTTAGGTTAGTAATGCGTTAATTATAAGTAGAGAGGGTTCGAACCCGCAGCGTTAAGAATAATTTTTAATACCACCTAAACGAGCGTTTGTGTAGTGTAGAGAGGGGGGTGTGTATTTTGTAGGTGTGTATATAAAAATAGTAAGTTAGAGTCTACTTGAAAGTATATATACAGTTTTGAAATTTACTAAGAATATTCATCGATTCAACTACTGCTCTTATTTGATTTACCTATGTTCCTGCAGTTCACTTAACTTCAAAAATGACACTTGGGGCCTTTACAAACTACGGAAAGTAAGTTAAAAAGTAGTCAAACCTACTGAGATTTTTTTTCGGTGTACATGTAACGAAAAAATACTGTCAATTTACTCAGAAAAAATTTCCTATCTTGAAAACAGATTTTTTACTGTGAAAACAGTAAACTTAACCTCCCAAGCGAATATCCCTCCGTTGCCGTTAAAAACGGTAAATATTAGAGTCGTAACTCGCATTTCCCCTGTACTTTTTCTATCAGTTCTGGAAAATCCTTTTTATTTATTATTTTCTCAGTGAGATACCTGAACAAAATTGGTCACGTGATTCTGCTGATCTTAGCCCTTAAATTCAATGCGGAGGTCCAATAGGGCCCTAATGGTGTCGTTTTATGTAGGTGGGGTAGTGTAAGGGCTGACCTCACTAAACCCCTACTAGAAAGTCTAGTAGGGCCCACGTCGACAAAAGCGTTACGTTACCGACGGGGCCCTGACTAGTTTTCCACGCTAGATCCCGACTAGAGATAGGGCAAACTCGTCGGGGCCCCACTAGACCCCTATCAAAATTTCTACACGGGTCGTGCTCACCGCACAACGTATTTTTCAAAAGACGGTTTGGGAAATGCTCTGTCACCGGCTTATTTTTCAATCTTTAATTACGGAAATATAAACAAATATTCTTCAGATGATGCTTTATAATTTTAAAAAAGTTTGAATAAATTTGTTTAAGCTGTATCTCCGTGAAAAATCAGCGAAAAAAGTGTTTTTGTTTCAAATTATCCCTTACTCCCCCCTTAAATAAATATAAAGATCTTGATGTGTTTATCTATGACATAAGTACCTAGCGCGTTGGAAAATTGAGATGTTCAAGTGGAATTTGTGAAATTTGATGAAACAAGCGTGTATTGAGAAAACTCCAGAGAAGGAAAATAAATAAAAAGCTTCATGCTTGGTGAACGATAAAAGCAAATTTCATTGACCTCGATTGAAAAGCGCGAATCCTTCAATAAGAGTAGAGGAGGTGAAAGGCTTTCAGTTATCGTTAGATGAAATGCATGTCCACACAGTACTGACCTAATTGCCCTGTCTCGAGGATAAGGAAGGGACTCGGTTTACCAACGAAGAGGATTCGTGCTTTGGCATTCGATATGAGGTGCCAAACTAGAGTTCTCGAAATGCAACCAAACTTGGCGTAAACGCTGTTCAAAGCTTTATCCACTTACCTAATTCCGTTCTCATTTTCCAAGGATTGTCTAACTGGTCTTCCAATCTCTTGGATTGGAACTTTTCGAAAAATGCTTCCTTATAAGAAAAAGTAGAATAAATTAAAGTCTGATAGGTTCGGACAATTCGCTAGCATAAAATAAGAACGAATAAACCAGAATAAAGAGTTTTTGATCAATGAGGGTGAACATTAAAATTACAGATATTCCTTTTCAGTAATTGTAGTTAAAGTATTTATATTTGCTCAATATTAAAATTATTAAGATTCTCTTTACAGCATTTGGTTCGTTTCCAGGGTCGAATTGCAGAACTCTTTAGTTTTTTATCGATATAAACCGCATTATGTGTATAGGGGCAAGGGAGGGGGAAAGAGGAATGAGTATGGTTAAGTATATCACGATACGGAAGCGCAATAACGGTAACTGGCATTGCCAAGCACTTTTCATCCTTTCACTCTCCTTCTTTTTTACTACTCTGACTCCAAGTAGTCTACTTCAATTTTCAAAAAGATAACGCAAAGGTGCTCTTATGTAGCATATGATACCGATACTATAGTCATTCATCCAAGATCTATTGATTTTATCATTCAAATTCTATAGCACTGAGGGGAACATAATATTATTTAATTTCTTCTCAAAACCAAAAAAAATTGTTCCACTTGAAAATTGGGAATTTTATATTAAAGGTGTGTGTTTTCCATTTGAAAATTCTAGAATACGAAATTTCATCTACAAGATTCTTAACTATGCGTTTTATTTTTAGGTTAGGTTTAATTAGATTATTTTGTTTGAAATTCTGTAGAGAAATTGATAAAACTTCAAACCTGTTTTTATTTCTTTAATTACGTTTGTATCTTATTTCACAAATTAACGATATTTTTTCAAAATAACCTGTGAATTTTGCTGTGATTGAAAGCCAGTGAAAAAATCTATCTTGAATTATGGGCACAGTGGAAATGAAAGTGTGAACTACATATAAATTATAAATTACATACGATAAGCTTTCTCGGTTCATAACTATGAACGCGAAAAGTAAAATTTTAAATGTAAGCTGAGAAGAACTTTTATTATATATTTATATGTAGAGTTCTTTGTTTTTTAGATAGGTATCTGTATTGTAGATAAAAAAATTATATTAACTTACTTCAAAGTTACTTTTATTAGGAAATTATTTGAAAAATAAAGTGATTTTTTACTTCACATTAAATTTAATTGTTATTCACAGTGAATTTAATTGTTAATCATTATTTATCGAATTTTAAGATTCATCTTTAGTCCTCGTCTGACAAGGAATGACTACTTCTACTTGAAATTTCAGTTTTATTATAACGTGATTTATACAATATTTATCAAAAACTGAAACTATTTTTGAGATACATATTTAATCCCGAGTGAAAATTTTTATTAAATTACTGCATAAAAGGTAATTTAATCCTAATTGTATGTCTGATTACACGCGGATTTTTCTACTTGTGAGTTAAGAGTTTGATATTTACAATCTTGAACATTTGATTAAGGTCTATTTTTTATTTGAAGTTGAGTTTAATTAGTCTATTTTATTGAAAAATTGTATGCTGTATATACATAGGTTTTGTCTGTAGTACTGGACTGACCAAACATGATTATTACTACTCAAAATTTCTGGTTTTTTTAAAGTGACACTCACAACATCTCTCATAATTGCAAATATTTTTGTGATACAATATTAAATCCTAAATGCTAACTTTATGGAATTCCAGCACGGTATAAAGATAATTTAATCTCTAGCGGGAGTCTGGATATATGTGGATTTTTTCACTTAAATTTTCATAATTTGGTATCCACTGCATAGATATGAATTTATCAAGGAATTTGTTATTAGTTGGAGCTGAATTTAACTCTTCTATTTTATGAGTGATACTTATACTTTGTATTTATAAAAATCATTATTAGTTTCTGTCTGCCAAAACAGTATTATTTCTACTCAATGTTTCACTACTGATTATTAAATGAAAGATTATACTATAAATATATTATTCGCAAAATCAGAATATTTATCAATTGCGACAAATTTTCGAAAACGGAACTGAATTTACTTTAGAGAAAAATAGTATTACTTATGATTGTTTAAATAAAGAACTGTTATTATGAGTTTTATGTTCTTTTTTCATCTTATAGGAAAATTTGAACCATTGATTTTTATAAATTGACCACGTTTTGTCCTTCAACAAATTACCTCTGTAATTAATTAAATTTTCCAAAGTTAATTTTTTTTATTGATTATATTTCATTTTGCTATGAATTATGTGGAAGAAAATTTCGTATGGCTTCGATATTAGAGAAAATTTTTCTGGAACTTTTCCTTTTAGTAAAAACTAAAAATTATTTTACAAACATTACTCTCAGGGTAATTATAAAACATAATTCATTCCTTAACAACTC
Organism: Diplolepis rosae; assembly: GCA_030998225.1. NCBI lineage: Eukaryota > Metazoa > Arthropoda > Insecta > Hymenoptera > Diplolepididae > Diplolepis > Diplolepis rosae. The sequence continues at coordinate 16,575,033 of JAPYXD010000710.1, read as the reverse complement.
CATGAATATTTCTTTTTCAATTTCATTCTTCCAAATACAACTATACAAATTTCTGAACAGTTAAATAAATTCCTATACATTCCTCGATTCTAAAAGAGCATGAAACTACCAAAAAATGCTTTTTTTGTTTGATAATTCAGCCAATCATGAGAATCTCAACTAGACTACCTGAAAATTACAGCAAGAAATCACATTGCTTTTTTAATAATAGTTATAGTTTACATTTCCATTGCTATTTGCAAGTGCAGTGTTGAGGAAAAATTGTAAGAAGTTTATATACAATGGTTAAGGAAAAACTTCCTGCAGAAAAGTTTTCCTCAATGGCTGGTCGGTAATACCTTAGTCTATGTGTGTAAGAAGGTGTTGCAGCGAAAGGGAAGTTAGAAGCGTTTACAGTAAAAGTGTGACGGGAGTAGGTGGGGAGAAAAAGCAGCAATTTTTCTTTTCGACCTCGTCGAAGAAACTCGAGTACCGTCGTTGTCGCGAAAGTATGACAAATTGAAATGGCTATCGACGCAGACGATCTCCGATCAAATAGAACCATACGAATCTCAATTTTTTGTACACCTTCCTGCCAGTATAATAAAGAAGAAAAAACAGCACCGATCCACAAACCATCCAAATCCATCAATTTGATGAGTTATTTTTTTACAGCAATTCCTTTTTATTTGATAACTACTACCAAATGGTTTCGAAACAAAGATAATAAAAATTTCCAATTAAAAATAACTTGAATCAAAAATTCTTACTTTTATTTTCTTGAATGTAAAACTAGGGATATTTTGAAATGACTATCTGATAAGAATCTGTTGTTTTTCAAATAATCAAAGATTCATTAACTTTTTTACTGATTAATCACTTTCGAAAAAAATCAATTATATATTCACCTGTTCAAAATTTTAACTTTAAAAAGATTTAAATCATGAAATTCATTGTAACACAAAAAATTTGTCAATTTTTCCTGTTTTTGAAATCTTACTGTTTCCAATTTCTCAAATCAATTAATACCAATTAAAGATGTTACTTTTTTATTACAAAATTCTCTAATTTTTCAATACTGCATTTCTTGAATTTACAGAGACTCCAAAATTAATTGTTTTTATAATTTTAAATTATCTAAACTGTGGTTGAAACACATTTATACATTTTTATTCAAATTTTTATCTGAATTTATTTATTTTATTTGAAGAGTTGGTATTTAAAATATTTTGAAATATAAATATTCTAAATATGGAAAACGTTCATCTGACAATCATTTGAACCAGTCTAGGCCATGAACTAAATAAAAACCTTTATAGAAAAATTTTAATTATAAATTAAAGTACTTACGCTGTGCCATTGTGTTTCCCGATAGATATTACTCTGTAGATTTGAAGTTCAACTCGCTGGCCAGTATCTGGTATAAATTTGTAGGTGCACCTTGTAGGACCTTGTAGAGGTGGTGATTTTATTTGTCCAAAGCCACGACCTGATTTACTGAACAACTGTCTGCTGTCTAATGTTATATTGCACACTAAAAACACAAAACAGAACATTGTACATTGTATTTCACTAAATTTTTATAAACTATGTGGAAGAAATTCAATACCGTAGTTCGTAATTGATCGTAACCTGAGTCTTAATTGATCATGACGCATCGATAGTAATTTTGAAGTTTTATCCCAGTTTAATAGACTGGATTGAGAAGATAATTAAATGTGATTGTACCTGAACGCTTAAATCTATTTGCAATTGCAATTAGAGTAACATCGGTAATAATTTTCTTTCGAACGTAACCAAATACTCTCTAAATTTGAATAAATTCGAATTTTTAATAATTCCAATCAGTGACTGACTTCTTGCTTTTTAATCAATCAAAAGTTCAATTAACAATGATTGATTATCCGTCAAAAATAACTGTGAAGCAAAAAGTCAATCACTGATTAAAATTATTAGAAATTATGACTAATTCAGAATTAGAGAATACTATCACTTTGGATTTTATTTAATAAAAACTTTATTTCTTTACAGGAGTACTCAAGCTATTAAAAATTAGTAATGAATATCTGGATTGAGATCAATTTTCAGAAAAGTCAAAATAAATAAATTATAATAAAAATAAATAATTATTGTGTTAATAAAATAAATGATAATAAATAAAAATATGACAAATAGCGATTAATAAAATGATTAATAATATATAAAGATTTAATAACTAATAATACAATAAATAAGTAATAAATATGCCATAAAATAATTTTAAATTAGCATGTATGAAAAACATTGGTATTTTATCTTGAATGTAAAATCTAGTAATCAGATTAAAGGAAACTTTTTGGGGATCTTACTGTTAGCACAGTGTTGCTCTAATCCGCATTGAGCACATCTACTTGGTAAAGCTGCACCGCAACTGCAACCACCAGATGGAACACAACATGCGCAATCTTTGCTCGATGAATTAAAACTGCACTCGCAACCGGTACTACTTTTTGTCCATAAATCCACTTGGCCTGGAACAAAAATTATAAAATGTTGTCTAACTGCCATCAAGTAATTTTTTTCAATTTATTTTCAAATAAGTAGTTTGTTTTTTAATGTATCTTTCTCCGTGCACTATTAACCCTTTCACAACTGCAACAAAAATAGCAAGAAAATCGTACAAATTTGTGTTAATCTCTAATAGGTTTTAAAGGTATTTTGAATGAATTATATTTAAATTTAAATACCAATAGACTGATTTGGAATATCACAAAGAAAAAAATTGTGTTAAGGTAGTTGTCGTACCAAAAATCAGGTCTCTGGAAAGAGAAGTTTTTCTATGATTTCAAGAGTGGAAATTATATCATCAGCCATGTCATATGTAAGGAAAGACACTCTTTTTAATGAAAAAATTTAAAAATTAGGAAAAATAATTTTTTAATAATGTTTTTTGTAATAGGATTTTTCCTTACTATCGCTCTTTACCAATTTTTTGAAAATGATTATAGTTTCTTAAATCATAGCTTATTTTTTCGGGGAAAATATTCTCTACAACTTGACCATTTCCAAATTTCGGAAATAAATAAATTATTATCAAATTCAGCAATTTGTTTATAAAAATTTTGTTTTGGAAAATTGATTTTTAATGATTTCAGCCATTAAAGAATTTATTTTCAAAAATTGGAAACGGTTAAGTTGTAGAGAATATTTTCCACGAAAAAATAAGCTATGATTTAAGAAACTTCAATCATTTTCAAAAAATTGGTAAAGAGCGATAGTAAGGAAAAATCCTATTACAAAAAACATTATTAAAAAATTATTTTTCCTAATTTTTAAATTTTTTCATTAAAAAGAGTGTCTTTCCTTACATATGACATGGCTGATGATATAATTTCCACTCTTGAAATCATAGAAAAACTTCTCTTTCCAGAGACCTGATTTTTGGTACGACAACTACCTTAAGGTAGTTTTCATCAACGAAAATTAGACCTCAGGCAAAAATAGATAATTTTGCTTTCAAGAGTAGCAATATAATTACTGAAGGGCTATTTTGAAAGAGAAAAGATTAATTTCTATGAAAAAAATTTGAAACACAGAAAAATAATTTTATTAATAAATTTTATATTTGCTCCAACTTTTCTTCTTATCGCTTCTTACCAAATTTTAAAAATTTATGCGATTTTAATAAATTACAAATCACTTTTTCAAGAAAAAGATTCCCTGCAACTTAAGCAATTTTTTTATAAAAATTTTGTTTTAGAAAATGTTTTTTTAATGGTTTCAGCCATTAAAGAATTTATTTTCAAAAATCAGAAACGGTGAAGTTGTGGGGAAATCATTTCTCTGAAAAAATGATTTATGATTTATTAGAATCGCATAATTTTTTTAAATTTGGTAAGAAGCGTTAAGAAAAAAAGTTGGGTCAGAAATAAAATTTATTAATAAAATTATTTCTCTGTGTTTCAAATTTTTTTTGTAAAATAATCTTTTGTCTTTCAAAATAGCCCTTCAATAATAATATTGCTATTTTTGAAAGCAAAATTATCTATTTTTGCCTGAGGTCTAATTTTCGTGAATCAACTACCTTAAAGACAAATATGCATAAAAAAGGGGTTAGTCATTTTAAAAAGTATAAAGGTCTAATAAATCTCACTAGTTTCTACAAATTATTTTAAACATCAACTTTTTTAATAGGAGTTTTTTCAAAACTCAATACTTCCAAGTTATTTTGGACAACTCTCTTTTTTAGAGCACCCTGTATGTGCATTTGGTCGTTAAAGGGGTCAAGTTAATTAAATTTAGTCCTCTGGTCTCAGGAAAGGGGAAACTTCCATAAATTTGATAAAAACACTTTATTGGTCCCGCAATACTACGAACATTCCATGATTGATTGTCTGAAGCGAAGAAATAAATTTCTCGTTTTGGTGTAAAATATATAGCAAGATAGAAGAAACACGATCTTCTACGTACATCTCAATAAGTCAATATCCCAAGGAAATGTGAAATGGGTACTTGATTCGGTGGTAGTAAAAATAAAACGAACTTTATTGTGGTCGTTCCCTGTGGAAATGTATTTTAGGAATAAAGACAGTGGAGAGGAAGAGAAAGTGTTCTCAAGGAAAAAAGAAGTAAAATTAAGGGGACGACATTTCAGAAGACAAAGTGGAGTGGCTATTCTTAGTGTTGCTGGCACGATTAGAACAAAAAGAGAGACACCAAAAAAGTGGAAATCTCTATGTTCTAGAGTCTTCAATTATTGGATTCCTAATCCAAGGACTTTAGTTTAATTACGAAACGTAAGTTTGTTTAACTATCAGTGAATGTTCGGATAAGAATGATTAACTTAAGATGGATCAAGGATAAGAGTAAAATAAAAGGAGTTAACGAAGAATCATTAAATTATGGCCGATTGAAACAGAACTGCCGGATAGAGACAAATAAATTGAAATTTCAAGATATAAAATAAGAATCTAAATTCCAAATTCACCAAAGAATTTCCTAGATCCCTTGAAGACTAAAAAGTAATTTATTTAATCTTTGTATTCTCTAAATCTGAATCAGCCAAATGTTCACTTATTCAATCAGTGATTTTCCCTTTTACTGATTCATCATTGAAAATGATCTTTTCCACTATCAAATCAGTTAATTTTCACTGAGTCATCAGTGGAAAAATATTTGTCACTGTTAAATCAGTTAATTTTCACTTAAGTAGTCAGTGAAATTTGACTGATTCACAGTAACCTCTTTTTAGCTATTTGAATCAGTCAAATTTCACTTATAATCAGTAGATTTTGACTGATTCAGATTTAGAGAGTAGAATTTCATTAAATTTATCACGCAGATAATTTTCTTGTTTTTGGAAAAAATGTTCGTTTGGTTAAGTTATGTCTTTTGTCTACAATATTCGATATCTGTGTGCAGTAAATCAACGGAACACCGCATATTCGTTTTCGTTGGGAACCTGAGCACATCTTTCAATTCGGAAGCTTTCTATGTTGCTTATCAGCTATACATTTATACTAATTAATGCAGAAAATGGTGATCAAGGTTTTCAAAGCTTATCCATTATCCGTTGTTCCGAAACGGAGCTATCGAGCGTGTCACTCGTTACGCCAATGTTATTTGGATGCTCGTTTGGTCAATCTATAATCATATGATTCAATTTCAACGCTATTCAATACACGGCAAATTATTTCCCAATCAGTATCAACTCTTGCATTTAATAAATTCTTTATAAATGTTCAGAAAGTTTATTGAATTTGCAATATTAGGAGCATAGAGAGGTAATGGTTGTTTCTGAAGTGCAACGTTTCGTACTTTGTAAATCGCTTTTGGTCACTAAGGTTGTGGGAATATCGAACACATTTCCATGCATTTGCACTTTAATTGGCTTTTCATCTGAACAATTCTGATCCCGGATTCTGAAGCTTTTACCTTCCCTACATAAATATTTATGTTTTATACATTCTCATTAGCCTTTTACATATTAATCAGATTTCATTATTCAGTGCTTTGTGTCACAGCTCGAGCTTCCTGTTTGCAATAATTAAAAATCATTTTCAAGTAAAGATAATATGAGAATGAATATCGATTTGGTAATAGAAGAATATTCAGAAATACCGGTTTTATACTTAGTTTTGAAATGTATCTGCTTTTTCGTAACCCAAAGAATATTCATAAGGAGATTATATGCCTAAATTAACCCTTCGATTGCACTTTTAAGGACTTTCTGACTTTAAGGTACTTTCTGAAAAAATTAAAGGCGTTCTTTTTTGTGCCAATACTGTTACGTGGAAGCACTAATAACCAAAGTGAAATATTAAAATTATACAGGTCGAAAAAAGCCACCACAATAATTAATAAACAACCCTTTAATAAATCAAAGTGAATTTGGAGGTTTTTTTTAACATTTAGTGAAATTTACTCAATTTAAGATGTTAAAATTTTTTTTTTCATTTTTTCGTTTTATTATTATTTTCTTTATTCAGGGGTGGTTTGAGCCGTGTCATGACAAAAATCTGGACTATGGAATAAAAAAATTTTCTATGATTTTAGGATTTGAAATTATATTATCAGCCGTGTCCTATCAAAGAAAAACGATGTTTTTTATGAAAAAAAATTTAAAATTTACGAAAAGTAATACTTTTGATAATGTTTTGATAAATCATGGCTTATTTTTCGGGAAAAATATCCTCTGCAACTCTACTGTTTCCAATTTTGAAAATAAAGATTGAAATCTTCAAATATAGTTATTAAAAAAACATGTTTCTTTTAAAATAATCCTTTAAAAGGTTCCAACCACTAAAAAGTTAAAAAAAGTATTATTTTTTATAGGTTTTTAATTTTTTCCACAAAAAATAATGTTTCTTCTTGTATAAGACGCAACTGACATCATTTCAAATCTTAAAATCATAAAAAAACTTTTTTCAAAGACCTGATTTTTGGCTAACTACCTGAAGTAAACAACTTTTCAATCTGACATTTTTCCCCTACTTCGCATAGTCTAGCTGAAAAATATAATTTCTGATTTGAAATGATATTTTTAAGATTTGAAACAAAAAAATATATCTCGTAAACAAATATGTAAATGAAAATTTGTAGATCTCTTTTGAAGAAGAATTGGACAGATAATCGAAAAAGAGTTAGTCAAAGACCTGACTATTTCTTTAGTTTTTTCAATTCAGAATATTTTTTTATTGAGTTCTTCTTAGTAAAAGCATGATAAATTTTATCTCAAATAAAATGAGCCATGAAAACTTTCAATCAGAAAAAAATTATATTTTTTATTTGATGAAATGGTAGTGTCACCCTCCATATTAATATTATAAAATATGCTGGTTTTCGATCAACGAGGGTCAAATATAAGAAGAAAACTCTTCATAATGTCAAAATTTTTGCGACGTTTCGTTGGCTATGGGTTTGCCAACCCATTATTATTATTGATACAATTAAAAATGTAGAATCTTCTTTTTTATCCTTAGACATCAATAGTGATCTCAAGAATGAAATAAGAGAAAAAGTAACAAATAATATTATGCACAATTTCAATAAAGACACTCATATTTCCATGGAAGACAAAAATTTCGCCAACAAGTTAAATGTTACTAAACAATTTTTAAAAAACAATCCTGATATTTTTTTTACTAATGCTGACAAAGGTAACCTTACTGTTTGTCTAAAAAAATCGACTTATAATACAAAAATGACTGACCTTCTCTCAAATACTTCCACCTACATCCCAATAACAAAAAATCCTTTGAAAAAATTACAAAGCAGTACTTCTAACATTTTAAAAAGACTCAATGATAATGAATTTTTGAAATATAAATTCCACAATAATCAACTTTTAACCAGCACTGTATTAGCTAAATGCTATGGCTTACCTAAAATCCACAAACAAGATACACCTCTTCGTCCCATAATTTCTTTGATCAATAGTCCCACGCATTTTTTAGCAAAAATACTATATGATGAATTAAAAGACAGTATAAAAGTCCCAAAATCACATTTAAATGACAGTTTAGATCTTAAAAGAAAATTGGAAGATCTCGTTGTAGATGATAATCATGTTCTGCTTTCACTAGATGTCAGTTCATTATTCACAAATGTACCCTGTGATTTGGTCCTAAAGAGTTTAAACCGAAGATGTCAGCTTATTCATAATAACTGTAGGATTCCATTTGATGAAATTATAAATTGTACTAAATTTCTTTTCGAAAACACATACTTTACCTTTAATAATAATATTTATTTGCAAATTGTTGGCACTCCAATGGGTTCACCAATTTCACCTCTATTTGCAGACATTGTCATGGATGATTTGGAAAATGATTGCCTACGAATTTTAAAAGAAAAACATAATTGCTCTCCTTTATTTTATTACAGATTTGTAGATGACACTATTCTGTGTGTACAAAAGAGATTTATTGACTTGGTTTTAAACATTTTCGATTCACAAGATAAGAATTTACAATTCACCTTTAAGGTTCAACAAAATAATCAAATTAACTTTCTGGACTTGTCATTAATTATAAAAGAAAAGAAAATTATTTCTAATTGGTTTCAAAAACCTACCTCATCAAATAGAACAATTAATTATTTTTCCAATCATCCAATTTGTCAGAAAAAAAATATTGTTTATAACTTAGTTGACCGAGCGATATCTTTATCTCACAAAACGTTTCATAACGCCAATTTCAAGATTGTTAAACAAATATTATTAAACAACGATTATCCAAATAGCTTGATCGATAAAAATATAAAAATCCGTATGAATAAAATTAAATACAGTTCTCCAAAGTCTCTAAATAAAAAAAACCGTTCAGATTTATACAGACATCAACCAAAAGTATGTTTGCCATACAACGTAATAAACTTCACTAAATTGTCTAATATTTAAAAAAAATATAATACGTCAACTATCCCAGCCGTTAACAAAACTTTGAAATCAATAATAAAATGAGGTAAAGACTCCACAAACAAATGGGAAAAAACTAATATTGTGTACAAATTTAATTGTAAAAATTGCCCTGCGACTCATATTGGTGAATCTAAGAGATCATTAAGAGTTCGTATTAATGAACACAAAAATAAAAAAGACAGTGAATCTGTAGTCTGTGAACATCAATTGGAATTCAACCATGAATTTGATTGGGAAAATACCAAGATTGTTGATTATATCTCTGACTATCGGAAAAGATTGACATCAGAGATGATTCATATAAAATTTAATAAATTTAGTATAAATAAAAAAGAAGACATATTTACTTTGAATAGAATTTATTTTTCATTACTTAATAGATTAAATTCATGATAGCTTTCCAGCTGATGTCCGTTTACGTTTCAAATTCTATGTTTACAATAACTATTGTCAATATTTAAAGTTAACTGTTTGAATCTAATAATTTAGTAGACAAAGTGTCGTCCACTCCATGACATCACGTCATTTTATTAGTAAAATCATGACTTTTACTATAATTTTATATTCTCGACATTACTCATCATGAGTTAACCTTCTTTTATAAAGGTAAAATTTAATAATCTTGTGTATGTTTTTGATATTAAGTTAATTTAATTTTTATTTTTCTTGTGTGTGACAATTTTACTATTTGGTGTTTCTTTTAATTTAATAAAGCCTGATGAGGTTGGCAAACCCATAGCCAACGAAACGTCGCAAAAATTTTGACATTATGAAGAGTTTTCTTCTTTAGATTTGACCCTCATTGATCGCAAACCAGCATCTTTTATATTATATTTTTTATGGTTGAAATCAATAGACAAATTCGAGTTGTTTTTAGCTGTATTTGAATATATATATATATGCAGAGTGATCGGCGAATAGTCATAGAGTTTTGAATGTCAAATCCTTTGTTAAAAACCAAACAAGAAATCATAATGACAAAATGTTGTGCCAACAATAGTTTTCAAACTATTGAGCATTGCAATTAGCCAATAGAAACTCACTATTTCCGGGCGCCCATAAGCTTCCTGTGCGAATTTCTTACAAAGATTCACTTCAAATCAGTATAAATATATTCTTAGCCAGACAAAAGACAAACTGTTACAGATCCAACATGAAGTTGGAAACTCTATAGTAAACAAATTTTTAATTGTAAGTACCACTAATTATTATTTTTTTTTTTGTAATTCGTATTTAAATCGTGCGGATCTCAATGAATAATTGACGGTGAAATGGTTTCCAACTTCATGTTGGTTCAGTAACAGTTTGTCTCTTGTCTGGCTGGGAATATTTTTCTACTGATCTGAAGTGAATCTTGGTATAAAATTCGCACAGGAAGCTTATGGGCGCGCGGAAATAGTGAGTTTCTATTCGCCAATTGCAATGCCTAATTAACAACATTTTGTCAATATGATTTTTTGTTTGTTTTTTAACAAATAATTTGAGATTTAAAGCTTTATGACTATTGGCGGATCACCCTGTATATATGATTCCGCCAATACAATCTACTTTTTATCTAATTAAAAGTAGATATCAAATTTCAGACAAATCTAATACTTTCTCATGTGCGATATAATTAGCTACATATTCAGTAATAGCGAATAGATAAGAGATTCTGCTCGGGCGAAATCACCTACTAATAGCTTTATTTGAACATAAAGCTAAAGCTATCAATTACCTCTATCGGGTAGCAGCTACAGTGGTTTCGAACTGCGAAACACGCCACTACTTGCACTTGGATGATGCCAGCGAGTGATCATAATCCGATTTACTTAATCCGAAACATCCGTACGAACACTAAGCTGATTTTGGTTCACGTGGATTTCGCGAACAGTTTCAATCTTGATCTCGACTAAGTCTGGTTTACAAAGGACCTGTTCTACACAAAGACATCAAGACGACCACATATCAACCGCATCTTATCCTGCTCGTAAATTTGGTTCAAATAGGAGTTCTGGGAATTCTGCAGTCAATTGGTTGCTAGATATTGTTGAATATTGATGTCAAGAAGCTGGAGTGCAAAGAGTAAAAAGGCTTGAAGAATTTAGTTCTGGATTCAGTTGAAGAGTGGAAGAGGGAGGAATAATCGAGAACGCGAATTTAGCGCGGATTAAGCTGCAACGATTGTCTGCACTTCTGTCCGAAGCAGTTATAAATACGGATGCGACTGCAGTGTTCGCCGGAAGGGGAAATCGTCGATACACGACCATCCATAAATTTGGTTGCAGGGGATAAAGCTATCGGTCGTTTTCTGTTTTCCGCTGCTCGGTGTTGTAGGATTGCGAGAGTGAAAGAGAGAGAGTGAGGAAAGTATAGGAACGGGTAGAGAAAGGTTCGCGACGCCATGTGTATATGCTAAATGCACCATTACGTGCCACGATATCGATCTATCATTTGGAACCGGACGACCAAGCGATAAATACCAGGGAAAATACTTTGCTTCTGACCATGGGTCGAGGGCTTCGATTGAAAGTAGTAACACTTCAGAAAAGCTCCGTTCAAAACTCTACTAGCCTGCAAACTTTTACTGATAAAACGCGGACTTTAAGCTCAAAGAGGAAAAAGGATAAGGTTGTCCTTTTCACGTCGAAAGGCAATCGGCCACTTGGCCACTGCAACGTATTTTCTGTCATCGACCGGAACTCAATCCACCTTTCAAACTTATAAATTAGATGTCCTTTTCAATAAATCTATTTCTGAGTTATTCAACGAAATCCAAAATCAATTTTCAGAATCGCTCATCGCTCGTCTGTTTTAATTATTGCAATGATAATTATAGATTTTTGAATGTATAAAATTTCAAGAATTTGAATCAATTCGAATTATCAAAACGACCAGATCTACACAGAAAAAAAAAGTCTTAAATTTGTTACGTCTAACAGACGATTTTGGCTTAAATTTAGCCACCTTGTGTATAACCGCATAAGTCTGTCCTTCTCTAATGGTCTAGTTTTTGTTATATCTTAAAGTTAGCCAATTTTGAGACTTGAATTAAAACTTTTTTTTACAGTGTAGAGCAAAAGAATCATGCAAGCCTTCTTTTGTCTTCGATTCCTATAACTTTTAGCACGAAATTTGGCTTTGATCCCACTTAGTAACATTATGATCATGCGAATTTTCACAAAGTTGAATTTATTAATAAAGGTCACCTCGAATTTTTTTATTTTATTATTATTTTATTTATTATTATTTCCTTTATCTAGGGGTGGTTTGAGCCGTGTCGTGCCAAAAATTTTAGGATTTGAAATGATATTATCAGTCGTGTCTTATCAAAGAAAAAACATGATTTATTATGAAAAAAGTCAGGTCAGTACAATTAAAAATTCCAATTTATATCACTGAAAACTCAAAATCATCTTAAGGCCCAGACAAAATTATAAATCAAAAATTTAAGAAATTGAATCAATTCAAAGTCTCAAGTTATCAATTAATAATTAAAATCAAATTTAAAGAATTTGAAATCTTTCTGTGGAAAAAAAGACGCTTTCGACTGCGCTGGGATTCGAACCTAGGTCTTTGATTGATGCTCGACTGCTCTAACCAGATGATTTGAAATAATTCAAATAATTGAATAATTAAAGACGAAAAAGGATAAAAGATAGAAAAAAAGGAAAGGGCTTTTGGAAGGTCGCCTTCTTTTCTTTCTCCTTTTTTGGTAGGTTCTTTTATGATGTTTGGTTTTAAGGCTTGCATGATTACTTTGATCCAAATTTGACTGTTTTGATAATTTTTAAACCTGAACCCGTATCACCACTGACCCGGACTCCTCTCAACGTCCAATCAAAAGCACAATTAAAAAATATTTCAAGGACTCTAACAGTCGAATCCCCAAAACACAAAAAACACAACCAAATTTGGACAACATTTTCACAGCTTTTGTCCAAATTTGGTTGTGTTTTTTGTGTTTTGGGGATTCGACTGTTAGAGTCCTTGAAATATTTTTTAATTGTGTTTTGATAATAATTTAAAAATCCTTTATTCAGGTTCTTGAGAATTTGAATCATAGTTTCATTTAAACGTTAAGAAAATTTCGAATTTGTAGTTATATAAATTCGAATTCTGTTTTTATTTAATTTTTGAATGTCTCTTCGTGGTAGAAAATTGCTTTAAGTTCAAATTAACTTTAAGTTGACTGCATTATACACTGAGAAAAATGATTTACTTGATCTAATCGAACCATTATGTTAAATGAACTAAGATATTTAGTTGAGTCGAACAAAATTTTTAGTACATTGACTAAAATATTTTTTTGATTCAACCAAATTGTATGCAAACAAATCATCTTTGGTTGCATCAAACAAATTCTTCGGTCGAATCATAGAAAAATTTGGTCAACCGCATAATAGGCAAATTATTTAGTTGGTCCGGCTTTTGAATCAACCAAATAATTTTCTGTGTGTTTGTGAATTCATTCCTAAATAATATATCTTTATTTTACAAAATATTTGTTTGAATATTTGAAGAACGTATTAAAATACACTGAAGAACGACAATTAACTTCATTTTATAACATTTTTTACAAGTTTTCAGAAAAATAAAACTAGAAGAATTATCGACAATCACAGATAACTGTAGATTTTTTCGCAAAAGCATTCTAATCCCTTTCATAAATTATTAGGAATATGCTTTGTAAACTAAAAACGTCATCTTACAGGGACTTTTACAAAAGTTTGATCACGTGGTCCGGTTGTTTCATGTCTTTGAATTATTGTTATATTTATTCCTCGAAATATTTTTGAACATATGATTTTCAAGTATGTTTATTAGGTTTATAAATTTCTTTTGAACAAAATTTTGATATTATATCCCACATTAGAAATTTTTTTTAGATAATGGAAGATAAGACTTCTAAAAATCTTTTAATAACATTATCTGAACAAAAAATAAACCAGTAGTTCAATTGTTTTGATTTTTGCCTCTTTCTTTCATTCGCTTGTTTTATTTATTTATTTTCACGGATTTATTTAATTTCAACTAATTTCCAATTAACCAGTCAGCGACAAATATCGGATTCAAGTCAAACAAATCGATTTGAAACTACGTTTATACAGTTACAAAAGTCGTCTTCAGAGTTTTAAATTTACACAGTGAGTTTGCCTTGTTTAAATCAGTTTTTATACTCTTGATATAGTTTTAATGAAATTTAATCACTTTCAATTAAATCTTTTCATTAAGAAAGAAAACGAACGGGAAGCGTTCAGTTGTGAGAGCCGAAGAATTTCCTTTATTTCTATTTTTTTATCAATTGTCTACTTATTCTACTTTTAAAAAAGTAACTATAATTTAAGAGTACTCAATGATTAAATCTGAGCACAATGAAGTTTCTAACGCAAAAGTTTGACTCGAACGCCCTTCTATTCTTTATTATCAAGCCATGATCGAAAAGGGCAGAAGTTCATTTAAGTAAAACTTTTATCTTCGAGTCTTTATTGTGCGTTGGCTTAATGTCAAAAACGATAAATAAAGAGATGAGTGGATAAATATTTAAATGGAGAACAAAGGAATAAAAATGCAATTCTAATTTATACACATCATTTTACTTATCTTCTAATAAGAAAAAGATCAATAATCACCAAAAATCAGATGTTTCAGCTCAAATCAGAGCCCTCATTAGTGTTTTTTATTGAAATCTATAAATTAAAGAAAAATTGGGCTGCTGAATTTATATTTTCTTAGAATAAAAAACGTCAAATTTGAAAAAACGTAGCTTTTTTACATAATGAATTAAATCTATAAGTGAAAATATAAAGTTTGAATATTTGAATGAAGCATAAATTATTGTTCCTAATTTTGTAAACGGACTTATACCAAAGGGTGTCTTTGCGTAAGACAGCCTTAAATGAAATATTTCTTTTAAACAAAACATTAAAAAATTGTTATTTAAAACGTAACAATTTTTGAATGACAATTCAAATTTCTAAATGTTAGATACATAAGTTATATTCCATAAAATAAATACTTTATAGAACTTAAAAAATATAACATATTGCAATTGAATATATAAGTGTGAATGGGGATTTTGAATGTTTAAAAAATACATTAAATTTATTTCTCGTACCAAAGACTCGGTCTCTGGGAAAAAAAGTTTTTTTATGATTTTATAATTTGAAATTATATTATCATTCGTGTCTTATGAAAGAAAAAACATGATTTTTTATGAAAAAATTCAAAACTTACGAAAAATAATAATATTAATAATATTTTTTGTAATATCATTTTTCGTTACTATCACTTCTTAACAATTTTTTTGAAAATAATGGGATTTTCATAAATCATAGCTTATTGTTTTGCGAAAAATATTCTCTACAACCCTCGTTTCCAATTTCAAAAATAAGTAAGAAATCTTCAAATACAATCATTTTGAAAAAATATTTCATTTAATAAAATTCTTTTAACGATTTCAGCCACTGAAAATTTTATTTTCAAAATTGGAAACAGTAGGGTTGTAGGGAACATTTACCTCGAAAAAATAAGCCATAGTTTATGAAAGTCCAATCAGTTTTGAAAATTATTTCCTAGAATCATGGGAAAACTTTTTTTCCCAGAGACCTGATTTTTGGCACAACTACCTTAAGTGTTGATATAAATTTAACATATAAAATAAGATTTCTTCTGTGTAAAGCAATAAGGAATGGACCTACTTTTCCAAAAGCTGTTTTGAAAATTTTTTGAAATGCCTAACACTTTGGCACTACAAATTTAAATAAATAAGCATAAATGAAAAGTTTTAAATATTTGAGAAATAACATAAGTTATATTTCTTGGAACGGAAACACCAAAGAGTGTTAAGGTAGTTTTCATCCACGACAATTAGACCTCAGGCAAAAATAGATAATTTTGCTTTCAAGAATAGCAATATTATATACACAGAAAAGTAATTTTATTAATAAATTTTATTTTTGCCCAAACTTTGATTCTTATCGCTTCTTACCAAATTTTAAAAAATTATGCGATTCTAATAAATCATGAATCATTTTTTCCGAGAAAAGATTTCCCACAACTTCACCGTTTCTGATTTTTAAAAATAAATTCTTTAATGGCTGAAACCATTAAAAAAGCATTTTCCAAAATGAAATTTTTATAAACAAATTGCTGAATTTGATAATAATTTATTCATTTTCGAAAACTGGAAATGATTAAGTTGTAGGGAATCTTTTTCTTGAAAAAGTGATTTTTAATTTATTAAAATCGGATAATTATTTAAAATTCGGTAAGAAGCAATAAGAAAAAAAGTTGGGGCAACAATAAAATTTATTAATAAAATTATTTTTCTGTATTTCAAATTTTTTTCATGAAAATTAATCTTTTCCTTTCCAAAATAGCCCTTCAGTAATAATATTTCTACTCTTGAAAGCAAAATTATCTATTTTTGCCTGAGGTCTAATTTTTGTAGATCAACTACCTTAAGGGTAAATTTTAATTAATTACCAAAAAAATGGAAGATTTTGGTTGTGCGCATTTTAAAAATTGGATAGTGAACATACTTTGTCACCGCGACAATAAGAATTTTGCCAACTCAGATTTGGGATATAACGTTGGTAGCAATTCGAAAGACGTTTCTGACTTCCGGCGTTGAAGGAGTCGATGTTTATCGAGGATCGTGAATTCTGGGCTAGTCACGATTATGGCGATTGTTTTTAAAGTACCCGTAGTAGACGAATCTCCAGGCCAGGTTTATGGAGCGTGCAATGAAGGGGTGAGAGATAGGGGCGGAGAAGGCAGCAAAAGTTGGCTGCGGTTTGAAATATCGCGTTCCTAATGCACTGGGGCAAAAACTCCGCTGCCCCCATCGGACTCGCGCAGTCGGCAACCATAAGGGTAACGTGCAGGAAGGTGGAGGTCGTCCATGCAACAATGCTGGCGATATATCAGGAGTCATATATCAACAGCCGGAGGCCATGAATCGCTAACTAGCTAAATCAGCTGGAACAACTTTAGTAGTGAGCGAGAGCTCGGGAGAGTCCCTGACTCTCCTGAAAGCGCAGCTAACGAGACTTTCCTGCAAGATACTATTTCGCTTTAGGTGAATAAGGTACGAATTCACCAAAATCGATGGGACACTTAAGAAAGCTACTAACCAGTGAATTTGTATTGGCCGAGAACTGCTCACTGATATTTATCACTGCGATACACTCTCGATTTTCTAAACTGGACATAATGAGGTTCTTAATTATTTCCTCTTCATTCTTAATTCCATGAGTATTCCGTTTGCAAATATATCAATTTTCTTTTTTTTTGGGGAATTCCGGGTAAAATAATACGAGTTTTGGAGAAGGTGACAAAGAAGTTTGGGTATAATAGCGATAGTGTGGGAATTTAAGGGGATCCGCCACCTTTAATTGGTATATTTGTGATTTTTTTAACATTTTCAAAAAATAGTATATTTCTATTCTCTTTAATTTTCTGAGTATGTGTGTACATTTTCAGGGCAATATGACTTTTTTTGGTGGGAAAATAAATTAAATCAAAAGTTACTACGATTTATGAATAACGCGTTTTTAGCGAAAATTAGCTTTTTATACAGAATAGTTTGTTTATTTATTTATTTGCTAATATTTCTGTATTATATGGAAAATAGTATAAGAAAATTGCTGAAGAAGGAACCATGTATGGAGCAGGGGAGTTTTGATAGTGAGTATTAAGGCTCCACCACAAGACTACTTTAAACTCCGTTTTCCGCAAGTTGTGATTTTCCATGTTTGTTGCAACATATGTTTGAATAAAATCTAAAGGATTAAACACAGACCTTTGAAATTTTCTACCACTTATTATTTATTATATTATCAATATTTTAAGTAAGGAAAGCACCCTAGCTAAAAAAAATATATATAAGTACAACATTTTTTTTTTATATTTTGGGATATTTTAATTAATTTATTTCATTTGTGACTTTTTTTTAGTCATGTCACCTTATTTTTGATAGCGAAAAAGTTGCTACACATTGTAAGGGTCAAAATAAAATAAGAATCATGACAATTGGTTAAAAAATAAAAAAGTCATTCAAAGTCCCAAAAAGGCGAAAAAACTCAAAATTTTTAGTTTAAAAATACATAAAGATGCTAGAATTATATATGGATAATATAAAATTATTACTTCTATTGATATTGTTAAAGACCAATTTTCCAAATTCGATGGGATTCGAAAAAATGAAAATCAATTTATTCATATTCAAAAATTGGTCACGGTTAAGTTGTAGAGAATCTTTTTTTTGAGAAAATAAACTCCCATTTCTCAAAATCTCATCCGTTTTTTATAATTGGTGTTTTTCAATGTAAATCATTAATAATAATATGAAAATTCCTCAAAGTATAATTGTATGTATTCTCCAGAGAACTTTTTTCCTGAAAGACCTTAAGGGAATGAACAAATTTCGTTTCAACTATTTTTTGGATTAGATGTTATTTATATATTTTTATTGATTATTTTAAATACAAAATGCATGTTTATATATATATATATTTACATATTTTATTGACATATAGGATTTATAATAAATTTGGAATTTGCTGTAACCATTCAATATATTCCCATTTCGATGATGTAAAACTTAATATTTCTATCTAAATCAATTCAAATGTGCCACATTTAGATTATACCAGGAAATAATTATTTTTGGTAAAAAATTAATTACTTGGTAAAGAAGTCTCTCGAGAGAATATCATCCATTTTCATCAATTTTCTCATTCTTTCTGGCGTATCTGCTTTTTTTATATACATGAAATTCATGATTTCAAATTGCAGTTCTTAAAACTTTTTTATTGAATTTGAATTTTTAGTGTTTTTGGATTAGTTAATTGCATTCCAAAAACCGCTCAGTTTAGATTTCGCTACTACGATTATGGTTTTATATTCTGAATTACTAATAAATTCAATACTATCCAGATGTTTTAAATTCTAGACAAATATTGTAACAGTAAATTGTATACAAAGTTTCTATAATTTTTGTAGAAATCAATGAAGCGGAATTATTTTACGAAAAATTAATTTCCTTAGGTTATTGCAGTTTATAAAATAAGTAACTAAAAGCGTTTGTCTTAAAGGTACTGTTTTCGATATTAAGCCAGATTGGTTTTATATTATTGTGATATGGAATTTCAATTTTCCTATATCCTAGAAGATGTGAGGGATAAAATGAAAGAACAAAATTCTGAGACTTCATTTCTGATAGATCTCTTTCTAAAGCCAAAGAAAATGGATTCGACTTTTCTTCGGTTCCACATCGTTTGACAATTGGACCTGCATGAAATGAAGAAGAAACTGAACTGAAGTAGCTTCCTATGTTACATATTTCTGTCAATTTCCAGTGATACTTCACGTCCAGAGATAATAAAAAAACTTAACATGTTTCAGTTTCAATTAAATTACTTATTTTCAATTTATAAACAATTTAAAGAAGAACTCTACCTGGGCCTGGATTAGAATTGGCAACTTCGTAACTCAGAATCTCAAGAGATCTCAGTAGCATAATTGGTAATGCATTCTACATAAGATTATAGAGTTCCTTGTTCAAAACCCTGATTGAGTTGGGTTTTCTCGTAATTATTACCAAAAGGAAAATATATTGGCAACAGAAAATTCGAATTTATATCATTAAAAACTCAAAATCATATTGACGTCCAAGTAAAAGTATAGTTCAAAATATCAAGAAAGTCGAAACAATTCGAATTTTCAAACTACTGAAAAGACAAAATCTGCACCAAAAAAATCATGTAAATTCATTTTTTCATGTAACAATCATAAAATCCTAACAAAAAAGAAAAAATGAAGAAAGAAGACCTTCCAAAACCCTATCTTTCTTTTTATATCGTTATAACATAAAAGAAGGACAAAAAGTAGGTAACCTTCCAAAACCCCTTTTTTAACTTTCTTTATTTCTAACGAAAAAGCAGGAAAGAAAAAAGAAGGTGACCTTCCAAAACCCCTTCTTTCTCTTTCTATCTTTATAACAAAAAAGGACAAAAAGTAGGAAACCTTTCACAACCCCTTTCCATAATTTTGCTTTCTTTGTAACAAAAAAAGTGGGCAAAGAAGAAGGCGACCTTCCAAAAACCCTTTTTTATCTTTCTTTCTTTCTAACGAAAAAGGAGGAAAGAAAAAAGAAGGTGATATCCGGAAACCCCTTTTTTCTTTTTCTATATTTATAACAAAAAAGAAGGACAAAAAGTAGGCAACCTTTCAAAACCCCTTTCCATATCTTTTCTTTTTTTGTAACAAAAAAAGTGGAAAAAGGAGACGACCTTCCAAAACCCCTTTTTTATCTTACTTTCTTTTTAACGAAAAAGGAGGAAAGAAAAAATAAGGTGACCTTCCAAAACCCCTTCTTTCTTTTTCTATCTTTATAACAAAAAAGGACAAAAAGCAGGCAACCTTTCAAAACCCCTTTCTATACTTTTTCTTTCTATATAACAAAAAAGAAGAATAGAAAAAAGAAGGCGACCTTCCAAAATCCCTTTCTTCTTTTTCTTTCTTTTAACAAAAGAGAAGAAAAAATCTGAAAAGGCGACCTTCCAAAATCCCTTTCTTCTTTTTCTTTCTTTTAACAAAAGAGAAGAAAAGATCTGAAAAGGCAAGCTTCCAAAACCCCGTCCAATTTTTTTCCTTCATAACATAAAAGAGGAGAAAAAAGAAGATGACCTTCCAAAACCCCTCTTTTCTATTTCTTTCTTAAAACAAAAAGGAGGAAAGAAAAAAAAAGGTGACCTTCCAAAACCTCTTTCCTTACTTTGTCTTCCTTTATAACAAAAAGGAAGAAACAAACAGTAAAGAAAGGGGTTTAAGAAAGTCACCTTCTTTGTTTCCTCCTTTTTTGTTATAAAGAAACGAAAAAAAGAAGGGGTTTTAAAAGATCACCTTTTTTCCTCTTTCTTTGTTAGATTCATATGATTTTTAATTGAGAAAATAAACTTGCATGATTGTTTGAGAATTCAAATCATTTTGAATTGCTTGAAGTTTAATTAATTGACAATATACCGGGCGCTGAAATGTCATATTATAAATTTACTTGAAATTCGTGATAAATAATATAACTGAATCAATTTGAATTACTCTAAAAACATCTTTTATCTCATTTTGCATTAAAGTTTTGCCAGTGTTCCCAGAGCAGCTTTCTCGAATCAAACTTGTACACTCCAGGCATTTGACTGTGCACCCGTTAAGGGAATAACTCGTGAAACTGCGCCAATAAGTCAACAATGACTTGGCTTCCTTTCATTAGGGTCTCGCTTCTCTGCACACGTGAGGAAAGATATGTCACTAGAGAATGCGCAACCACGTGCACATGAGCATGCATCATGTGTAGCAGGAGTAAATGTGGGCCAAACTTTTGGGAGCACGGCCAAGCATTGTAATTATTTTCACCAACCCTGGATTGTTAACTTCCTTTAACATGACATGGCTAGCCATCACAATATAGAAGCAGATATCTATCAAAAGTAACGTCTCAGAATTCTATGTTTCTATTTTGTCCCTCTCATATTTTAATCTTCTATAAAATTTATATTTCACGTCACAAATGTACAAAACTTATCTGACTTAATTTTAAAATTTATATCAGAATCATTATCTCGGAGTTTAAAAAATTATATTTTACTATTTACTATGAGTGTTTTAGTTATTACAATATAGATAATAACTTTTATGTAAAAGATTGGAAGAAATATCAGCTGTATCGTGACCATTACCATATGTGTTGTAGCTATTACAATACAGATAGTCACTTTTATGTAAAAGATTGCAAGAATTAACAGCTGTATTGTGTCCACTACCATATGTGTTGTAGCTATTACGATACAGATAGTAACTTTTATGTAAAAGACTGGAAGAATTACCAGCTGTATTGTATCCACTACCATATGTGTTGTAGCTATTACAATACAGATAGTAACTTTTATGTAAAAGATTGGAAGAATTACCAGCTGTATTGTGTCCACTACCATATGTGTTGTAGCTATTACGATACAGATAGTAACCTTTATGTAAAAGATTGGAAAAATTACCAGCTGTATTGTATCCATTACCATATGTGTTGTAGCTATTACAATGCAGATAGTAACCTTTATGTAAAAGATTGGAAGAATTACCAGCTGTATTGTCTCCACTACCATATGAGTTGTAGCTATTACAATACAGATAGTAACTTTTATGTAAAAGATTGGAAGTATTACCAGCTGTATTGTGTCCACTACCATATCTGTTGTAGCTATTACAATACAGATAGTAACTTTTATGTAAAAGATTGGAAGGATTACCAGCTGTATTGTGTCCACTACCATACAAATTCATGTTAGGAGTAATAATGAGGAATGACAATAATTAAAAACGGAAGCATGAAGTGGATATTCAGAAAACTTTCCTGAACAAAATGATGTCTTTTGAGAGAGATTCGTTAGTGCCATTTGCGGTTAAAACGGAAACACATTTCAACGAAGATAATCCGTCTTCGTTAACGTTTGAAATTTCACCTTTGCAAGCTCACTGACCAAGCACTCACTCTTTTAGGGAAGGTGAGCCGGACGTGGTAACTTTGACCAATGAGGTTAGTTTCAAACTTCTTGACTCTACATATATTATATATTAAAAGCTGAAAAATAACTTCTTGTAGATTATTTTTGGATATTCACTTCTAATAGTGTCTCAACTTTTTTTCGTTTAAAAATCGTTCCTTTATTCGAAAAAGGGTTCTTTCTCATTGAAAAATTTTATTTTTATACCATTACAAAAGTTTTACGTAGATTATATACTATTTTTTTTGTAACTGTGTGACGATTTTGGACTTAGCGCACCGTAAAATATGCTGAAATCAAAAAATTTTAAAAACTTGCAAAGTCATCAGGAATCTGGCATTTTGCGAACTTTTTTCGGTGCGCAAAGTGTGAACTTCCCGTAGAGTGCTGCAATAAAATCTATCATTATATCTTATCATTTCATCATTTGATTCTCTGGCTTATATTGAAATATTGTGATATTTTTGGATTATAATTGAATTCTAATTTGATAAGATGTGCTAAATCGATGATAGGTTTATTTAGTTTCCAAAATGTGGGAGACGCCCTTTATGGTCGACCAATATCTTAAAGCGATTTCTTTTTCCCCACACTATTCTTTTATGCTCTTCTTCGTTTTTCTCTTTTCCTTCTCAATCTCCTTCTTCCGTCACTCTAATATGCCTTCTCTTCTTGAGCACAAAATCCTTTCACCCTTGGAAATCCTGAAGGAATTCAGCATTAATAATTCACTCGTTTCGGTCGCACTCGAGACTCCGGATCCATCGAAATTGGTTCTGCAAGCTTTAAGTCGATTCGTGTACTTTGCATTTCTTAATGCGGCACATTCTCCATCTGAATTCAACTGTCACTTTGCATGTTCATTACTGTTCACAAATATATGTTTATATACCTGAGGGAGACTCACACTCACACTCACAGAAATATTTCGTTGATCCAAATAAAATTTAGTTGTATCAACCAAAGAATTTGTTTCATGCAGCAAAAAAATTTTTTTAAGGTAAAAGCACCAATAGCCGGACGTCTAAGGAAATGTCATCCAATTTTTTGTATTAATCGTTCTAAATGTGATGCGGAATCAAGAATTGCCGTGATTATTTTGATGTATGTGTCCTCCCTACTATAACAAAAAGTCCAGAGTTGTGTTAAATCTGAATAATCCATTTTAATAATTCTCTTCATTAAATAATGCTCTGGAGCCAATTGCCGGGCGGGAAAAGTGAATTGATCCAATAGCCGGACAGCGCTGCACCAATACTCGGACAAGAGAATATTATAATTTGATTGATATGGGTTTGATATTTTTTAAGCATATTAAACACTGGGAAATATTTACGGAAACATTTTTTAGGTCTACGCTTATAAAAAAGAAATATTGAAAAGATTTTACAAATAGAATTCTTAATAAACTTAATTCTTTTGAAGTCTATTGAATAAGTTTAATTTATTTTGCCAATTTTTTTTCTATGAACTTCGCTTTACATTTACATAATAAAATATTTATTTAACACTTCTGCTTCCTCGTTTTTTTGCTGGTTTTTTTCTTTTATTCTTCTTTCTTTCTTTTCAAAGATTTTTTCTTTTGATCCTGCTTTTGACTTTCCTTTCTTTTTTCTAACTGTTCCTGTTTTTTCTTTAAAGCAGCTTCTTTTTTCTCTTTCTGTTCTTGTCTTTTTTTTAGTGTAGCTTCTTTCTTCTCTGTCTCTTCCTGTTTCTCCCTTAAAAAGCAGTGCAATGTAACGCCGGACACGCGTTCGGTTATTAGGCAAATCGAATATTCATTGACCTAATAACCGGATTTAAAATATTTAATTAAAGGAAATTTTTTTTTTTAATTTTGAAAAATATTATGGTTTATATAAAGCATTTGACTTTAGTGTAACACGTATTAAAATGACAATAGAAGGTAAATGTAAATGTTATTTGCTTAACAAAGACAACTCGTCAGTTAGTTTATAGAGCAGATTTCGCTACATTTCGACCAGCCTTGTGCTTCAGTAGAGACATTTTTTACATTCTCATCATGGATGAGAAGGTATTGGTTTTATGTGAAAAATGACTTTCGAAATTTTCATCAAATCTTTACGTTTTGAGACCCCCTGAGTCCGAAAAAAGGGTTTTTACGAAAGTGTCTGTCTGTCTGTCTGTCTGTAGGTCGTGTGCGGCATAACTCTCGATAGAATTATCAGAATGAATTGAGCTTTGGTACACATTATCGGAGCCGAAAAAGTAAGGACAAGTTCGTTAACCAGCCACATCCAATCAAAATTGAGGGATTGAGCACTACTTTTGTGTTTTTGAAAATAATTTTTTGAAAAAATCCAAAATTTCAATACTGATTTTAGATAGTGCTCATAAATCTCTACAAATTATCCTTATAACATTTTTTGATTAAATCAAAATTAGAAATGTTACAGCATATTCAAATTCGAAAAAAGTCAATATCAAAATTCCATTTTCCAGTTAAATTATACGAGATGCGAAAAAACGTTATGATACAATATTATTGAATACATAAAGACCTACAAATTTGAATTATAACATTTTTTCATAAGATGCATATTTTTCTTTTTAATTAAAAAAAAAAACTATTGAAAATCCAAAATTCAATTTTTTAAGAATAATATTGGAAATACCAAAAAAACGTAAGAATACAAAGTTGTTCGTTTCAAAAAGATCTACAAATTTTGTCTGGCGCAGTTTCTGAAAAAACATATATTTTTCGTTTCAATTCCAAAAAATACGATAAAAATGAAAAAATTCCATTTCTTAGACAAAATATGTGAAATACAAAAAAAACGTTTAAATGGAAAATTGTTTGCCTAAATGAGGTCTACAAATTCTGATAAAGAAATTTCGGGACAGGATGTATATTTTATGTTTTGATTTTTAATATTGAAAAAATTCGAATTTTTTCACCAAAATATGTGAGATACGAAATAAGCGTTGTTCTGCAAAATCGTTTCCTTAAATAAAGTCTACGATTGTTTTTCCTTTTTAGATATGTGGAAGAAAGTAAATTCTTTTAATCATGTAATTTATTAAAAAGTTGTACTGAAATGTATACAGAAAATCGAGCGCGAAGCGCGAGTGTCATGATGAGAATGTGTTCCTTAAGGCCGATAGAGCCTTAAGTAAATTGAATTTCCTGTTTCACTTAAATTCAAAAAGAAATTCAGTGACTTTGAGAAAATGTGTAATTCACATCATCTGTAATATTATTATAAAATTGGTTTGAGCTTCAGTATCAAAATATAAGAAATAAACTTAAATGTATGCGAAGAGCACAAGACCGAGCGCGAAGCGCGAGGTCTAGAAAGAACGGAGCGCGATGCGCGACGATCGAATCGCGCGCCCTAGGCGCGCTCAAACTTGCGAGCGAAGCGCGCCATGAGAATGTGCTCGCGAAGCGGGCAGATTTTTTTTCTTGGCAAAGTTTTAATTTCTAATTCAACAAATTTTTCACTTTTTTAAAGTGTACGTTTCGAGGTTTGTATACGGTACACCAAAATAGCGATAAGTGATTAATAAATCTCTAATTTTGAGAAAAATCCATGGCTCTGTCCGGTTATTGGGTACTGTCCGGCTAATGGTGCTTTTACCTTATGATAATTAAATTGGCAAAGTGCAAACGTTTCGGCCACAAATGTGGACCCTGTTCGTTGCCAGATATTATGAAGTTTAAAGTGTTAAGAATACCTTGAATATAATAATTAAAAGCTGAAATGCGTGCAAATTTTTAAGTAGTTCATTAAGCTAAGAGTAATACTTATTTCTCATGAGTTTTTTTTCAAATTTTTATGCATGATTTTGATAATTTAGTTGAATTTAGTAATTTAGAATTTTCATGCTAACTTATATAATACATTGCACTTAAAAAACAAATTAAACAGACCAGAAAAAATCGATTGTTTGAGAAATGAGTCATCGTAAAATAAATACTGTAATGTATAATTATTTTCTGGTATATATTTTCTGCAATACAAAAATAACTTTTAAATTGAATTTTGGTAAGACCCATTGTTAGAAGTTAATTAAATATAAAATATTTGATATAAAGTGTTTTTGAATCAAATTTATTATGAAAAATTAGAATTCTAAATGCTATTTATGTTTTTGTTGTAACATGTGATACTTGAGAAAAAAGCAGTTTCGTGTTTTTTTTTTTGGTTTTGATAATGAAAAAAATTTCCCATATATTTTGCTAATATTTAATTATTTTTCATTCTTTAAACCAAAAATAGTCTACATACGTCGGTTTTTATCTGATCTAGCATTTCCTAAATTTTCAAAAGAAAATTTCATGTATTTTGGATACAAACAAAAATATCTAGTTTTTCTAATTCTATAAATATGCTACAAAATTATTAAAAAATGAGCAATTTTTGCATTTATATTTATTAATTTGAAAAATGTTGTTGCTATTTTGATTGGAGTATCAAAACTCAAAATATTCGTCTAGTTTGGAGTTTAAACAGTATATATAAATTATCCAGATATATAAAAGTGAATTATCAATCAAAATTTGTATCTTTGAAGGATCCAAAAATTTGAAAATGAGTTTTTTTCAAATTTTTATGCATGGTTTTGATAATTTAGTTTCATGAGAAGAAAAAAAGAAAAACAAATAAAAACAAATAAAAAATACGTATTACTTTTACTCTTACTCAGTTTTTAATTATTATTTTCAAGGTATTCTTGACACTATAAACTTCAAAAAATCTGGCACTGAAGAGGGCTCACATTTATGACCGAAACATTTGCCCTTTGCAATTTTCATGTTTTCCACCACTTGGTTCATTTAACAAAATGACTTTGTTAGATCAGATAAATTTTTTTTTGTGGGTGTATTCAAGAAATATTTTAACATTGATGACAAATATTATCGCAAATATCGTTAAATCTACGTTGCACACGTGTTATGCTAGTAGATGTAAAATTTACCAGACGGTAGTTGAAATGTACAGGCCAATAGAAAGGATATTAAAGGCATTTTATTCTGAAGCTGAATCGAAACGCTAGAGCTTGCAATATACATTGCTTTAAACAACCTCTGCGTTTTTCATGATCACTTCATACCAACGATTTCTAGTTACATGAAATTTAATTGAAACGATCATTAAGGGGCTAGACTAGTTTCTCACTTTCAAAAAATCGATTTTGTTTTTTTACATTTTTCAATACTTTTTGAGCAAGAGGATTTTTTGCAAAATTCGGTACATTTTTTCAAAACGCCGCCGTTTTGTCAATTTTCGATATTTCCCAAAAATCCTAGTTCATTATATGCAGAATGTTATCTAGTTTAACGCCTTTTTTGTTTTTTTTTTAATTTCAGGCACTCTGACGTCACTTACATTTGCAGCCGTTTTGCTACTTTTTTTATGGACCGCTTAGAAATGGCTTATATCTCGGCTATAACTCCATATTTCAATGTCAAAAAATTTGTGGAACTACATTGAATAATGCTAAATACAGTCTAAAAAATCTCATAACATTTGGTCGTATATTTTTTTTTTTAATCCTATAAAATCGACCCCATTTTCAGTAGTAGAAACTAGTCTAGCCCCTTAAGTGCTTTTATCTTTGAAGAAATAAAATATATTTTTTCCCACACCTGCTAAATATGCAATTTTATTTTGAGGCATTTGTATATCTTGTATAATTTGTTGGTGTGATATGATATCATTCAATTATTTCCATGTGATTTTAATTGTTCGCTCATACTTAGTGACTGTATCAGTAATTGGACCAGTTAATTTAATCCACGTCGATAGGAGTTAAAACGTAAGTTTTCCTCTCACTGACCGCGGATCGCTTAATCTCCCATTTAATTATCGCCGAACGGAAACTCATTAACAGGGGAAACGATTGGCTTTCTAAATGGAAGCTTTCGAGAGAAATATTTTTTGTTTGTTCCAGTCGTGCCAAATCCTATGATTAGGAGATCCTAATTCATTTTGAGTTTAATTATTCAATTGGAAATTTCAATCATTTAGTTCAACTGCAAAAAACAATTCTTCAAACGATGTTAAATAGGATTTTAATATGATTGTGTACAAGATGTGGAAAAAGTATAATTTGACTTAATTACTCTTCTGGTGATTGTAATCTTCTGTTTCATTTATGAATCCATGAATCCGTCCTGGTAACAAAAGAGAAATACGCAACTGCTGCGGGCGACGAGTGGACGCCGGCGTCGCGACGCCACTCGTAAATGGATATCACCTACGCCGTGTCACTCGAATGTATTGCTAGCTAGCCTTCGTACTATTCATCTTTTTTACCAGTTTCGTCGTCGACAACAAAGAAATCGATATCACCGAAACCGAAATATCACTGCTATTGCCTGACAGTTTTTTCGAACGCATTCTACACAGATGAAATTATTACAAGTTCATTGTCCTCCAGTTTGTTACTTTTCGAATCTTGTCACTGAGTCTAATTCAGATTAAAATTGAAATCATTTAATAACAATGGGTATTTAATACATTCACAGATGTTGATACTGTCAAATGTTAATTAAACATCTATTATTTTTTTGAATGCACGGAATTTGGCTTTCTTAAGGGGGTCTCCTTATCCAGAACCTTCAAAAAAGGCACTTTTTCCCAATTTTCTTTAAAGCAGAAAATAAAAACACTGATCAAAGATTTTTCGCATATATTTAGGTACATATTTGAACATGTTAAAAAAAAATTTTCATTTGAAAAACAAGAAAAAATCTCGGACTTATCGAAGATCCCGCGCAGTGTCTCACCACGGACAATTAATTTTGCGTGCATGATATTGTCCAAAGTTTTCATCTGAAACACATATATATTTGTTTTTTTTATTCAAGAGGGTCTTCTTCTTATAGTGAACCTAAAAAATTGTAAAAAAAAATTTTTTTATCGATCTTTTGAGTTACTTTCCAGAAAAATCAAATTTTTCACCGTTTTTTTTGTTTAAAATGCGTTATTTATAATGAAAATAAATACTGTATCATGAAAAATAAAGATTCACTATATGGGCATTTTAATTACCTACAAATAAAAAAAAAGTTTATAATAATAGCTTAATTGGTTCTCCTTTAATCGTGCACGCAATTTTGAAAAATGTGGTTTTGAGAAAACGCGCTTTAAAGTTTAAGACGGTGAAAAAAACCTTCCGCTCGCTCCGCGCAAGCCACTGCTCGGAACTCTACCATCAAAACTATTCCGATATGGACTGTAAAATTTTGCGACAATATTCTCTGATAATAGATCCATCGATTGAAACAAAAACAAAAAAATCGATTTTTTGAAAGTTCTGGATAAGGAGACCCCCTTAAGGTAGTTCGTTTACGAAAATTAGACCTCAGGAAAAAATAGATAATTTGGCTTTCAAGAATAGCAATATTATTATTGAAGGGCTAATTTGAAAGAGAAAAGATTATTTTTCATGAAAAAAATTTGAAACCGGAAAAAATAATTTTATTAATAAATTTTATTTTTGCCCAAACGTATTTTCTTATCGCTTCGAGCTGAATTTTTTAAAATGATGCAATTCTAATAAATCATGGTTCATTTTTTTAGGAAAAACATTCTCTACAATATGACCGTTTCCTATTTTTGAAATTGAATTCATTATTATGAAATACAGCGATTTGTTTATGAAAATTTTGTTTTGGAAAATTGTTTTTTTATAATTTCAGCCATGAAAGAATTCATTTTCAAAAATTAGAAACAGTAAAGTTATAGAGAATCTTTTTCCTAAAAAAATGAACCGCGATTTATTAGAATCGCATAATTTTTAAAAATTTAGCTCGAAAAGATAAAA
Source organism: Diplolepis rosae (assembly GCA_030998225.1). NCBI lineage: Eukaryota > Metazoa > Arthropoda > Insecta > Hymenoptera > Diplolepididae > Diplolepis > Diplolepis rosae. The sequence continues at coordinate 16,544,817 of JAPYXD010000710.1, read as the reverse complement.
AATAAGTTTGGGCAAAAATAAAATTTATTAATAAAATTATTTTTTCCGGTTTCAAATTTTTTTCATGAAAAATAATCTTTTTTCTTTCAAATTAGTCCTTCAATAATAATATTGCTATTCTTGACAGCAAAATTATCTATTTTTGCCTGAGGTCTAATTTGCGTGAACGAACTACTTTAAAAAAAGAATTTTATCAAAACGGAAATTTTCCCGGGTGCATATTTGTCTGATCAATCATTTTCATATTTTTAATATGTTAAAGTAATTATATTTATTATATTAATTAAGTATATAAAACATTAATTGAATATAATCATCTACTTTCTCTCCCTTTATTTATGACCCTACTATTAAATGTATCACCCTCGTGTTATTTTTTTGTCTTCTTTATTTACATTTCCTTTGCTCGCTTCACTTCCTATTATTTTCTGTTGCTTTTTTATTAGATTCTCAAGATCTCGCAAATAAGTTTATTTATATTTTGCTAATTTAATTAGGTAATATTTTATAAAAACGAGTGTTAATTTGATTCAATATTTGTTATATCTAGGGTGAATGATTTAAAAAGTTGTATTTGCGATGTTTTCCATTTTTCTTATTCTTTATTGTAAAAAATGAGTAGGCAGGGTTAAAATTGAAATTTATAAAGTATATCGATTTAAAGGAATAAGTATTGGCCTTTACAATAGAAAAACTCATAGATAAAACAAGTCAACCTTTTAAAGACTTAAGGGAATTTATCAGATAGGACAGAAAATCTCTGTCTTTTTTATTTCCGACATAGAATAAATGTAGTAGAAAAATTCATGTTCCCATCGAGATTTTGATGTATCTTAGGAAGATCAACTTTTTCTATTACGAAAAACTGCTATAAACAAAATTGAAAAAGTTATTTTATGTCTGGGAAAAATTGGTTTTTTGGATCCTTCAAAGATACAAATTTTGATTGATAATTCACTTTTATATATCTGGGTAATTTATATATACTGTTTAAAATTCAAACTTGACGAATATTTTGAGTTTTGATACTCAAATCAAAATAGTAACAAAATTTTTCAAATTAATAAATATAAATGCAAAAATTGCTCGTTTTTAATAATTTTGTAACAGATTTATAGAATTGGAAAAACTGTTTATTTTTGTTTATATCCAAAATTCATGAAATATTTTTTCATTATCAAAACCAAAAGATGTCTATCTACGTCGGTTTTAGTCTTCTTCACTATTCTTCCAAAATTTTTATTATTTATTCCAAATTGTTATTATTATTCTAAAATTCTACAAAGTCTTATGTTATTATTTTTTGACGTAAAAATGTAGAAACTTAATCAAGTTGTTCACATGAAATTGCTTATTTTCTCAAGTATCACATATTACAACAAAAACATAAATGGCATTTATAAACAAACACTTAACTTTAGTTGATGACAAAATAGTTGGCTACATTAATTACCACAGGATCTTTTAAAAATGTGTAAGTAAATAATCGGCTATTCTGTAAAACCAAATTTTTTTTTTAACCGAAACCAAAATTAGTTCAGAACAGACTATGTTTTAGCAGTTAAGAATTCAAAACGTTAATAAAAAATTTGATTCAAAATATTATATTTCGTGTCAAGTGCGGAAAGGCGTATTTTAACGCACCAGTGCGGTAAACGATACCGACAATGCTAACTTCCGGTGTACGGGGGACAAAAACACTTTATATAAAATATTTTATTTTTTAATTAACTTTTGGCAATGTGTTTTACTGAAACTCAATTAAAAAGTTATTTTTATATTTTTACACAAAGATCTTTGTCACCGGTAGTTAAAGTGTTAATTGAAAAACTTGGAGTAATTTCCAAAGTCTTAATAAAATCTTAATTACCAAAAATAAATGTTTCTAAAGAAAACACTATAATCGAGTCTTTGTTCATAAATACTATTTTTTAATAACAATATACACGGATATTAGATAAATTATTCATATTTTCGTTCCAAATATACATCAAATGTGAGAGATAATTAATTTACTTTATTCTTCTCTGTAAATACGGAATAATATTGATGAAAATGTAATTTATCCATTTATTTGTTCATCTAGAGTTTTAAAAATTCATCCCCACCATCAGTTGTGAAATTGCAATACATCATCTGTTGTAAAATTACAATACTTTTTATTAATAAACTTCCATTACAGTATAGTGAAATTACAACAGAGATTTTTTACAGCGAAGAGTAGATAGTAAATAAAATATGTAAATGTGAATTTGGTGCACGTAGAAATATTGATATTATAAAATTTAGATCGTAGGTGCTTTTAAAATGAAATGCAGTGGCTGTACACCTGTAATGCTGCAGCGAAAGAAGTTTGCTCTTTTATCAAGAATTTCGGAGCGTCGTGAGAATGTCGAGAAGAAAAATATGACGAAAAATAAATAATACACGTTGGTGAATTGCAGCGCGTCGCGAAACGTGACGAGGAAATGCCGCGGTACTGTAAATAAACAGGAAAAAGGCGAAAAGCTTGGCGAGTACCATCCTTTTCGACGTGCGAAGTATATGCAGGACCACCAAGAAGCGTTGATTTGCTGTTGCACCTAAGAAACGCTCAACCCTTTGCTTCTTCGACGTCAGCGCTGTAACATCTTTCAAACTGCTTGTCAGAAATCGTCTTATTCTTCCCATGAATTATTAATAATTTGTTCATCCAAAAGCTGCATACGGGAAAAATATATATCATGTATTTCACCACTTGAGTAATATTTAATATCACCTCTTATCCATTATTTATATTCTCTATTTTCTGCAAATACTCGCTTTCTGAGTTACACTTTCTTAAATTAATGTCAAATTAGCACTGAAATAAATAGTTGAACCAATAACTTCGGTTTATACAATATAAAATACGGCTGTTGATTTATTGGTGAAGACAACACTCTTTTGCTAATTCTATCAACGTTATTATTTTGAAAATCTGTCAATTCTTGAAATATTTTCTTCGCGCTCAGTCTTGGATGTTTTATGTTACTTTAAAAAATAAAGTAAGACATGCCATCAAGATAAGGTAAAGAATTTTTTCACTTAAAAAATTTTACGAAAAGAGTGCAAAGATTATTTTGGATTTCCTTGTCACTTTAGAATAAACTGAACTTTTTGGTTTGAAAATAGAAAATTCAAGATTTAGTAACAAAAAGTGATTGAATAAAATTTTTATTAAGAAGTGTATCTATTTTAATGGACCAAAGATAAGAGATGACTCACTTTTTTATATTCAAACAAAATTCTTTTATGATCAAACAAATTTGTGTTTTGCTATGGGGTTGAAAAAATACTTTTTTAATTCAACCGAATTACTCAATTGACTTTCTTTATTTTATTTAAAGTAGTACATCCACGAAAATTATAGTTAAGGCAAAAATAAATAATTTTGCTTTCAAGAATATCAATATTATTATTGAAGGGCTAATTTGAAAGAGAAAACATTATTCTCCATGAAAAAAATTTAAAATGCAAAAAAGTAATGCATTTAACAAATTTTATTTTTACGCGAACTTTTTTTCTTATCGCTTCATATCAAAATTTAAAAAATGATGTGATTCTAATACATTACGGATAATTTTTTCAGGAAAAAGTATCTTTACAACTTTACCGTTCCCAATTTTTAGAAATAAATTCTCTAATGGCTGAAACGATTAAAAATCAATTTTCCAGAACAAAATTCTCATAAACAAATTGTCGACTTTGGTAATAATTTATTCATTTTAGAAAATTGCAAACGGTTAATTTGCAGAGAATCTTCTTCCTGAAAATATGATCCGTGATTTATTAGAATCACATCATTTTTTAAATTTTGGTATGAAGCGATAAGAAAAAAAGTTCACATAAAAATAAAATTTGTTAAATGCATTATTTTTTTGAATTTGAAATTTTTTTCATGGAGAATAATGTTTTCTCTTTCAAATTAGCCCTTCAATAATATTATTGCTGTTTTTGGAAGCAAAATTATCTATTTTTGCCTGAGTTCTAATTTTTTTGGATGGACTACTTTAATAAAATCTTTAGTTTGTTAAAAAAAAGATTTAAAAAATTTGCAAAAACCATTTTTCTTCAAAATATCACTTCGGTTGGATTTGCTACATTGGTTCTATTAAAATTCTTTTTTTTCTATATCAAACACATTTTTTTGTATCACAAACAAATTTATGATTTTAATCTAAAAAAACAAGGGTGAATAAACGGTTCTTGATGAGAAAAGGTGTAAAATTTTAACAAAAGCCACAATAATATTATCTCACATCATGAGAATATAAAAACCTGGTAGAAAGTAGCTGAATCAACTATTTTTAGTGAAGCTTTCTGTTTGTGGAATAAGCAATTCTCATAATTGATTACATTATCAAAAAAGAATTCCTGCTTTACGCAAATAGAGATCAGGCAATGAAACTTTTTCGTCCTCGTGCCAAATCAATAGAGATATTTTCGTTTATCGTTTTTATTTGTATGGACCTAGGAAAGAAGCCAATAACCAGTCTCAAAGACCATTAAGATGAATAATAACGCAATTGGATATGATTTCAGATTACCGAAGGCTGAAATACGTGAAAACTTTGTTTTTGGGTTGAATTTGCTAGTGTGGGAATAACGACTGGATACATTTTCAACTTTCTCAAGTCGAATCTGATACAATAAAAGAACAAAATGGTATTTGAAATCGGCAATTTTGATCACGTATTAGATGGATATTTGTTATTATTTTTCCTGAAAATACATTGTGCAGAAGAAATCAACATTTGTAAATGGCCAAATGGGCCATTAAGTTGTGTTTCAGTCGCAATTGAATTTGAGCCTTAACTATTCAATGAAAAATAATATCAGATACTTAAATGCATTGTATTCAATGAATTATGTTGAATTTCACGTAATTGGGAGTTTTTAATTAGATCGAAAAAGAATTTTAACATAAATTCTATATCTTATGCAGGAATCGCCAGGTCTGGTTTCAGCCACGATTTGGTGTTCCTGATCTGGGCCCGGATAGGGCCAAAGTACAGTTTTTACACGGAATATAACGGAGTTTTAATTTTTACGAGACACGCTTGATGGAGAAGCTTATTTTTCTCACTCATATAAACGCTTTTAAAAGTACAGGTACCAAGGGGTAGAACGCTCTGGCGTGTTTATGGGACGAATAAAGTTAAATGTGGTGAAAATCTGGCTTAAACCAGCAATAAATACACCGTAAACTTTGACGTGATTATATTTGATCGGCTGTGGCCCCGTTGCTCACCTTCCCATCGTGTTTTATCGTTTTACGAGTTGGTTTCCTGTATCACGTTGTGTGCTAACAATGAGGAAACCGCAGGCCGTAAAGAGAGTTATATCAAACCGAGAATAAACCTTCTATGGCTGGGATTCCGATGAAAAGACTACCATTAATGACACCAAATTCCATAATATATTATCATTTTATATCTTTTCAAAAGAGCTACAAATTTTTCAAGTATCTCAAATTCCGATGCTTCATCGGAGTCATGATTTTTTCTTTTAACGGATTCTAAGACGTGGAAAAGCAGTAGCGAATCATCATTTGCAAAATAGTAATCATTGATTTGATATAAAATTCTGAAATTCTCAAAACAGCTCTTAACATCCCAGTTGGGCTAATCCGATTGTGACGACGTTCACAAAAAATTTAGTACTGCGCCAGTACTGGTTAGCCGCTACTGACTATCCATTACTGGCGTAGTAATGGTTATCGTGAATATTTAGTACTGCGCCAGAAATGAGAAGATAGTACTGTGCTAGTACTGGACGGCAGTGCTGTGCCAATACTGGTCAGCCGATAATGATTTGCCATTACTGGCGTAGTACTGGTAGTAAAGTAAAGTATTATTTTACACTGAAAATAGAATTCCAACTATAATTTTATTTAAGGTAGTACGATCACGAAAATTAGACCTCAGGCAAAAATAGATAATTTTGCTTTCAAGAATAGCAATATTATTATTGAAGGGCTGATTTGAAAGAGAAAAGATTATTTTTTATGAAAAAAATTTGAAACACAAAAAAATAATGTTATTAATAAATTTTATTTTTGCCCAAACTCATTTTCTTATCGCTTCAAGCCAAATTTTTAAAAATGATGCGATTCTAATAAATCACGGTTCATTTTTTTAGAAAAAAGATTCTTTACAACTTGACCGTTTCCTATTTTTGAAATTAAATTAATCATTATCAAAATACAGCAATTTGTTTATAAAAATTTTGCTTTGAAAAATTGCTTTTTTTATAATTTCAGCTATTAAAGAATTCTTTTTCAAAAAACGGAAACGGTCAAGTCGTAGAGAATCTTTTTCCTAAAAAAATGAACCGCGATTTATCAGAATCGCATCATTTTTAATAATTTGGCCCCAAAGCGATAAGAAAATAAGTTGGGGCAAAAATAAAATTTATTAATAAAATTATTTTTTTGTGTTTAAAATTTTTTTCATGAAAAATAATCTTTCCTCTTTCAACTTAGCCCTTCAATATTAATATTGCTATTCTTGAAAGAAAAATTATCTACTTTTTCCTGAGGTCTAATTTTCGTGAACGAACTACCTTAAAAAGCACAGTTACTCAAATATTGATTATTACATCTAATTCGAAAAAATAATTCATAATTTCGATGATTTATTAAGGTAGTTGATCCACGAAAATTAGACCTCAGGCAAAAATAGATAATTTTGCTTTCAAGAATAGCAATTGTATTATTGAAGGGCTATTTTGGAAGAGAAGAGATTATTTTTCATGAAAAAAATGTGAAACACAAAAAAATAATTTTATTAATGAATTTTATTTTTGACCTAACTTTTTTTCTTATCGCTTCTTACCAAATTTTAAGAAATTATCCGCTACTAATAAATCATGAATCATTTTTTCAGAGCAAAGATTTCCCACAACGTCACCGTTTCTGATTTTTAAAAATAAATTCTTTAATGTCTGAAACCATTAAAAAAACATTTTCCAAAACGAAATTTTTATAAACAAATTGCTGAATTTGATAATAATTTATAAATTTTTTCGACAATTGGAATTGGATAAGTTGTAGGGATTCTTTTTCTTGAAAAAGTGATTTGTAATTTATTAAAATTGCATAATTTTTTTAAATTTAGCGAGAAGCGATAAGAAAATAAGTTTGGGCAAAAATAAAATTTATTAATAAAATTATTTTTTTGTGTTTGGAATTGTTTTCTAAAAAATAATCTTTTCTCTTTCAAATTAGCCCTTCAATAATAATATTGTTATTCTTGAAAGCAAAATTATCTATTTTCGCCTGAGGTCTAATTTTCGTGGATGAAAACTACCTTGATAAAATATTACTTAATATTTGTACATAAAATGTAATAAATATTTAATTTCAAAATATTAGGTATAATTTAAAATTATTATTATTATACAATTTTTTTTTATATTATATAATAATAATATCAGCTATATTTATTGAACAATAAAATCCTTAAAAATATCTACAGAAAAAATTTATCTTTCATAAAAAATCAATGAAATCTTCGAACATTTCAATAATAGTATTGAATTATACATTTTCTACTTCATTCGATCTTATCATCTTCAAGAAATTATTTTTCGAAATTTGTTTAAAGTACACAGTTTGGTTGAAATAGGTTAGCGTGCGTTAGTTGTAGGTCGTAGGGTGCGTCGTTATGTAGGTTGTAGGTTCAAATCTCGTAAACAGGACAAGTTTCATACAAGAAATTCCATCAAAATTCGAGTGGAAAAAAGAATTAATATAAATAAGTTTAATATTTTGAATTTTTTTCACTTATTATACCATCATTTAATTTAATATACAATACCGAGTTATAGTGATCAGTACGATACCAGTACTGGTTGCCAGTACGGTCCAAGTACTGGTTAGCCAGTAATGGTATACCCGTATAAGACCAGTACAGACTGGTACTGGCAGACAGTACTCGGGCAGTACTGATAAGTCAGTACAGGAAAAGCGTTTTCATCCCCGTATTATGCCAGTACAGGCACCAGTACTGATTCCGAGTACCACCCCCGTATTCGGCAGTACGGGCGCAGTACTGTGCCCGTTGTTAAAGTCTGATTGGGATTACGCCGAAAATAATTTTCAATTGTTTCAATTAAATTTGGTTGATTTTCACGACAAATGAAAAGTTTAGTTATTAGATCGGCATTCCATCTCGAATATAATCAAAAATTTTCCATGTCCTAAAATTTTTTAGTAATTAGGGTGAAAGTAGTTCAGCAATTGATACGTCACATGATTGATTAATCCAACTGCAAACTTTTTATAACAAGAAATAAAGGAATGCCTGATAAAAAAATTAATTAGTTGTGTTATTCTTCATTAGGATATTTTGAAAATTTCTTTCAATTTCGAAGATATATCCATATAACTATGATAAATTCTATTGACATTATTAAAAATATTCTTTACTTTTTGACAAATAATTAATGTAAATATTTTTTTAATTAGATTTCAAAAGTTGATTTTCGTTAAATTAATCTTTTCATTCCAGTACCTTAATTAGATTCATTATAGTGAATTGAAAAAACGGAATTTGTTTAAGGATAAAATCGTAGTTAAGTTAATTCAACTGAAATGTTTGTTTACACGGAGAAAAAAAACTGTTGAATCAACAGATGTCATCTGCTGATTCAACAGTGTTTTTTTTCTCCGTGTATCATGCAATATTTTCTAGTTAACATGATTATCGAACATTTTTCTCCATGATACTTTTAATCGGTTCTTTATTTTGAAATAGTCATTTGGAGTATTACAATTGTATTTTTTTTCAATTGTAATTATTAAATCTCTTTTCTAGAGGTGTTATTACATTCGAACTCTTTCACGCGAAGCAAGTATGAAAATTTGAATTTATAACTAATAGTTCTATCATCAATTTGAGCAAAACTCAAAGTTTCTGCCAAGTTCTCAACCTATTAAGTTGCTGGTAATTTACGAGTAAATTGGCCAGATTTATACCCTTTCATGCATTTGTGTTGTAAAATAATTCAAAGAGGTATTCCGACTTCCAAAGATAAATGATGTTTTAATTTGGATGTTAATTAACTTTTCGCTCACGGAACCCATTTTGGTATAAAATTTATTCAGAGTCTTAATTTGATATGAACTATGGAAGTGGGGAAATAAAGGGATTAGTACGCATTCATTAATAAACTTCAAGTCACAAATAGATACATAATAAAATTCATACTAACAAGTTGAAATTTTTGTTCCATAATAGCATAAAAGTTAATGAAATTTTACATCTGCTGAGCCCAAGTTGAAAGCGAAGTGCTAATTTTATGAAAATATATTGCAACAAACGTAAATTTTCGATCTTTTTGAGAAATATTGATAACTCTGAAAATAATTTACATTTTTAAAAGCTTTTGGTCTCATTTACAATGAAAGTTTTCATATTATCTCGCCAATAAATGAAGAAATTTTTAGAATTATTTTATATCAATTTGAAATCCAAAATATTTATAGTTTTATAAATATTCCTGAATGTAATTAAAATATGATATATATTGATTTATAAGAAATTATTCTAAGCAGCTACATATTTTCTAAATTCCATGACTTTTTTGTATCGTGTTATCCCTATAATATATTTCTTGCCTTTCAAAATCTTTGATATGTTTCCTTAATCATTGATTTTTAATGGAAATTTAGTGAACCAATGCCAATATAAACCTGCATCAATGAAATAGTCACTGATTATATCAGTAAAAATATATCAACTGTTGAATCAGTGCACTGCTTTGATTTCACTGAGGAATCAGTGAACGCGCACGTGAACATAACCTTTGGATTCGCGAAGTTCCCTGTGAACGCTTAAAGTATAACGATGGATCTTTCTCTCTAATCCTGAATCAGTGAACGGCCACTGATTTGCAGTAACTATTCACTGAAGGCAGCAGCTATAAGTCTTTCACTGAAAATCAGTGAAATTCGACCGACGAATCAGTGAAATAGATTGAACTCACTTACTGAATCAGTGAAATCTTCAGGTGGGAATAATAAAAGCAGCAATATATATTAATGATCGATGAACACGTTTATTTTAGGTTAAACAACACCAAAAAGAAATTACGTTATTATTATTATATATTGTAGTTATTATTGTGTATAATTATATTATGTGTAATTAAAGATTAAAGATCCATCGTTATACTTTAATCGTTCGCAGGAACTTCGCGAATTTAAAGATTATGTTCACGTGGCGCGTTCACTGATTCCTCAGTGAAATCAAAGCAGGGCACTGATTCATCAGTTGATATATTTTCACTGATATAATCAGTGACTATTTCACTGATTCAGGTTTAGAGAGTTAATTTTTAATTATACATGATATAATTATTTCAGATTAATTAGAAGAGTTTGAAAACACAATATATAATAATAATTACACAATTTATTTTTAGTGTTGTTTAACCTAAAATAAACTTGTTCATCGATCATCAAAATATATTGCTACTTTTATTATTCCCACCTGAAGATTTCACTGATTCAATAAGTGAGTTCAAACTATTTCATTAATTCGTTAGTCGAATTTCACTGATTCTCAGTAAAATACTTATAGCTGCTGGATTCAGTGAATAGTACTGCGAATTAGTGGCCGTTCACTGATTCAGGTTTAGAGAGTAGAAATCAATGAAACTTTTTTATAAATGTCCTGATTAGTCAGCAAAATACTATACTATTGGACTTGGTTTCATCAGATGCAAATTTTCATTAAATTTTATGCTATCATGGGAAAAAATTGCAACTTGTTATTATAAAAATTAAGACACTTTAACAGTAGCTGGAACAACAGGTGAACCTATTATTTCCGACGGCAGTGTATATATGTAAGAAAAGAATTGGTGTGTCAGGCAAGAACTTAGTTTGGCAATGTCTTGGAATGAAGATGGTTATGACTGCACAATGAAATTGCTAACTGGCTAGTAGACAACGCGTGCTGATGGAGTCCTTAATAAACTTAATATCACACCTTATTATCTCAGCCGGAGGTTGAGGAACAAAACCCATTACGGCTTCACAACCCAACCAACAAACCTCCCCCCAACATCTCTCTGTATCATTTCGCTTAGTCAGTTACATGCAGAGGAATGTACAAGAGTGCTTTATGCATATGTGATATTTCATAGTACCCGATTTGAACCGCTAAAACCATTGCATTTATGATTATTATAACAAGAAATCTATGCATAAATGTCTGAATTTTGATATTGATTACATAATACAGAATAGATGACAATAAAAAATTGGTCTTTAGAACTAGTATCATTTCTATTGCGATTCAAACTACTATAAACAATTTAATAAGAGAAAATAGACTTAAGCGGTTATATCTGTTTGAGTTTTTTCAAAAATCGTTTTTTTTGGCTTAAGGTAGTTCGTTCACGAAAATTAGACATCAGGCAAAAATAGATAATTTTGCTTTCAAGAATAGCAATATTATTATTAAAAGGCTAATTTGAAAGAGGAAAGATTAATTCTCATGAAAAAAATTTGAAACACAAAAAAATAATTTTATTTTTGCCCAAACTTATTTTCTTATCGTTTCGAGCCAAATTTTTAAAAATTATGCAATTCTAATAAATCACGGTTCATTAAATCATTCACTGCAATTTGTTTATGAAAATTTTGTTTTGAAAAATTGTTTTTTTATAATTTCAGCCATTAAAGAATTCATTTTCAAACATTGCAAACGGTCAAGTTGTAAAGAATCTTTTTTCTAAAAAAATTAACCGCGATTTATCAGAATCGCATCATTTTTAAAAATTTGGCCCCAAAGCGATAAGAAAATAAGTTTGGGAAAAAATAAAATTTATTAATAAAATTATTTTTCATAGCGCCTCCTTTGAAAATCCGATTTTCAGTACCTGTAGAGCGGGTTGAAACTACGATTTTCGACCCTAGGGTTGAAAGTCGCTGTTTCAACCCGCTCCACAGTTACAGCCAATCAGATTCTCAAAATAGTTGCTATGAAAAATAGTATACATTACTCGAAACAAAACACAGCGAAAGCATTTCGTGTGATTGCAGCCCTCGTTTCACTCGGGCAGAGCAAACTTCACACTCATGCAATCGCTCTGTTTCGCCCCTTGTAATGTAATATACTATTTTTGAGTTTCATTTTTTTTTCATGAAAAATAATCTTTTCTCTTTCAAATTAGCACTTCAATAATAATATTGCTATTCTTGAAAGCAAAATTATCTATTTTCGCCTGAAGTCTGATTTTTGTGAACGAACTACCTTAAGGGGGTCCGCCACCTTTAATATTTTTATTTTTTGAGTTTAGACCTTCCGTATTATTTTTTTATGTTTAGTACCTTTATTTAGAACGTTTTGGTTTTTTCACCAATTGTCATGATTCTTTTTTTATTTTGTTCCTTACAATGTGTAACAACTTTCTAAGTGTGGAAAATAAGGTAACATTATTGAAAAAAAGTTACAAATAAAATAAAAAAATAAATAAAAATATCCCAGAATATTTTTAAAAAATTTCTCAGTTTATTTTCAACTAGAGTGCTTTCCATACTCAAAAATATTGATAATATAACAAAGAATAAGTGGTGAAAATTTCAAAGGCCTGTGTCTAATACTTTATATTTTATTCAAAACTATTTTGCAACAAACACGGAAAATCACAAATGCGGAAAACGGAGTTTAAAGTAAAGTCTTGTAGTGAAGCAGGCAGCCAACATTATGTTACTAAATCATATATATACATAAAGGCAATATATATGTTGTGCTTTTATAGGGATGCCTGGTATATACTATTTTACATATAATTCAGAAATATTAGAAAATAAATAAACAAACTATTTTGTGTAAAAAGCTATTTTTTGCTAAAAACGCGTTATTTGTAAGACGTAGTAACTTTTGATTTTATTTATTTATCCAAGAAAAAGAAATTAAGAGACGTGCTTTATTGTCTTTTGTCACGTGTCCCAAATATTCCGAAAGATTTTTTTATAAATAAAAAAGTCATCTCACATGAACGAATTAATGTATGATTCAGTCACGTGGTCCGATTGATCCATGGCCTCCAATGAGGTACAAATATCCCAAGAAATATTTCCAAAAGGAATTATAAGTAGGAACATTTTTCAAATGCTTCTGAGTCCACTTTCTCAATTCATGTAGAAAAGCAGTTTTAAAACTTTAAACGTGTTTTTCTCAAAACCATGTTTACAGAATCGTGTGGAAACATAATTTCTTCAATTTTCATCCGGTTTACTTGAAATTGTAACTGTAGGTTTTTAGATTAATTCTCTAGAGAAGTAGATACGATTCTTGAGATTGGTCAACATTATTTTTATATATAAACAAATTAGGACCGATTTTCCAGTCAGAATTGAAGTTTTTTATTCAAACTCCCGTGTAGAAATTTAAACCGGTTTTTATCGGGCTCTGGCCGGGCCCCGGATAATCAGCCTGGATAATATCAGGGCCCCGGCCGGGTATACCGGACAGGGCGCGGTCATTTTCGTCACGGGGAATCAAGCGCGCCCCGGTCGGGCTAGAAGCCCGGTTAATCCTCGATCGGGTACCGGATAGTTCCCGGTCTGTACCCTGCCAGTCCATGGTCAGGTATATATATAAGGTGTAATCCTCTAAATTACTTTAAAATATTAAAATAAAAGCAAAAAATTATACATTTTCAATTGCTATTTATTAGTCATACATAATATATTTGTTGCGACAAATCTTTAAAATAAATCAAGTTCATTTGTTGAATGTATTGAATTGTATCAGCAGGATCATCACTTATATTAGGCTCTTACTCATTATTGTCCTGGTGAATTTCGTGATCAATGTTTTCTTCATAGTCTTTTGTGATACAAAAATAAAACATTTTTGATTATTTAAACATAAATATATGTCAAAAATTGAACTATTTTTTATTAACCTGCGCATCTTAGAACACCTACGATTTAGATCACGAATACGTTTATCCATTATTTAAACCGATACTATACGTTATAATTTACAGTAAATTCCCAAGAATGTTAACATGCGCGAACACTTTGAGGTTAAGAAATCATGGTTGCAACTTCAGTGTCAAAAACGTACTTCCAGTTCTGAACGTTCATTGAACGATGGAAAATATTTTTTTGAAAACTAAATGATTACTTTTTACCCAAGAAAAAATAACAGTAGTGGTTTGTTTATGGCTGATTGTATATTTAAATGACCCCAAATATAAGCATAATAATTAATTATCTTGTAAAAAAACAATTTTCTGTCATCGTTCAATGAAGGTTCAAACCTGTAAGTATATCTGGCAAAAGTTGTGTTTTTGAATTTTTCTACACAATTTTTGGTCCCACATATATTTTAACATCTGATTTAATATATTATAGATACATTATTTTTATAAAACTTGTTGGCATATTCTAAAAAATGTAAATTTCGAAACAAACAGACGACCTGGTCAGGTCCCGTCCAGTGCCCGGGCGGAAACCGTAAAGCAACTTGCGTGGCCATAGTCTGACCAGGCCCTGGTTGGGGAGAATTTTCTAAACAACTGCGCAGTGTAAGGCCCGACCAGGCCCCGACTGGGTAAAAGTTACCCGGCTATTGCCCGGCCAGGACCCGACTGTTAGCAGGGCATAGTCGACATTTTGTGTCCGTAAACTCATTTCTATATCCTGAATGGAATATCAAGTTAAAAATTTGTCGATTTTATTTAAAAATCGGAAAGTATGAATTAATAAATAATACCTGGCCTTAAATCAAAATAAATATTTCATCATTTAATCCTGTTTTTACATTATAGAGATATTAACAATGATTTTTTTTTATGTATTTGGATTTAGAGTTGGAGTAAGGAGTTATATTTACTTATTAAGGACTGCATTTATAGATGGTTTTCTCTCCGGAGACTTTTTCTCCATGAAAAAGTTTGCGAGAACAGTTTTAAACTTTTAATTATTTCACTGGGGACTTTCATTTCCGCGAAATATACCACAAGCACAGTTATGTTTCTCTTAGGAGTTTACCATGAAATTTTAGCGACGGTATTAGAGAATATGTGCACTTTCTGGTGTGCAAAATAAACCAAATTGAGAGAGTTTTTTCTCAGAATTACATAGTAAGCTACTACTTATTCAACATTTTTTTTATTGCTTAACCACAAGTAATTTTCTGATATCTATTTCGTCGAAACTTTATTGACTAGAGGTTCAGAATGTGAATTTTAAAAAAGACCTTTGATGAGTATAAATGTCAATATTATCCGTTTATAAGAAGTTTTCACCCCTCCAAATGAAGATCTAATTAAGATTAGTGATAATAAAGAATTTCCGAAGCTTTGGAAACCCTTTAGTAATAAAAAACCAAATAGTTGGAAACTTTTAGAAAAACCTTTCGTATCCTTTCGCAATGGTCGTCATTGTATATATAAAGATTCTCATAGCCTAACTGTATTGTTCCAAAGTCTTTGTGGAATAGTTTTAACAAGCTAAAACTTCACCTTTATCCCTGCCTGAGGAAAAAGGATGGTTAAGTCTACTAAGATGGAAGTTTTAATCTTCTAGGGGATAATCATTAGATCGCCAAGTAAAGTGATGTATAGGATGAGAAAATCTTTTCCTGTTCGCTTCTGAAAAGTCGAAATTTTTTTCTGCTCAAAGTTACTAAATCTATTGAAGCGTCAAATTCGAGGTGAAAAATATCTGTAGGAACTGTTCTTATAAAATGACTTGTAAAATAATCATTTAATTTTAGTTTTGGTCTTAAAATGTTGATTTCTAAGATGATAATATACTCTTTACTGTTAACATTTTTATGAAGGAATAAAATCATACTTGGATCATCAGGGTTGAATATGAATTGCAACTTCCGTTTGAAACAAATGCAAAAACACAAAACTATAAATAAATGAATGACTTCAATGTAAAACAATGTGTAAAACCGAATTCGAAGTTTTTAGTGATGAGAAAATATAGCTTAAAGTTGACCATGTCGGGTTGAAGTTTTTGTTATTCGATGTCCATATAATTTTTTTCTGTTTAGTAGCTTTATTTAGAAAGTTTTTGGGGTTTTTTTTAAAATTCCAGCACCTTTACGTATTTTCAAACTAAAAATTTTGAGTTTTTTGGGAATTTTATTGACATTTTATGACTTTGAATAACTTTTTTGTTTTTTAACCAATTGTCATGATTGTTTTTTTATTTCATTCCTTACAATGTTTAGCAACTTTTCGGTTATGGAAAATAAGGTAACATGACTGAAAAAAGTTACAAATAGAATAAAAAATATTCAAAAATATTTTTAAACATTTTTTTTAGTTATTTATGTACATATATATTGTGTTCTTATATGGATATCCGTTATATACTATTTTTCATATAATTCAGAAATATTCAGTTTGGATATAATTAGATTTTAATTTGTTTGTTAGAATTTCAAGGATTCATATCATCATAAAAAATCTGAGTTTCAATTTTTGAATTAACTCTTGAATTTTCCCCGAGATGGTGACTTTTTCAGCACCGGGGGAAAAAGTTATATCGAAAAAACTTATTACATTCTGAGAAAATGAAGTTTAAATGAGACAGTGTAGCAGTGGGACCAACGCTTTTTATTTTATAGAAAAAATAAATTGTAAAACTATCCCTAATCTCGTTTTGCATAGCCACCCTTTAAATAATTTTGAAAAAAAAATTTAAAAATACAATTTTTTTTTTAAAGTTTGCTCCGAATTTGTTTGCAAAATTACATACAATTAAAGCCATGAGTCAACCGAACGACGCAAGTAAATTTCTATAAAAATTTTTGTAAGATAACTCCACATTTACAAAATATCTTCCTGAAAATTTTGGAAATATAATTAGAGACAATAAACAATCTCTGTAAAATTCGCTTAGGTATAATTTTAATAAAAGATTCACATTTAACAATTTTTGGCAAAAATTTGAGTAAAACGAAATTAAGAAGATTTTATACAGTATTTTTGTTAATTTCTCATTTTTTTGGCATTGGTTCAGTTTCTTTTTATTTACTTCTATTAAAATCATCAATGTTATTTATGATAAAAAACGCAAAAAGAGAAGGCAAACGTTTCGGCCACATATGGGGACCCTCTTCAGTGCCATAAATTAAAAGATTAATTCAAACTTTTCGTAAAAGATCAAAATGTAGAAGACAGTTAAAATAAGAATAATCATGAAACTCAAAAACTTATCTCATCACTTGCAATTAAAAATGGAGATATCCAGTAAGCAACAACACGAATTGGAAAAAATATGTAGAATTCACCGTATATATAAAACCGGATAAAATGAACGAAAAACTTAGAAATTTGTAAACAACAGGCCGGAATTTTTGTTTTGTTTTTTTTTTGTTTTTGTTTTTTTTATTGTTTCTTTTTCCTTTTTTGTTGTTTTTTTTTCCTTTTTTTGTTGTTTTTTTTCCTTTTTTTGTTGTTTTTTTTTCCTTTTTTTTGATGTTTTTTTTCCTTTTTTTTGTTGTTTTTTTGTCCTTTATAAAGACGGATGACCAATTGGTTATTAATCATAAAACGCGAACAGTTTTCAATTTTGAAAACTTTTCTTGAAAATGAGAAATTAACAAAGATTCTGTGAATTTTGGGTCAATATAATATCAGACATGTCAGCAAACATGTCACTATACATTTTATACAGTCTTTTATTAAATTTGCCAAATTTTCAAGAAAATATATTTTGGGCTAGAAAAGTAATATTGCAGGAATGAATAAACATATAATTTGTTCACGTGACAAAGTTTATCAAAGTTGAGAATATTTTCCCCAATTTTATAAATTATTTTCCCACCTTTCTTGATTTCTGACTATCACAGTAATAGAGGAAGTGAGAAATAATTATTGTGGAAACGAGGGAAAGCAGGAAATGTGAAGATAAGTGAACTGGACGGTTTGAATTCGACATATCGTTCAAAGTAATTTTCTAATTTGATTTAGTGAGACAGGGTTATAGTCTCAGGGCAAAAGTTCACGTTCCGAAATAGTAGTTGTTAAAAGATTCAAAGGATTGAACGGTCTGAAGCGTCACGCTCATTCCGCCGGATGCTGCTTTTATATATGTATCTACATGAGTATCGACTTTGCACTCCAGGATGACGGCTCAAGTTATTATTTAAGGACGGTAAATGCTGCCGCATGAGATGCTTTGCGCTGAATATTTCAAGCGTGCGTGAATTCCAGAATTCTCAGTATTTTTGAATTAATTTATTAACGAAACTAACAATCATCAGAATTATACGACTTTTAAAAACTTATCAATCAATACCTACTTTCCTTTAGGAAATTCCACTTCACACTAATTATTTAATAGAAAAGAGTACAATGCAATTATATAATTACATTTAATTTCCTCTATTCACGAAAGAAAACGTCCAATTTTATGAGTCAAGCAATTTGCATAATTATGATAAGTAATCATTTTTTGCACCTGACCAGAATTCAAATTCACCATTAAAAAGAGGGAACTATATGTTCTAAAGTAAATGCTCCTAAAAGAGTAATTAATCCCGACTCTGTCTTAGGATGATTGCAGAAATGAAGTCATTCTTCAAAAGTTGCTAATACGCTGTATTTCGAAATCGAAGATGAAGAGGCAAGATCGTCACGTAAATTGGCTTTCTCGAATCCTGCCCTTTCCGGCGGCTCGATAATTGGCTTAGCCTACAGAAGCTTCATCCAGACAATAGAGAGATTCTCAGCCACAAAATCCTACGTCCTCTGGCAACCTTATTCGCATTCATTGAATTCCAATTAATTCCTGCAAAACGTAAAAGTTATTAAGCTGATAATTGTCGAGCTAGCAGAAGTAGTGAACGTTACTGAGTGCTTGGAAAAGGAAACCTCTTCCTACCTTTGCATATATAGTACCAGTCAATAGTATATCACTGGCTGTTTTTGGATAACCACTTTTATACTCTTCATTTTCTCGAGAGAAAACATCAAAATTCTACAAAAAATCAAGCATAAGCGAAGTTATTCCGCCAATTCTATGAAGAGACATAACAAAAAATATGCTCTCTAAATCTGAATCCGTCAAATTTTCACTGATTGAATCAGTGATTTGCCTTTTCACTGATTCATCAGTGAAAAAATATTTTTGACTGTGAAATCACTTAATTTTCACTGATTCATTAACGAAAAAAATACTTCTCACTGTCAAATCAGTCAATTTTCACTGAAATAATCAGTGAAATTTGACTGATTTACTGTAAACTCTTTTTAGCTATTTGAATTAGTCAAATTTCACAGATAATCAGTAGATTTTGACTGATTCAAATTTAGAGAGTGAAATTTCAATATTTTCATGAATTATTAAAATTTGGTAATGAAACTCAAATCAATTTTATAATATTGTAAATTTTATTCAAATTTTCTCAAAGTTACTTCGACTTTGAGGAATACATTCTCATAACGACACTCGCGTTTCACGTTCGATATTCACAATCGAAAACAAGGAACTAAGACATGTGATTTAAAAGAAAAAGTCAGTATAAATAGATATTTTCTGTTCATTTATCTTATGAATAATTTTGAAAAATGATTGGATGCAAATTTTCAGAACATAAGCAAAGAAATTTGCATTATAACGTGGTTTCAATATCTCGCATATTCTTTAAAAAAAGTGTATTTTTAAGTAAAAAAGAAAAATATGCATTTCATCAAAATATCTCTTGATAAAAATTTGTATACCTTATTCAAGATAACAATTCTGCATTATAATGTTTGTTCCATACTTCGCATATTTTGTTTAAAAAATCTAATTTTTAAGTGTTCTTATTTTTTCTCAATAAAAACAAAAAATATGTGAGTGCAAATTTATATAACTGTTTTTAGTAAACAAATTTGTATAATATTTTTTTTTCGTATCTTGTATAGTTTGACTGAAAAATGGATTTTTATTGTTGATTTTTTGAAGTTTCAAAATATTGTAACTTTTCTAATTTTGGTTTGATTGAAAAATTTTATGAGGACATTTCGTGAGATTTTTAAAAGCTGTTAGAAACTAGTATTAAAATATTGGATTTTACCAAAAATTAGTTTTCAAAAATACCAAAAATGGTCTAATTTTTGAAATTTTTGTCGGATATGGCTCCTTAACGAACTTGTCGTTACTTTTTGGCTTCGATAATGTGTTCCAAAGCTCATTTTAATCTGAAAATTGAATAAACCCTTTTTTCGGATTCAGGAGATCGTGAAACAAATATAATATATTCTCATACGTGATGAGGATGTAATAACTACCAAAATAATAAACATTATTCAGTGTTATTGGGCTACTTTCAAAGATGCATTTTTATGGAATATGTTCGACCTATAACGAAATTTTTGAACATTTTGTCCTGGATTGCGCCTCCTTCAGAACTTGGAATACAAAGATACAAACAAATTTCAAAGTGCGTAATTAATTAGAACTTTTCTTAACTCAATAGAGAGTATATTTCAAGAAAATTCCCCAAAATGTATAAAATTATTAATTCTATAACTTTTGGACACGTATTTTGTAAGTGCAGGCATTATTGGAATTTTTACAATTTTCTCATTCGAAATTCCACCTCTAGAAAAAATTAGTCAAAAATGTTCATAATTTTTAGCACAAGTTAAAAAAATTTCACGAATATTCTTCTTGAAACTGCATTAAGAAAACTTTTTGGTATTTTGGAGAAAATTGTTTACACTTTGTCATACAGAAATTGAGCATTCAAAGGTAGTTGTGCCATAAATAAAGTCTCTAGAAAGTAAAGTTTTTATATGATTTTAAGACTTGAAATAATATTACTAGTCGTGTCTTATGAAAGAAAAAACATTATTTTTTATGAAATAAATTTAAAAATCACGAAAAGTAATACTTTTAACTCACTTTAAATTTTAACTCTCTTTAACTTTTCCTTACTTTCGATTTTTACCAATTTTTAAAAAATGATTGGATTTTCATAAATCACGGCTCATTTTTTTGAGGAAAGAATTCTATACAACTATTATGTTCCTAATTTGAGAAATAAAGTTTCCAATTACTGAAATCGTCAAAAGAATTTCTTTAAAATAACTATTTTTGAAGATTCCATTCTCTATTTTTAAAATTGGAAACATTAGATATACAGGGAATATTTAAGCCGAAAAATAAGCCTTGATTTATGAAACTCCAATCATTTTCAAAAAATTGTTAAGATTGTTAAGATTGTTAAGATTAATATTAAAAGTATTGTTTTTTCTAAGCTTTACATTTTTTTCGCAAAAAATAATGTTTTTCCTTTCATAAGACACGACTATACACTGAGAGACTTTTCGTTAGAGTAAATGATAAAGATGAATCAAAATTTAATATAATATCGTTCCAAAATGGGGAAAGCCGAGGCTTTATTATACTTATTCATATTATGACATCGAAGTTTGATATAGTCATAACGGTCTTTAATACATGAAGAAGATAAAGTAGTATTTTAAATACTAAATATTATGAATCTCTATTCGAGAAATTGAAAGTACGAGAAAATGATATTATGATTACTAAGTTGGCTAAAAATAATTTGAATAAGATGAATAATGAATGTCACATTTTGGAAAGCATGTTTGAGAAATTCATATTATAAATATGAACTTGCCAGAAACCTCACGACGCGCAGCAAAAATCAAAACATTCATTCTCGGTTTTTCATATAATTTGTTTCAGAATGTCGTCCGAGTACTTCCGACGTTATCCGAATAGCTTCGTAGACTCGAATCCAAGTCTGCCCAACCCCCAACTCAGTAGTGGCTTATAAGCGACATTTATTTCGGAATATGGCAAGCGAGAATAGCCGAGAGGCTTTAGGCGTTAGGAATGCGTTTAGTTAATGTAGATATAGGTAGAGTTAGGGGGTTCGAACCCAAAAGCGATTCTGAAATTTAATTTCAAGCGTATGCGAATATAAATAGTGTAGCATTGTGTACTTAAATATATGAACATAACTAAGGTATGATAATAATATTTGTGTGTGTTTCCACTGAAACCTCCCCTCTTCTGAGTGCCCAAAGCTCTCCCCTCTATCTTCCTCTTGCTTCGCACGCGTTAGAAAAAGACACCACAATCCATAACCCGGAGACGTCCCTTCTGAAGGTCAAACTTTTTGGTGGAGTGAGTGATTTTTCATATAGTGGTTTTCAGATTCACATATTCTTTGTTTCGCTTCGAAACTTTGATATAGTAAATTTCAAATTCTCGTAGGTTTTATAGCAGTTAGTAAAACATAAATTCCATTTATTCAAACGAAAATATTAATTTCGCCGCTTGAAAACCACTATATTAATTTCTGATACGTAAACCCTGTTTGCCTCACTTTGAAACGATATTATACTAAAATATGATTCACTTTTACGATTTATTCTAACGAAAAGTCTCTCAGTGTAGTAATATCATTTCAGTCGCAAGTTTGAGTGCGCCCAGGGCGCGCGATTTGATCGTCACGCTTCGCGCTTCGTTCCTTTTGGACATCGCGCTTCTTATAATTTGGTACTGAAGCTCAAACCTATTTTATAATATTACAGATGATGTGAATTACACAGTTTCTCAAAGTCACTAAATTTCTTTTCGAGTTTAAGGGGGTCTCCTCATCAGTCAGCTTCAAAAAATCGATTTTTTTTTGTTGCTTCAATCGTTAGAATTATTATCTGGGAATATTCTTGCAAAGTTTCAAAGTATAGCTGATTAACATCTCGTGCCTGTAAGTTTCCTTTAATTTGATTTTTTTCCTTCGAAAAACTTTAAAGCCCATTTTATGAAAACAATGTTTTTTGAAATTCCGTGCACGATTACAAAAAAACTATAAAAGCTATGTATACAAATAAAACACTGTTTTTTAGATAATTTAATTGTGCACAGACTGAGTTAAAAAAATGTATTAAAAAATCTCTTTTTACAATGTTATTAACGCACTTACTGCTAAAAAAGGCCGAAAAATCGAGTACTTTATTAAAAAATGACTAAAATATTCAAATTTCAACTTTCAATCACCATAATAGACTATACTGTGCAGAAAAGCCTTCCGAATGAGAAAGTATTTAAATTTTTTGTTTCAGGTAAAAATTACGGGCTGAATTTTTCACGGAGTTTGAGTTGTCCGCGGCGAGCTGCTGCGCGAGATTGTTTATAAATCCGTCATTTTTATTTAATTGACATACAAAAAACTTTTTATTGTTGAATAAATATATTTTCAAAGATAGGCAAAAGATCATTTGTTTCTCTTGCTGTTTTCATGTTTAAAAAAAAATCCTAAAAAACCACCTTTTTTATGAGCCACTGATGAGAAGACCCCTTTAAGTGAAACAGGAAATTCAATTTACTAAAGGCTCTATCGGCCTTAAGGAACACATTCTCATCATAACGCTCGCGCTTCGCGCTCGATTTTCTGTATTTATTTCAGTAACTTTTTAATAAACATATCACATATTTAGGTTAATAATTGGTTTTTTTTCAATATTTAAAATAAAAACATAAAATATACATTCTGTCGAGAAATGTCTCAATGAGAATTTGTAGTCCTCATTTAGGCAAATAATTTTCCATATAAACGTTTTTTTTTGTATGACATATTTTGTCTACAAAATGGAATTTTTAAATTTTAATCGTATTTTTTGGAATTGAAACGAAAAATATGTTTTATCAAAAACTGTGTGAGACAAAAATTGTAGATATTTTTGAAACGAACAACTTTGCATTCTTACGTTTTTTCGTATTCCACATATTATTGTTAAAAAAATTGAATTTTGGATTTTCATTAGTATTTTTTTAAATGAAAAAGAAAAATATACATCTTATGAAAAAATGTTGCAATTCCAATTTGTAGATCTTCATCTAGAAAATAATTTGGTATGGTAACTTTTTTTCATATCTCGTATAATTTAACTGGAAAATGGAATTTCGATATTGACTTTTTTAAAGTTCTAACATGCTCTAACATTTCTAATTTTGGTTTAATTTGGTTTTAAAAACTTGTCCTTACTTTTTCTTCTTCGATAAAGTGTGCCCAAGCTCAATTCAATCTGATAATTCTATCGAGAGTTATCGAGTATACAACCTACAGACAGACAGACAGACAGACACTTTCGTAAAAACCACTTTTTCTGACTCAGGTGGTCTCAAAACGTAAAGATTTCATGAAAATTTCGAAAGTAATTTTTCACATAAAACTAGTACCTTCTCATCCATGATGAGAATGTAAAAACAGCTGACGATATAACTTTGACCAGTACTTTATATCGATACCCACGTTCTAATATGTCGTATCCCACAAAATTTGAGAAATTGACTTTTTTTGAAAAATGGATTAATAATAATGTTTTACAGCTTATATTAAAATCTTGGGGGTCAAATTGTTTATTTAATATTTTTAAATAAATATTCTAATATATCGTATCCCACATCCATTGGTTAAGTCAGCGCCAGCGATGTGACAGTCAATTTTTATTTTGTGATTAGTCTTAAGTTTATTTTAAGAAATTATTTAATAAAATGAGTAAGAAGGTAATTACAAATAATATTTTTACAACTCCAATTAAATCTAGAGCATCCGCTGAAACCTCTGTTTGTAGATCGATTAAAAATAACTAAAAGTAAATGGCAACAATTACAGGCATTAAAAAAAGTATTGATGAGAGATACACACTGCTTCTATGATAATATAAAATATATTGATGATACTGACTCTGCTTCTGACCAATCTCCATCAATAAAAAATTTAGAAGCCGAGAGTAAAAATATAGTTAAGGTAACTGAAAAGACTAAGAGTAAGAAACGAAAAGCTAATCAAGTTAATCTTGGTGTTAAAAACAAAGTACTGCGTACTAATAATAGATTTATAAAACCTGAAGATAATGATATTAATTATTAAAAAAATTGTGATAATACCAGACGAAAGAGGACAAGAAATTTTCAACAATCTCAGCAAGAAAATGTACCTGAAGTAAAAAAAAAAAATTAAGAGTACTTAAAATGAAAAAAAAAAATGTTTTAAACAATATTAAAGATAGTAAAAATAAAATGTATCAATAATGTTATATTATAATAATTATGAATTAAACAATACAAAATAAGAGAGAAAAATGTTATGTATGGGATGAAACAATATTTAATTATAAAACGATTAAATCAATTTCTTTTCTAAAATACATTTTAATTTCTTCTTCTTGCGTAACCCACATAAATATCATAAAATGTATTTAAATAATTTTTTTTGATTTAATTATTATTATTTATGCATTTTTATGAACGTATAAAACAAAAATTTGTTTACATTTATTTATTTGTGCTAGCAAGACGTTTTTATCGTTTCCTGAAAAATTTTCCAAATGTGGGATACGATATATTAGAACGTGGGTATCGATATATAAAGAAGAAAGAAATATGAATAATGCGTCTGAAAGACAAAGTAACCTAATTCGAGTTTTAGCAATCAGTTATTTTCACCTTGAGTATCAAGGCTAATAAGTTGGAAAAATGGTGAACTTTCGGTCATATTGAAACCTGAAACACACTTTGTATATAATACGAAGGTGGAAGAGAGCCTTTGTACAACCTGCATTCCTTTGTGGAAATTCGATATCTTGAGAATGTAAGACATCTTATCAGGAACATTGATGATCTTTCAGGACAAGAAAATGAACATTGATTCCGAAATTTCAAATTTAAGGACAGCAAGAAATTTGTTTCAATACGTCTCTTCGTATTTCCCATTTATAAAAGTTATAAACATTACTTGACGTTTGTAATATTTTTATTCTCTCCCATGGAAATATTTCTTTTGGGGTATTTGTCTGAAAGAAATTGTCTGAAGGTGAGAAAAGAGAAATTTATGTTCGAGGCGATCGTGACAAATACCTGAAATTAGTTCGATGAGTTTCACAGAAATTTCTTGGAAAACTTGAAAATGGTCGACGTGAAGTTGGTATTACTGCAGCTTGCATCCTCGATTCCTTGGCACGTGTTCTGCATTAAGAAGTGTCCTGAGAGACTTTTCAAAATGAGATTTCTCTTTAAGATGCCTGTTTTTACAATAGGCTTTTTGCATTTCAAATACCTTTTCTCTGTCATTTTTTGAATGTGATTCTATAAAAGTTTCATTTATCAGAATTTTAACTTTGCTAGATTGATCTTCCTGTCTTTAAAATTATTATAGCTTCGGGTCTGCACGCAGAAAAAAGATCAGTAAAATTTACAAGAAGTTCGGTACTTATATGGACATGACTTTTTAGTAAATTTTACAAGAAGTTGAGTTGAATCAACAGATTTTCTGTACAATTCACTTAGCGTACAGTACAATCAACTTAAATCGGATTTTTTCGTATTCAGTAGATTTTACTGGACGCTGAGTGAAATGTAATTCTACAAATGTCAACTTCTGGTAAAATTTACTGAAAAGTCATATTGTCCAAATAAGTACTGAACTTCCTGTAAATTTTATTGATCTTTTCTCTGCGTGTGAATTCATATTATATATTAAATGGTTATCAAAATATGTATTTCTTCTAATTGTACAAATTTGGTGTTAAAAAAGTTACTGTGAAAAATTCTAAAGTGCAATTACGCCAGACGCCAGGGTTGGGAATATGTAAAACTCACTTTCGAGAATATACCTGTGCTTTTTCATACACGCAACAGCAAATTGCGTGTGGCTGGTAGAAACAATAATAAGCTTACCACAACCCAGAAGCCCTTTCGGTACAATGCAAAAACAGTAAATGAACCAACTCTCAATTTTGCGGCTTTATTAATCGCGTACACGCAACTCTTCCTCAAATTGCAAATCACCACAAATCGAAACACTAAACCGAGAGTTCAAACAGTCCACGGATGACGATTTATCATTAGAATTATAATCTCGATGAGAAAAAGTAATCATTTTTCAGAATAATGGAATGAGTACTGATCACTTATTCATTTAATCTTTGCAAATGTTTTTGGTACTTATCGTTTGAGTATTCTGTAAAATAAAAAATTGATTGTAATAACACGGCATAAAGATTATAGTAAAAACCCTCATAACATTTTTTTCCATTCGATGCGATTGTATGTTTGCAAAAAAGTACTTTGCTTATAAATAGTCCTGAACGGAAAATGAAGAACGATTAAAAATCGAACGCCCCTGCCCGCAAGCCGATTGAATTGCTTCAATTAAGGAAACTCCTAATTACGAGCAGAGACTCGATATTGGAAAACGATTCAACTTAGTGGTAATCGCAGCCCAGCTTGTCCTTCACGAGGCTCACTTGCATAATGTTATATAGTAACAAAATTTCACCAATTCCAGAAAATTCCTTACTTGCAAATTCATCAACATTTTCCTAGATTTTTCAAAGAACCATTGTATTCTTTCTAGTCGAATATTCATAATTATGCAAAGAAAGTATATTTTAAGAAAATTCCACGAAATGTATAAAATTATTAATTTTATAAATTTTGGACATGTATTTTGCAAGTGCAAGCATTATTTGAATTATTACAATTTACTTATTCCAAGTTCCACCTCTAGTAAAAATTAGACAAAAATGTTCACGAAGATTCTTCTTTAAAATGTATTTAAGGAAATTTTCTTGTATTTTGGAGAACATTGTTTACACTTTGTCCTACAGAAATTGAGCATTTAAGGTAGTTGGGCCAAAAATCAAGTCTCTAGAAAGCAAAATTTTTATATGATTTTAAGACCTGAAATAATTTTTCCGGCCGTGTGGAATGAAAGAAAAAACATATTTTTTATGAATCAAATTTAAAATTCACGAAAAATAATAGTTTTTAATACTATTTTTTGTAATAGAATTCTTCCTTACTTTCGTTTTTACCAATTTTTCAAAAATATCACGTGTTGATTTCACTCCGATTCTGGTGTAGAAATTACTCATCATGATAATGCCACTTTTTACAATATTTCGCCATTATATTTTTTTCCATGAAAAATCGTTGATTAAATTTGAAGCAGAAACTTCCCTTCTATGTAGTTAAGAAACTTAAAAAAAGATTGAAAAAATACATAACCATTTTTCAGGTAGAACGTTGTAAGCTTGACATGGATGGCGTAAAAGGAGAGATTTATGTCCTACAGGAACTTAAAGCGTATATCCACCAGAAAGTTTGAAGATTTTAAAGTCTGGAAGATTTGATCGTGACTTAAGCCTCCGAAAGCGCACATATTTATACAAACGTCTTTTTCCAAATTGTCTCGTTAGGTCCACTCAGAGCTTGTGGGGAAATTCCTGACATTTTTGCCTTGACATTTGTACGTACTATTATTCCTCTTGAATGCGAAAGAGAAAAAAAATAGTAGCAACGTACCTTGCTCCGGATGTTCACCATTGTATTTTTCCCAAGCGAATTTACGCCAAAAGTAACAAATACCACTTTTTTGTCCTGTTCCATTTAGACGCTGGGACCTCCTTTTTCTCGAGTTAGGAGACCTTTCAGGAATAACTACAGATGAAACGCTTCCAGCTTTTCTAAGCTTACAATCAGTCCGATAGATTCAATACTGAACTATCCGACGTAACATTCTAGATCGTTTTACTTGCTTTATTCACAAGACCCTTTCGCATCTCTTATATTGTTCCTTTCAGACATTCATTCATTCAATTTCTCTCAAGAGCCTTACAAAAAATGTTTCCATAGAGCAGAAAAGTAAAGTCAATTTATTTTTGGAATCTAAACAAGTCTTTTTAAATCGAGATGCATCGGAACTACATTCAAGGAAGATATATTTATTTGTTTCAGAGTAGAATGTTTTCATGGAGAATAAAATTTTTTTTTTAATAATGTGCTTTATGAATTTGTAATGTTTCAATTTTCAAATCATACATGATTTTCTTTGCAGAGAATAATAAAAAATTGTCGGGAAAGCTGCATTTTAAGTTAGAAAAAAATAATGTTCTAGGAGGAATTTTTCAGTATCGCTTTAAGGATATTTTGATCGGAAATGAAAATTAAATTGTTCATAAAATATTGATGTATGTTTAAACTATATGTGTTTATTGTTTGATAAGCCGCAGTAACATCCACTTCTTTATGAAATGTTCTTCAAAATATAGCGTTTAAAGTAGAAGTCACGGAATGTAACTTTACAAAGCCAACAGTTTGTGACAATTTTAATGTAAAATTTGAGCTTGCCTGACTATAAAATGCGAATACGCTGCAAGAAGTGTCTTGTCGACATGTCATTTTCTGCAATTTTGGAATACAAATTCAAATACGCGATTCAAAATTAATATATGTACTATATTGAATAAAGTATTATTAACTTATATTCAATAATTTTTATGACATAGAACTTTCAAATTTACTTACTACATAAAAGTATTTTTTACTAAAAATGCAATTTTCATGTTCCTATATAATTATTCCTATATACAGAACCGGTCAGAATTGTCCGGCCACCTGTTTTTCGATAATTGCTTAAATTATCCTAATTTGAATTATGTAAGTGAAAAAATTTGATCTCTTAATTAAATTTAAAGCTATCAAAATTCTTTATAAAATGAGCCCAGCATTAATTCGTTTTGTTAAATTTTGAAGAAGTTATTGCAGAAATAGTCAAGATTTCAATGCTTTCTTGTGCGAACAATTGTTTTCAAGATAAACAGGCTTGAAAGTGCGCTTGCTATGTCGAAAATATCATTTCTTAGAAAATTCGAAAAATCGTATACTTGTAAAAAAATTTTTTTTTTGCCAAACAAAAAAATACGTGTCTATTTATTGTTGATAAAGA
The DNA here is from genome assembly GCA_030998225.1 of Diplolepis rosae. Classification (NCBI taxonomy): domain Eukaryota; kingdom Metazoa; phylum Arthropoda; class Insecta; order Hymenoptera; family Diplolepididae; genus Diplolepis; species Diplolepis rosae. The sequence continues at coordinate 16,515,052 of JAPYXD010000710.1, read as the reverse complement.
ACCAAAAAAAAATTATCTCGTTCAAATCTGCGACATCGACTGTCAATCTAATATGGAATGACCCATATATAAAACATATAATCATGAATTTTGTATCGAATCCCCTTAAAATATATATTCATATGATCTATATTATGATTTTATAGAATTTATAGATTTATAATGATAATTTAATGCGATTATGTAGAATCTTAGCTCTTAAATGAGCCCAAGAACATTAAAAAATGTTGATTACTTAAAAAGTTATTTAAAATTTAAGAAAGCATTGAAATCTTGACTATTTCTGTAATAATTTCTTCAAAATTTAACAAAACGAATTCATGCTGGGTTCATTTTATAAAGAATTTTGATAGCTTTAAATTTAATCAAAAGAACAAATTTTTTCACTTATATAATTCAAATTAGGATAATTTAAGCAATTATCGAAAAACCGGTGGCCGAACTATTCTGACCGGTACAATTCCTATATAATAATTTTTCCCTGAAAGATCAAATATTTTTCTCTTAAGGGGGTAGCCCAGTAATATCGACCTTTTTTTTATGTTTGTTTTTCACACATTTATTTGCATTTTACATTGCTGGTTTTTTAGTATGTTATAAAAGGGTTTTCAGAGTGTACAAAAAATTTTTTTTTTCAATTTTGAGTGACATTCGATGGAGAGGCAGCCTACCGGAAGACGCCATTTGTTTTTCTGGCGCCCATGATTTCTCAAGTGTGGATCATCCGAAAGAAAAAAACCAAATTTATTTTTAAAGAGTACATGGCTGGGTATCGCATGACCCTCAATCATCGAAATTTATTCATTTATAAACAGATGAAAAAATAAATAAATTTTTCTCCTTTTTTTTTACTCGTTTTTCACAATAATTTATTTAATAATTTTGGCAATTGTTGAAGAAAAATTATGATCGAGGGTCATACGATAACGGTGTCTTGAAGGAACATTTTTAAAAAAAGTTTAGGGAAATCGGCCCGGTAGATCGGCTGGAATCGTGGGCGCCAGCACGAAAAACAGTGTTTGGAGAAAAAAGCGTTTAAAGCATTAGCATAGCGTCCAAACGGACACTTTTTCGGCTAACTTTTTGGCCATGAAAAACATTATGTAAAAACATTGTAAAAAAATGAAGCCAAGGCTTTTCTGAAGTAAAATTTCATCCTCTTTCAGAATCTGGTATTGTTTTTATGATACAATGTGAACCTACATTTTTATAAACAATTGAATGAACAAAAAACGTGAAATTTTCTCCATCAATAACTTTTAAAATCATTGAAACACTTGGGAATAGACCGATTCTACAACGCTTGGAGGGGAAAGACAATTTCTACATTATTCCTGAGGATATAAAGTAACGAAAAATGCAAAAAAAAAATTTTCGATTTTTTGAAAAGTTCTGACTGGGTTACCCCCTTAAAATACACATTTACTAGCATTTTTGAGTGATTTAAAATTAAAAACTTCTGATTAAGAATTTCAAAAATATGAAACTATGCCATCTGCATATTCTTATAGAAGTAAAAAATTTGTTAAATATTTAAAAAAAAAATGACGAATCTTTTTGAGAAGACAAAATTTAAAGCGACATACATTCCTTAAACTTAAACTAAAAATTCGATTCAACACTTCAAATATGTTGCTTGAACCAAACATTTTGTTTTATTTTTATTTTTTTAATTTTATTTATTTTATTTATTATTAGATGAATGAAGGTTTAGTGACATTGAATAAAAATTAGCATTTGTGTCAAGTCATCCAAGTTCAACCAAATTCTGTTAAGTGATCTTGAAAATGGGTTACAGCTTAAGGCTGGAAGTTCGACTGAGTATAAGTTGTGTGCTCCGAACAAACACACACAGCTATAGACAGGTGTATCCATAAGATGTTGTACATATATGTACAAGCTTGAAAGGATGAGACTCAGACTAGATACCCGCAATGTGTTCCGGGACCAAGCGAAGCTTCGCCAAGCTTTTTACCTCTATGCTCTTAACTATTCTACCCTCTGCACGAAATTACTTCCGAGCGGGAGCAAATCTGCATAATTGTGCGTCATGGGTTAAGAGACCCTTTGGTTCAAGAGCTTTACTGCCAGAAAACGTGAAATTCTTTTCGATTTGTGATCTTGAAAATTGACTGGAAAATCCTCGATAAGAACTAAGCTGTTCTCATAAAAGCTCCAAAGAGAAAAAAGAACTCTAAAAAATATTTATTTAACCAAAGAATTTACTCAGCATGCAGTTGTGGAAATTTTTGGTTAATTTAACCGAAAACGCATGCGTATTTGTTACTCGCATCCAAATATTTCATGAAATATACAAAATACTGGCAACCAAATAATTTCTTTATGAGGTACTACTCTTGAAAACTTCAAACAGTGAATAAAAAAAATTTTAATTCATAATTCTTCAAACTTTTTTCCAAATTTGAGTCTAATTGATTCCATTTAGATTATAAATGTTTTGGAAAGACTTCAAGTAGATTATCCAATAATTGTACATGCCAGACGATCATAAACATTTATACATTTAGATATATGTTTTTTAACCATTTTTTGTAGTGTACAAATTTTCCTATCATTTAGATCATTTAAATTTTCCCGCCAAAAATTACAGGCGTATCAATTAAAATATTTAACGATAAATGCCATGAAGGAATCCAGAATTCAAAGTTTATTTGTAGAAAAAAATATTTTCCTTAATGGAATGCGTTACCCGAGTGGAAATGAATTCAAGAAACTGTCCAGTTTCCAACTAGTAGAAACCGGGATCTGTTCGGAAATACCATCATAATGTTACGAATATGTGGTCGGGAGCTGGTTAGTTATTTAACTAAAATTAATATTTTCATATTATTTCATGTAACATTCCCATCCTCAATTACAGAGTTCATGAGTCGTTGCAAAATGTTGTAAAATTTAAGTCCCAGCATTTTCACGCATTTTCATTATTTAATATATATTGTTTCCTAATACTAGAATGAAGTACTTACATCGAAGTAGTTTCGATATTATTTAAAAATTTTAGGTGCTTTGGTTTAAAAATAGGGAATTAAAATACGGTAAAAATGTCTACTTGATAGCCTCTCCCCCATTATAAATTCGCAAGTTGAAATTGAGGGATATTGGCTAAAAAGGATTTAATAAACAATTAATACACATATATATATCATTTATAATGAGTTGATGAATCAAAAAAATTCGAAGAAAGTCTCTGTAAAAATCTTAGAAATTTTTTAAATTTGTATTCATTTTTTGTTGTTTTGGCACAGTCAGTTTCTTATTTTCTTCATTTAAAAATTATCAATGGTAGATATAATAAAATGTAAAATATAAAGGCGAACGTTTCAGCCACATATGAGGGCACTCTTCAGTGCCATAAATTGAAAAATTAATTTAAAATTTCTATAAAAGACTGAAATATAAGAAATAATTAAAATAACAAAAATCATAAAGATCAAAAACTTGTAGCTTGCAAAACAAAATGAAGCAGTCCAGTATGCACATCACGTATTGAAAAAATATGTAGAGTCCACTGTATACAAGCAAAGAGAATAATACAAACAAAACTTAGTAATTTGCAATTAAGACGACCAAGAAAATTTTTTATACAGTATACAGTGGACTCTACATATTTTGTTCATATTTCCTTCATTTTATTTTGCAAGCTACAAGTTTTTGATCTTTATGATTTTCGATATTTTAATTATATCCTATATTTCAATCTTTTACAGATTTCAATTTATGGCACTGAAATGGCCGAAACGTTTGCCTTTCTTTTTCACGTTTAATTATATCTACCATTCATAATTTTTAAATGAAGGAAATAATAAGAAACTGACCCTATGCCAAAATAACAAAAAATGAATACAAATTCTATAATTTTTCGGTCAATATAATAACAGACATGTTTCCAAATAGGTCACGTTATAATGTTAAAAATTGAAAACTTCTTGATTACTTTCCTGCTCAGCTGTCTATACAAGCACAAAAATGTGAATTGTTTGAAAGATATCAAATTTTTGTAAATCGGGTACCGTATGATTTTTAAAAATGTCCCCTTGATAACCAATTTCTGAATAATTTTAATATAAATATAATTCAAATTGTGAAGAGACAGTTGAATAGAGCGTAATAAAATAAATTTTTATGGTAGTTTTAAAATCTTTATCGCCACTACACTTTTCAAAGTAATTGAAAACTTTTTTTTGTCTTTAATAAATGCCCACACATTAACCTTCCTAGTGTGTAAATTATTTATTCTCATTAAAACATATTAATCCCTTAAAACATTATATACGTCATGCTATAGGTTAAAAATAATAGAAAAAAATTAATTTAGTTGATTCTCAAACTATTTATTGTTTTTAGTTGATAGTCAAAATTTCACAATTTTTTGGCAACGAACCTTATGATGGTTTGAAACTGAAACTACAATGGCAATTAACTTCCGAAATCGATACTCACAAAGGGTATTTAACTTGAAGATACAAAGATGGTTCAATCAAAGTGAACAGATGGAATGTGAAACGGTAGAAATATTGATTATGATATTGATCAAGCAATAATTTATGCAGAATTGAACGCCCGCGTGAGTTGGGCGTATGTGCAGAATGCCTCTATGCCATAGAATTCCTTAATTTCACAGTCTAGTCAACGATAGCAGTAGTTGACGAATGTTGCCCCGAGGGTGGAGTTACAGCGGCTCCAAATGGAACGATTTCGAGAGGAGAATAGCGAATTCTGTGAAACTGTTATTGCCGCAAAAGTTCGAATGTTTCGGTCAATATTGAACTGACCATTTAAAACCGATGAGTCCATTTTGAAAGAGTTATTCATATCGTACTTTAGACCTTTTGTTAAAAGGATTTTTTCTCACCATCACAGATTCAAAAGTCATTACGTTAAGATGGGAAAAATAAGTTTTTCAAAGTTTACAGGGCTACTTCATCAGTGACGGATGTAAGTTATTACACTGTAAAAAAAAGTTGATGGTCTTTTATAGAGTCACAATGAAGTTGAAATAGGAGAATTTTACTTCGCTCTGACTCTATAAAAGTACACGAACTCCGTTTTTTTAACGGCGTAAAGGGAGTCATGTAAATGAAAGTTCGATAATTTTCACGAAGAGATTCAAGAAAGTATTTTAAGTAACATTTCATAACATTTTAAACGATTATATTCGTTTTTATTAGATATTAATATTTTTATAAATATTTCCCTTTGACAACTGATATTACAATTTTCTAGGTAATCATTCATTTTTTGTTGAAACTATAATATTAATAATTCAATAATTATGTGGAAAAATTTACTATACTTTTATACTTATTATTTAAGAAATATGTCTTATACAATAATTTATGTATTTTTATATATTTCCGATCGACAGTCAGGAAAAAAGACGAAGCGACTATTTTCTTATTTTATTTCATTTATCATTTTCTTTTATCGACTTTTTTTTAGTGAAAGTGTGAAAAATTTTATCTTAAATATAATAAGTCACCCGATGTTTGAATTGGATCAAAACGATAGGTTTTTTATTAGTGAAATCAGATCATCCAAAAATAGCTAAAAGCAACTAAATTTTACTATCGATTCAGACCATAAAAAGTCTCAAATTCTTATCCGATTGAAACTTTTTAAAGATCATTTTTTTGAAATCTTTCTCACACTTTAAATTCAAAAAGTCGATTTTAAAAAATTATTTCAAACGAAAAAAAGTGGCTAATTTGACTAATTTTTTTTCAATTATTTGTACAATTCTTGCTTGATATTCTAACCCGATTTCTATGATTTTTCCTGGAAAAGATTTCCCTTCGATCTATTTGTTGATAAATTTGTCATCTTTATAGCAGAACAGTATTTAAAAATGAGTCACTCTGTCTTTTTTGAATTTTAATACATTAACTTGTGAATCTCTCATTGGATTCTAACTTTTTTAATATTTTAACAGCATTGGCGATAAACGTCTGGTATTTCACGTTCCATAGATTCCAAAGAGAGGAGAGGACCCCTTTAAATTCTTGGTATCTCGAAAGCTTGTTACTAAGGTCGAAGTCGTTCCAAGGGGAGGAGAAAGTGGCAAAAGGACGTTACCACTCTACAGCTGTAAGGTCGGGTAAGGGTCGAGAACCTGCTGGACGAAAAATTATGATCCACTCAGAGCAAATCCCGGCTCTATTCTCAGCGAACAAAATCCTTGAAGTTGCTCTAGACATTTATCAGGAAGCGTCGGAAACTTATTGCCACATAAAAGGAAAGGACTCTGATAAGGCAATCGACAGAGCGTGTTGCTGAAGCCGCTTCGAAAAAGGATGAGACGCGTCTCGACGCGAGCTTCGAAATAAATATGATTCAGTGCGTTAATGTCTTCACGTATAAATCTTAAAAGAAGTTCCTCAAAAATTGAATTATTTTAATCATTTCACCACAGGCAGCAAAAAGATTCGTAAAATGTACAACAAGTTCAGTACTTATTTTTACAACTTTACGGAGAAAAAATTCTGTTGCAAAAAGAGGTTACTGTGAATCAGTCAAATTTCACTGATTTCTTCAGTGAAAATTAACTGATTCAACAGTGAAAAATATTTTTTCCACTGATGAATCAGTCAAAATTAACTGATTTAAGAGTTGAAAATATCCTTTTCACTGGTGTATCAGTGAAAATGTAAATCACTGATTCGAACAGTGAAAATTTGACTACTTCAGATTTAGAGAGTAGTGAGAGCATAAAACTTCTGTAAATTTAACAGATATTTTAGTATGATTTAACGCATTTTGAAAAACATGAGAAAAGGTTGAAATGATGCAGAAATAGTTGTTGAATTAACACATTTCGAAATTCACAAAAGTTTTATGTTATAAAGGTAACGTCAAATTTGACAATATTTATGATGTTTTTGAGCAGAGGTATCTTAAAATTACGAAAATTGTACTAAATTTCCTCTGATTTTTCTTAATATCACGAAACTCAACCTAATGTTCACAAAATTTATATTAAAATTACCAAACTGTAACAGAATTTTTAAACAATTCTTCATAAAAACATGGAACTGTAAAAAAAATTTTAGTTACATGTAACTGCATAAAACTTCTGTTACTCAAAACGTTAAATTTTTCCTGTTGCAAGTTTCAGAATTTTCAAATACAAATATTGGAATATTCAATACTTTCTAACTGAAAATTCAGAAATGGTTCTCTAAATTTACCAAAAAGTAACTGAATTTTCTGAAATTCTATCTTAATTTTACGATACAGTGACTGAATAACACCCAGAAAAAAGTAAATTTATTCGATTTTAAGAAATCACCTTTTTAGCCTTTTTTAAATGAAAGAAATTATTTTTCTGACATTACTTAAATGATTCAGAAGAATATTTATTTGATTTAAATACGATACCGGCAAAAACTTAATGAATAATTTATTTAATTTTATTACCTTGAACAAAGACAATTTTTTCTTTAAATTAAAGAAATTATGCGAATGTGCAGACATTCATTTATTAAATTTAAAAATAAAAACAATCAAGAAATTTTATCAATTAAAATAAACTTTTCTTTGACCGTGTAGCAATGCACAAAATTGTTTGATTTAAAGAAATTTTTTTTTAATCAAAGAAACTTTTCTCCGGGTGAAAACTTCAGTTCCGAGTTTTGGGAAATTACGGTAGAAATTTCAAACAGTGTATAGAATAAGGAACTTTCATCAAAATGTTAATTCAACACAAAACACAAAAATGCGGTAAATTGTACTGAAATATCTGTTAAGTTTGCAGACATTTCATGCTGCCACTATTTTAACTTATGGATTCAGTAAATGCAGTAGGTTTTATTCTGTGTTAAATTTTTAGTAGATTTTACAAGAAATTCAGTTTAATTAACCGATTTTCAGTCTGTTTCACTTTTCGTCCAGTGAAATCTATGATAAAAATACGAAAAAATCCAATCTCAGTAGATTTTACTGGATGAAAGATGAAACGTTATATAAAATCTGCAAAAATTTTAGACAAGAACTGTTTATCTAAGAATAAAACTACATGTCCATGATTCATAACTACATCTTTTTTGAAATGTCAAATTTACGAAATCTTATGATTAATATGAAGAAAGGAAATTTTATCACTGTCAGAATGGTAAGCTAGATGCTTCCCAGCTAAATCTATGATGCACAAAAATTTTCTGGAAGTAGGAATATGAAAAGGTTTTCTCACGGCTTCTTGAATATAACTTAAAGATGCACTGCTTTTGACACATATTGAATAAATGTCGCACAATTCTGCTTTTCTGTGGAGAAACTCACTTCAGAATATTGAAAATACAGAATGAAAAGAAATGTACCAGAGCATTTGTATTAATTTCAGTTTTTAAATGCGTTTTAAGCTTTTTAGTAAATTAGCCAGGATCTCATAAAATGAAATTGCTACTTTTGCGTGTAATATTGCGGAAAGTGTGTCAAAGAGGTTTTCAGAATTACCAATCATTTAGTAATTAAATAAATGGAAACTGAAAATATTGAACTTTATTGTTCGAAATATTCAGCATTATTGAAAGTATTTGTATTGAGGGGATATGTGAATTAATTTCATAATTGCATTTCATTTGACAAATCAAACTTTGAGTTTATTTAAAAATATTCATATTTATTGTAAATTAATTTTATTCTGATATGCTGGTTTTAAGGAATAAATTGATTATAATCTGTAAGTAGTACCAATTTAAAAAAATCTTACACATTTTCTCAAAGTCACTCCATTTCTTCTTGAATTTAAGTGAAACAGGAAATTCAATTTACTTAAGGCTCTATCAGCCTTAATGTTAAAGGCAGATTTTTTTATTAACAGTGATTTGAAAAGAAAATTATAATTTTAAGTGTAGAAAGTTATTATGTTTCATTATTTTTTATATCGTATATTCAATTTTCCAAAGTGAATTTTTTAGAAAAAAAATTATTAATAATGTAATTTATTTTTAGATTCAGAAGAATCGAATAGTTTTACAGACTACGAAGATGGGTTTGAAGATTATACTGTTTTTATACTTTCAATTATACTGTTGCATCACTAATCTGAATTTATGAAATGCATTTTTTGAACCAACTATTTATTGTTATTAAACGAAAAGCCTTTAAATTTTACTATTTATAGAAATACACAATTAGAAGGGGCCCCATTTTACAGGCCCAGATCTGGGCCCGATCGGGTAGGGCGTTTCATTACTGGTCTAGCGCTAGACAGATTAACCTATCGGGGCCACATTTTTCCCGATCGGGGCCCGATCGGCGCCCCACCAAAATTTCTGCACGGGTCACATATTTTAGTGTAAAAAATCGAATTTTTTTAATATTAAGAATCAAAACATAAAATATACCTCCTGTCCCGAAATGTCTTAATGAGAATTTGTAGACCTCATTTAGGCAAACAATTTTCCATATAAAAGTTTTTTTTGTATCTCACATATTTTGTCTAAAAAATGGAATTTTTGAATTTTAATCGTATTTTTTGGAATTGAAACGAAAAATATATGTTTTATCAGAAACTGTGTGAGACAAAATTTGTAGATCTTTTTGAAACGACAAACTTTGTATTCTTATGTTTTTTTCGTATTTCGAATATTATTGTTAAAAAATTGAATTTTGGATTTTCAATATTTTTTTTTTTGAATTAAAAAGAAAAATATGCATCTTATGAAAAAATGTTACAATTCAAATTTGTAGGTCTTTATGTAGAAAATAATATTGTATCATAACGTTTTTTCGTATCTCGTATAATTTAACTGGAAAATGGAATTTTGATTTTGACTTTTTTTGAATTTGAATATGCTGTAACATTTCTAATTTTGATTTAATCAAAAAATGTTATCAAGACAATTTGTAGAGATTTATGAGCACTATCTAAAACCAGTATTGAAATTTTTGATATTTTCAAAAAATTATTTTCAAAAACACAAAAGTAGTTCTCAACCCCTCAATTTTGATTGGATGTGGCTGGTTAACGAACTTGTCCTTACTTTTTCGGCTCCGATAAAGTGTACTAAAGCTCAATTCAATCTGATGATTCTATCGAGAGTTATGCCGCACACGACCTACTACAGACAGACAGACAGACACTTTCGTAAAAACCCTTTTTTCTGACTCAGGGGTTCTCAAAACGTAAAGATTTGATGAAAATTTCGAAAGTCATTTTTCACATAAAACCAATACCTTCTCATCCATGATGAGAATGTAAAAATGAATACCTTTTAAGTATATAGAATACTCAAAAAATTTATTTTCTATACGAATGAAAAGAGGGACGATAACATTTTTTTTGGTTTTTAGTTTATTAACAGACTTTCACGCTTTGAATGCCGTTACGCTATGGCGGTGCTATTCACACCTCCATATAATCTCGGTTATTAAAAAATGAATTTTATAATGCAAGTCCTCCTCTAAATAAGCTGAATTATTGCAGTTCCCTGAGGAAAGCTCGGAACTCGAAAACCAACTCAGTACTTTGCCCTGCGCTTCATGTAATAAAAACGTACCTTACGATACAATAATTTACATATACATTCGTATTTATATTTTATTCATGATCTTTCATGCTGTTTCTGTAATATTTATAATTTAAACAATTTCATTGCCGTTTCTTGTGGTTTTCATGTATACAAATAAAGATACTGACCAGTGATGAACTTTGACCTGAACTGAAATTGTCGATACAGTCAGTTCTATTTAAAAATTGACCAGTGGGTATGTCCAAAATTCAGATCTGATTAATTTGAATTATCTGATCAGACAAAACAAAATTATGCAATAATCCTTTTTACACTTGCTTTGTATTACGCAGCACCATATTTCATCCACAATAGGATATTGGCACATGCAAATTGAATTTTTCATTAGCCTTGTTTCAAAGTTGACATTAACGAGAATTGGATGTTCAATCTCCCAAACTGAAGTGTTATATTTAGCTATTATTTGAATATTCTCGAATTAAATAATAATTGATAGTATTTTGAATTAAGTAACTTAATTCGTTGGTATCAGTAGATAATTACGTTACTTTAATTCATAATTTAATATTATAAAACAATACGTATTCAATATAAATGTATCATATAGTCGAACCATGTTTGCGATTTTTTAATTAAATAACTCAACGAAACTTTTAAACGTAATCTGCCTTGCTTGCATTTTTACAGCCTGGGTTCGCTTCCTGACACGGAAATTTTTTTTCACAGGTTGGGTTTTGTGTGTGTACTAATTTCAATCAATGGAAAATTTATTTTCATCCTAGAAAATTTCTCTTTGAATCATTTAAATATTATTGTTTTCAAGCATATATGAGTTTTTACCAATTAAATGTAATAATAATACTAGGATAAAATACATTTTTCAAAGTATTTTTTGGTGAAGTTTCGAAATTTCAGGTGTAATTATTTAGAAATATGAAATTTAAAACTCAGTCAAAATGTCTGCTGTGTTAACTTCCCCAGTTACTAATCCTCAAACTAAAATTAAGAAATGCCAGCTAAAGAATTTAATAATTAATTGAAGATACACAAATTATTTATATTAAGTTGAATAATCTAGAACTTAAGCAAGTCGCTTGAAAAATTCTAATATAAATTCAAAAAGCTCGAGAATTTTAATTGATTGCGAGTTAAATGTTCTGCAAACCTAAAATCCTATAATTCATGAACATTTTCATTAATTAAGCTTGCTGATATGTAAATTATTTATCCCAACTGCAAAAACGATCTTTGATATCTTCATAATTGGTATTTTCATTTAAATTTTTATGGAATTGCTTTTCTCCCTCAAATATAAAAAGTTTTTATTGCAAATATATTTTTCGTACGATGTGTATCTCTTGAGAAGATATTTCGATGTCTCAAGATAAAAAACTCAACTTGTAGTTTTATTCTCTATTATTTTCTGAATTTTTAGGAAAATATTATTTTCGCGAGAAACGCTATCTTACGTAAATATTAAATATAATTACATTGCTAGAAATTTATGTATTTATTTTAATATAAAAGTATATGGAGTCATTTGCATATACAGTATATGAAATTTAATAGACACAATTATAAAATTTAATATACATTAATGTTCCGATGGAACATAATATTTCCTAGTCACTTTGATAATTCGTAAATCAATAACGATTATAGATGATATTTCGAATAAATATAATCATCAATATTACCAAACTCAAATTAAATATTTCTCTAAATATGAAAATTCATGACGTATTAAAAAGCATATAAGTTGAGCAAACTAATTTTCAAAATACTTGGATGTCTTGAATAATTCAAAAATGGATTTGTATATAAAAGAAAATAATCTACAATATTATTTAGATTCTAATACTCACTGTAAACATCACATTATAATTGCATAAAATCAGATTATCTAAGTTGTTAATTTTGTTATACCAAATTTAATACCTTACTATATTGAACCTAATACACCAGTATATTGTATCAAAAATAATATGCAGAGATATTAAATTTCATATACAAATCTACTCTTTAAATCTGAATCAGTCAAATTTTCACTGATTGAATCAGTGATTTGCATTTTCACTCATACATCAGTGAAAAAATATTTTTCACTGTTAAATCAGTTAATTTTTACCGAAATAATCGGTGAAATTTGACTGATTTACAGTAACCTCTTTTTAGCTATTTGAATCAGTCAAATTTGACTGATAATCAGTAGATTTTGACTGATTCAAATTTAGAGAGTACATAAAATTTGATATTTCTATAAAAGTGTAATTATTTTTACAGAATGATACTCTCTAAATCTGAATCAGTCAAAATCTACTGATTATCAGTGAAATTTGACCGATTCAAATAGCTAAAAAGAGGTTACTGTGAATCATTGAAATTTAATTGATTACTTCAGTGAAAAGTAACTGATTTAACAGTGGAAAATATTGTTTTCTCTGATTAATCAGTGAAAATTAACTGATTTAACAGTAGAAAATATTGTTTTCACTGATGAATCAGTGATAAAACAAATCACTGATTTAATCAGTGAAAATTTGATTAATTCAGATTTAGAGAGTATATTTACTTGGTTTAGACGTTTGCTTTAAGCAGAAGCATAATCGATTGACTTTATTGGACAAGAAAATGGACCATATAAATAAAATTTTCTCTTCTGATTTAGGATTTTCAATCGCATTTACAATATTTTAAAAGACGCTCCCATTTAACAAATTTAATCCACATGGCATGAAATTTCTTGTGGCCCGATTCTATAGTAGTAGGTGCATTTAGCTAAAATAACAGAGAATAGATACGAGTTCTTGCAGAGACAAATAGTTGAACAGTGTTTGCGGTCGTTACTGTACGCGCTCGTCGAAGTTGCTTTGCATTTAGAAAACAGGATTACAGTTTGGTCGGTTTCGGTAAAGGCCACGGGAAACCTTCCACCACCTGTGTACTCTCTTTGGATAGTTAATAATGGCTCCCTCTTTTTCCAATGACTTTCAAGTGCACTACATTTACCCGTGATCGAACACCTAACTTTCACAACTTTTATGAAGCATGGCGATATTTCATAATAAGTTTCAAAACTTTGTTTACTTTATACCCTCGAAATGTCCTATTAAACTTCAAACTCCCCCGTTATACATATACTTCAGTTCTCTAATTATTAGAGCACTTACTTTATAGACAAGTAAACTCTCAAAGAAAAATTTCCATGGGGACGAAGCTCTCGTTATGTACTTTTCTTTAAAAAGTAAGTTCTTTTCCACGTGTGCAAATACTATTATTCTATTTATATTTCCTTACGGTATATTGCTAGAGCTACGAGAAACTTCCACATGAGGAAACATATATGCACTTTCGTTATACTACAAAAATACACAATTCTAAGACTGTTCAGTCTCCGAAAGAAGCTTTTCTGAAAAGGAAGGAACCTCCACGTGCACTCTCGTGAAAACTGAATGTAACTACACATAAATCTAAAATGCCTACATATTTATACATGAACTTACTTACATGACAAAGAAAAACATTTTTATCGAGCCTTAGAGTCTAGATTGACTTTAATTTGGATAAAAAATGTACTAACAAAACACCCAGAAAAAATATTTGATTGAATCAAAGAAAATTATTTGTTTGGAAGACTTTCTATGATTTAAAAAATGATTTGTGAAGGTATGAAGGGTAGAAGAAACGACTTCTTCAGACAATAATAAGTGATGATAAGTTGTATTCGACGATTCGAAGTCATGTACGACTTCCTCATCAGGACAAAATTGGCATTAGTCAGATATAAAATTAAAGTACATCATCGGTCACATCCAGGAGTAAAAACATAAAGCGTCAAAAATGATCAATTCAAAAAATACAATATTCGTCTCTCTGGATATTATTACGATTGACGAATTAAAAATTACGTAGGTCTTCGAATTGGCAATGAGTGTCTCTCCTTTTTAAATCACAAAGTTTCAAATCTAATATTAAACTATAATTTGTATAATTCACTATTTTAGAATACTTTTTATCTAATAACTATACATTATAATTTTTGATACATAATGTTTTTAAAACACATCAAAGCGAATGTCTCAGACCAAATTTATAACAATGTTAAGTCACTTATTAATTTAAAGAAAGAAATTATTAATGTCAAAGCTAGGAAATTTTTTCTTATTAACTGTAGAAATCACAACGTTTTACCAAAAAATATTCCAAATGCGCTACACAATTTAAAAAATCTGTTCTTTTTCAGTACACCCATCAGTTTAAAAATTAAGGAAAGTGTTCGTAATTTGGTAAAAAAATGGCTGAATTCGGAAATCAAAGATATTTTTAACCATCTTAATCTTCTTAACTCTAAAATGAATAATATTTTGATTGACCTTCGGAATTCAGCCCATCCTGATCTATACATTGACATTATGAATAATCATATTAATTTTGACCGTGGTGCCACAAACAAATCAAAAAAATTAAAGAATAAATTTGAGATTTTAATTAATTCAACTAAAAGAAATAATTCTTATATTGTTTTTGATGATTCTCAACAACATGTAAACTCAACTAATAAATCGTATAATGATAACAAACAAGTTAATGATCCTTGGTTCAAGAATCTTAGTGACACTGTGATTCCGAATTCAGCGATTGATATCTTAAGACTAGGTAAAAAATTTAGCTCTCCCCACTTAACCTCTAAACAAAATATTATTTTTCAAATTGTAAAAGATGTGGAATCGAACATGAATTTTATCAAAGGTGAAGAAAATAGATATATTCTAAGATACAGAATCTTAAATGCAGCAAAATCATATTTAAATAATCCTAACAACAATATTATTTCTCAGAATGACAGAATTTTTGCACAAAAAATAGTGAAAACCAAACACTTTTTAAAAACCAACAAACAACTCTTAGTAACTCATGCAGATAAAGGTAACATAACGGTTGTACTTAATCGAGATAGTTATGATGGTCAGATGTTGGAACTGTTAAATGACATTTCCACCTATGAAAAAAAAGTTGATAATCCTGAAAATATGTTAAAGAAAAATACTTTTAAAATCATGAACTTTTGGAGGACCAAAGGATCTTTGGGTGATAATTTAAAACGAAAAGATATTTTATGTGAAAATACCAATTTAGGGGAGAAGCGGCGAAATTGGCGCGTCGTCTAAATTGACGCACCCTATTTTTCAGAAAATGATAACATAACAAAAAATAAAAATAGTTCTATCGTGTGCATTCTTGTATGATATGTATTTGATAGCAAAAATTATAAAAATCTAATTGCTTAATACAGTTTTATTGCGATTAATCGTTTTTTGGCATAATGGTTATGTTCGAAGCCATTGAGTTAAATCGTTAAATAATAGTAATTCAAGGTGAATTAGATTAATGCAACGATTTTATAACCTTTGATATTTAATCTTACGATTAGGATAGAATATTTGTATGAAAAAATAAGCATTTTACGTAAAAAGTATTTAATTAATGAACGATACACTTGCGGCAAAATTGGCGCATACGAGATTCAAATCAGAGGCGAAGTTGGCACACGTGTTGTGTTTCTGGAAACCGGTGACTGAAGTCAAGTGCTCGGATGTTTATGATTGAAAATATAAAGAAGATAGTAAGTACACAATTATTAATATATAGATATATACATTTGAATGTTGCTGGACTTTTCTGCTAATCTTTTTCTTACGATTTTTTGTGACATGGGAGGTAATGTGGTTCGCAAAACTGATGTAACGACTTTGTAAGGTTATATTCATTTGAACAATCAGTGGTTAAATTTTTTTTTAAGTTTGAGGTATTAAGGCATTTTAAAAGCGATTTTTAATAATTAATTTGCAGTCTGACAGTGTTTTGAAAGTTTTCTCGATTTTAAGATGTGAAAGCAATGTAAGTAAAAAATTTGTATTTTTGATTGATTGTTTCTATTAATTATAAGTCTTCTAAAGTTAATAATTGTATATACTTCTGATTACAAATTCAAATAATTCTCTATAAAAATGATTTCAATTTGAATATTCACTTAAATATCCACAATTGCCAGTATTTTATTGTACAAATATAAAATATATTTTAACTTTGGCTGGTTTATGTGAATAAAGGTATAAAAAACTTCACATATCTTGATATACTATCTCAAATTTAGTTTCAAATTATAACTACCTCTTTTCATCAACCTTTGCTACTGAAATGTAATTTTAAATCTATGAAAATATAACTAATACGTGGCAAGAGAAGATTATAATATTATAGTGCGTCAATTTACCCGACATGGCGGGTAAATTGACGCAGGTGCAGTCCTTCGGAAATCTGAATAAAAACCTGCTTTAATAATTTTCAATGCAATCTTTATCCATTGAAAAGTATAGAAAAGATATCCAGCTATTAAATAAATATTTTTTCATAATTTTTAGTCATATACTTTCTTTTTAAACTCGCACTTTCTATTAGGTGCGCCAATTTCGCCGCTTCTCCCCTACCGAGAATTTATGGACTTCCTAAAATACATAAACAAAATTGTCCACTACGTCCAGTAATTTCATTGATAAATTCACCTACGTTTGATATGGCAAAATTATTTAATGGTTTTTTCAAAAAATCCTTAAAAACCCCGCTTACACAAATAAAAAACTCTTATATTTTTAGGGATATCATTACTTCAAAAACAGTTCCAGCAGACCATCTGATGGTCTCTTTTGATGTGACTTCCTTATTTACTAACATTCCTTTTGAATTAATTAAAGAAAGTATAATAAATAGATGGCCTTTTCTAGAGATGAACACCGGTTTACCTAAATCTGAATTCATCAAAGGTGTTGAATTTCTAATGGAACATACTTATTTTCAGTTTAACAAAACTTTCTACAAACAAATTTTTGGTACCCTTATGGGTTCTCCTATTTCTCCTATTCTAGTCGATATTGTAATGCAAGACCTTGAACGTAAAGTTATTGATAACTTAGATTTTCATTTACATACTTATTATCGTTATGTTGATGACACTTTTCTCATTATTCCTGATAATAAAATAGATTATGTTTTACAGAAGTTTAACTCCTATCACCCTCGCTTAAAATTTACTCACGAAATTGAGAGTAATAACTGAATTTCTTTTTCGAATATTAAAATTATTAAATGTAAAGATGGAACTATTCTTACTGATTGGCACAGAAAAGTTACATATTCTGGTAGATTTATAAATTTCTTTTCAAATCATCCCATAAAACAGAAATCTGCAATAATTAAAAATTTAGTGGACTCAGCCTTACTCTTATCACATCATTCTTTTCACCAAAAAAATTTATCAATACTTAGAAAACTTTTAGAGCTTAACAATTATCCAGTTAAATTCATTGACTATCATATACAACGTAGAATTTTATATAATTACAATAATAATAACAATTTTACTAACAATAATGAAAATAACAAATTTGATTCTAGAAGATTGGTATCTATTCCATTCTTTCGTAATATCTCATTTACAATAAAAATAATATTATCTGATTTTAATTTAAATACAATTTTTAGAATTGATTCAAAGTTAGACAATATGATTAAACTTGGCAAGGATCCATTGGATATTTTTGAACAATCTAATGTGGTTTACAAGATCACCTGTAAACAATGCAAAAAAACATATATAAACCAGACTGGTAGATTGTTCCGAACTAGACGAAATGAACATCGTAATAATATTAAACTGAATGAGAAATATCACAACGTTGTTAGCAAACATATATTAGAATTTGATCATGATTTTGATTGGGATAACCCAAGTGCGAATTGCCGAAGGTGATAATACGGCACAATATTGGCCCAATCTCGGCAGCCAAGAGTCGGCTATTGTTATTGGGCCAGTGTCACTGTTTGCATCGGTCAAGTGCTGGGCCGTCGACGGCGGCCTTTTTCGACTGTTTAAATTTACCGACCTTCAGCCGAAACTTGGCCCAGTATCGGCCCTATACCAAGCCGATTGTCATTTTTACTATGGCATCCAGTTCTGAAAGTAGAAGAGCCAGAGTCGGGCTCATGGACGGCACATTACTGGGCCATGTGTCACTTTTACCACGGCAAACCATCCTGGAAGTGAGAAAACCAGAGTTCGGCACAGCATTGGCCCGTTGCTGTACCGAAAACAAGTGCTGGCGGCCAGAGTTTGGGCCAGCATTGGCCGCCAAGTGCATGCCGGATTTATCATTCCAGCAACGGCACGATATTGGCAGCCGATCTTTGCAAAATTTTTGGTGATGCTGGGCCAGTGTTGGGCCGTATCTAATTTCGCACTTGCGAACTTATTATTTTACACAAAGAAAATAATTATTTTAAAAGATGCTTAGCGGAAATTTGTTACATAAAAAAAGAGGGAAATAATTGCTTGAACGTTATTACAGACTTAAAGAATTATATCCCTTCTTATAATGTGATCTTGGAAGAACTCTTAAATTCCAAAAGTAAATAAAAAAATAGAAAAATATAGAAAAATCTCATTTTCATGCTTTGTTTCCATGTTTTCATTAAGTTCCTCCGTCCTATTATTAATTTATATTTATTTTAATTTAATTTAATACTAATTTCATTCAGTAATTTACAATATTTCTCATTTTTACATTACAGCACTTTCCAATTTCTTAGTTCAATATGTTACTAACTCCATGTTTTTTTATAAATTTTTTGCCTCTCTACTCGCCTTTCAGTATAGCTTGAACTCTTGTCTCGTTAACACATACTATATATGTATTTCCATCATTTTAATATAATGTTTAAAACAAATTGTTACTGTTATATGTTTAAAATGACTAATTTCTGTTATTTTTCCAAAAAAATTTTATTATAATGACCTCACATGGATTTTTAGGTAATTAATTTTTATGTTTATATTAGTTATTAATTTAGTACCCACTCAGTGATTTCTCATTTTAAAACTTTATGTTATTATTTTTATATTATCTTCTCTAATTTCTTTCTTTTATACAGAGAGACGAATATTGTATTTTTTGAATTGATCATTTTTGACGCTTTATGTTTTTACTCCTGGATGTGACCGATGATGTACTTTAATTTTATATCTGACTAATGCCAATTTTGTCCTGATGAGAAAGTCGTACATGACTTCGAATCGTCGAATACAACTTATCATCACTTATTATTGTCTGAAGAAGTCGTTTTTTCTACCCTTCATACCTTCACATAATATGGATTCTCAGACGTTTTTAACATCAACATCATGATATTTAAAAAATGATTTATTTGAATTAAACAAAATTTGTTTGATTCAAACAAAGTATCTTTGAACCAAATAAAAATTTGTTCAAATCAAATAAATTTCTGCCTTAAATCAAATAAATTATATCTCTGACCAAGTACGAATGCAATAAACTGTTTTGAAGAAAAATTTATTTGATTTAAAAAAATATTTATTTGGCCCAAAAATATTTTGTTTGAATTAAACAAATTTTATTTAATTCGAATAAATCTTTTGTTTGAATTCAAAAAAGCCTTTAAAACAAATTATTTTCTTTCATTCAATCAAATCTTTTTTCTGAGTGAAAGATTGTCACATTAAAAAATATTATTTTTGCTGCTCAAAAAATAAATGGATTTAAGCATATAAGAATTCATTAAAAGCAATCCTTTTTGTAGAAATTTATCTAATCTTGTAGCTTTAATATTACATCAAAGACGTGAGCATATATTAAAAGCAGAAAGAAAAAATTGCGCTTCTTTTCAGTAGGGAAAGAAAGTCCAGGTAATACAGCAATATTCTAAGTAGTAAAAGTAGAGTTTCGTTAGCTATCATGATGAAAAGTTCTGTTTTTACAGAATTATATATAAAGCACTACATATTCCGGCTATTAGGTACTATCGTCATAAAATTTAGGATCTTTCTAAAAATAACTTTAATGTAAAGAGAAATAAATACTGAATACAGTTTGAAAAAAACATGCTTATAAAAGCAATCCTCAGATTTACACGTACGTAGTAGGTTGCAATAAAAAGGTGTAAAGGTGCCATTTATAGCGAAAGGTGACTGCCAGTATTGGCCACGTTTTATGAGAAGGCAACTCACAACTTGTTTACGATCTTCTTTTCATTTTGCCACCGAAAGCAATAGCTTTTATTTTTATACATGACTTTTTTTTCAAAACTTCAAATGGAAAAAGCAAAAAAAAACTTTATAAATTTTTTTTTGTCAGATCACTTTACGATTAATTAATCTAAGAAACATGAGAAATTATCCTTATATTTATAAAATCTAACATTGAGCTAATTGTAATACCACACTGATAAAATAACCGAAGTTACCAGATTCTTCAGCAAGTCGATGAGGCGCCAGAAAAGTTTTCGTTGAGTTTACGAGATAGGAAACTTTGAAGAATATGAGAGTGAAAATGGAGTTCGCTGAAGTTACGAGACTGGCAGTTTTGTTGTTCGATAATTAATCAATTAATTTAGAGCATTTAGCGCTAGGCTCTGACTTTACACGAGCTTAAAGGCGTTTATTTTCTTTTATTTCTCTTACACCTAGCGTGACCACTTTCTTTTGATAGAGACGCTCTATCTTTTTCACACGAGTTATTAAAACGGCTCTCCATCTCTCTCGGAAACCCTTGTTCTGTACCCTTAATTAGAGTACAGTCTGGTACTGACGACAGCCAACTGCAAAGGAGTTTCGTCTTCTCTTCCCCAACCCTTTGCAAACCCTCGTCTTTCCCACTCAACTCTACTCGACACCACTAACACGATGTTTGTGGCTTGAATTATTCCGACGAGATATCATACGCGCAAACCAGTAGTACTGCTTACAACATTTGGTGGATGATATATTAGATTTGTAGCTTTTGAAACTTTTGAACACAAGGGCAATTTAAGCTCAGCATCTGATTTAGTTTAATTTAGAGTATAATTATGTTGGTCCTAAAGTTAGAACAGATTTTGTGTTATGATATTAATGATACACTTTATCGGTGCATAAAAATAAAATTTTAATAATGTTTTTTGTAATAGAATTTTTTCTTTCGGTCGCTTCTTACCAATTTTTTAAAAATTATTGAATTTTTATGAATTGTGGCTTATTTTTTTAGGAAATTTTTTTTCTGCAAGTCTACTGTTTCTAATTTTGAAAATGAAGTTTTCAGTAGTTGAAGTTAAAAATTCTTCCAGAAGAAACATTTTTTATTAAATAACCATATTTGGAGATTATTTACTTATTATCAAAATTGGAAATAGAGGAGTTGTAGAGAATATTTTTCCCTAAAAAATAAATCATGATTTATAAACATCTAATAATTTATGAAAAATTGGTAAGAAGGGGTAGTATGAAAAAAATGTATTACTAAAAACATTATTAAAAGTATTATTTTTTGTAACTTTTAAATTTTTGTCATTAAAAATTATTTTCTTTCTTTCATAAGACATGACTGATAATATCATTTCAATTCTCAAAATCATAGAAAAACTGTTTTTTTTCAGAGACCTGCTTTTGGGCTCGACAACTATCACATTTTTGAGAATGATGGCTCATTTTCTTCTTTAAATAGTTTTTAGAAAACTACACCATCTTAGATTCTATGATGAATCTCTGAGTTTCTAATTGCTAATTATGAATGTTGAAAAATAAAATAAGTTTTATAAAAAAAATAGCTGTTGTTAGAAAATAAGAAATTAATTTCAAAAGTTAAGATTGTGGAGTTTTCTAAAAATGATTAAAGAAGAAAATGGGCGATTATGTTTTAAAATCTGGTCATTTTTATAAAGTTTACTTAAAAAATGCATTGAATTTTAACTTACAGTAATTGTTATTAAAAAAGATATTTTTTATATAAAATTTTTTTTCAAAAAATAAAAATTTGCAATATTGGTTTTTAATAGTGCTTAAAAATCTCTGCAAATGATTCTGATGACATTTTTTAATTTGACCAAAACTAGAAAAGTAACAGTATTTTAAAACTTGAAAAAAATCAATAATCAAATTCCATTTTTCAGTCAAATTATGCAAAATACGAAGAAACGTTATGACGCAAAATTGTTTACTCGAAAAAAGTATACGAATTTTAATTTGTCATTTTTGTCATGAGATGTTTAATTTTAGTTTTAATTTAAAAAATACTATTGAAATTTAAAATTCATATTTTTCTCCTTTAAATCGCGAGTCCCAGTTCCTTTTTTTCCGATTGGGAATATCGAGTGCGAAGCGCAAATGTCATGATGAGAATGTATTCCTCAAAGTCAGAGTAACTTGGAGAAAAATGAATTCACATCAACAATATCGTACAACTTTCTTGAATTATACAAATAAATCATGAAAAATAAGCTTGAGTGCCCGAGAAGAAAACAAAACCGAGCGCAAAGCGCAACAACCAAATAGCGCGCCTGAACTTGAAAATGATAAGGATTTTCCCGCACCCCAAAATTTTTTCTGAGATAGTTTTTATAAAAAAAAGAAAAAAATAATTGTTTCAATAAATTTTCTGATTCATGATTTTTCAATCATTCTTACAATTCAATTTTGGAATTTCTTTTATGACACTTATATTTTTTGCGATTGTTTATATAAGTATTTAATTTCTTAAAAATCAAATTTGTATTTTGAAATAAAATTTAAAATTTTTCATTTATTCGCTACTGTATAAATTTTAACGCGTTAGTAAGTTGACGACATTTTGAAATCAGTTTAGTTGAAAACAATGAAGTTATTAATAAATTAAATCTTAGTCCGAATGCTTCGTTTTTTCTACACCTTTGACCCTTGCGAAAAAGAAATAGTTGTATTAAAATGAGAGGATTTTCTGTGAATAAGAATATTTTCCTTATTTGTGGAATATTAGTAATAATTTTAGTATTGAAAGTACTTATTTCTCTCATTAGTAGATTTTTTTTGGTGCGCAATACAAAATGGAAAATCTGCAAAAACCCGCACGTAATTTTTTTTTTTCGGGAATCGTTGCAAATTATATAAGACTCTGATTTAATTCTTATAATATTTAGCTCAAGATATTGTTTATGATAATGGCTCGAAATTTGGTAAAATCCTGCATCTAGTAAGTACAAACTGTAGGCAAAATGACAATTGTATAAAATAATATTGCAAAAAATGCGAAATTGATATTTATTAATGTGGTTGTCTCGCAAAAGATAGGTATCAAGCAAAAAATATTTAATTGCACTTTTAAGAATTGTAATTTTATTAGTAATGATATTTAAATGTCAAGATTAATAATAAATATTATTATAAATAACTATATTGAAATTCTTGAATGTCTGATTAAACATTTTTCCTGAGACTTTTCATTCGCAAATCAACTAAACAGTTAATATTTTCAATAAGTTTTTAGCTCATTTCGAAGATAATGCTCTATATCATTTTACTAGCATATTAAGAAAGTTTTAGAAAATATTCCTAGATTCTAGAATAAAGTCAAACTTGGTACATACAACTAAAAGTCGTAAAACCTTACATACAAGACCGTTCTCCACCCAGAAATTAAAAAATTTGAATACCCATTAATATTTTCATAAATATGATCAAATTTTATTGAATTAAGGTAGTTCGTTCACGAAAATTAGACCTCAGGCAAAAATAGATAATTTGGCTTTCAAGGATAGCAATATTATTATTGAAGGGCTAACTTGAAAGAGAAAAGATTATTTTCTATGAAAAAAATTTGAAATGCAGAAAAATAATTTTATTAATAAATATTATTTTTTCCCAAACTTATTTTCATATCGCTTCGACCAAATTTTAAAAAATTATGCGATTCTAATAAATCATGCATCATTTTTTCAGAGAAAAGATTTCCCACAACTTCACCATTTCTGACTTTTAAAAATAAATTCTTTAATGCCTAAAATATTAAAAATCAATTTTTCAAAACAACGTTTTTATAAAAAAATTGCTGTATTTGATAATAATTAATTCAATTTCGAAAATAGGAAATGGTCATGTTGTAGAGAATGTTTTTCCTAAAAAAATGAACCGTGATTTATTAGAATCGCATCATTTTTAAAAATTCAGCTCGAAGCGATAAGAAAATAAGTTTGGGCAAAAATAACATTTATTAATAAAATTATTTTTTGTATTTCAAATTTTTTTCATGAAAAATAATCTTTTCTCTTTCAAATTAGCCCTTCAATAATAATATTGCTATTCTTGAAAGCAAAATAATCTATTTTTGCCTGAGGTTTAATTTTCGTGAACGAACTACCTTAAGATGTGAACTGATTTCCTAAAAGTTCTCGTAACTACATACTACAAGATTCTTAATTGAGTTGTATTAATTTTGAGAATAACTAATACAACTCTTTGTAAAAGTTTCAATAAATTACTCTCTTCACAATAATAATTTTCAGAAAGGAATCACAATTTTCAATATTTCTGGATTATAGATTTCTCTAACCGCAAAATGTTAATGCAATCAAAAAGACATTAATTGTAATCTACAAGGATTTAAAAACGAGGGACAGTTGATGATTCTGGATATGAAGTAACTTTCTGCACGTTTTGAATTGATTTTTCGTCGCAAAAGCTTTCTCCTATCTTTTCGAGGAGCGTAAAGTCCTGATTACTTTTCGATCCAGTGTACGTGGACCGAATGATATTTCAACACGCGTCTCGTAAGCTCACTCCTTCTGAAAGCAACTTCTTCAGAGGTAAATACCAAAGTATAAGAGAAAAGGGATGCTACTGCTTCAACAAACTCTACCTAAAGGACCAGTGATCAGACATCCTTGAAGACAAGAAAAATATACTTTCCATTGAATATTTCAACACTTCTTAAAATTAATAAAAAATATTTCAAACCAATTATGTCTAAACTATTATTACAAATAATATTCCTAAATTGTAGAGAAAAAGTAGCAAATTGAGCTAATAAAAAGTGCATGTTAAAAAATAGAAGCATACGATCAAAAATTAAGAAGAGAAGATTCCCAATAATAACGTATTAAACAAACAAATAGTTCTAAATTTTTTATTTCAATTACCTTTTGTGCAAAAATGTACAGAATAATTTTTGCTTCTGTAAATGTTATCATCTCCTTTAAAGAAGGGTGCACCAATTTATCTTCCCCTGTCCCCTCCACCCATATTATTAAAGGTTTTAGATATAACAGTCCTACCAACTCAAAGTTCCTCCCCTTTGACTTCCCCGTGTGGAAATAACTTGTAAAAGACTGCGTGATAAAAAATCTATCTAGATTCTAGCCTGGGGCGAGATAGTGCACTATTTCAAACTTGAAGAAAAATATGAGCACACAGAGATTTAATTTATCTTTTCAAATCAAAGCGACAGCTTCAAACGAACGATATTATTTATTCATGCTATTTTTAATGTTAGCCACCTTCTCATATGTCCACATATGTCAGCGTTTCAGAACATTTTTTGATGAAAATATATGACTTCATTTGTGATTTAATAGTGTGTAAGTAACTGCAAGACATATATTTTATTTATTAAGGTAGTTCCTTCACGAAAATTAGACCTCAGGCAAAAATAGATAATTCTGCTTTAAAAAATAGCAATATTATTATTGAAGGGCTATTTTGAAAGACAAAAGATTATTTTACAAAAAAAAATTTGAAACACAAAAAAATAATTTTATTAAAAATTTTTATTTTGGCCCAAACTTATTTTCTTATCGCTTCGAGCCAAATTTTTAAAAATTATGCGATTCTAATAAATCACGGTTCATTTTTATAGGAAAAAGGTTCTCTACAACCTGACGGTTTACAATTTTTGAAAATGAATTCTTTAATGGCTGAAATTACAAAAAGAAAACAATTTTTCAAAACAAAATTTTTATAAACAAATTGCTGTATTTGATAATAATTAATTCAATTTGAAAAATAGGAAAGGGCCAAGCTGTAGAGAATCTTTTTGCTAGAAAAATAAACCGTAATTTATTAGAATCGCATCATTTTTAACAATTTGGCTCGAAGCGATAAGAAAATAAGTTTGGGCAAAAATAAAATTTATTAACAAAATTAGTTTTTTGCGTTTCAAATTTTTTTCATGAAAAATAATCTTTTCTATAATAATATTGCTATTCTTGAAAGCAAAATTATCTATTTTTGCCTGAGGTATAATTTTTGTGAAGGAACTACCTTAATTAGATGCAGTTTCATTTTTGTTTTAAATTCATTCATGTTTAGCAACTTTTTTGAAGACACTAATGTTAAAACTGATAGTTTATGGAAGTAATGAAAATTGAATGAAAATTTATTGAAATTCAATTTAGAAAAATCAACAATACATTTTTCAGAAAAAATTAATGTGTTTTAAAATTATTTGTTTATTAATAGTTACTTGACATCTTATACTTTATATCAATCGCGATTCCTTTACAAATTTCTATTTAATCAGAATAAACAATAGCTTATATTGTTCATTGGAATATTTTATACAATTCTATTGGTTAAATTGTTTTAAATGATTTCTTAAGTAAAAAAATGTTGTACAGTATGTAATTTCTATACAAATTATTTAATGAAGAAAATTAAATATTGTTTATTAAGTATTAAAG
The DNA here is from genome assembly GCA_030998225.1 of Diplolepis rosae. Taxonomy (NCBI): domain Eukaryota; kingdom Metazoa; phylum Arthropoda; class Insecta; order Hymenoptera; family Diplolepididae; genus Diplolepis; species Diplolepis rosae. Next base: position 16,488,032 of record JAPYXD010000710.1, on the reverse strand, counting down.
AATTTTGAAAATCTTTCTGTGGAAAAAAAGACGCTTTCGACTGCGCTGGGATTCGAGCCCAGGTCTTTCGATTGCCAAATTTCAAACTCAACTAATTAATTTGAAATTGTTTATTAAGATTGAAAAAAAATTAAAATTAGTTATAGGAAGGTTAAGAATAAATCTAAAATTTCAGATAACTATTAATTAACAAACTATTTTGACAAAAACTAATTATGTTAAAAGAATTTATTGTTGCCTCTTCCAAAACGGATAAAAATACATGTTTTTCCTATTTTCTCTGATTTTTGAATTATTATTATTATATGAATTCAGCAACTCAAAATATGGAAAGATATCAGCTTTTTCGCGTTAAAATAAACCCTCCGTCAAACCTCAAATTTACTAAGTTATGCACTTTTTACCCTAGGCTAGGGGAATTCTGAGTTTCTGTAGAAGAATTCTAATGTCGGATTCAAACTCAGCGACTCGAAATACGTAGAAGCCACATTGTTTTATTAACTTTACCGTGGATAAATATTGCTTTAACGGAGCCTGAAACTCCCAAGATTTCACGCTTTTTCCCTAGGTTAGGGGAAAATTTTAGGGTCTAGGGGAAATTATGAGACTTGATTCGGATTCAGCGGTTCAAAATCCATAAGAGTAGCCTAGTCACATGTAAAGTTCAGATCACTTTTTTTCGGGGCCTGTGTAATCTAGTATTTTGATATTATTAAGAAGAAAAAAATGTACTCACTGTATACGACGTAAATTGGAGTCCATGTTAGCTGGGAATAAACAGAAGGTGTCACTGTAAACAAAACGACAACCAGCCACAATCCCCAACGCACCACACTCATCGCACTAGCAGCTTCGCTCGCCGCCATTTCTCTCTTTCAATCAATTTTGTACCTCAATATCATGTTCAGGACTGTTTGCCACTTTGATGACAGTTTTGCTCTTCTCTTTTTTCACCTTGGCAAAGGTTATATCCCCCGAGGTTGGTGTGAATGAACCCTTGTGCGCTTCATCACGCTCTTGCACTTCTGCTGGACGTTTCCACATGCGATTTAATCGGTGCCAGTTTATTTCCTCGATATTTTCCTTTCGCTTGTCATCGTAACACAATATAGTGTCAGAATCAATCTTGAAAATATTCTGCAAAATTCTGTCTCCTCTGAGTCACTTACATTCTTCCATTTCTTCGGCTTGCGAATTCCAGCTTAAGGGCCTGGGACTAAAAATTTACTCGAAAGCTATTTTGGTTATAGAATTAATAAAGTTGCATGTATAACGCGTTTTTCTTCTTTTATGCACAAATTATCTACTGCACTATTCAAATTTTATGGAGAATGTCCTGTAAACTTAGTAATCGTGTAGGATTTAACGATCGGAAAATCACTTCAGATCTCAGGAACTTAAATTTTAAACTTCAAGCTAGTGTCCGTGATGGTGTTTTATGAAACATTTATAACAAATCCATGTCACACTGCTACATTCAAGTTTACAAGAGGTGGTTAAATTTTTATTTTTTTACCGATACTCAATACAAACTAGCATTAATTACGCCAATTCGAAATATTTCTTCGCACTTCCTGCAAGAACTTGAAAGACGGTGGACACATTTTTTGCACAACTTTTTTCACTTTTGAGAATTCTCCGAGAATCTGTTAAAGATTGTTAGTCTGAAGTTGTCTGATTCTTCTTTAACTTGATACATCACAGCTTCAGGTTTTCTGTAACAAAGGTTGAAAGTTTGATCAGAATTAATTTGAATGCTTTTAATTTTGTTGAGGCATAATTATTAATTCTTGTTATAGAATATAGATGACTACTCTCTAAATCTGAATCAGTTAAATTTTCACCGATTGAATCAGTGATTTGCCTTTTCACTGATTCATCAGTGAAAAAAATATTTCTCACTGTAAAATCAGTCAATTTCCACTGAAATAATCAGTGAAATTTGACTGATTTACAGTAACCTCTTTTTAGTTATTTGAATCAGTCAAATTTCACTGATAATCAGTAGATTTTCACTGATTCAAATTTAGAGAGTAGAATAGATTAAAATTCGTGAAATAAAGTACTTTGACAATAAGTAATCACATTTAATCGAATTATTTAGTGTCCTTGATAGATATCTGGTTTCAAGAGAAACATACAAGTCGTAGTTTTATAGTATTACCCATAATAGCTGTGGTGTTTGGATTGTCGTAAAGCTCGGAGGAACGCAGACCTCATTAACAAGGAAGTAGGTCGAGTTCGCTTAAATGTGTACATAATGCCGCATAAACTTCATCGTTTTGTATCGTTATTTACTCGTTATCTCTTTCCCAAAACAGCCCAAGAAATTGTATTACTGTGGCGCCAATGTCAGACACAAATACACGTAACTTGTCTTACTTTGCGTGACATTTTCTACTTAGGACCCGAACTCCGGTGACATTGACTTTCAATACTTTTGACTTTATTTCTAATTCTATTGTTTTTTGTAAGTGTGAAATATAATTATATTTTTTCAGTAATAGTCTATGTATGTAAATTTATTAATTTATAAATAAACATTATTGATATTTCTATTCAACCATTGAAAGAATATTTTAATTAATTATTTCGCTATAAAATACAGTGTTATATGTTTCTCTTACACTGGAAAAAAAACGGGAATTACTTGTTAAATTCTAGTGAAATTAACTAGAAAGCCAAAAAGAACTAGTAATCTTGCTAGTCAAAAAGTCAACTAGTTAATTTTATTAGTTCTCTTTTTTCAGTGTATTATTATCATCGAATTTTTTCAGACGTCGATAAAGTTGGGATTATTTTGAATAGATACTATTGAATAAAAAACAACTTATTTTATTTTGTTTGATCGAAGAAAGCAAGGAGATAAATAACTGCTTCTCGTAAATTATTTTATTTTCTGAATTTTTTAATATTTTATACTACAGTTTTCTTGTCTTTTAATTTTGCATTTCTTAAAATAAAAATTTAGATATAAATTATTTGTAAAGACAAGAAGATTAATAATGTGAAGAATTAATAAATAAGAAAGTGTTCTAAAATCAAAACTTTGTAATCTTTGAATTAATAATGTTTTACAACTACAATGAAAAATGACAACAGTATTGAGTAGTTCAAAATTATGAGAAAGTAAAACGCCCTGTGACTATTATAAATAAATATGATGATGACAATATTTGGTGTAAATCATTGAAAATGTGTAACGAGATTGTTCAAATAATACTAAATAACAATATCTTACCTAATAATTGAATATAATCGAACGTAAAATGTTTTCAATTATCTAATATGTATGATGACAAATCAATACGGATTTGTTATTTTAAAGCAAACCTAATAAGTGTCAGGATATTAATTTCAAGGCAATATTTGACCAAATATTTTCATTAATGTAAAAAAATCATAAATAAATAATGTTAAATTATTTATTTAATTAAATAAATCGTACAATATTTTTCAGTTTTCAGCGCCAATTACAAAAATTCAAAGCCAATAAAATTTAATATATTTTTAATAAGATTCATATTTCAATACATCATGCACTTTCTGAAATGATTATAACATTATTTTACAATACAATGCTAAAAGTACCTAATTATAAAATAAGAATTTTTTTTCATGAACTACAAATTTATTTTCCATTTGTAATAATTTGCATGAAATGATAAATCGAGAGTGGGGAAGAAATGTGCAATCACATTTTGCCAAGTTTAACGTCAAACATTCTTTGCTTGATTGAATTCCGTTCGTCTCTCGTGCTGCTATCAATTAGCTTACAATTCCGTTATTGGGCACAATTGCCGACCATCAGAGTTGCGCGATCGGTCACGTTTATTAATCGAATCAGGCTTCAATTAGCTGACATAATTACACATCAGGCATATCTTGAACCATCCAGAACCACCGATAGGATTGTCTGTGGCTTTTCAATGACTAGTACCTTTGTTGCGTAATTAATAAGCTCTTTAGTGATTATTCCTCACAATTAAACGCTCTTTAAAGTGTCCTTACTTGAGGCACTGAAGTCTTTTCTCTAAAACGTCCCCTTATTAAATTTTTTACGACATAACCTATATTAGATGTTCTAAATTCCAGCTCAAGTGAGTACAAACCTGAGTGAAATTATTCAAAATGAATTATTTTCATAAATAAATAAATTAAAAGTGAACTAAAATATGAATTAGTCTATAATTAAATAAAATATTACATAATATTACATTAATAATATTACTAAACTGTGATTTCCGTAATTTGATATGAGCATAGTCATTTTAAATAGATTTTCGGAGAAAGGAAAGGAAATGTTGGTTTTACATCAGAGAGAAACTGTGAAAATCGATCTGCAGTCTCTTTTCTCTTTTGGTTTACATTTCGTGGCTAGACTATCAGGAAAGAAAATTTGCTTTACTCTCAAACTTTAATGGGATAAGGAATTCCTTTTATTCACAATTTTGAAGATTTTTAAATGAAAACTCAAGCATAGAAAAAGTTTCAAAGCAAAAACTTTGTTCAATACTCTTCTTAAGAAAACTATGGAAACAATTAAAAAATAAATGAATCCAGGTTTGAATATGCGCATTTTTTTATCTTTAATTGATTTCTGATGAAAAATTTGAAAATCCCTTCTGTCAATATTTTCACAGAAAATTAAACGGTCGTAAAATAAAAATGAAATAATGGCATTTGGAAGGGAATATTTTTTAAATAAGAATTATTATTAAGAGACAGTCTCATTTCCTTACAAAAATAATAATAATGTTAACATGAATAATAGTGTGAAAAATTAGAAATAAGATTTTCTCAAAAAACGTTAGAAAATGATAATTTGCAAACAATGAGTTGAAAGGCTCTCATAAATATTATTTCTTTTCTCAGTTGTCACGAACGTAAAACTAATGCGTGAAATAAACAAACTCGAATATTTCATTTAGCCGTTTTCTATGTTTTTTACGGCTCTTGTGTATCCCATCCTTTCCTTTTTATCGGTCTACTACCCTTCGTTACCCTTTCAGACTCTAAATTTTAAACTCTGTTATTAATTACTGGAGATAACGTTTTTTTAAATTTTGTTGTAGTTTGCCCCTGAACTTGAATTTTTACTCAACTTAATAAATTAAAAACAATATATAATCATTTGTAATAAAAGAAATAAAAAACAAATACAAAACTGTTTACTATTGTTAAAAATTTACTTTAGAAATAACCAAGTTTCTAACTAGAACTCAATAATCTTTGCGTGACAAGATTTTGTGACACAACGAAATACTTGGATAAAAGTAATCACACTCGAGAAACAGCCAGACCAAGTTTTTCTAATTGACCAAACTATACAGTTATACGTTTTGTGTTAGTGAAACTTGGGTAACTGGTACACCAAGAAACGTGAAATGGCTTCTTACTAGAAAGAAAAAAGCTTTCCTCTAGTTTTCCACAGAATCATCCAACTAAAAGGAATCCTCCAATTCGACTAAGAAACTCGCATGTTGGTCTAATTGAATTCCAAACGGGACTCCGCCGTGGTTCTGGTCTTTTATAATAAATTGAGGAGAAGCTGGCATGAAAATAGTTTTGGTTCTTTGAAGAACGCTTCGTTTCTGGTTTCAAATTCCATGCAATATTTTTAAGAGAATAATTGCTTCAGTGCAATGAACTTGAAAATGTATTTCAAATATCAAGGATTGAAAATGTTCTTTCTTCTAATTCATCATACTGGTTTTGTTTAATTTTAAACAATGAATGTATATTGTGACATGTTTGATAACAATATTGAGTTTTTCATTGACCTTAAGGGGGGAGATACCTCTAGAACTTTCAAAAAATCAAAAATTTTTTTTTTGCTCAAATCGATTGAAAAACTATTCAAAAATATAATCCCAAAGTTCTATTGGTAACCCGTAAGTTGAATGGAACATATTTTTATGTGCCATCGGCGCGCAAACTCGTTTTTTCGCTACAGTTAACAGTAGAGCAATGTAGTACATTTCGCCAGAAAGGAATGAAATGTAAAAACTGAACTGCGCATGCGCCCATAGCCATGAAACGAAGCTCAATCCTTCTTATTCTTCTTCGTACAGCGTTAGCATCTTACTGGCAAAGCCTTGTACATTTGAACTGCGCATGCGTCTACTAAAATCCATTACTACTACACAAGATCGATAAAATCAAAATGGCTGGGACTAGTCGTGACATATCAAGTGTAATCAAGTGTAATGACTAGCGCCGCAAACAACTACAATACTAGTTTAGATTCCAGTGTACGCATAAAAACTCGTATACGCACCGAAGTCACATAAAATAGAATACGTGCCAATGCACACAATTCGGGTAATTCCGAGACTCGCGACAATGCTCGCAGGACTGATCGCGCTTCGGTTTCGTCTCGGCTTTGCCTCGATTACGCCTTAGCTTCGATCTCCTGCGAGCATTGTCGCTCGTCCCGCAATGATTAAAAGAATTTACTTTCTTCCACATATCTAAAAAGGAAAAACAATCGTAGACTTTATTTAAGGAAACGATTTTGAAGAACAACGCTTATTTCGTATCTCACATATTTTGGTGAAAAAAATCGAATTTTTTCAATATTAAAAATCAAAACATAAAATATACATCCTGTCCCGAAATGTCCTAATGAGAATTTGTAAACTTCATTTGGGCAAACAATTTTCCATATAAACGTTTTTTTTGTATCTCACATATTTTGTCTAAAAAATGGAATTTTTGAATTTTAAACGTATTTTTTGGAGTTGAAACGAAAAATATATGTTTTATCAGAAACTGCATCGGACAAAATTTGTAGATCTTTTTGAAACGAACAACTTTGTATTCTTACGTTTTTTTCGTATTTCGAATATTATTGTTAAAAAATTGAATTTTGGATTTTCAATAGTTTTTTTTGAATTAAAAAGAAAAATATGCATCTTATGAAAAAATGTTACAATTCAAATTTGTAGGTGTTTATTTATTCAATAATATTGTATTATAACGTTTTTTCGTATCTCGTATAATTTAACTGGAAAATGGAATTTTGATATTGACTTTTTTCGAATTTGAATATGCTGTAACATTTCTAATTTTGATTTAATCAAAAAATGTTATCAGGATAATTTGTAGAGATTTATGAGCACTATCAAAAACCAGTATTGAAATTTTTTATTTTTTCAAAAAATTATTTTCAAAAACACAAAAGTAGTGCTCAATCCCTCAATTTTGATTGGATGTGTCTGGTTAACGAACTTGTCCTTACTTTTTCGGCTCCGATAAAGTGTACCGAAATTCAATTCAATATGATAATTCTATCGAGAGTTATGCCGCACACGACCTACAGACAGACAGACAGACACTTTCGTAAAAACCCTTTTTTATGACTCAGGGGGTCTCAAAACGTAAAGATTTGATGAAAATATCGAAAGTCATTATTCACATAAAACCAATACCTTCTCATCCATGATGAGAATGTAAAAAACAATAACAAATTCTGTTGTTGATTCAACAAATAAGTTTGTTGGAAAAACTAAAAGTTTGTTGAGACAGCGAAAAAATGTTGTCAGTTCTATATCAACAATCCGATTGGCTAATACAAAAATTGTTTTTCCTCTGTGCGAAAACGACGTTGATTGTAAAATTAGAATTATTAAGATAATTAAAAAATAAAAATAAGCAATTGACAAATACTCATTAAACAAAAAACTCAAAAAACTTTAATATGCAAAATAATTGTCAGGTTGGAATAAAATGTTTAGTAGAAATTTTATGATTTTGGGGAATATACCGACTGAATGTTCGAGGACTTGGGCAAATTTTACACCCTGGATTTTTTGTGGGATCTATAAATACTTAATTTTTTTCTAAAGACAATATCTATGCTCCCCATAAGTACCACTTTTTGTGTAAAAATCACATTCTCCAAGTATTTTAGCTGAACTCTCCATTGAATCACAGTGATTAACGACCTATAATAATTCTATTATATTTATGCAAAATCATTCGTGAATACGTGACCCTGGACAGTGCATCTGCTGACTAGAGCGTAATGGAGTTAGTCAGGAGCTCGAAGAGATCTAATGGAGCCATTATTACTGAGGTGTAGTATGAAATCAAATTGGCGTTCAGTATTGGAAAAATTGTTTGAAGAATAGAAAGCTAATTAACTCGACATTTCCATCAACCTTCGACAATAAATACATGGAATGCAATTTTTTCAATTGTAAATTCAATGAGATAATCTATTTTCCATTTTGTATTTTGCATTAATGGTCTTGATCGGTTTTCCTGATCAGCGCTAGACATACAAAATTAAAACTAGTAAGGGCTTCACAAAAACCGCATTCAAATTTCTACATGAGAGATTTGGCTTTCTGATTTGAATTTTAATATTTCTTTGGCCTGTTTCTAAATAATTGATCTCTCCTTTGAAGCTTTTACTTGGGTTACTTGGTTTTAATAAAAGCACTAAATCTCATGTTGTTATTAAATTTCATATAAAATTTTCCATTGAAGCTTGACTGGCTTTTACCTCTCCAGATTTTCGAGATATTCTTGGATATAATCACTTTCATCAGAGAATAATATTATAGCTAAAAATGTATTCACGTGAAAACAGTTTCAGATGCACCTGCTGGTTTTATTGTTATCAGTTGATTACACATCCTTCTTGTGTGGAAAATTCACCGTTAAATCCCCATCATACGCAGATAACTAGGGTCAGGGTAAATAGTGACAGTCGCAGTAAAAACTCTTTTAATATGATTTTATACCTCGTTGTTAAAACTCTAAAATCAACAATTAATTTTAAAAATCAACGGTTCAGTATATATGCTTGTTTCATAAAATATTAGGGTATCGTGATAAATAAATATGAATGGCACGTTTCTGACAACAATTATTTCCCAATTTATCTTAGTAAATCAATAACACCCTGATTCTTTTTGTGACTTTTACAAACTGACTCGGCAAGTAGAAGTTTCTGAAGAAATATTTTCGCGTTGAAAGACATGGCCTTGCTTACTGATCCAGAAAATAATTCTTTCCACTTGACAGATTCAAACGCAAAACCCGAAAGCACGGGAAAAGTTTCTCTTCAGTGAATAAATAATATGTAGGTGCCAGGTAACAACAAACATAAATCAAGGAAATCACTATACTTTGACGTGCAAAATCATCAAAAGGAATTCTCCAACTGCACTTCACTTTAGCAAATATTAAAATCGTTTACATTTTCATTTTTCCACGTTCAAAAATAAATGTCTTACTCAAGAAACTATGCATTTATCAAATTTATTATTAAATGAACTAATGATGAATTGAGTCCATAGTATTAAAGAATTTTTAACCTGTAAGTCTTAACTTTAAAAAAAGCTTCCTTTTAGAAAACATAAAAAGATTAATAATAAAAATTAATTTTTTTCAAAAACGGGTCGGCCGATTTTAATAGGAAAATTATATGTTTACTGTCGCATCTTACCAATTTTTCAAAAATTATTGGGGTTTCATGAATCATGGTTAATTTTTATGAAGGAAATATTATCTGTAACTCTGCTGTTTCCAATTTTGAAAAAAAGTAAAAAATCTTCAAATATCATTATTTTAATCAAAATGTTTCTTTTTAAAAAATTCTTTTGACGATTTCAGCCACTAAAAACTTGAATTTTAAAATTGGAAACAGTAGACTTGTAGAGAATATTTCCTCTGAAAAAATGAGCCATGATTTCTGAAAATGCAATAATTTGCAAGAAATGAATAAAAAGCGATAGTAAGGAAAAATTCTATTACAAAAAAACATTATTAAATTTTTTTCCAAAAAAATTATTTACATGTTTTTTTCATTACTGCGATCGTTTTCTCCCATAAAAATAACAAACTTAGATTCTGACCAATAAAAATATATTATCCCTCTACCTCCTCTGTATTTAAATAATTGAATTCAAGTAACATGGTTAGACATTGCAGCTTTTTTCATCTGATAAAATTGCTATTCGATTATTTTTTGTCACATTTTACCATTTCGTGAAAAGGAATCTTTCCTTAACGATCGCCCTTTGAGAGGAGATTTTTTAGCAATCTAGATGTTTCACTCTAATGGCAATCTAGTAATAAAAATCGTATCTCTCACTCTAATAGAAATTTGATTTCGTGTGCGATTTTTAAATCGGAAATGTAACGAAAACGAATAATCTTGCTAATCTATCCTGTACTCTGGAATCATGAAAATAAACGGTTGAATGTGATCTTCTGGCTTTTCATCGCGTAATATCGTGCATTCAACATTTGGCACCCCCACCTACGTATTTAAAGAAAGTACGTGACCACGATTTCAGTATAAATAGTCATATGAAGGCGATAGAATCTCCCAACCTGTGACGCACGTGCGCTATTACGTGATGAGAGTGAAAATTTGCATTGGATCCTAAAAAATCACATTAGGGGGATGAATTTTTTATTGACTATTTTTCCAAAAAATTAATATAAACAATACTAATGAAAAAAATTTCTGTATTTTTAAAATCAGTGCATAGTAAATATTAGTTTTATTATCAGGGTATTATTTGAATCTAAGCCAGTGAAAATTATACTGAATTAGAATCAGTGTTTTATTATATACAAAAAAACCCCTCTTTGGGTGTAAAAACAGTAATTTTCACTGATTTTAATTCAGTCCGATTTTTTCTTTTTATATTTAAAGAGAATTATAGGTTAAAATCTTATATAGCTGTACAGCGTGACTTTCAAGTATGAGATATTAAAATTTAATGTCGGCATTTTTTGCAATCTATTTAAAAAAAGATACCTGTATACGCTTCGATAATCACCTCCCCGATCTGTAAAACTACCACAAATAAAGTTTCCTAGTGCCCTTACCACTGCTTATCATTATATTGCTTCCAGTAACGAGGTTCGATCGATTTTCACTGTATCGGTAGCACCCAGCAGCAAGTATTAAAATTGAATGATCGTTTCCACGTGAGACAGGCGTTGAGAATTGTGAATTACTTTTTTAATAAAGCTGAAATTGAACTATTTTAAAATAATTAATATGTATTTCTCACTTTGAACTACCAAATAACTGAAACGATTCGAGTATAATGCTTTATAAGAAATATTTAAAAATAATAGGATATCGTTACAATAAGTAATTTTTAAAAAGAAACATTATTTTTTACAGAAATGATCGAATAACGAGTGCAATTTACGAGCTATATCAACAAAACTAAGCGATCACTTAGGGTAGTTGATCCACGAAAATTAGACCCCAGGCAAGCATAGATAATTTTGTTTTCAAGAATAGCAATATTATTATTGAAGGGCTATTTTGGAAGAGAAAAGATTAATTTCCATAAAAAAACTTTAAAATACAGAAAAATAATTTTATCAATAAATTTTATTTTTGCCCCAGTTTTTTTTCTTATCGCTTCTCACCAATTTTAAAAAATTATGCGATTTTAATAAATTAAAAAACACTTTTTCAAAAACAAGATTCCCTACAATTTAACCATTTCCAATTTTCGAAAATGAATAAATTATTATCAAATTTAGTAATTTGTTTATAAAAATTTCGTTTTGGAAAATGTTTTTTTAATGGTTTCAGCCATTAAAGAATTTCGTTTTAAAAATCAAAAACGGTGAAGTTGTGGGAAATCTTTTCTCTGAAAAAAAGATTCATGATTTGTTAGAATCGCATAATTTTTTAAAATTTGGTAAGAAGCGTTAAGAAAAAAAGTTGGGTCAAAAATAAAATTTATTTATAAATTAATTTTTCTGTGTTTCAAATTTTTTTCATGTGAAATAATCTTTTCTCTTTCAAAATAGCCCTTCAATAATAATATTGCTATTCATGAAAGCAAAATTATCTATTTTCGCCTGAGGTCTAATTTTTGTGGATAAAAACTACCTCACTGAAAAAAATGGTTAGTAAAACCAACTACTTCGGTTTGTAAAATATGCCTCAGCTATTTTATTAGTTAGCACAACAATTTTTTTAGTTGGTGTTACTACCCAAGTTCTTGAGATAACAATTGATATAGTAACACCATCAAAAAAAATTGTTGTGCTAATAAAATAGCTGAGGCATATTTTACAAACCGAAGTAGTTGGTTTTACTAACCATTTTTTTCAGTGCTGAAAAACTCAATAAAAAATACCAGCTTTGTACTTTTGGATGATTTAATTAAAAAAACGCTATAGTTATGATTCAATTAAAAAAATAATCTTGAAAATAAATGATCCGCAGGTTGAAATTTTACTTCTGTTATTACTAACATGAAATTTTCTTTCTAAATTCAAATGCGGAAATAACGAGTACTTTTCCATTAATTCATAGTGCAATTCTACGTATTAATTAGGTAGTAAGACAAATACCGAATAAATTGTTGAAAACTGAATCACAACTAACTAAATTAGTTGAATTTGACAATTAATTTGTAGATAACTAGTAGTTATTGTCAGAAATGGTTAATAGACACATTTTCTATTATCTCAATTAAAAGTTTCTACTAATTTATATTTACAAAGTCGCAATATCATCTCATATTACAATTTAAAACTCTCTTAATTCCAATCAGTAGTTTTTTTACTAATTTTATTCGCTAATTCGTTTTCAGTTTTTAATCAGTTGATTCTGACTGATATCCCAATGCATCTAAATAAATAATCTGAAAAAATAATAGAACAAAATAACTGAATAGTATCAAATGGGTTACTAAGGCAAATCAGTAACGCTTTTCACTGATCTATCAATGAGTTTATCTGACCGACTGATTCAAATTTATAGAAAAGACTTTTTCAAAATATTTTCCCTCGTGAAAAATTCTTACGCTTGAAAAAGAGTATTTTTCTAGAATTTAGTTACATTTTAATAATACAATAAAGGCTGAGGAAGGAAAACTTCCTAGTGAGTCACACTCCTAGTGTTTTTAGTAGATCATTATTTAGCACACTTTTTTTCGCTACTAGGAAGTGGAAAATAAAAGTGCCAGGGATCTGGCTAGCGGGTTACAGGTGCGAATAAAATAGCTGCATATGAAACAAGGGTCTCAGGTAATAGCGACTTTAACTTGGAGTTTTGACAAAGATTCATTATCATTGATGTGCGGCAAGGGCATAAAACATGATGAATTGAGTTCTATCTCGCTCGTTCCATGTGACACTTCCCCTTTATAGTGTTTTACCCAATAGCTTTAAATTAATTGTTACCAAATTAATTTGTCACCACGAACTTGTCAGGGTCGTCAGTGGCTTTTACGCTATACTCTTTGTGCGATCACTATCAATCCTTCACTTATTTCTCATCGATCAAAAATATCTCAAAAGTTGGCAAACTTAAAGCAGAACTACTTCGATTCATTGTTTTCCTTTAAAATTAAAATTCCCTAGGGCCAAGGAAATTCATTTACTCTGATTCTAATTCTTTTCGGTAAGAATACGTTATTTATTTTTAGTAATTATAAAATAAATATAAACATTTATTTAAAAAAGAAAGATTTTGTAGAAAAATGCAAGAAATTTCGGAGGTATGGGAAAAGTTAATGCACGTGACTGAATTTATTTTTAAAATTGGATTCATCCGCTTTTAATCGCTCACTTGAATTTCATAAAGCGGATTGTAATCATCTTTTAAAAGAATTGTCGGTCGTTTATAAAAAAGGTTCTAGAAAAGAATTGTCTGACTTAAGATTTTTATCTTTTATACTCTATAATATTTATTTTTTTAAAGTATGAACTATAAGTAAATTTGTAATGATCGCAAACAGATTTTCCGTAGTCAATTAATTGATGAGAATAATTCAATAACTGAGTTTCACGAGCAGAATTTCCAAAAGCTTAAAGCTGTCGTGCGTGAATAATGCGATGTAATTCATTTTCAAGCGGATTATGTTTTTTATCCTCATTCTTTCCTTCTTGACAAGCCGAATTCTATTTTACGATCACCCGTGAAATTACCTAGAGCCCTGTATTTTATTTCCCTATTATATCAGGAATCTTCTGATTTTCACGTGAAAAATTAGCTTTGGAAATTTAATTAACATAATTTAACGTTTAGAAATTGCAGAGGAAACCGAGAAAGTTCCTCAGAAAAAGTTTGAAATTTACGTCTCTAATTTCACGCACGAAAAAATATAATTTATTCAATGAGAGTCAAAGATTAGTTATGCGTAAAATTAGAGAATAATTGTGATTCAAGCAGAATAAAAATCTTAAAAAATGATGCCCTTTTTTCTGAAATTTTAGTCAATCTGAACAGATTTATTCACAAGTTTTTCTACAGCATTTGGAAGTTGCTAAGAAAATAAAATAACATCGGTAAATATATTTAAACAAAATATTTTACATTAACGCAAAGGTTCTATAATTAGTGACGTAACTATGAATTTAATGATTACAAAAATACAAATTATTAAAAAATTTCTATTATTTCCATAACCATAAAAATTTTTTTTAAATATTCATAATCCTTCTAACAAAATTTTTCAGAATCTATTCAACCTACCTATAAATATTCACACAAAGTTCACATAAAAAATCATGCATGGACATTTTCAATCAGAAATTCATATTGATTTAAATGGCAATTTACAACAATCCACGAGAATCACAAGTGAATATTTTCACCTGGGAACCCAAATATGGAATATATTTAATTCAAATATAATCAGTTTAAATGAAAGTTTTATTTTAAATTGATAAAATTTTCATTCATTCTGAAAAAATGTTTTTGACGCAAATCCTTTACCATTATGAATATAATTAAGAAAATTTTCTCTAGACTTGTAAATTATAAGAATAAGAATTGAAATAAATTCATTAAACATCAGGTTATTACAAAAAGGAAAATTTAATGAATCTAAATTTTCAATAATTTTGTTTACAGTTTTTAAGCCGATAATATTTTTTTTATTTTTTCTAAACAAGGTGTAATATTTAATTCATGAAAATTAATAAAATAAACAAAAATTTAATTGTTCAATAATATTTTTATTTTTCTGTTTATTCTTTGATTTTTACAGCAGAATGACATTGTAAGAACCCATTTTTTCATTTTAAGGCCGTATGGTAGCCTTTGAAGTCAGCAATTATCTACGACCGCTTTATAATTAAAATAATAATTTTAACAAATTTTCCGAAGACAGTAATGCGTTACATTTCTCTGCATTCCTGTCTTTCCCGGTAAGTTTATTTAAATTATTATTTGAATAATAAAGTAATTGTATTTAAATGGTGAACTTAGACCCTACCACACGGCCTTAATGAGACAAAATGAATAATCTATTGGTACTTATATTATGTTATTTAATTTGATTATTATTTTCCATTAAATATTCATAACTTTAAAAGCTCCCTCTATGGTGGAGCAAAGTGCTCATTTAATGTTTACAAGTAAACGCATTAATACTGAATACACAATATACAATACTGTATTTGGCAGCGGTTTTCCCCCCGTATTAATGACTTTCTAAAGCTGTAAATAATTCTCGAAACAATGTTTTTTGGAAATATTTGTTCTTTGCATTCTACCAACGTTTCTAAGGTATAAAATTTCGTCCTCATCGGAATCCCTCCTTAAGGTAATTGTTGTGCCAAAAACAGGTCTGTGAAAAAAAAGTTTTCTTATGATTTTAAAATTTGAAATTATATTATCAGTCGTGTCTTATGAAAAAAAAATTCTTTTTTATGAAAGAAATTTAAAACTTACGAAAAATAATAAAGTTTTGTAATAGAATTCCCTCTTATTATCGCTTTTTATTAATTTTTAAAAAATGATTGAATTTTCATAAATCATGGCTTATTTTTTCGAGGAAAATATTCTCTACAACTTTACTGTTTCCAATTTTGAAAATAAGTAATTTTAACCTCTGAGTGGCAAGTTTACTCTTTGAAAATGATCAGATTTTAAGAAATGGTGGCTTATTTTCTTCTTTGAACAATTTTAAAAGACTTCACTGTTTTAAATTATTTAATTAATGTTTCATTTTCTATTTAAAGCTATTTGTTTATAAAACTTATTTGATCTTTCTGAATTTTTGATCAGTAGTTAGGAAATAAGAGATTAATTTAAAAAGCTAAGACGCTAGAGTCTTTTAAAATTGTTAAAAGAAGAAAATAAGCCATCATTAGTTAAAATCCGATCATTTTTAAAAACTAAACTTGGAAAAAATACATTAAACTTCGACCTTCAGTAATTGTTACTAAAAAAGATAATTTTTATATTTTCAAATTTGTCCCTGGTAAAGCAAACGTTTTCCTATAATATTGTGTATTAAATAACAGCACTAACATTTTTTTAAATGGTAATTAATTAAGTTTTTCAACGGCTTCTTATCCACGGTTAAATCTCCTTGAAATCACAGGAAAACATTTTTTCCCAGAGACCTGATTTTTGGCACGACAACTAACTCAGAAATTAGTGTAAAATAAGAACCATAACTCGGAAATTTAAGATTTATTAAAATTATAGCACCGAAAATCAAAATCAAAAGTCCAATAAAGAATAAAAATGATCATATTATCTAGAAAAATGTTATACTTAAAAATCAGCGATATATATCTACAAGTGAGCAAAAAACTAAAAATTAGGAAAGTTAGAGTATGTTAAAACTTGAAAAAAGCAAATATCTAAATTCCATTTTTCAATTAAATTATACGAAATACGAAAAAAAGTTATAATACAAAATTGTTTACTACATAAAGATCTACAAGTTTGAATCGCAACATTTTTTCATAAAATGTATACTTTTCTTTTTAATTTAAAATAATACTATTGAAAAACTATTAAAAAACTATTGAAAATAGTCGCCATTTTGCCAATTTGTTTTTTCCCTGAAGTAGGTACTATAATGACACCTTTACTGATTAAGAATCTTTTCTTTTGTTCAAGATAACTTTTTGAATTTTGAAATGTTTTTTTTTAATTTTTTTGTGTATTATTAAAATATCAATAAATATCTGGTAAAAAATGGATGGTAGAAATATTTTTTGTTTTTTTTTATCGAATTTCAAAAAACATCCAAAATTTGTGCCTCTAGACCAGAATATCCCCTGAAGTAAATTGAATTTCCTTCCTCATTTGAAATCAAAAACAAATTTAATTTAGTAATTTAGTAGTTTAGTAATTTAGTAATTAATTTAGTAATTTAATTTAATTAATTTTATTTAGTAATTTTGAGAAAATGTAATTCACGTCTAGAATATTATAAAATGGATTTAAGCTTTAGTATAAAATCACAATAAATAAACTTACGTATTTGCGAAGAATATAAAACCGAGCGCGAAGCGCGACTATCGAATCGCGCTCACTAGGCGCGCTCAAACTTGCTTGCGAAGCAGGCAGATTTTTGATTTTAATAAGTCTTGTGAAAGGTTTTGTAAGTGAGACTGGTGACAGGCTAGAACCCTTATGCATATCGTTAAAATTCAATCTATTACTTTCACTCTCAAAAGCTCTCTTAGACCTTCCGTCTTCCTCATTTTCCGTCCCGTCAAAATTCAGTTTGTATAAAGACTTTACTCTCTTTTACATATTGGATCTGTAGGGGAGAAACTGGGTCCGAAATGGTTTTAGCGGGCACTTTAGTTCTTCGTCAATAAGGCAGATCCCATCATCTTAGAATTCAAGAGCGAGTAAGAGTAAACTCTAGAGTAGAAAAAGAAAGAGAAGCTATAAAAGCGACATGAGAAAAACGTATGCGCCTTATTCCATTTCGACTACAGTCTTTTCTTTTGTCCTACTACTTATTGTTAGAAGAAGCTCGACATAAACGAAACCGACGGAACCTGATCCATTTACGAGAAGGCATCATCCATAGCGTTGAAAACAGATTTTTATTTCGACGCTCCATTTCTCGCTGTCTTGACTAGATAGCTGACAAAGGAGCAATCTAAAATTTATATCAGAAACTCGGAACAGCGTTTGGTGTTGAGCTTTCGACTTTAATGCCGAGGGAGAAGTGCCGTTTTTAACCCCGTTTAAAGGTCGGGCAGAGATATGCAGTTTTGCAACCCTCTCAAGGATAATTCTCGAGAAAGAAGTATTTTATGCTCGAAGCTCAGGAAACTGTCCAACTTTCTACCTTTGCAAGCTGATTCAGATTTTGAAAGCTACACACTACGACTTTTAGTTTCAGTATCTAATAAACCATTTCAAATTTTATTTGCATCTTATAAAAATTATAAGTATAATAAATAAGTTTGAAATTCGAGTGAGAATATTAAAAATGAAGAGAGACCGGAGAAAATTGTGGAGAAAGGAAGAGATATAATGAAAAAATAAAAAGAAGGAAATAATGAAGGTAAAGGCAGAGAGAAATATCCAAAAGGAAAAGAAAAACTGAAATCGGTACACGCATAACAATAGAAAAATGCAAATTACAAAAGGGAAGAAAAGGAAGAGGAAAGGGTAAAATAAAACTGAATGAAGAGTCTTGAAATAGAGCAATAAATAAAAAAATTAAATTCGAAGAATTTATGCAGAATGGTATTTCAGAAAGGTAAAAATAATGTGTAGATTCAACTATAAAGTGAGTGAAAATACTATCGCAGCAGGTAGATTTTCTGAATTTTGAATTTGCTTGTGCCTTCTCTAGCAAAGTGCAAACGTAACTCGATAGAAGTGCTGTGCAGTTCATAGTGCGATGTACATATACATATTATCTCAGGAAGCTTATGGCACCTGAGCTCACACAGAATACAAGTTAGTGAAACCTTCCTTGTCATTAATAATTTATTCTTCCTCCTTCTACGTGTATATTTCAAACTGCCTGAATAATAATAACTTTTTGTTGGAATTTACAGCTTACATGCTTGGAGTATTAAATAATATAATTTATTTAATTGGACAGAAAATAGTAGATGTTCAGGTTTAACATCTCGAATATTTAAAAGTCTCACCCCTGAGATATTTGATCAACAAAATACATATAAATTTATTATTAAAAATAATAATTTAACGAAGTTGCAATCACTTTATTTTCTTCTAAATTTAAAAATTAATTCTCTGACAAAATTCTTGTATTGAACAATAATTTTCCATATATTTGTAATTTTCCAATCAAGTTTAAAATGTCCCTAATGTCCCTTGCAAGCAGGGTATTAATAAATAGAGATTGTTAATTACAATTTGATACGTTTATAAATCTACTTGATTCAGAATCGTTTATAATGAACTCTAGTAAGGTCTTTATAATTCAACTATTTTCTCTCAGTAAAAAATAAATATTGGAAAAATCTCACTCACTACTGGAAGTAAAAAGATAGAAATCTTATCCTTTTGTATCACTTTGAATCTTTATTATAGAAAACGATATAGATAATTTATCCAATTCTATCTCTTTTTCAATGTAAATTCACTTCTATCTTTTTCAATACTTACTTTTCTATCTTTTAAAAAATTTCATCAATCCTCCTTAATCTTTTTCTATCTCTTAGTCAAGCACAATACACGTCTATCCTTTTCAATCTCCCCTTTTCTATCTCATTCTATTCTACATCTATCAACGTCAATCTTTTTTTATCTCTTTGTCAATCTAACTTCACGTCTATCTTTTTCAATATTTCATTCTCTATCTCACCCTATGCTTTATCTATCCACGTGAATCTTTTTCTATATCTTTGTATGACCAATGAAGTAATAGTCTTCCCCTTTCTAAAATGGACACAATGCTTTTAAGAAATGCACTCGACATTACATGGTAAGAATAATTTGCACTATGGGAAGATAAATGAGAGATAGAAAAAGATACAAGTGGTCGATTACGAAAGGTAGAGAAAAATTTAGAAAAAGATAGATACTACTTCAGTCTGCGGATAGACTAAGGGATATGAAAAGATAGATATTACCAGACATAGGGATAGAAAAAGATAGATATTTCCGTTCACTCTGGATAAGTGTGGAGATGGAAAAAGATAGAGTTTTGGGGATGAAAAGTGATGGGTTGGGAGAGATAGAAATGTTCTATCTTTTCCAATCCCCCAGTTCCTATCATTTCCAATCTTTTTACTTCGAGCAGGGATCTTTTAATTTCAATCAGAAGCTTTTTAAATTGATTTTAATTAGTGATTGGATTCTAACTAAAGAATCAGTTGTTATAAATGATGTTTCATTGAATGTGACACAACAACATTGATTGTAGAGCCAGAATTTAGTCACTGACTGCGATTAGTCAAAAATACTGCTGACTAAAATTAAAAAAGGACAAAGTCATTTGATACTACACTCTGAATTTAAATTAGTCAATATTAACTAATTAGAGAAAAATTTACTAATAAATTAGCCTTAATTTTTTCACCATACTGGAAGTAAATAGATAGAAATAGATAGAAACATGTGTATAGAAAAAGATAGAACCTTTTCTATCTCTTCGAAGTAGCCGATTTGTATCCGCAAAACGCTGTGTCTTTCTATCTACAAAAATATATCCACCATGCCAAGGAATATCTATCTCTTTCTATCCCTCAGTTTATCTTTTGTTATGGAATATCTATCTCTTCCTATATCCAGTCTATCCCTATGTCCGGTAATATCTGCATCTTTCTATCCCCTCGTTTATTCCTGCATCTGGTAATAGTCATCTCTTTCTATCATTGTAAACAAATCTGGAACATATTGTATTCTCTTCTCGATCTTTCGTTTCAAACTTGTTCATTTTCATACCCCTAACATATACTTTTTAACAATTTAAAAAATATGCATTATTTTGTACATAACCAATATTCTCAATTCGTCACTAACGCGTATAACACTGAAAAATCAGCATGCACTGAGACTCGATATATTTGGATTGAAAAAGAGATAGAAGGAGATAGAAATCAGTCTGGATTGGCAAAGAGATGGAAAGAGATAGAGGTGAATATAGACAAGGGATAAAAAGAAATACAGGTGAATAGACGAGGAATAAATGTTCCTTATTTCTTTCTATCTAAGAGATAGAAAGCGATTAAAAGTGATAGAATTTCTATCTCTTTACTTCCAGTAGGGCACTTTTAATTACTAAGATATGTTTACTATAAATGAGCTAAAATTGTACTATGAATTAGTTGAATGCACTTATTGATTCGTTAAATGTTACTAAAAGATATTAATTTTTTCTAATTGAAGGATGATCGAATTCTTATCAATTAAAATTTTGATATTATATATAGTTGATCATTTATTAATTAATAATAAATTATATTCCTGTCCTGCTAGTAGTTTCTTAGGCTGCCCAGCTAGCACCCTAATAAATCAGCGAGACGGAACGGACTAGGTGCTAGTTATTTTTTATAGTTACATCCCTAATAAAAGTAGAGTAAACTAATTAAAGTCCATTTTGGGTCCAAGTACAATTTATACCCAGGAAGACAGTTTAAATCATAAAATACAACAAGGTAAATATGTTTTTGCAAGTATTTGTACAATGTGAAGGTTTCATGTGGGTCTGAGATGATTGTCTGTCGAAAGAGAGAAAAAGAAAGATTTTAAGTACAGTCGGGACTCGTTTATCGGGATGACCCCGAATCGAATAAGTTTCGTTCATTGGGACGTGGTAGGGGCTCCCACCTAATGGGGCTCGTTTGAGGAGAAGCGTTTGATTGGTCCATCAAGTCAATAGCGGTCACCGCTGCGTCATCGCAATTAGTTGATGCGTTGTGCGGCTTTTTAATAGTGAGGGTAAGGGAAACGATCGAGCGTCTCGATAGACGAGTCTCTAATGTCTCAATAAACGAGTCCCGACTGTAGTTGAAATTCACCGAAACTAAAGTATGATAATGGAGCTCGCAATATTTACAATTAATCAACTTTGTCGAAAAGGGTAAATATGAAATGTTTTCTTTCTTCAATAAAATGCAAATAAGATAAATTACAAGAAGGGTGATTTGCCACCAGAGAACAATGCACGACTTTGATCGTAATTAATCATCACTTCTTATCACAAAAAATCCAGCTTCTCGTAAATATTTGAATCCACTATAATAATTATACTTGAAGAATTATTAATGGTAATTATGTCACCGGGAAAAAAAATATGTTGAGGATTAAAAAAAATTAGTATTATTATATTTCAAGCGAAAATACATTTTAGCAATTAAATATTTGATTATTTCAATTGGCAAAACATTCCTGTCGATAAATAACTCCAATTTTATAATTTTAGAGAAATACTTTACTCTCTCATTTAAATAAGTATCCCAAGGTAAATTAACTCATTGTTCTCACTCTCGTCAGTTTTTTATTTGAAAAATATTGGATTCTGTTGAAGTTTATCTATCTGTAAAAAATAAATAACAATTTTTGCTAAACTACGTTTTAATTTAGGGAAAAAAGTGTCATAGTGAGAATTCTTTGCAGCGAAATACTGAACTTTAGATGAACTACATTATAATTTACTATAGTTTGTACCAAACTCTACTATAACCAATACTAAAGTTTCATATCATTTTTCGAGTCTTTAGCATTTTTACTGCGAAAAATTTTCAGTCCGCTAGGAATAATTACCATTGCACCTCGATTTTCCCTAGATTCCTAATATTTTTGGAATTATAATTATAAAATAAAACATATATTGTTATACAAAGTTTCTCCGTGTAGCATGAAGCTTTAATCTGATTTAAAAATCTTGATTAAGGTAATTCGATCACGAAATTTAGACCTCAGGCAAAAATAGATAATTTTTTCAAGAATAGCAATATTATTATTGAAGGGCTAATTTGAAAGAGAAAAGATTATTTTTTATGAAAAAAATTTAAAACACAAAAAAATAATTTTATTAATAAATTTTATTTTTGCCCAAACTTATTTTCTTATTGCTTCGAGCCAAATTTTTAAAAATGATGCGATTCTAATAAATCACGGTTCATCTTTTTAGGAAAAACATTCTCTACAACTTGACAGTTTCCAATTTTTGAAAATGAATTCTTTAATGGCTGAAATTATAAAAAAACAATTTTTTAAAACAAAATTTTTATAAACAAATTACTGTATTTGAAAATGATTATTTCAATTTCGAAAATAAGAAACGGTCATGCTGTAGAGAATCTTCTTCCTAAAAAAATGAACCGTAATTTATTAGAATCGCATCATTTTTAAAAATATGGCTCGAAGCGATAAGAAAATAAGTTTGGGCAAAAATAAAATTTATTAATAAAATTATTTTTTTGTGTTTCAAATTTTTTTCATGAAAAATAATCTTTTCTCTTTCAAATTAGCCCTTCAATAATAATATTGCAATTATTGAAAGCAAAATTATCTATTTTTGCCTGAGGTCTAATTTTCGTGATCGAACTACCTTAATCAAGGCATGCCCAAGAATTGTGAAAAGGGGAAAAAGCCAAAGACCAAGACAACTCGAACCCTCGCAGACTATTTACTGCCTCGAATTTAAGACACGAAAGCTAGTTTGATCTTTTTCACATCACGGTAAACGAGAGTACTCGTGCTTTCCAAGCAGAGAATACTTACTTTACCGAGTTAAGTCGTTTATGGGAAATGATTCCCCCTGTCGGTTTTCTTGCGTGAAAATAGAACGAAGCGTTTAGTTCACAGGGAGATTTTACTGCGCAAAATTTAATAGGATTGCAACTGATCTCTTCTTAATGAGCAAAACCCAAGGGATCCATATTAAACAATGGAATCGTTCCAATTGAAAAGGAAACAAAGGTGAATTATGAACGAAGGCAAGACTGGGACTTTGATTAAAAATGATCAACCACACCGATAGGAAAATTGAGAAAGCATGTCATAAATCTGTGGAAAATTATATTGATAATTAATTTAGTGGAGTTAAATAGAGTTTTCAAAGCGCTTTGACAAATAAAACGTATCAAACAGGAATGAGTTTCTCTCTACATGGAAGTTTATTCTCAAATTGAGAGAATCATTTGTCCACGTGTATGTAATTCGACAAAGCAAACAATCCGCTACTAAAGGTAATTTGTTTACGAGAAACGTTAGTGTAAACGTGCACTGCACACAGAAGGAATAAGGAAGTGTGCCTGAATTGATCTCGTAAAGAAACTACGTGTCCTTAGACTCCTTGCAGAAGTAGAACGTGTCTCAGAAAGGAGCATTGTCACCTGGCATAATACCTCTAATACCTGTTTCTCTGACAAGAATGCGAGATACTCTATCACACAATGAATTTAACCTCAAACGTCTCTTGAAAATCCAAGAAAGCGATTTCTGATAGAATTTTCATGTAACCCCTTGATTTTTCATTTTTTTATCGACCTTCGCTAAGGTGAATGTACAAATTAGTAACCAAAATGTGTATTCGCCGGGATAACTAATTGATATGTTTGTACTAAATATTAATAAATTCACTGAAAAATCTCAAATTTATTAAATTTCATTATAAAATCATATTTATGTAAAAATTTCTTAGCGTCCATTACTCAAAAAAATAACAAATTATCACTGATAAGGAAAGTTTATTTTTATTAATGTCTGGACAATCTAGTTTGGAATAGGTCTGGCGCTGGTTAGCCTTACGTGACATAAACAATGTATTTTTTCCTTAGAATAACATGGAAGGTAACAAAATTTTGCATTAAATGACCCTAAAACGAAGTATTTTAGTCCATTATTAATGAAGGTATTGCAAACAAAAGAAAAAATTCGGAGCTTCTTTAAATTTTGAATATCTCTTGAAATAATGAATATTTTTAAAATTTTCTTGACTCATTTCAAAATTAGATTTACGTAGAATGTCAGTAATGTAACAAGTAAATTGTAATAATTCTTCTTGAATGCAGCCAAAATCTGAGCTCAGAACGAAAAAGTTGTAAAACTTCAAATTAAGAAAATTACTTACGAAAGAAAATTTGAAAATAATTTTATTGTATTTTTTGATGATATTTTGTATTTTTTTTTATATTATCAATTTCTATCATTTTTAAAATTCATTTTTAAAGTATGAGAATCCTTTGTATTCTCACAACTTTGTTTTTCTTAATTTTAACTTCAATGGTATCAAGGCTTCAAGAGTTGCTTAAAATTCAAAAAAACTTTGCAATTTTGACTTTTTTTGCAATATCTTCATTAATAATAGACTAAAACACTTCGTTAAAAAACAAGTGCCGGGCGAATTTTGCACAACGGTATATATATAAATTAACCACGCCATTTCAGTTAAATTAATAAAATTTATAGTAGCTTTTGCTAAAATCAATTAGTTGGAACGTATTAGTTCAAATTACCCTGAAAATTTATCTCAGTGTATGGAAATAAAATAACAGCTACGAAAACTTAGTTTTTGCGTTTCCAAATTTTTTGATTATTATTTCAAATGATATACAAAAAAGTATCGCACTCCAAAAAAAAAAACATTTTATTTAGTTAGGCAATCTAGTATCATATCAGTCGCTAAATAGCATCAAACTAGAAGCATGCTAGCCGCTAACTAGTAGCAAACTATCGGGAAATTTATGGCTAAATAGTGGCTGGCTAGTCTGTCAAGCTGAAAACTTGAAAACAACGTTACAATTCTATCCTGGACCTAGAATAGCGCCAAAGAATTTAACCATACGTGAATATGTATAAATATATTAGTAGAAATTTAAAACTCAGCTTTTTCAGGACGATTTATTTCTTTAAATTATAGTCGATTGTGGATTTGAGACATAAAGCAGCCTAATTAGTTCTGTCCCATTTTATTTCACTCACATTCATCTATATCCGTTTTAAATGCAACTGAAATGCAAACTCACATAGAAGTTAAAATTTAATCTGCCTGGAGGTAATTCCTACTCTCGAATTACTCGTCGTTTGGAGTAAAAATCGAAAATCTAAGAAAGAATGAAAGCAAGTGAAGGGTACTTTGTTGTTCGTCTGTCCGTTTCTTTTCCGCAAGTCATGCAATTTGTGCCTGAAGTTTCCTAGCTTCCATTAGCCAGCGAGTTCGTTTATTTTTGCGAGTAGCGTTTCTGTATTTTATGGCTTTGAGTCGCTGATCAAAAGACAGTCAATTCAGGCAAACTTATATTTACATCCTTAAAATCACTAACTTTAAAGCTTGCTTAAGAAAAACTATAAGGGAGGAAAGATTCTATTTTTCCAGAAAAATCGAAACAAAATACTTTAAAAGCATTTAAACCACATTAGTTTACAAAATCCGAATTTTAAATTTGATGTCCCATAAATCTTAAATTCTATTTATTTTTTGATGTAAATATTTTAATCTGTATCGAAATCGTTTTGGTATCATTTCACTTTATGTAATCAAATATTCAGGTAAATTGAAGTCCCAAAAATTTTTAATAATTTTATGAGTCATGAGTCGTATCAGTGAATCGAGACTTAGACGTATTAAAGATGCAAAAATATTAATAATAATATAAATTAGAAACAAAACTTAAAATAATTATTTTTTAATACACAATCGTGAAAGATTATATTCATTTGAGTAAACTTAGATTTATTATCAATTCAGGTTGAGAAAGTAGAAGTTAGTGGTGAAATTTCTTCCCAAAAGAATAATAAATCATGGATATTTGTAAATCAGAATTTCTCTATTGATTTAGATAACTAATCAAGTGATGCGGTGAAAAAATTTTTTTTTCATTACATTTTTTCTGCCTTGTAGGAAGTATTTCCTCCAAACTCTCCATGTATTATAAAAAATAGTAGAACAATAATGGCTGTTCTAATAAAATTCATTAACGAGAGAATTCCGTTGAACAATTATCCGCAAACATGATAATTTGGGAAAATTCTAATAATAATGAAAAAACAATGTAATATATTAGATTTGTTGCTCTTCCAAATAAAAATATTGCCAAAAGTATAAATTGTGGCAATTAATTGTCTTTTTGAAAACAAATGCGGATAATAACAAAAAAAAATATTTGCAAGAATATATTGGAAAATTGCTAATATTGGCAGCCGATACAAAATTTTTGACCAACATGGACCACGTTTAATATTTTATAGATAATGAAAGAAATATTAACTACAGACGCCTGACCAAATTTTGGATTTCCAAAAATGGTCAAACATGAAATCAAGATTGTCTGCTGACAATTTAGTAAAAAAAATCGAGTTGAAACGACCAGAATTCTGGCTAGGAGATATTTAGAAATTTTTTCTGGTTGTTTTTACCAGAATTTTGGTTATTTTAACTAGATTTTGTTGTTGCTTTTTGAAAGTCTAATAAAATAAGAAGAAAAAGTTAAAGATGCCCTGATTAGAATATTGGTTGTTTAAACCAGAACTTTTTTTAGTGTAAGTTAAAATTTATTAAAAATTAAAATTCTAACGGATGAACAAGATTTTTCCTTTTCGTAAATGAGAGTGAAATTTTGTTATGCTTTATCACTATCAAAATAGTGGCAAAAATTCTTTTGATATAGAAATATATTTAAAAAAGGATGATTAAAAAATGCTCTAATAATTCAATTTATTTTACCATCTATATTGGAAGATTTTAGCGTTTTAGAGTTTATCATGCGTTTCCTAATAGTTTGGTAATTTTAGACAAATATTTTTCTCCATGTATACATGCAAATTTTTAAATAAATGGCCCTTTTTGATAGAAAATTTAATGTTCTCTTGGTCGTTTAATTTCATGATATTTATGGCTTCTTTAATAAACAATTAAGCTTTTGTAAACTAAAAAGTGATTTTTCACATAAAACCAATACCTTCGTATATGATGAGAATGTAAAAAATTGCAATATTAAAAAAGTATCATTTTAACCAAGAAAAAAGACTAAACATTTTTATTTGATAATACAAATTATTTTATCTCCAACATACATTTCTTGAAGAAAAATATAAATTTGAATTCAATACAAGAGATTTTTTAGAAAACTCTATAAAAAACTATAATTCCAAAAATGAGTCTAAAAGCTCTTGCAATTAAAAATAATTGAACTTTTTTGCAACTCATCTATGTGTTCCTATATTAAAAATTATATCAGAAAACAAAATTAAAATGACTGAATAATTAAAATTTCAGTAAATAAATATTTCACCAAAATCTTCCTTTGGTTAAAGGTTTTGTTAAATTATTTTGACGTCTCTATTTTTGGTCGCAAAATTTTCATCCTCACGAAACCTGTCTATCAGGATTTTCTTACATGAAGGGGAAATCACCTCGGATTTTCCTTGTTTAAACGAAGCCTTCCTAACAACGGTCCGTTAGTTTCTAACGTGAATGTGAGTATAACAAGAATGTTACAAAGACTGATTGAAGGATCAAACATATACATGTAATAAGGGGCGTATTCTTGTATTATATAATAGCTCTGAAAAATACGTTGCAAAACTTTTGAGAATTAATTATTGATATTATAAGACAATGCTATGCAATTATTCTAACCATGTTGTAACATTGAAGATTTCATACAATTTTACTAATTAAATTCTCAAAAATCTGTTTAAAAACATCGTTAAAACGGTAAGTTAAGTGTTTCTCAACAAGATTAAGATATTATGTTGATGATCCCGTAATTTTCTGTAGTTAAACAAACTCTAGGGTGGTTAAAACAAATTAACATGTTGTAACTAGACTGTTGAGTTGTCCGGAACATAAACCGCTTTGTAGATATCAACTTACGAAAAGGCTGTCTAATTCCACATGCTCTGTATCGAATTTCTCTGACAACCGAGAGGTCTTCATTATCAGTACCTCCTAACTAACATCCAAAACCCAATAAAGGATATAACAGGATATTATTAATTTTCACGTTATTCATATTAACACTTTAAAACCCAATGTCCATTAAATTAAACAAATTTACTAATGATATTCTGTGTTGTATTTATTATTCAGAATTTGATAAATAACGCGTTAGATATATTAACCCATTATTGCCCAAGCGAAATCCAGGCTGGATAGCACCAAACTATTGGATCACTGTGCAAATGAAAAAAAAATTTACCCGTATTTTTTCTTTTTGCGATTCCAATTGTTTATGCGAAATTATTTAAGCAAATTAATACAAATTTTGCAATTTCCAAAAACTGATAATGCCAATCGATTCTACGGGAAAAGCAAGTCTAAAACCTCTATAACATTTTTTTGTACACATGTAATCAGTTACCTAAAAGCAACCCTAAGCCCTAATAGGTCCGAATAAAATCTTGATTTCCGGATAAACCTGAGTATTTTATTTTCTAACGATAATACACTTACAAAATAGAATCTGACAAAAAAATGGTATAAAGGTTTTCGACTTGTTTTTTCCCGTAGAATCGATTAGCATTATCATTTTTTTGAAATTGCAAAATTTTTACTAATTTGTTTAAATAATTTCGTATAATTGGAATCGCAAAAAGAAAAAACACGGCTAAATTTTTTTTCATTTGCACAGTGATCCAATAGTTTGGTGCTATCTAGCCTGGATTTCGCTTAGGTAATAATGGGTTAACTATTAGGAAAATATTTTTGCAGGAATATTTCTCAGCTTGAATATGTTTTCTGAATTAAATTATTTGTTAAAATAGTAAAAAATATATGTCTATTTTTTGTTGATATTTTTTTTCTACTTTAAATGATTTTATATATAATAAAAATATTTAAAGTTTTAGAATAGTTATATGTATGAAAATAATAAATTATAGTGATTCTTTCACACAAAAATCTATAGATTTTTAATATATAATAATAATATATTATATCAAACAAAAAAGCGTGTCTATTGTGATAAACATTGGATGCATGTGTAAAGAAAAACTCAATAGAAATAAATGAGTGCAATTAATTAAATATTTTACATAAATTTGATCATGTTGAGTTACTTTGTATTTTATTCTGTATTATGATAAATCGAGGACAAAATATTTATTGAATTACTATTGGGTTGTCCCAGAAGTAATTGCCGATTTCACATATATAGATGTCTGCAGACATCTATATATGTGAAATATATGTGAAAAAGATTGTTCACATGTGAACAATCTTTTTGAATGGCTTCTTTAAATATCATGATTTTTTTTTTCTGGCATTTATTAGCTGTCACTCATAGCTTGCTTTAAAAAAAATTGCGCCTAATTTCGTTTCAGTTGTTAGTTTGGCATTAACTTTAAGATTGAGAGTAAAAACGAGCATTTTCGCCATATTTTGCTTTTTTATTTCCGTAAAAGAAAAACTGCAGCACAGGCTGCTAAAAAGTTACGTGATGTATATGGTGAGGAAGCCTTAAAGTAGTTCGTTCACGAAAATTAGACCTAGGGCAAAAATAGATTATTTTGCTTTCAAGAATAGCAATATTATTATTGAAGGGCTAATTTGAAAGAGAAGAGATTATTTTTCATGAGAAAAATTTGAAACATAAAAAAATAATTTTATTAATAAATTTTATTTTTTCCCAAAATTATTTTCTTATCACTTCGAGTCAAATTTTAAAAAATGATGCGATTCTAATAAATCACGGTTCATTTTTTTAGGAAAGAGATTCTCTACAATATGACAGTTTTCTATTTTTTAAATTTAATTAATTATTATCAAATGCAGCAATTTGTTTATAAAAATTTTGTTTTGAAAAGTTGTTTTTTTATAATTTCAGCCATTAAAGAATCCATTTTAAAAAATTGGAAACCGTCAAGTTGTAGAAAATCTTTTTCCTAAAAAAATGAACCGTGATTTATTAGAATCGCATCATTTTTAGAAATTGGGCTCGAAGCGATAAGATGATAAGTTTGGGCAAAAATAAAATTTATTAATAAAATTATTTTTTTATGTTTCAAATTTTTTTCATGAAAAATAATCTTTTCTCTTTCAAATTAGTCCTTGAATAATAATATTGCTATTCTTGAAATCAAAATTTTCTACTTTTGCCTGAGGTCTAATTTTCGTGAACGAACTACCTTAAAAGACAGACAGTGTCGAAATTGGTTTGATAAATTCCGTTATGGGGATTTTTCACTCAAAGATGAGCAACGTTCAGGTGAGCCAAATGATTTGTCTTCCTTTTGCCCCAACCGTTTTTATGCTTCACTTTTCTATGACAACATTATTTACTTTTCTTTTGTTATACGCGCCTCTATATCGATCTTTGCAGAACTCCTTGATTGGTAAAACTTTCAATAATGATGAAGCTGTGAAGTTGCACTTGGTTCAATTTTTTTCCGATAAAGACCAGAAGTTCTATGAGGGTGGAATCATGCAGTTACCAGAAAGATGGCAAAAAGTCATTGAACCAAATGAAAAATATATCATTGATTAAAATTAATTCCTTGTATTTATAAAAATGTGCTTAATTTGTATGATAAAATCAGCAATTTTGGATCGGATAGCAAACGGAAATATTTTAGAATTGGGAGGATTGAGTGAAGAAAGTGATTATGCATAACTGATTAAAAACGTATTCTATGAGGAATTATACTTGTAAATACCTTGTTAAACAAAATTTGATTCAAAACAATGCAAATTAATTAGAACTCCATAAAATTATACCTGAACTCGAACTCGTATCACTACTAACCCGAATTCCTCCCAACGCCCAAATAAAAGTATAATTATAAATTTCAAGAATTGGAAACCACTCGAATCCTCAAAGCATAAAAAACACGACCAACTTTGGACCAAAACTTGGTCGTGTTTTCTATGTTCTGAGGATTCAAGTGGTTTCCAATTCTTGAAATTTATAACTCGAATCCTCAAAACATAAAAAACACGACCAACTTTGGACCAAAACTTGGTCGTCTTTTTTGTTTTGAGGATTCGAGTGGTTTCGATTGTTGAAATTTTTAATTAATCTATCAAATTTACCAAAACGACGATTAAATTTGATCCTATTAAAACTTTTTCAACAGGATAACATTGAATTTTCTCTAAAATGAAAACACACACATTTATTATTTCAAGAACAAAGCGCGTTTGTGGTTTATAAAAGAAAGGGACTGCTTTTTTCACTTCCTCACGAAATAATTTCAATCAACTTGTAATAGATGTAATTTTTCTAAATTTTTATTTCTAAACTTAATCTACATTCTGTACTCAAGCACCTGATGTCCTTTGTGTTTCATTATGCTTTAAAAAATCTATGAAATTTTTCCGTGACTGGATTTGATTCAGTGACAAAGGGTTAATAATAATCTTGCCTTTTATTGAATCCTTTCATTTCAAACAAGACTTTTTAAAAATACATTATACAGTATTTTTCAGATTGAGAGCAATTTTGGTTCAGTGAAGTACTTTGAAAATTGAAATTATCAGATTTTTAGTGATATTAGCTTCCTCACTTACGCGGTTTTAATATTAGAATTTATAACTCGCTATTAAGACGAGGTCGACCTTTTATTAACGGTTTGTTCCCTTTACATGGTTCGCTCTTATTTCCGCACTTACTTGCATTAAAGAGAGGCGGCTTCGTTAGATCTTGGGTTCGCGTTATATAATAATATCATGCGAATGTATTTAATAAGGCAGAGAAGAAGCTGAAGAAAAGAGAACAATTTTTAAAAATTGACCCTTATTTTCATCTTGCTTTTATTTCAATCTGGATTATTATGGCTAATAATGGCTCAAATTTTTCAGTCCAGTTAAATTATGTTCGTGGGTAACTAACAAATTCAAATATTTTTAAAATTTAAAAGGTTTTACGTCCGAACGAAATTCTTCATTAGAAGGAGGATAAATGACCAGCCTCGGACCGTGTAAAATTGAAATCCTTATTTATTGAGCTTCACAACGTTTCGATGACTAAATGTCATCCTCTTCAGATCATCTTACATTTAATGAATTTGAATTTCTTTGGATCTATACACAATAAAAAACAAAATTGTAAAAATATTAACAATTAATGAACATGAAAGCCAATCAAAAAAAAAAAAATTTTTTTTTAAATTTTACCTGTCATTAGAAACAGAACATTATTCAGCTACATCACTAAGATTTCGACGAAGTCAATAAATCGCAGTCAGCAACTTTCCATGATGTTTTAAAATTTGGAAAACACAACATCATTGGAAAATGTGTCACTATTAATATTAAAAACAATTGTAGTCAAAATTTGTAAAATCCCATTGACATATTGTAGCTTTGGTTTCCTTTAACTTATTATTTTTAAATAATTTTCTCCACTATTTTACAAAAAAACATTAAAACTATAATTAAATTTGTCGGATTAAGTGGCATCATTATGCCAACGATCAGATACTACTAAGGATTTAAACGCAAGCCAACGAAATAATAGAGTACAAATTTGATAACAGTACCGTAGCAAGAAAACATCGGAATACAAGTGTAGTAGAATATAGAATCAAATTTTATTAAATACTTTTATTTAAAAGATTGTTTTATATTATATAAGTTGATCTAAAATTATATCATATGA
Source organism: Diplolepis rosae (assembly GCA_030998225.1). Classification (NCBI taxonomy): domain Eukaryota; kingdom Metazoa; phylum Arthropoda; class Insecta; order Hymenoptera; family Diplolepididae; genus Diplolepis; species Diplolepis rosae. The sequence goes on along the minus strand of JAPYXD010000710.1, from coordinate 16,454,795 downwards.
AGGATTGTAATCCTTTAAATCAGAAACTACATTTAAACTATTTTTTCCTTCCTTTTTTATAAAAAACATTTCTGCAATAATTCTTTTAAAGTAGTTTGGTTCTTTATGTAAAATTTTGATATTTTCCCAATCAAAATCATGTTGAGATCCTGCATCACTTTTATTATTAATTCTGTGTTTCGTAACCACATTATGGTATTTTTCATTTAGATTAATATTTTTCTTATGTTCTTCACATCTGAAAAATAGCATTCTTCCAGTTTGTCCAACATAAGTTTTTGAACAATCTGAGCATGGAATCTTATAAATAACATTTGAATTTTCTAATTTTTCTAATGGGTCTTTACCTAATTTTATGTATTTATCAAGTTTTGATGTGTTTCTAAAAACCGTGATCAAATTATAATCATTTAAAAGTCTTTTAATTTTATACGATAAATTTCCAAAATAAGGAATTGAAACAAGAAGTTTGTAATCTATTTCACTCTGTTTATTATTCGGATTGAAATCTAACATTGTATTTTTATTCTTAATTTGAAAAATTCTATTATTTATATGTTTATTAATTAATTTTATCGGATAATTATTAAGCACCAGTAAATTCTTAATTATTTCCAAATTTTCTTCATGAAACTTTTCATGTGACAGTAATATTGCCGTATCGACTTTTTTTTTTTTTTTTGTATACGCTCTTTGTTTACGGTGTTGATGAAAAATATTCTGCTTAATGCTCGAATCAGAACTTGAAATTTGATTTCGATAATAATGAACACATCACAAATCTGTGGATTGACGCATTCGGTTATATCCTTAGCCAGAAATATAATATTAAATGTATTTTGAAGCGTATTAAAATTAATAAAATTTTCAAGAATTGCATCAAAAAGAAAGAAAAATGTTCTATCTATACTGACTTTTAAGATACAGTAATCCGACAAAATCTTGATTTAATTGATTTTCCGTCAAAAAATAAAAATTTACATATAATAACACGATCATTAAAAAATAGTTACAATTCGCGAACTATAACTTTTAAAAATTAACCTTTCTTGATTTTTACTACAAAGATTTTGTCTTTGGAAAATATTTCGTTTTTATTCAGTTTTAAATTTGAATTAAAGCTAAAGCAGATGAACTGTAAAGAACAAAATTATAAGTGACGAATTATACATAAAAGCTAAAAGATACTTTCCACTTGTAACGATATTACGGAAAATTTTTAAAAAGTAATTCTTTTCGAGGAAATGTTGATAAATGTAGGGATTTTTGAAATTGATATACCTTGAAAAGTATTTGAGATAGAATGTTTTTATTGTTTTCAATCAGTAAAGAGATTCGTAATGTTCCCTTTTTACGAGCACTTTTGCAAAAAAACATCTCTGGAATCTAGTGCAACCACGAAGTAGAAATCAATTCCTTCATCAACGCCCCAGAATGAAGGCGTATAGCAAAAAAACTCGATTGGTTATTCAATATCAATTTTTTTGTATTTTTGACATGATTTGACTGCATCAAATTGCTAACTGTAAAATACATTTTCACAATAGAAGAACGCTTTTTAAATTGCAATTTACAAATAATTTTAGAATCTCTATTAGTCTGAAACAATATTGAGTGTTTTTATAAACCCGGAAATAAGAGCATTTTTTGATTTTGAAAAAATCCAAAATTACAATACTGCTTTTGGATAGTGCTCATAAATCTCTACTAATTATTCTAATAAAATTTTTCGATTAAACCAAAATTAGGAAAGTTACAGTACGTTAAAACTTGAAAAAAGTCAATATCTAAATTCCATTTTTCAGTTAAATCATACGAAATACGAAAAAAAGTTATGGCACAAAATTGTTTACTATATAAAGATCTACAACTTTGAACCGTAACATTTTTTCATAAGATGTATATTTATCTTTTTAATTAAAATAAAAAATATTTAAAATCCAAAATTCAATTTTTAACCAGAATATGTAAATAACGAAAAAAATGTAAGATTGCAAAACTGTTCGTTTCAATAAGATCTATAAATTTTGTCTGGCATAGTTTCTGATAAAACGTATATTTTGTACTTTAATTTAAAAAAATACGATTAAATTTAAAAAATTCCATCATTTAAACAAAATATGTGACATACGAAAAAAAAGTTAGGATGAAAAATTATTTTCCTAAATGAGGTCTACAAATTCTCAGAAGGACATTTTTTGACAAGATATAAATTTTATGTCCCAATTTTAAATATTGAAAGTCAAAAATTCCATTTTTAAACCAAAATATGTGAGATACAAAATAAGCGTTAAAATAAAAAAATCGTTTGCTGAAAAGCAGTTTATGAATTTTTTTCCTTTTTGAGATATTCGAAAGAAAGATTCTTTTTAATAATTTCGAGACATGTTTGTATTAATGTCTTCAGTTTTTATCTTGACCCAAAAATAAATTCAATGTAGTTTATTTATATTGGCATTGGGTCATAATTTTTCATTAAAGAACAATGTTCAAGCAAACATATCAAAAAATTTTTAAAGGGGCAGAAAATATATTGTAGGGGTGAAAAAGGCAAACGTTTCGGCCACAAATGGGGGCCCTCTTCAGTGCCAAATTTAATGTACTTAGTGTCTAAGCTGTAAACGTGCAAGAAAAGTTATTAGCACTAACATTAGATTTTTTTGTTTTTGTTTTTTTGGTATTTTTTAATGATATTTTATAAACATGCAAAACTTATGTGAGAAAGGAAGATGGTAAGCTCCAAGGCATCTAGGAACGAGACCGCTCCAAAACACAGCCTTAAAAAAGTGTGAGAACTCCTATCTTGCAGATCCGCGAAGAGTGAATCCGCAAACTGCCCCTCCTCAAAGGTACACACGAGAACCACCTATGGACACTGATATCTCCTACAAAATAAGCACAGATCCTGCAGAAAAAACATCACCATCCACAAGGGGGCTCACAACACCCACAAGAAGTAAGCACTTCACAAAATCACAAACCCCTACAATATATTTTCTGCCCCTTTAAAAATTTTTTGATATGTTTGCTTGAACATTGTTCTTTAATGAAAAATTATGACCCAATGCCAATATAAATAAACTACATTGAATTCTTTTTAATCATGTGAATTATCAGAAAGTTACAGAAATGTATACATAAATTGATTTTTAAAAAAAACTTTAAAAAATGAAAAAAAAATTGCAAGAAATAAACTTATCTACGCGAAAAATATAAGATCGAGCGCGAAGCGCGAGATTCGCACTGAACGGAGCGCGATGAGAGACGATCGAATATTTCGGAGCTCCTATTTTGACCATTTTTGTCGGATGTAGCCGGTTAACAAACTTGTTCTTATTTTTTTTGCTCCGGTAATATTGCTAAAGCTCAATTAAATCCAATAATTCTATCAGAAGTTATTGAGTATAGGACCTACAGACAGACACTTTCGTAAAATTCGCTTTTTCTGACTTAGGGGGTCTCAAAACGTAAATAGTACACTGAGAAAAAAATGTATGCAACAAAACTTTTTTTGTTGTCCTGACAAAACATTTTGTTTAAGTAACCAAACTTTGATTAATATAGCAAAATCTTTTGTTGCCACAACAAAAGAATTTTGTTGCATAAATACCAACAAAATATTTTTGTTGATTTGGCAAAACTGTTTTCTCAGTGTAGTATAACCCCTCAAAGAAAGAAAAAGAGATTTGAAAAAATCAAAGTTTGAGCAGTACTAGAATTTGAAAGTAGTTTCAATCATCACAGTATCAGTAGAGGCGATACAAAGGACATCAACCTAAGCCTTGTCATACGAATTAACAAGCGATGTCTATCGAAGAGCACGTGGACACCACAACCAACGTTCCTGGTTAGATTGGTATTCACAAAGCAGGCTGTGCAAACGCCTGAGACTAAATTAAATTCACGTGCAATAAATGGGTGGCACCGGTTGCCACTGTTGTTGCAAAGCTTCGATTAGAGTACGTAACTGCTGCATAGGTCAAGCAGGATCGTACCTTTAATGTGGTTTAATTAGCTCATTTTTAGATATCAACGTGCAACAAGCAGCATTTCGCTTTACTCTTATAAATCTGATATTTATATCGTTTTAATCTATAATATCTCTAATCAATAAAACATTTCAATAATCAATGTCTGAATTTCGTTTATCAATTTGACAATTCATTTTCACGTAAAGTATTTAATTACGAAAATATCCACCTGTAATTTCGTTTTTAATCCAATTTGCATTTTTTATTACTATTCAATAATTCATGAAATCGAAATTTTCAAATGTTGGAAACGAGACGAATACAACTTCATTTTCTTTTTGTAGAAAAAACTCTGTGCCCAGATAAAGAGAAGCCGAATACAATGTAAAGTGTGCGAAGTGCTGACGCATTGCTTGCTAACTACTTCATTTTTTTCAGAGTGTAAAAGGCAATTTATTCAGCGAGTTAAAAAGCTACTAGCGATTTCCAAATGGATGGAAAATAGAAAGTAAAAGAAAATAGTCATACATTTACTGGAGTTGCGCTTATATTCACTCGGTATGTTTTTTTAAAATGTTTTCTAACATATGGTTATACGTTACATGTTTTTTTTCTGTTTTACTATTTACATTTCAGTTTTTATACTTAAATTGACATGTGAAGCAATTCAAACAGAATTTTTTTACTTAGTTTTTTGTAAACTTTTACAAGGCATTAATTAATGATAATTTTGGTTTTTTATATCATTGTAAAATGTTGTTAAATTTATTTAGTGGGTCGGTTGTAATTCTCTTGATAATTTGGTACAATTTATGTCTCTTTCTTAGCTGATAAAAAGTGACTACAAATTACTCCGATGAACTTAAGCGGCAACCGAAAATTAAGGGAGGACCAGCAATTTATCGACCTTTGCCAAATTGGTACAGACAGAGTTTGGGTAACTTTTGATTTATTTACCCGGAATCGTAAAAATTGCTGCGAGATAAAACCAGCACAAATAAAATTCAATACCGAGAAAGAAAAAAATCAATCAAAAAAGAGATAAAAAAATTGCCAATAGTGATTAGAGCTTAGAAAAATACTATGTAGTAATGTTTATAAGTAAACTATAAACCTCAAATTTAAGAAAGTAATGGTAATTACACTAAAAAAGTAGACTGTTACAATAAAATGATTAAAATAATATTTTACAGTTACTTGTTAAACACGTGGTTCCGATAACATTATTCCCCTTTCACAAGTAATTAATAATTCCTTTTGCATTATTCATAAAATACTACACAAATATTGTAATTTTATTAATTTATAAACATTCTTGCTTACCCATCACATAAACCCAAATCATTTTCTTTCATAATTAACGTTTATTTCAGTACTTTCCGAAAAATATTCACACTTCTGATTAATTTATAAATCAACCACAACTCCACGTGGGAAAACCAAAAAAATGTATCACAATCCGTGAACTGGGTTGTAATCCATTTAATCACCTTAGGAACAAATATGTAAATCAATTTCAGTAATTTACAGTTTTCAATCAGTGCAATTTCAAGTGAAAAACAATAAAAAATAAATGAAAGTTATGGGGTGAAAGAACACAAGTATTTCACTTGCACTTAAGAGATTTGTTTGGCTGTAACGTCTCGCGACCGGACAAATAGAAGAGCGAAAGGCAGGGCGTCGCGACGCGATTTACACTGACTCGTGGATTGTCCGTTACCCACAGAAACGACGAGCAACCCCTACAACCCTCTTTCAGTTGAACCCGTGGTTTGGGACGCCTGCGCTTGTGCTTTCTGTAGACCGTGCCCTATCCTAATTTTCTTCTAAGTAAGTGCGGTTGTGTCTCTGGAAGCGAAAAAATTCCTAAAGTAAGATTTCTCGTCTAGTGCTTTATTTCATCTTTCCCAAAGAGAAACAACAACCAAATTAATCTTTTCGTACTGAGAAAAGAGAACACACCGTATGAATATTAAGACAATTTTAAAAATGCCAGTAACTCAGGTGCGAAATTCGGTCGGCTGCCAGAGCTTGACCATTGGCCCAAAGTCGGTTCTACTTTGGCAACCAATCGACGGCAACCAGAGTTGGGCCGACTAAGGTGTTTTCAAACTGCCATGGTCCCACTAACGTTGGCAACCGACGTCGGCGGCGGGCCAAAAGCGGACCGTCGGCCCTATTTTGGTCCAGCTTCGGGCCGCCAATCGGATAAACTGTGGTAGATTGGTCGGCACGACCGTAAGAATGCAGTCGGTCCGACTCTGGATACAGCAGTCAGCTAGCCACAAATCACCATGATGCACCCGACGGTCGGCTCAACCTTGGCCCAAATATGGGCTGACCGTTGGATATACTCTGATTTTTTGTTTTAAAAAGATCGGTGAAGTACGGTCGGCTTAACTCTGGGCAATAGATGGCCCGTCCGTTGACGTAGCATTTACCCTTAACATTGGTTGAATATAACCTACTTCGAATCATCTCGATAGATCTACTATCGACCGCGGTAGATCTGCTCGTATTATTGGGAATTCGAATTGTTGTGTCACTTGTAGGCATTGATAAATATGACTGGAAAAAGGTCGGCATATGAAAGGTTGAAAAAATTTAGGAAATTGAAGCGTAGAAAAGTTGATGATGGCAACAGCGAAAACAGCATTTGTGGTGACGATACCATTAGCGCTTCCAAAAACCTCATTGAAGAATTTGATCAGGAGTTAAAAGTTGCAACCCCTGAAGATTTGAAGTAAGTGTAATCATTTAAACTCTATTTATATTTGCATTAAAAAATTCTACGTTTTTCAACTTTGAAGGGTGTTGCTAAGTAGTTACAAGTAATGAATGTAAAAACTTTTTGCGCTTGAATAAGTTATACATATTTTCAGAATTTTTAAAGAAATATGAACTTCTATAGAATGTGTTGTAGATTCGTTTGGAAAAATAAATAATGTAATAAATTCTATGAATAAATATTAGTTTGCCTAGATACGTATTTTTCATTTACAAGGCAGTATTGCCAAGCCAACGGTTAGCAGTTAAGGTCAGTTTATTATTATTTTTCTGGTTGGCTCGACCATTGGTTACAAGCTTGGTCGGACGTTTCTTGCCAATGTAGTACCAACCTTTAAAAATCAAAGTCGGCCTTACATTTTTGCCCAAGGTTGGGCTGGCATCATCTTAATAGATGGCCCATCTGTGGGACCAAATGTCGGGCTGACGTTGAGAAACTAAAGGCAGTTGACCGTTATCATTTAGCTGGTTGGCCCGACCAGTGGCAAACAAAGTTGGACCGACCATCTACCAGTTGGCCCAGTCGTGGGCCGACGGTCAATTCGCACCTGGGAACTCGAAGAAAATTTTAATTTATATCAATATTCTATATGGGCCGTTGTCGAAAAGTTGTGAAATTTAAGTCTCGGTAGTTTTACGCATTTCCATTGTGACGTTGCAAAATTTTGCAACTCATAAAAATTATTTTTCTTAAGTAATACATTATTTTCTCAATCTGTCTAATTGAAATATCATAGAAAATTTTGATTATTATATAAAAGACATTACATTTTGCAATTTTTGAAGCTGCACGGTGTTTAAAGATTTGGACATACTTTATACCCTTTAATTTTAAGTACTCATTCCGTTTGTATTTTCTTTATTTTATGAAATTCTGACATCGAGGCTGAATTTAGAAGAAAAAGAAGTATATGAAAATATTTGAAGTGGCTTTAGAAAATATTAAAATGAATTTTCTCCTGCTTCCTGTGTTCCTTTTCTATTTGAATATTCCCGCCATCCTGTCCTAACCTATCTGAAGTGTGGATGTGAATTACTTCTGGTCGTACCCAAGAAGTAATTGGTAAATTTTGAAATGCCATTTGTACATTTGTTGGTGCCTTGGTACAAAATGACTTCTTTACCTGGTGCGAAATTCAAGATCCCATGTCCTTGGAAGGTTTTATCATTATCTTCAAGCTATACGTTATGAATCTTCTGTTGCCGGTAGAAGCCAGGCCCGTGTCAGTAGATTAATGTTTCTGCGTGCCAACCCGATCGGATTATTTTCTTGATGCTTTGGTAGCCAGCCTGTTTGATTGTTGATATTGGAGAAGCGCAATGATAATCTACCATCGTTTGGACCGAATTAATAAGAATTTAATTATTTAAGGGGGTCTCCTCATCAGTCAGCTTCAAAAAATCGATTTTTTTTTATTGCTTCAATCGTTAAAATTATTATCTGAGAATATTCTTGCAAAGTTTCAAAGTATAGCTGATTAACATCTCATGCCTGTAAGTTTCCTTTAATTTGATTTTATTCCTTCGAAAAACTTTAAAGCCCATTTATAATTTAATTGTGCACAGACTGAGTTAAAAGAATGTATTAAAAAATCTCTTTTTACAATGTTATTAACACACTTACAGCTAAAAAAAGGCCGAAAAATCGAGTACTTTATTAAAAAATGACTAAAATATTCAAATTTCAACTTTCAATTACCATAATAGACTATACTGTGCAGAAAAGCCTTCCGAATAAGGAAGTATTTTAATTTTTTGTTTCAGGTAAAAATTACGGGCTGAATTTTTTACGGAGTTTGAGTTGTCCTCGGCGAGCTGCTGCGCGAGATTGTTTATAAATCCGCCATTTTTATTTATTTTGACATTCAAAAAACTTTTTATTGTTGAATAAATATATTTTCAAAGATAAGCAAAAGATAATTTGTTTCTCTTGCTGTTTTCATGTTTAAAAAAAATCCTAAAAAACCATCTTTTTTATGAGCCACTGATGAGGAGACCCCCTTAATTCAGAAGTAATTCTTTTGTGAAGATTGATAGTCTTCAAGATTACGTCCCTGAATTAGTCGTTGGATTTATAGGAATGCATCGAATTTCAGCCAATAAAATTTAAAAACAAAGCACAGCTGTATCCTGTGGATACATAATATTAGTCGTCAAGGAAATAAATAAAGTTGGAAATTCTTTACCTTTTCGTCGGCAGCTTCCAAAGAGTTAACATATCTTATAAGACTTCATTCATATTATTATATAAAACTTTTCTTTTTATTGTAAAGATTCTGCCCTGAATCTAAAGTTAGTGAATCGAGTGTATACTTATTGAAGATCTGGAAATTATTGGATTCAACTTCTGTTGGTGAGATTTCTTTTTAATAATACCTTTCGAGAAGTTTTGGTCTGATAAAGTTAAACATATTTATTGTAAATGATTGTGTTTCTTTTGTAGTAAAAGTTTAGTTTTTGAAAATGTGTTGATTATGTTAAAGATTTAGTGTCTTTATAATTAATTATTTAGTTCTACTTATATTTACTTCAGAAATTTCTCGATTGGACTCTAATAAATTGTGTTAATTGATAACTAACTTGTGATTTACAATAATAATATTGCTGTTTAAAGAATATCCAAATTTTTAAATTATAGATCCTTTCGTCCCTCATTAATTTACAATCTTCTAAATTATAAATTTTATAAAGAAGCAATCTTCCAAATTTATAAAATCAAATTTAATTGTCCAAGTCTTGAATAATAATGTAATAAATCAGTGTAACCTCGTTTCATTTTCAAATAATGTACTTAGAATTCAACTTATTAATGTTATTTTGAATAAGTATTAAACATTGAACTGTTCATTTAGTGAAGCAGTGTTGCCCTATGTGATTTTAAATAATCTATTAAATAAAAATCACGGTTACACCATTATTAACCCTTTGATGCACGAATTTTCTATTCAAAATATTTTTAAAAATAAACATATTTAGGGGTTTTTGAGGTTCCTGATTTTTTTTTAACCAAAGACCGGAGTAGGTGACCTCGAAGGATTTTGATGTCCTAAAAACAAATCCGTTGTCCAAATTTTTTCTGTATGTCAGGATTTCGAGATGTTCTAACCTAAAAGTGAGAAATGGACTTTTTCAACCATATTGGAAACAATATAACATGAGCAGCGAATGGTTTTTCTAAAATTCACTTACGCCATCATTTATTAGTCCTTATTACCTTTTATTTCCATTTTTTTCCATTTTTTTCCCTAACCCATTTTTACTCTCCGAGTTATATCACATTGTTTATTTTCAGTTTTAAGAAATACTTGGATTTGCACATAAATTATAGTGTCTCAAGGTTGATGTATCATATCTTAGAGAAAAGCAATGTATTATGTTATTTTAAATATGGCTGAAAAAAGCCATTTTTGTACTTTTAGTTCAGGATATCTCGAAATCCTGACGTATGGGGAAAATTTGGACAACGAATTCGTTTTTAGGCCATCAAAATCCTTCGGGATCACTTAGCCCTGTCTTTGGTTAAAAATTTTATCGGCCTATGTTATGAATCCATTATCCAATTTTAGAAATTCAAGATAACCCTGGCGAAACTTTGGTCAAGAGTTTAGGGATGCTGATTACGATTCCGTTATCGAATTTTCGAAAATTCAAGATAGCTGATCCAATATTGTAGACCAGAATTTAAAACAAATTCTGATTTTTATGAAAAATCCGAAGAGGGCGGTGCATTTATCCACCCGCCAGACTCTGGAAACCTCCATATGTCAATTTTCATGACAATCAGAATTTTTTTTTCTTTTGGTCCCCCGGATACTAATTTCTGGTTTGAACTTATTTTTATTTCCTCGTATCACAAATTTATTCTGAAAAATATGCTACCTTTTGTCAATAACTTTAATAGTTTTAACTAAACAATTTCTCTAAATCAATCAAAATAAATCTAGAAAATGTAAGTCGTATCAAGTTTTTTTCTGAATATGAAAAAAAGCCATCGGAGTGATGGCGAAACGTCGATGTAATTTAAAATAAACATTGGCCGATGGATTTATACACACACTTTAGGTGTTATTTCTAATTTGAAAAAAAGATTTTTTACGGTAAAAAAAATTCTTATGATCAAAGTAACGTATGTATTGATATATGGCCAAGAGAAATAATTTCCTGATAAAAAATCGGAATCTTTATGAGTTCTCTGAAATTTTATATCTTGAAAAAGATTTTGATCCCTTTAAATTATGACAAAAATTAATTCTGGCTTGAGATGCAATAAAAAGTGTCAATTTGCACAAAACTGTTTTTTGTCACTTTTTACAAAATATTTTCCCAGTTTCAATTCGACCATAAAATGGAAAACTCAGATCCTCCATCAGTGCGACAAAACAAGTGAGTTGAGCAAAAAAAACTGAGTTCATTAATTAATTCCGCTAAAAAATACAATTTGACTAGACCTTTGTTGCAATGTGGCTTTTCGATTGTTTTTATTGCTATGCATATATTAAAACATCATGGAATGTAGAATTGTTAGGAAAATTGAGATAGTATTTTCACCACAAAACAAACAGCGAAAAAAGAAATAGATCAATTTTTCTCATTATAAAAAAATAATTAACTTTTTCTATAATCTGAATCTTCTATTTGAATAAATGAGTTCCAAATGAAATCCGATTTAAAGAAATGAATCTTTAACGTTAAGGATTTAAAAAATCATCGAGAATTCGATTTTATTCAGTTTGTATGTATCTTTTCGTTTTTTATTGGTTTTAGCGGTTTAGGGCATTCAATAGTACCATGGCATCCAATAATAGAGATTTAGCTGCCGTGAAACTCAGGGAATTAAAACTCGTGTAATTTACAATGACCGGTTGAATCCTCGTGGCGTTTTCAACAGTCGAGCTGGAACTCTATCAGAACTATTCTACGTCTGGCAAATCTCTAGGGTAATCTTAATTTACAAACATTAAAACATGCTCGCGATGTATATATGCTGAATGTAACTGTATTCACATTTGGAGTTTGGAACTCCTCTGTTTTTATGTTATTGCTTTAAAAGCAGGAAAAGTACAAAAAAGTGTCAGAGAAACGTTTCCTAATTACGATAAAATCAAAAACAGACTAGTTGTGTGCTTTTTTACACAGCTTTGTCGCCCAATTACCAAAAATGCTACAACTGCAAGAAGAAAAAGTGAAAATATTCCATATCCATGTTGGGTCGACGAATAATGAATATGAATACAGGAAAAAGAATTTTCTAAAGAGCAGAGTGAAAAGCCACGCAAAAGGGTTCACTTGTAGGCAAAAATACTACACAGAAAAGAATTCGTGGAAATCTCGTCTTTGATTTATTTCATCCTCTTAAACATCTTTTCATTATAAAGTACATTTTCATAAAGTATAGTCTCTGTCTGAAGTATAGTGAAAGAGGCAAAAAATCTTTGATTATTCTTTGCAAATAATGCATTAGAGATAATTATCAATTATTTATTATGGAACTTTTAGATGCAAAAAATAAAATAGCAAAATTGCTATTTTAAATCGCCAGGTTGATATCTAAAGAAAAAAAAATACATTTTTTCCAAATTTTACCTATTACCTAATCACAAAATGAATTATGTATTATTTTTTTCTTCAAAAATCAAACTGGCCATTTAAAATAGTACTTTTTGTTATTTTATTTTTTGCATGTAAAGCTGTTTTATTCATTTAATTTAGAAACTAAAATTATTAAATTAGAGATTTTAAAAAATCCACTGCAAGTGACATGTTGGATTATTATTTTAAATCTGATAAGATGGAGATAAGAAGGACGTAAGAGAAAACTCCGGGTGATGAAGGTCCTTACAGAATTACGATCACCATTGCTTGCAAGGATCCCAGATCCTGGTAGAAGGGACGGAGGAAAATTAATGCGGGAAGACAAAGCGCAGAGAAGTGCGATGAAGCGTTGTTCCTTTTCGATTTCCCAGAACCCCGTGAGATCACCTAACGTTTCTTATCCCCTATCCCTCGTTTTGGTCCTGGGCAAGCTCCTTAATCAGCTAGTGGGTGCATTTTCTACCCTGAAAGTGGTAATTTTCTTATCTTGACTCCTTCTCTTTTACTTTAAACAGCGTACGTTCTGTCACTGCAGTTTAAGGCGTTTTGTGCCGGATCACAAATTTCAGTTCTACAATTATGGTGACAGCTCACTTTTAGATAAAGAAAGAGGGTTACTTTTTATCCTTTCTTCTTTCCCTTTCATCTTCAGTTCCAATTGTTATTTTCCAATAATATTACGAAGGGCTTTTATTTACTTCATTTGAGTCGGAATTACAATGATAATGGAATTAAAATAACCGTCCGATGTATTGCAGTTGGTAATTACAAATTTCTTGTATCAAATAAAGAGGATATATAATTATTAAGTTGCAATGTAAATTAATTAGATAATTTAAAAAAAGAAAAGTATAATCAACTACTCTATAAATCGGAATAAGTTAAAATTTTATAGATTTAAATCAGTGACTCGAGATTTCTTTTTTCTTTTTATACTGACGCTAAGGTACATTTGAATATCTGAATCATTTAATTACCTATGTCAAGATAATTTTATCAAGAGATATCAAATATAAGTATTCGAATGCAGTCCTGTCGAGATATTTAATAAAACTCGTGTGAAATTTTATACGAACAATATCCTGACCGAAAAATTGATACCCAAGTGTATTGTCAAACTGTTATCAAAAGAATATCTGAAATCAAATTATATCATATATCCGAATGAAATTCTATACAATTGTATTTGCAAAAATATATACGTGATACTTAAAAAGCTGAAAGTAACAAATTTTTTAATTTAAATTTTATTTCATCTTTTTTTCTAACTAAATCTCGATTTTTTAATTTTATGAAATGAAAAATTCATTTTTATCCAAAAACAAAAAGATATGGTGGATATTCACATTTTTCAATTCTAAAATTTTATTTTATGCCACACTGAAACAAATTTTTTTTCCGAAAGTCAAGTAAAAAAATTCCAAAATTATGACGCATCCCGAAATTATTAGAAATTTGAGTATGTATGAAAAATCGACATTTATCGACATTTATTCATGTATGATTCATATGAACATTATTTTATGAAATATTAGCAAAGTCTGAGACAAAAAATATAGATATATGTAAATTTTGAATAATTTCGGGAAGCCCTATAATTTTGGAATTTTTTTCTCGAAAACAACTTTTATAATAAAAAAAACAACAAGAATAATTTTGATTTTAAATTTTGCGTAGAATGCAGCAGTATTTTTTTATTTCAGGAATATCAAATTTTACATAACAGGTCCGCCATATTGGATCAGCCATTTTAAATTTCGAAAAACTCACCTAAGATTCGAATTTAGTGATGACGAAAACCTATGAGATTACTAATTGGCAAATTTTACACCATCCTGGTTTGTAATAAAACTCTAAATATACGTATTTCTACTAGCTTCATGGCAGCCGCCATCTTAAATTTTAATTTTATGGGCTAATATTGCTTCCGTCAATCACAATAGGTGAGACAAAACTCGTAATAACTTATTTGTATGATCACACAACGAAGTAACCTGGAAAATCCGAAATAGGATCAATATTCTCAGTTTCAAAAAATTTCAAAGGTTCAGACGCCATTTTGGATTAGAGAACAAAGAAAAACAAAATATTTCAATGCATATTTTAAAAGTACAAGTCTCGAGAACATGTTTCTGATAAGTTAGAAGTTGCCTAAGTGTTGGAAACATAGTGAAAATTTAAATTAAAAAAAAAAATCGTACCCCAAAAATAGCGTTTTTTTGGGTAGTTTTGGGAAAATAAAGGGTTTAGCGTCACTTTTTGAGAATTCTGACTGTGCCCTTCGAAAGAGCGACCCCAAGAACGGTAGGATATGGAGTTTCCGATCCTTTTTCATCTTTTGTCTATAAATGGTACGACATTGTAGTCAACGTGAAAATTCTGCACATCTGGGCGTTAAAGGGTTAAGTGAATCACGTACATACAGTTAAACAGACCAATATAAATCTTGTTACAGAGAAATAAATAATTCTAGTTCTATTAACAATTAAATTCGATTAATATTGCTATGTTGTATATTACAAAACTCCGCTGTAAAAATAATATTTTCTGTAATTGTTACTTTTTCACAGTGCAAGCAAAAATTGATTTTTCTCAATAATTCTTCAAGAACCACTTTTATCAATATAAATTTGGCTCTAGTAGATCATACACGTAAAGTTTTTTTTTTTATCTTTAATACATGCGCCTAAAAGGATCTGTCCGTCGTGCAGGAATTCATTCATCAGTATAAATTAAATTAAAGAAAAAACTGTACTTTTAAATAAGATTTAGCTTTATACAATGTATCGTTAATCTATTCAATGATCAAAGTTTAATTATATTTATTTAGATAAGATTTACAATAACAATTTATGGTATCTTGTCTATATGCCTGATGGTTTCACATATATTCTTTATTATGATTTATAATTTTAAAATTGTTCATATATGTAGGTTTTATTTATTCTGTGAAACATACTTTAAAACGTGTAAATTGTTCCATATTTTTCAATTAAAAAGTTTAAGTTCATAATTGAAGAACCGTTTTCTTATTTATAAATATTGAGAAATTTTAATAAAAAAATATTTAGGGATATTCACAAATAAATCGCGTGATTTATACTTGACTAGTTTTCCCCAGTTAAAAAACCAAGAATATTGGTTAAATCGACTTGCTTTCTTTGTTTTTATTGCTAAACTTAAACTTTGTCATGTCAAATAGGATTGCAAAGTTGGCGCCTGTCCTAACTAGGCAAAATAGCTGATTCCTTGTACACGGGTACAAGGAATTTTTTTCGGTGCAGTTGTTTTTTGAACCAAAGAATAATAAGGTAAAAGTACCAATAGCCGGACGTCTGAGGAAATGTCATTCAATTTTTTGTATTAATCGTTCTAAATGTGATGCAGAATCGAGAATTGCCGCGATTATTTTGATGTATGTGTCCTCCCTACTATAAGAAAAATTCCAGAATTGTGTTAAATCTGAATAATCCATTTTAATAATTCTCTTCATTAAATAATGCTCTGAAGCCAATTGCCGGACGGGAAAAGTGAATTGATCCAATAGCCGGGCAGCGCTGCACCAATACTCGGACAATAGAATATTATAATTCAATTGATATGGATTTTACATTTTTTCAGCATAATAAACACTGGGAAATATTTACGAAAACATTTTTTGGGTCTACGCTTATAAAAAATAATATTGAAAAGATCCCGTGTCGAAATATAGGTACTTTTTTGATACTCTAAAATTCTCTACCTCAGATAATTTACGAGGATCTAATGAGGGTTTATTTCAATATAATCCAAGTCCTATTTAAGTGCTCAAAATGTGCAGAAATTCCCATTTCTACACGTTTTGAGGACTTAAAACGGACTTAATTAAATCCTTATTAGATTCTCGTAACTCCTTCATTCACTACTATACATATTCTATTGCACATGCGTCGTTTGGCGCGATTTTTTTGAAATAGCAAAAATTTCAATTCAAATATTTTTAATAAATAATTACTATTAAGGATGCAAAAATTTAACATCAATGTACCTTCTTACTTATAACAAATGCAGAATATAATTATATTGCGATTTTATTGAATATAAGAAATTAATACTAGATTATAAATTTATAAGTTTATAATTCATTCGTTAAGTAAGAAGGTAGATTGATGTTAATTTTTTGCATACTTAATAGCGATTATTTATTAAGAACATTTGAATTGAAATTTTTGCTATTTCAAAAAGTACGATCAATTATTTTTAATACTATAAATATTCCGATAATATTATGATGAAAATTAAATAATTTTTGTCAGGTAAATTTTATTTGAAAAGCGCAGTACTTGATACGTGTCAAACATAAAGTATTTTGAACTCATTTCATAATAAACTCTCATATGACATTTAATATTGAAGTTGGATGGACTATTATTTATTATTTTTCAATATTTAATAGTACGATTAATATTCGCATATTTTTAAGAACATTTGTATCAAAGTAAAGCCGCAGCTTTCAATAATACGAAAAATATTTTAATAAATATTAAATAACTTTTTTTGGTATCAGATATCTTATGAACTAAATTTTATAAAATATAGTCGATACCTACGTTCTAATATGTCGTATCCCACATTTGGAAAATTTTTCAGGAAACGATAAAAACGTCTTGCTAGCACAAATAAATAAATGTAAACAAATTTTTGTTTTATACGTTCATAAAAATGCATAAATAATTATAATTAAGGCAAAAAAATTATTTAAATAAATTTTATGATATTTATGTGGGTTACGCAAGAAGAAAAAATAAAAATGTATTTTAGAAAGAAACTTGATTTAATCGTTTTATAATTAAATATTGTTTCATCCCATACATAACATTTTTCTCTCTTATTTTGTATTGTTTAATTCATAATTATTATAATATAACATTATTGATACATTTTATTTTTACTATCTTTAATATTGCTTAAAACATTTTTTTTTTCATTTTAAGTACTCTTAATTTTTTTTTTTTCATCAGGTACATTTTCTTGCTGAGATTGTTGAAAATTTCTTGTCCTCTTTCGTCTGGTATTATCACAATTTTTTTTTATAATTAATATCATTATCTTCAGGTTTTTTAAATCTATTATTAGTACGCAGTACTTTGCTTTTAACACCAAGATTAACTTGATTAGCTTTTCGTTTCTTACTCTTAGTCTTTTCAGTTACCTTAACTATATTTTTACTCTCGGCTTCCAAATTTTTTATTGATGGAGATTGGTCAGAAGCAGAGTCAGTATCATCAATATATTTTATATTATCATAGAAGCAGTGTGTATCTCTCAGCAACACTTTTTTTAATGCCTGTAATTGTTGCCATTTACTTTCGGTTCTTTTTAATCGATCTACAAACAGAGGTTTCAGCGGATGTCTAGATTTAATTGGAGTTGTAAAAATATTATTTGTAATTACCTTCTTACTCATTTTACTAAATAATTTCTCAAAATAAACTTAAGACTAATTACAAAATAAAAATTGACTGTCACATCGCTGGCGCTGACTTAACCAATGGATGTGGGATACGACATATTAGAATTCGTGAAAATCAGCATGTGGGATGCGACATATTAGAATATTTATTTAAAAATATTAAATAAACAATTTGACTCACAAGATTTTAATATAAGCTGTAAAACATTATTATTAATCCATTTATCAAAAAAAGTCAATTTCTCAAATTTTGTGGGATACGACATATTAGAACGTGGGTATCGATATATACACTTTATATTGGCAATAATATAACAAATTGTGATCATTTATCGTTAAATATGAGTCAAAATAATCGTTATTACAGGTTTGGTAGTTACAGATTGAACATTAGCTCAAATTTTGTCGACTTTTTTAGGACTAATACATTTTGTAATATAAATACCTGAAATGTTCGTGAAAATTGAAGAACTGTTGAGTTAACTTTAAGACAGTTGATTAAACTTTATAATTCATTATTGAATGAATTCGCAAAACAATTTTAATTTTCTCAAAAAGCCACTATGTCCCAGCTTTACTCAACTTTTGATTACATTTTCACAAATGAATTTTCCCTGTACGCTTACGTCGGTTCGAAATAAAATTTCTGGAAAAATATTCAGAAGCTTTTCTTTGTTTTTATTCTTTTTAAGTCAATTAATGATTTACCTTCGAAGAGAAAACATATAATTAATCGCTAACAATGGTAACTTATTACATTAAAAAAGTTAACAAATTTCTAAAATTTATAACTATGGTCGTGAAAATATCCCAAGAAAGAAATCCTCAAGTTGGAAGGAAAAGATCAAAGAATCCCGAAAAGTGGACCGGAATATCGGGAGGAAAGCCAGAAACAAGGTACACTTGGTGCAAATTAGTATTCAGCCTGTGAAAAAGTATTAATATTTGAATAACAATTAAATAACATTATCAACATCATAATTCTATTATATTTGATTCAGATCATTTTCATCTGTCAATTAAAATGTTTTTAATAATAAGTTGCTTGCCTTCCATTTTTACGAACATTTCGTGTATTTATCTTACAAAATGTATTAGTCCTAAAAAAGTCGACAAAATTTGAGCTAATGTTTAATCTGTAACTACCAAACCTGTAAGAACGATTATTTTGACGTATATTTAACGATAAATGATCACACTTTGTTATATTATTGCCAATATAAAGTGTATATATATAATTTCTTCCCATTCGTCTAGAGTGTTTCGAAATAATTTTTACAGAATAGATATAAATAAAAAAAACGAATTGGCAAAAATGATGTTGCAACTCTGTCGAATCACGTGCTCTCGGCATAGGTGCATCTCTTTTTCTCCGCGTTCGATCGAATTATCTCTTGACGGTATCGATGCGCTTGAACGAAGTTAAAGAAATTCCCATCCTGACCGCAGTTTTGGATTAAAAAATCTCAAAATATATTTAAAAACTACCTGAAAGCCTGCTGAACAACTTTTTCGCTGAAAGTTCTCTCAACTCTAAACTTCCTCGCATACTTTTTTTCTTTGAAGATGAAAAATGAGAATTTTACCAGCCGCAACGGTTATTCTAAAAATTATTAACAAATTAAGAATTTTCTTATGTTGAACATAACCATCTGAAGCTCTAGGGTTTTTTGAGTCTGTTGATAAAATTTCAGAGTATTCCGGACAAATTTGTACGAAAAACAGCGAGTTGATTATGAAAAATCGATTGATCTCGTACCTTCAAAAAATGCGGTTTTCTTCGATTATAAAAAAAACTAGAGTTCTGACACAAAAATTTATGGGAGAAAAAATATGTGGAATGACATTTAACACGTACTTCCACGTTTTTTTAATTATTTTTCCGAATTTTTTATTCAAATGAAATAAAAAGTTTGCGCATTGAGGTATCCCCTGTTTTGCCTACTAGGCCATGCGCTCCGTCAGTTATGGAATCCCAAGCCTCAATTGTCCAAACGTAAAATAAGTACACTCGAGATTTCCTATAACGAGAAGCTCGAGCATCGGAGACCTCTCTGCATTGAGCGCGAGAGGGATCCCCTCCATATCCTACTTGTTGCTACGCGCTGTTATGCGCATTATATGATGCGCGCAGTCAGTCTGTCAGTGACGCCATGTGAATAATTGTATTTACGTAGTAAAAAGCGTATAAAAAAGATTTTTGCGAGTATTGAACATGGAATTGACTTATTTGACGGTATGTACTCAAAATACTAAAAATATAATGATATAATAATGAAAATATCTATGCTTATCAGTTGTATTTTTGAATATTTCCAGAAAAAAAGAAAAGTCTTGACGATTAATAAAAAAATGCAAAGTTTGACAAATTTGGAAAACGGGATGAAAAATTGGGAAATTTGCAAAAAATACAATGTTTCAAATTCGAGCGCGCTTCATTTCGTAGTAGTAGGGGAAGAGGGGTCGATCGTCTGCTCGTTATGGGGAGGCGTGACGCGCTCGTAAAAGGGAGGCCTTGTTACAGGGAATCTCGTTATAGGGAATCTCGAGTGAATAAATAAAGCAGTTTGACTGAGAACACCGAAATGTTTTTTCAATCTTAAAGTGGTGTTAAACAATTCTACCAATTTATCCTTCGTGAATTCAGACACGTGTTCATCTCAAAGTGTTTCGAAATATCTTTATTAGAAATCTATGAAGAATTTGTTGATTTATTACAGAGAATTAAAATATGATTTAAAATATTAAAGAGACTAGCCGAGAATTAAAAGCGGACTAAATAGAACATAAGAGAATCCAATAAGGATGTTAAGGACTAAGTAGATCTAAAGGGGGATTCATTCTGCACTATGGAGGATCAAAAATATACTCATATTTTGACTCGGGATTTTACAAATAGAATTTTTAATCAACTTCATACTTATGAGGTCTATTAAATAAGTTTAATTTATTTTGCCAATTTTTTTCTATGAACTTTCCTCTACATTTACATAATAAAATATTTATTTAACACTTCTGCTTCTTCGTTTTTTTGCTGGTTTTTTGTTTTATTCTTCTTTCTTTCATTTCAAAGATTTTTTCTTTTGATCCTCCTTTTCATTTTCTTTTAACGTGCCTTCTTTTTTTTCTTGCTGTTCCTGTTTTTTTTAATGGAGCTTCTTTTTTCTCTTTCTGTTCTTGTTTTTTTTTTCAGCATAGCTTCTTTCTTCTCTGTCTCTTCCTGTTTCTTCCTCAAAAAGTAGTGCAATGTAACGCCGGACACACGTTCGGTTATTAAGCAAAACGAATATTCATTGACCTAATAACCGGATTTAAAATATTTAATTAAAGAAAAATGTTTTTTAATTTTGAAAAATATTATCGTTCATATAAAGCAATTGACTTTAGTGTAACTCGTATTAAAATGACACATGAAGGTTAATGTAAATGTTATTTGCTTAACAAAGACAACACGTCAGTTTGTTTATAGAGCAGATTTCTCTACACTTCGACCAGCCTTGTGCTTCAGTAGAGAAATTTTTTTTTCTTGGCGATGTTTTAATTTCTAATTCAACAAATTTTTCACTTTTTTAAAGTGTACGTTTCGAAATTTGTATGCGGTACACCAAAATAGTGATAAGTGATTCATAAATCTCTAATTTTGAGAAAAATTCATGGCTCTGTCCGGCTATTGGTGCTTTTACCTTACACTGTGCTATAAGGGATCAGCGATTCACGCGTGAAGAAATTTCTTTTTCCTCGAATAACACACGATTCTGTCTTCTATTTTTGAAAAAAATTTCGATTTTGTATACCTTGTAGAATAAATATTAGACAAATGTTGATTTTCAGTATTTAATTTGAAATTTTTATTACGAAATATGTATTTTTGTTGTTACCAATATAAATTATTGATAGAGTGGATCTATCATTAAAATTTTTATGACTAGACGATTCATTATATAAACATCTTTTCCTAAATTATATAATAAATAATGTGTTAATAAAACTCTTAATAAGCGATAAATTAATAACTAGACATGTATACTATACAATGAACTAAAATAAAAATTTACCCTAGTAAGTTTTCTAACCTCGATTAAAATGAAGTATCTGATTTCCGCTGTACTTGTAATTACGCTTTTAGCTGTGATTCACTTTGCGAGTAATTCTTCATTCATTACTATATTAAACTTTCCTTTACATATGAATGTGGCTCTAATCACGAAAAATTGTTTAGCCAGGAAAACATTATTTTTACTTTCTAAATCGGAATCAGTAAAATTTAATTGAATTATCAGTTTCAAGTATATCACCGGTGCGCAGTAAATTTTCACTGATTTAATAATAATAATAATTTTAATAATTCCCTTTTATACGGATAACTATACATATGTGGCATAATTTCCCAAGTAATACTACTGACTCATGTCTGATTTTTTTTTTTTGCAATATCCACATGCAGCTGTTAAAATTTGATATTCTCTGATTATTTTTTCACCAGCACCCAGTTTGGCGCAGCCAATACAGTTAACTGAGAATAGATCAGACGCACCTTCTTCTTCATCTTCTTTATTTGATGATGATACGTTTATAGCACCGTGTTTAGTTCATTTCGTGGTGGGAAAAACATCTCGTGAAAACATTGGAAATGGTGGCTTGGTATCTGATGATCAGGTTTTAGTTTCTCGTGAAATTTTAAAAGATTATGAAGGAAGGACAGTAGAGAAAAACCTTTATCTGCATTCTACAAATGGCGCTTCGGACGAGTACATTGCTCAAGTTTACACTATAATTTCTTCACCTAATTGTGGGATTTCAGTCGCTCGTGTGAGTAAACTGTTAAAAAACTCTATTAAACTAGATATCTAGTAGCATAAAGTTATTTGCATTAACGGAGAATCAAAATCAATGAAAATTATTAATACATTAGAAAAAATGTTATTAAATTTAATATAAATTAATGTCAATGTATTCATGCACAATAATTAAAGTTGATACAATTTCTTTATGGTGCTTTACGCAACCCTGTCAAATATAAAAAAAATCTAGTCACCAGAGGCCGAGTAATAATTTTCCAAAGTTCAGTGAGAATATACGAGTTCTTATGGGAGTACGTGGCTCTTTACTCTGTTTTTATCCAAAAACATCATACGCACTAGAAGGGTTTCGCTGAAATACGAGTATATTGAGAAGTTTGAGTTCAAAACCATTTTTGCACGGTTTAGAAATGATTCTGTAGGTAGAAAATTTTTTTTCATTTCCAATGCAAACACATTAGAATCTTGGCATAAGAAGCAAGAAAAATCCAGTAATCGTACCATAATTTTGACTCTTGTACCATGTACCATCCCTCGTGTACCATACCTATTAAATGCACCATAATTTCAAAATATTTCTATTTTTTATTTATCATTTAACCGAAATGAAATGAAGACAAAAGCAGAATAGCCATTATACAATGAGAATTGTTTTTGCCCTATATGATGCATGCTTGACCAATCAATAATTTTTTTAAATAGAGGCTGAGTAGAGTTAATTTCCATGTGATTTACGTAAAGACATTCCAAATATACTTGATTTTTACAGATTATAAGCTGTTTTATAAAATAAATGTTGTTTAAGAATTACTTTAAGTAAATGTTACAAAATAAAGACTTGAAAAAGTGGAAACTGTGTTATAATTATTATTAAAATATTTTTATTAAAACATAATATTATTAAATTTATTAACAAAATACTATAAGCATTTTGTTTATGAAAAATAATAAACTTTTAAGTATTTGAAAACATATCAGTTTGAATTTCGCGCCGCGCATGCGTCTCGTAAACATGTACCATAGTATACCATAATTTTAACATGCTGATTCCATAATTTCGCTTCGTGTGTTTAGCAACGCTGCTTGCGATTCACGGTTTACTCAACTCTCGATTGAAGCGTAGAGTAGAAAGAACGGAAAGCTCTACTATTTTTGTGATTTAATAAATGATTGGTTTTTTATAATTGTACTACGAGTAATAATATATATATATATATTTAGACATTTTTAATGCACGCTTTCATATTTCACCCTGCACTTCTGAATTTTACTCAACTTTAATTCGTTTTTTGAACATTTAATATATTACAAATAATTACAATGATACTAAGTAACTTCTAACTTGTCCATATGTCCCAAATTTGATCGGAAGTTGAGTAAAATTCCTTCAACTATTTTTCTCCGTGTAGTCATGTCTTATTAGAGTAAAAAGAAATTTTTTGTTTCAAAAGTTTCCAACTCTTGAAAAAGAATGCCATTAAAAATGTTTTTTTTAATAAAATTTTTTCTCGTTATCGCTTGTTAGCAATTTTATGAAAAATATTCTCTTCAAGTCTACTTTATCTAATCTTTAAGATGAGTAAATAACCTTCAAACATAGCTACGAAAATTCATGTGAATCAAAAGGTAAATTCTGAATTTAAAATTATCTTCTATTCTTTAGCAATTCAAAAATGCTAGAACACAGTATACAGAATATATTCATCTAAAAACTTACTAGTATTTATACACAAAGATGCTAAGAAGCTTCGACTGAGTTCCAATTTTTAGGAAGTTATTACCACAATTTAATTTGTAGCGTTATCAAAAGTCTTAATATTCCTTTATCAAAAATGTTTTATTTTTTGGATTCTTTTTGGTTCTGACGAGTAACAGAAACTTTTTTATTTGCTATTAATAAAATAGTCCACACTTACAAAATATAATACTTGTTTTCAAAAACATTTTTTTAGGTAATTATTTTGCCCAATGGAGATAATTTATTTTTTTCAAAAAAAATTGTATCATCGTTTAACGAATTTCCAGAACGTTAAGTACATGTATTACCTTTGGGTTTCGGACATTTAATAAAACAGAAATGAATAAAAAATTCGCTAAAAAGTAATTTTTAAAAATTATCTTCTGTCTTTTAGCAATTCAAAAATGCTAAAACATACTATGCAAAATATGTTCAACTAAAGACTTACTAGTATTAATACACAAAGATGCTAAGAAGCTTCAACAGAGTTCCGATTTTTAGGAAGTTATTTTCACTATTTAATTTGTAGCGTTATCAAAAGTCTTAATATTCCGGAATCAAAAATGTTTTATCTTTTGGATGAAAATTAGAAATAGCATGTTTGATATTTTAATTTTTTTTGTCTTTAAATTTTTTACTTTATTACTACTGCTGATACTACTGCTGATAACGATGACTTTTTAATGACAAAAATTAAAACAGATAATACAATTTATCTTCATACTTTATTTAAGTACAAAAAGTTAAAGTGGATGGAAAATACATAAAGTACAGTATATAACTAACGTTTGACAACGTTAAAACAAACAGCATCCCGTGATAGAGCATTAGAAAACTTGTATTTGAATCATCTTCTTCACTCTTCATATGATAACGTTCAAGGCATATTAACTTTTTCAATCATAACATTTTATTTTATTTCAGTTTTTTCGTCCAGAAAGTAAGGTAAATCTGCCACCCGCCTGCGATTATTCATTAGCACCTTCTGGATTCAATCACAAGAAAGAAGTTTACGTATTAGGATTGAGATTAAAAAATTATCCTAAAAAGCCTACAAAAGAAGAAAAATCTTTTTTCGTTCAATTAGATGGTAGACAATGTGATGGCAAAAAATTTAAACAAGTAATCAATCGTTACTTGTTCCATCCTGTGAATATGACCAGCTTGTCATTTAAGGATCCTCAAGGCAATGTACAGTTTGTAAGCAAATTCTTTTATATCATGTTGTATTTGAGGATATTTAAAAACATTAAGAAACATACTGTTTTCGAATTAAAATTAAAGTTTTCGTTTTCTGTCTATGCCATATTCAATAATGTTAAATAAACATAAACATCTTAATATTCTAGGGCGATTATGGTAGTCCTGTGATTCAAAATGGAAAGATAATAGCAATTGCTTCTCAAGCAAAGAATGCTTATTTGTTACTCTATCCCCATGCAAGTTTTCTTGCATTTATGCGAACTCCGGTTTTCTTTGATTGATTGCATAAATGAGAATACAGCAACATTTTTGAGGATGATGAATTTATTTTAATCTGTGATTGAATGACGAAACTTACCATTGTCGTTAATCAAGTTTATTACGTAAATGGCTAATCATATTGTAGTTTTTATAACACATGCATGAAGTGTGCTACTTTTCGTGCATGTAGAGCATGCCGAAAATGACCAATTGCAGGTCGCTCTTGGAAAATAATATTTCTCACAATGCACACGCGCACTTCAAGCAAAACATTGAATTTCCAACGCACGCCTATGATAAAACTCAAGAGTTTCAGACACTTTGGTTAACAAAAACAGTTGAAAACTGCTTTGAGTTATCAATTCAATGTTTATAACAATCATAGCCCGAAATGATGAACCTCGTTCTGCACATTCTACATACATGCATATTACTTACATTTGTTATGGAAAAATCATGTGCAACGTGTAAGAGATGTTGCAACCCTGAATCGTGTCAAGTTTGCAGAAATAGTCTGAAATTGTATGCTTCCCTCATTTGTTGAACAATATACTATTTAATAAAAAGAGTATTTATGTACCATGTAATAAAATCTCGATTTGTAATATTCAATTGTCTCCAGGTAAAATAAAAATCTTAATCCAAGTTGAAATATAAGTACTTTAGGTGTCATTTATTTTGTTTATATCTCCAAAAGTATCCTTATGAGAATATTTTCCTCAAAGTCGATAGAGCCTTAAGTAAATTAACTACCATTTAAAATTTGAATCAAAATCAATTTAAAAATCTTTTTGAGGCCATGATCCAAGCAGGTCACATGACAAAAATTATATACACTATGCCTTTCCCTATTCCTTCCATTTAATTACCTAAATAGAGATAATTTTATCAAGAGATAGCAAATATAGTATAAGTATTCGAATGCAGTCCTGTCGAGATATCTATAATAAAATTCGTGTGAAATTTTATACAAACAATATCGTGACCGAAAAATTGATACCCAAGTGTATTGTCAAAACTGTTATCAAAAGAATATCTGAAATCAAATTATATCACGTATCCGAATGAAATTCTATGCAATTGTATTTGCAAAAACATATACGTGATACTCAGAAAGCTAAAACTGACAAATTTTTAAATTTAAATCTTATTTCATCTTTTCTTCTAAGTCTAGTCTTAATCTAGTCTTCTAAGTTCTAAGTCTCGATTTTTTAATTTTATGAAATGAAAAATTCATTTTTATACAAAAATAAAAAGATATGATGGAAATTCACTTTTTTCAATTCTAATCAATTCAATTTTTTTCCGAAAGTCAAGTATCACGTATAGTTAAGTCTAACGTAGTTTAAATAACACGGATTCCAGTTTAAGAGAATCACATACATACAGTTAAACAGACCAATATAAACCTTGTTACAGAGTAATAAATAATTCTAGTTCAATAACAATTAAATTTGATCAATATAGCTATGCTGTGTATTACAAAACTCCGCTGTAAAAATAATATTTTCTGTATTTGTTACTTTTTCACAGTGCAAGCAAAAATTAATTTTTCTCAATAATTCTTCATGAACCACTTTTATCAATATAAATTTGGCTCTAGTACACTGAAAATTTTTTTTTCCGAGAGTCAATTATCACCCATAGTTAAGTCTAACCTAATTGAAATAACACGGATTCCTGTTTAAGAGAATCACGTACATACAGTTAAACAAACCACTATAAACCTTGTTACAGAGGAATAAAGAATTCTAGTTCTATTAACAATTAAATTCAATTAATATTGCTATGCTGTTATTACAAAACTCCACTGCAAAAAGAATATCTTCTGTATTTATTACTTTTTCACTGTGTAAACAAACATTTATTTTTGTCAATAATTCTTTAAGACCCACTTTTATCAATATAAATTTTGCTCTAGTAGATCATAAACGTAAAGTTGTTTTTTAGTTACGTTTAATACATGCACCTGAAAGGATCTGTCCGTCAAATCAACTTGCTTTCTTTGTTTTTCTTACTAAACTTGAACTTTGTCATTTCAACTAGGATTGCAAAGTTGGCGCCTGTCCTAACAAGGCAAAATAGTAGATTTCTTGTACGCGGGTACAAGGAATTTTTTTCGGTGCACGGCAAACTATTTTAGAAGTGAGAAAACCGGAGTTATCATTCCAGCAACAGCACGATATTGGCAATCGATCTTCGGCAACACTTTGGCGATGCTGGGCCAGTGTTGGGCCGTATCTAACTTCGAACTTGGCTAATGTATTAAACCCTGGCTGCTCCACTAAACAGTAAAACTGAGCTTCTTTTGATTAATATTTGGTTTTGGGCTGTGTTATGGTGCTTCATCCTCATCTTACCAGCTTGCTGAACGCTTACGATTATCATAGAGGATCCAGTTTCCAACACAAGTAAGGAAACGATGCAGAAAAGGCCCTCCTTTAATCCACGAAAGCGAAGAAATGCAAGCATCGAAACGTTTTTTCATCTGATGAGCGTTAAATTCAAGAGAAACTCATCTGTCAAGCATTTAAACTTTGTTGATTCGGCGCAAATTATCTAATATGGTTGGGATAGAAACACCAAATTTCGATGCTAACTCACGAGTAGTTTGAGATATGTCCCTCTCTACAATAGCTTTCAGTACATCATTAAATGTCTCTCAATTTTTGGCTAGTCATCAAAGAGATGTGTGTGTGTGTGTCGGTCCATCTTGTTTTTCACACTCAAACCCAAACATCAAGGTTTTTTTTTAAACCCAGCCTTTTGAAAATGGTTTAAAACGGTCGAATAATAAGTTCTCAATTCATAAGCTATATCATGACTGCATTTCATTATTTCCTTCGGTAATTAGTACATCACATTTTATTTGATTTCGTAAGAGATTAAAGTTTCATTCAAATTCAAAAAAAATATTCACACGAATTGACAGGATTTATAGTTTCTAAAAACACATGAAAAAACGTTTAGTTGTCATGTTTATTTAAAATCGCGGTTGAATAAGAGTTTCTTAACTGGAAAATCATTACACGGAGAAAAATAGAGATCAGAAGAATATGAATGGTTACTAATAACCAGGAAAGACCAGCAGGTGAGAAAAGAGAATGTCACGCAGTCTGGGAATGAGTTTTGTACTGTTTAATAGTCTCTTTTCTTACTTAGTAGTCATTCCTAGTTTTTAGTAATCATTCATATTTTTCTGATCTACATTTTTCTCCGCGTAGTTTCAAGATTATAATCCTTGTGAATTCCCACTTGCTTATAATAATATTTTCTGTCCTTAGAAGTGTTAACAAGGTATTGAATTTAGGCATGAAAATGCAAAAATGGGAAACGTATATTACTCGAAAAATAGCTTAAGACATGCAGGTGCTATTAAAATATACTCTGCAGATATCAAAACTCCAGTACAAACTGAGTATTTCCATTATGTTTACTTTATTGAGAAATACTTATTAAATAAATGACTTGATAGTGATTTACAATAAAGCTAACAATATTTTTCTTAACTCTACATTACCCAGTACCTAAGTAATATAACCAACTACATATCGAGGGAATACCAACCTAAAAAGTTGTTTTCTATCTCATAAGTTGATGGCCTGACTATTTGATAAATTTTATGAGAATCATATCTATCACATTCATTCAACATTGCTTGACTAATCCATATATAGTATTCTGAAATTTTGATATACAATGCAGCTTGTCTTTTATCATCTGATAACGGCAAATCAACAAGAATTCCTCTAACGTTACCAGACTTGTCTACCAACAGTGACCCAAGATCATGGTTTTCCTGAAAAAATATGTCTAATTTGAATATTTAGATTATAGTATTCAGATACAATAAGAAAATTATTTAGCACATAAAACTAGTTTGACTTAACAGTTTTCTTATTTATAAATATTGAGAAATTTTAATAAAAAAATATTTAGGGATATTCACAAATAAATCGCATAATTTATACTTGACTAGTTTTCCCCAGTTAAGAAACCAAGAATATTGGTTAAATAGTAGACAAATGTTGATTTTCAGCATTTAATTCAAAATTTTCATGACTAGACGTATCATTATATAAACATCTTTTCCTAAATTATATGGTAACTAATGAGTCAATAAAACTCTTGATAAGCGATAAAATAATAGCCAGACACATATACTATAAAATGAACTAAGATGAAAAATTACCCCAGTAAGTTTTCTAAACTCGATTAAAATGAAGTGTCTGATTTCCGCTGTACTTGTAATTACGCTTTTAGCTGTGATTCACTTTGCGAGTAATTCTTCATTCATTACTATATTAAACTTTCCTTTATATATGAATGTGGCTCTGATCACGAAAAATTGTTTAGCCAGGAAAACATTATTTTTACTTTCTAAATCGAAATCAGTAAAATTTAATTGAATTATCAATTTCAAGTATATCACTGATGCGCAATGAATTTTCACTGATTCCTTCCTGTATATACATCCAGAGAAGTAATTCTTGACAGCTAGACTGTCAATTCTCAAAAAAGATTCTAAAAATATTTTTGTAAAAGATTTATTTTTATATTTTTGGTTTTTTAATGATTCTCTTTTATACGGTTTACTATAGATATGTGAGATAATTTCGCAAGTAATACTACTGACTCATGTCTGATTTTTTTTTTTGCAATATCCACATGCAGCTGTTAAAATTTGATATTCTCTGATTATTTTTTCACCAGCACCCAGTTTGGCGCAGCCAATACAGTTAACTGAGAATAGATCAGACGCACCTTCTTCTTCATCTTCTTTATTTGATGATGATACGTTTATAGCACCGTGTTTAGTTCATTTTGTTGTGGGAAAAACATCTCGTGAATACATTGGAAATGGTGGCTTTATATCTGATGATATGGTTTTAGTTGCTCGTGAAATTTTGAAAGATTATGAAGAAAGAACAATAGAAAAAAACCTCTATCTTCATTCTACAAATGGCGCTTCGGACAAGTACATTGCTCAAGTTTACACTATAATTTCTTCACCTAATTGTGGGATTTCGGTCGCTTGTGTGAGTAAACTGTTAAAAAACTCCATTAAACTAGACATGTAGTACCATAAAGTCATTTGCATTAACGGAGAATCAAAATCAATGAAAATTATTAGTACATTAGATAAAAAATGATATTAAATTTAATATAAATTAATGTCAATGTATTCTTGTACAATAATTAAAGTTAATACAATTTCTTTATAGTGCCATATGGTCAAATATAAAAAAAATCTAGCCACCAGAGGCCGAGTAATAATTTTCCAAAGTTCAGTGAGAATATACGAGTTCTTATGGGAGCACGTGGCTCTTTACTCTATTTTTATCCAAAAACATTATACGCACTAGAAGGGTTTCGCTGAAATACGAGTATACTGAAAAGTTTGAGTTCAAAACCATTTTTGCACGGTTTAGAAATTATTCTGTAGGTAGAACATTTTGTTTTCATTTTCAATGCAAACACATTAGAATCTTGGCATAAGAAGCAAGAAATAGTATATTACGTGCCTAGGCGCACAATGAGGGTTATTGCGTGACGAGCGACGATGTTTGCAAGAGATCGAAGCCGAGGCGTGATCAGTCCTGCGAGCATTGCCGCGAGTCTCGTAATTTCCCGAATTGTGTGCATTGGCACATATTCTATTTTATGTGCCTCCGGCGCGGAAACTCGTTTTTCCGCTACAGTTGAGAGTAGCACAATGTTGTGTATTCCGCTACAGAGGAATGAAATGTAAAAATTGAACTGCGCATGCGCCTATAGCTATACAGCGGAGCGCAATCTTCTTCTTATTATTCTTCTTCTTCTTTGTACAGCGTTAGCGCCCTACTGACAAAGCCTTGTACATTTGAACTGCACATGCTCTATTAAAACACGCTACTACTACACAAGATAGATAAAATCAAAATGGCGAGGACTATTCGCGAATTATCAAGTGTAATGGAAGAAAATGATAATTTCGAACTAAGGCAACAACTACAGTACTAGATTAGATTCGAGTGTACGCATAAAAACTCGTATACGCACCAAAGTCACATAAAATAGAATACGTGCCAATGCACACAATTCGGGAAATTACGAGATTCGCGACAATGCTCGCAGGACTGATCGTGCCTCGGCTTCGATCTCCTGCGAGCATTGTTGCTCGTTACGCAATAACCCTCATTGTGCGCCTGGGCACGTAATATACTATTATGTGACTTCGGTGCGTATACGAGTTTTTATGCGTACACTCGAATCTAATCTAGTATTCATCATGATTCTCGTCCATTGCACTTGATATTTTGCGACTAGTTCCGGCCATTTTGATTTTCTCGATCTCGTGTAGTAGTAGCGTATTATAATAGAGCATGCGCAGTTCAAATGTACAAGGCTTTGTCAGTAGGGTGCTAACGCTGTACGAAAAAGAATAAGAAAAAGATTGCGCTCCGCTGTATGGCTATAGGCTAATGCGCAGTTCAATTTTTACATTTCATTCCTCTGTAGCGCAATACACAACATTGCGCTACTCTCAACTGTAGCGGAAAGACGAGTTTTTGCGTCGGAGGCACTGTGATGTTGCAAAATTTTGCAACTAACAATTCTTATTGAATATATTAAATTAAATTAAATTCAAAATTTGCATTAAACTTTTTGATTTTTCTTAGCAAATCTAAAGGTTTCCTCAGAGTCTGCACGTTACTCCGGGACTAAGGGCTATATTTGTTGTTTGTATTTTAAGTATTTACTGCCATATGTTTTGTTTGTTATTTTATTTATGTAAAACCACCGAGTATGCTTCTGGACAACGAGGGATCTGGAAGGAATATGAAGACCGATTTAGGACGTTTGCTGTTGTCTAGCCCGAAAATATGCCAATTTTACTCCCCATTCTTGGGTCTGACGCTTTCAATTTTACCGCCTGATTTCGACCCTACGCCACTGCCGTCAACCCATGCACTGGGCACCCTACGAAGATGCCCCCAGGACCTGCTCTGCCTTTCTGCCACAAGGATTCTGGACGACTCCTCCACCTAATGTGGAACTACGTAGACCGAGTCATGGGCAACTCCAGTCTCGACCTCCAGTAGTACTACAGAAGTCCCTATAGCCCAGGCCCGTGACATGCCACCATTTTTTTATTGGATCCCAGCAAGATTCCTCATATTATGGATGAGCAAGGGAGTCCCCGAAATTACGATTATTAATATGGATGTTAACGGAGGGGAAGGAGAGTGGAGCAACATCTGCTGTTAGCACAGGTCGACAACCTAGAAATCAGGGAAGGGAATAAGGACGTTGGGGTACTGCAGACTCCACGTCAATACGTCCCTGACATACGTCTGAGCTTCGACACCATAGCGGCGCGCCACCAGCCAATTATCGCGAGGAACCAGCGGTGGGAGAGATAACCGCAAGGCACGAGCCACCGGCAAGCGACAGCATCGTTCTACTCTGTCGGCAGCCTCTAAGGATCCACACTGAGAGGGACTTGGCATGGCCAGTGCGCTTGCATTGTAGCTAACGCGCCCAACCCGGACGTGATAGGTTAGCTTGAGAAAAGCGAAAAGCACCGTAGCGTAATAGCAGCGCCCTCTCGTAGTGTCTAACGGTCGTTTACTGCCAAGCGTCTGATTCGTGTGCACACATCGGGTGCCAACGCGCGAAAAAAGTGCAGCCAGTGTGCAAACTAAGAGCGCGCTGATCAAACCTCAGTTTCGCCCCCCTACTGTCCTTTTTTAGCATGCTATACGGGCGTTAGTAAAGTGTGGCCACTGCCACGGTTAGTGGCGCTAGCTGCGCCAATTCTCTCTCAGTGCAGGATCGTTGTTAGTAATAAAGTGTCTAGTTCCTGTGAGTTGGTGAAGTTAAGTGAACTTTAAGGACTTTGGTGAGGTGAGGTTTTCTTCCATATTTTTCTGTTACTCGAACCACAAATCCCACCTTACGTGACGACCCCCTCCAACCCCCCTTTTTATTACCGTAAATTGGATGACCTCGCTTGTGCCTGGGATTGTTTTCCCGGGGCGAGACGGCTAGTGCCCATTGGGTAAAGCCCCCTTTTTCTTGTCCCTTTTTGATGGTCACACGTGACTAGTCGGATTTCCTGATTGAGCCTTCATGTAAAACTTGATTATTGTAATATTTAATCTGTTGTAATAATTGATTGTAGTATTTTATCTGATTTCGACTCCTACCCCCCCCCCCCCCCTTTTGTAGTTTTGACGAATTCCCGACCCAGTCCCATGGTACCGGTCAGAGTGGCCTAACCTCACGGGTTACCCCCCCCCCCCCCCTCTTATTTATTATTTTATTGTTTTATTTGACCCCAAGTAATTTCCAGTTCGGGGACCTCCCCTACTCTACCGACTCGAGCTGGGCTAGCCGAGTTTGCCGCTACATCAGGTTTTCACCAGGACCCCCCCCCCCCCCATCTCGAACCTGTCGCTCTAACCTTTTTGCGTATTTTGATTGAGTTGACCTAGTCGGTCTGGCGCCCACAAAAAAAACCAACTTTGGCTGTCGTTACTCCTGAATTTGAGTTTCTCAAGTTTTAGAGAACATTACTGGTGGAAGCTTGGTGCCGAAGGGGTGCTATATTGCATAAATTAAGTATAGCATTGCAACATTCAGAAGTGTAGGGTGAAATATGAAAGCGTGCATTAAAAATTTCTAAATATATATATTATTACCCGTAGTATAATTATAAAAAACCAATCTTTTATTAAATCACAGAAATAGTAGAGCTTTCCGTTCATTCTACTCTACGCTTGAATCGAGAGTTGAGTAAATCGTCAATCGCAAGACTTATTCCACCAGCTATATCTATTCACGCAGGAACAAATGAAAGTAATCTCCGCCTTGGGCACACATAAAATATTTTTAATATGAAAAAACTGTTGAATTTTCAGCATACTGATGTTCCAAGTTATTATATTTAATAATTAAAATCAATTAAAAATATACAAAATACAATTACAGTTTATTTTAGTACTCTCTAAATCCAAAATATTGGATTACACTTATAAAATAGTAATTTAAAAAATTCATCGTACTGCAGTCGGGTTTGATTGTGTTTTTTTTCTGTTCGTCACGAAGCTTTCGTACATGCTCCGCAGTGTTAACTACTATTTGTTTTTATGATTATCCGCTAGTTTACATAATTTATTTTAAAGTTTCACATAATCTAGTTATATAAATTCTGTAAGTTTAATAAATTCGTGCTACAAAATTTCTTCTTAATTAATTTATAATTACTTCTTTCTTTTTCACTTAAGCTTTTTAAATTAAATTCATTTCATGAAAATTTAAACAACAAAAGTCTTGATAAGTGTATTACATAAAATTTTAAAAATCTACACAGGATTTAGATTGCACATACATTTATTAGGGGCAATAATAATTTGGAAATCGCAATTGTAAAATCCATATTTTGAAAATATACAACACAGAAAATAGAAAAACCTTCTTTTAAATGTTTTTACACAAGATGCTTTTTGATAATAATGCAATTTTTTAATGTACATTTCAAACTTTAGTTTCATTAAACTTCATACGTAGTTATAATAAAAATGTATACTAAATATTAATTAATAATTATATTATATATATCAACAATCATAATTATAATAATTTATTAAATAATTATATTAATTTGAAAAAATATTTTAACTCTTACAGTCACTATATAAGAAAGTTCCAAGTTTTATGTCTGAAGATTGTAAACGAGCGTGTGCGTGATTCGACGAAAGCGAATCGTACTATATATAAGTGTAATTATTAGGTTTATATATATAAGGTTATTAGTTTAAGTGTATTTGTGATTAAAAATATGATTGGCTACGACTGAATGGTGTGAATGTATTTGTATGCTGTTTACAAGTATTTATATATGTATCGGATTAGTAATGGTAGACGGAGAGAAGAGAAGGCAGCTGTCATGTGCGCGGGACGAAGCAGAGCTTTGTCCTTACGAAAATGTTCGATTTGACACAGCTCAGCTTCGTCCTCCGTTAGCCAGAATGTGCGAGCGCAGATCTCTGCTTCGCGCCGGGCATACACCTCTCGGACGAAGCAGAGCTGTGTGCAGACAAATGCAGGCTTCGTCCAAACGCAACACCACTGTGCCCACGCACTCTTCTGCTTTGTGCTAAACATATCGTGCGTGTGCGCCACGTTTGTGTATATGTAATGCGTTGATCGGCACATACCTGCATGAAAGATTGAAATTTATCGAACCAATTTTCATAATTTGATATGAAGACGTTTTGTAACTCAAAAAGGTAGTTCTACTTGTCTTTAAAAGCGAGATAACCCAAAAATGTTCCGTTCTCTAATGAAAAAAATTTTGAGGTTATACGTTCCTCTGCGGCAACAAATTATTATATTGACACAATTTTTTTTTCATTTCGAAGCAAAGAACAAATTTAACTTCGGCCTATAACGTAGAGATTTTTTTATTTAAAATCGACTATAAATACGTAGAAACAAAAACTTTAATTAGTGGTTTGGTATTGACGAATTAATTCCAGAAATTTTGTATTTTGAATGATCGTAATACGTACCTTTGAATTCCGCGTCTTTTACATCCACGTCAATGAGACACGGCAATTTTTTGAACTTATAAATAATCAAAGTATCACGTTATAAAACGCATGAACTTTTCTTTTCAAAGCCGATCGACGATCAACGTATTACATATACGCAAACCCGGCGCACACGCACGATATGTTTAGCACGAAGCAGAGGAGTGCGTGGGCACAGTGGTGCTGCGTTTGGACGAAGCCTGCATTTGTACGCACACAGCTCTGCTTCGTCCGAACGGTGTATGCCCGGCGCGAAGCAGAGATATGCGCTCGCACATTCTGGCTACGTGAGGACGAAGCTGAGCTGTGTCCAATCGAACATTTTCGTAACGACACAGCTCTGCTTCGTCCCGCGTACATGACAGCTGCCTTCTCTTCTCTCCGTGTAGGCTCGAGGAAAGAATTTTTTTTATTCAAGAGAACCATACCATTGCCAGTTTAAAAATCGAAAACGTTTTACTCAACTCCTTACTATTCTCTATTTAACGCTTATTGTTATTCACTTTGGGTTAATTAGGTATTTATCAAATTCATTTCACTCGACTAGGATTTAATAGATGTTCAAATGTCCTTATGTCCCAAGTTTAATCGGCAGAGTTGAGTAAAATTACTTCAACTATTTTTCTCCGTGTAATTTTGACTCTTGTGTAATGTACCATCCCTCGTGTAACATACCTCATAAATGCACCATAATTTCAAAATATTTCTATTTATCATTTAACCGAAATGAAATGAAGACAAAAGCAGAATAGCCATTATACAATGAGAATTGTTTTTGCCCTATATGATGCATGCTTGACCAATCAATAATTTTTTTAAATAGAGGCTGAGTAGAGTTAATTTCCATGTGATTACAAAATAAAGACTTGAAAAAGTGGAAACTGTGTTATAATTATTATTAAAATATTTTTATTAAAACATAATATTATTAAATTTATTAACAAAATACTATAAGCATTTTGTTTATGAAAAATAGTAAACTTTGAAGTATTTGAAGATATATCAGTTTGAATTTCGCGCCGCGCATGCGTCTTGTAAGCATGTACCATAGTATACCATAATTTTAATATGCTGATTCCATAATTTCGCTTCGTGTGTTTGGCAACGCTGCTTGCGATCCACAGTTTACTCAACTCTCGATTAAAGCGTAGAGTAGAATTTAATATGAGTAAATAACCTTCAAATATAGCTACGAGAATTCATGTAAATCAAAAGATAAATTCGAAATTTAAAATTATCTTCTGTTCTTTAGAAATTCAAAAATGCTAAAATACAGTATGCAGAATATATTCATCTAAAAACTTACTAGTATTTATACACAAAGATGCTAAGAAGCTTCAACTGAGTTTCAATTTTTAGGAAGTTATTTTCACAATTTAATTTGTAGCGTTATTAAGTCTTAATATTCCAGAATTCCTGAATTTAATTTTTTTGATGAAAATTGAAAATACCATGGTTAATATTTCAATTTTATTTGTCCTCAAATTTCTTACTTTATTACTTGCTATCGATACCACTGCTGATAAAGATGACTTTTTAATGACAAAAATTAAAACAGATAATACAATTTTTTTTCATACTTAATTTAAGTACAAAAAGTTACAGTGCATGAAAATATATAAAGTACAGTATATAATTAAGTTTGGTAACGTTAAAACAAAGAACATCTCCTGATAGAGCACTGGCAAACTTGTACTTAAATCAGCTTGTTTTCTTCATATGAAGACGTTTAAGGCACATTCACTTTTATCACTTAAATATAGATAATTAAATACATAAATGATTAATCTTTGTTATTTGTATCAATAAAATTGCTCTGAAAATCATGAAAAAAACAAAATGACTTTGTTGCCAACCCAATAGATTTTGTGTCGATACTGCACCTATTTCTTTCTGGAAAATTGTTAGGTTCTGACGAGTAACAAAAACTTTTTTATTTGCTATTGATAAAATAGTTCACACTTACAAAATATAATACTTGTTTTCAAAAACATTTTTTTAGGTCATTATTTTGCTCAATTGAGATAATTTATGTTTTTCAAAGAAAATTGTATCATTGTTTAACGAATGTCCAGAACGTTAAGTACATGTATTACCTTTGGGTTTCGGATATTTGATAAAACAGAAATGAATAAAAAATTCGCTAAAAAGTAATTTTTGAAAATTATCTTATGTTTTTTAGCAATTCAAAAATGCTAAAACATACTATGCAAAATATATTCATCTAAAAACTTACTAGTATTTATACACAAAGATGCTAAGAAGCTTCAACAGAGTTCCGATTTTTAGGAAGTTATTTTCACTATTTAATTTGTATGCGTTATCAAAAGTCTTAATATTCCGGAATCAAAAATCTTTTATTTTTTGGATGAAAATTAGAAATAACATGGTTGATATTTTAATTTCTTTTTGTCTTCAAATTTTTTACTTTATTACTTACTATTGATACTACTGCTGATAACGATGACTTTTTAATGACAAAAATTAAAACAGATAATACAATTTATCTTCATATTTTATTTAAGTACAAAAGGTTATAGTGGATGGAAAATGCGTAAAGTACAGTATATAACTAACGTTTGATAACGTTAAAACAAGCAGCATCCCGTGATAGAGTACTGGAAAACTTGTACATGAATCATCTTGTTCTCTTCATATGGTGAGGTTCAAGGCATATTTACTTTTTTCAATTATAACATTTTATTTTATTTCAGGTTTTTCGTCCAGAAGAAGAGGCAAATCTACCACCCGCCTGCGATTATTCAATAGAACCTTCTGGATTCAATCACAAGAAAGAAGTTTACGTATTAGGATTGAGATTTAAAAATTATCCTAAAAAGCCAACAAAAGAAAAAAAATCTTTTTTCGTTCAATTCGATAGTAGACAATGTGATGGCAGAAAATTTAAACATATAATCAATCATTATTTGTTCCTTCCTGCGAATATAACCAGCTTGTCATTTAAGGATCCTCAAGGCAATGTACAGTTTGTAAGCAAATTCTGTTATATCAGGTTGTATTTAAGAATACTGAAGAACAATAAGAAACATACTGTTTTGGAACTAAAATTAAGGTTTTTGTTTTCTGTCTATGCCATATTTAATAATGTTCTACAAACTTAAACTTCTTGATATTCTAGGGCGATTACGGTAGTCCTGTGATTCAAAATGGAAAGATAATAGCAATTGCTTCTGAAGTAGAGAATGCTTATTTGTTACTCTTTCCCCTTGCAAGTTTTCTTGATGCAGCAACATTTTGAGGATAATGAATTTATTTTAATCTGAGAATGAATGACGAAACTTATCATTGTCTTTAATCAAGTTAAATAATCAGCTAATCATATTGTAATTTTTATAACACATGCATGAAGTGTGCTACTTTTCGTGCATGTAGAGCGTGTCGAAAATGGCCGATTGCAGGTCGCTCTCGGAAAATAATATTTCTCACAATGCACATGCGCACTTCAAGCAAAACATTGAATTTCCAACTCACGCCTATGATAAAACTCAAGAGTTTCAGACACTTTGGTTAACAAAAACAGTTGAAAACTGATTTGAGTTATCAATTCGATGTTTATAACAATCATAGCCCGAAATGATGAACCTCGTTCTGCACATTCTACATACATGCATATTACTTACATTTGTTTTGGAAAAAATCATGTGCAACGTGTAAGAGATGTATGCAACCCTGAATCGTGTCAACTTTGCAGAAATAGTCTGAAATTGCATGCTTCCCTCATTTGTTGAACAATATACTATTCAATAAAAAGAGTATTTATGTACCATATAATAAAATCTCGAATTGTAATATTCAATTGTCTCCAGGTGAAATAAAAATCTTAATCCAAGTTGAAATATAAGTACTTCAGGTGTCATTTATTTTGTTTTTATTTCCAAAAGTATCCTTTTGAGAATATCTTCCTCAAAGTCGATAGAGCCTTAAGTAAATTAACTGCCATTTAAAATTCAAATCAAAATCAATTTAAAAATCTTTTTGAGGCCATGGTCCAAGCAAGTCACATGACAAAAATTATATACACTATGCCTTTCTCTATTCCTTTCATATGCTATTACTTATCGTTTCCAAAATTTTGACCGTTTTAGTTTGAATCAAAGCTTTATTTATGGAAATTAAATCGATAGCCAAGGACTGAATTAGTCACATCACCTGCATTGCCCATCAGGGCGGTCCTTATTTATTTTTTTCTTAATTCGTTTGTTCCCACTGCCGGAATTCCTTCGTATGCTCAAAAAAAAGAACTACATCAAATTTTAGCCAAATCGGTTAATATTTACTCACCAAACATGGGCCTTGGAATTTCCCACGGGATTTACATAGGAGAAATCACACGAAAACAAAAAACCTACATCACTTTTTCAATTTTTATTCCAGTCATTCTATTTCCGTAGACAAAAATTTGCATGATATGCTTAAAATATCTTCATAGTCAAGAACTCAAAATTTTGGAAAATTAACAAATGGCGGCTACCTACAATAATAACTGTTAGTAATAGCATTTTTGGCCCATTTAGATGGCCTTCATTTTGTGATTTTTCTAAATTTTGAGTTTTTGACTATAAAGATCTTTTAAGCATACCATGCAAATTTTTGTCCACGGAAATAGAATGACTGGAATAAAAATTGAAAAAGTGATGCAAATTTTTCGTTTTCGTGTGATTTTTCCTATGTAAACCCCATGGGAAATTCCAAGGCCCATGTTTGGTGCGTAAATATTAACCGATTTGGCTAAAATTTGATGTACTTCACTCTAAAAACGGAATATTGACTGTCGAACAATTCCGTTCACTATGAATGGATTTTCTACTCAAAATTGGCATAAGAGGAAATCCTCTAACAGTTGAAGTATTGTCGTTTCAAGTGCTATCATTTTACTGCCAAAGTTTTTCCTTTGGTCTGGAAATAAATTCTTTGTTTTACGAAGGAAGTATAATTTCGATGTTAAAAGAAAACAAATTCTATGATATAACCTATAAGAAATGTACACAAGCCAAACTTTGACAAATCCCAATATTCAATCGATCATTTTCAATAATATAATAACGACCCGTCTTAGATTTCAGCTTAAAGAAATTTTAAGATATAACTTTGCTTACTTTACAAATTTTCTAATACGTGTAAAATTGAAAGTCCATGGTCTATTAAATATATAATGTTAAAAAAGTGTTACGAAATTATTTTTAAACTTTGTTGCATTTTAAATTTCACAATAAATTCTATAGTAAACAGTTTATTAATAATTTCGAATTAAACTATTTTTTTACAAATAAAAAACAACTGTATTTTTCATAAAATGAATAAATTGTATAAAAAATTATACATATACGAAACTGTTTTACGGAAAAAAATGTGTAGCTGTCACAAGGATATTTTAGGTTATAGTACATTTATGGTTAGGATAGTTAATAATATAGCTTGAACAGCAATATGTTTCTTTGTACCAGCTACACATTTTTTTGCGTGTAATTTTAAATAAGTGTTTTCAAAATTCATTTAAGAAATGTTTTTATTCAATTTTATCAATGATATTAGAATGGATTTCCATATAAACTTTAAATGTCGACATTTTTTTCCAATACAAAACTATTATTTGTTTTATAAAGTATATATTCCATGATCTTTATTTTTACAGTTTTTGATCATAAATAAATATATTCTTCTGACAAAATATCTGTGAACAGATTAAAACCAGACGATGTACACTCACTAATGCGCAGGCGCACTTCGTCTCCTAGTCTAGAAATGCAATCCTTGCATAATTAGAGGATTTCTTTTCAGAGTCAACAAAAATCGTTCATTGCTAAAAATATTTTCTTTTTGCATCTCACAGATGAGTTTTGTGACAGGAAAAAGATTCTGTTGGTAGACAAAAGGAATATGCTTAATTTCAATGGATGCATTCTGAAAAGAACGTAATTTCACTATGGATAGACTTTTTTTTAGTGTTCCTTTTTTTGAGCATACGAACGAATTCCGACAGTGGGAGCAAATGAATTATAAAAATCAAAATTACGCTATAAATAAGGACCACTATTGCTTAGAGGCAGACAAAAATAGGCATATTTTATGATTTATTTTCAGCGAAACCATGGAATAAATCGAGATTATTAAAATAGGGCTTTTATTATTCTTGTAATTGACTGTAAAAATAATTTTTTAACCGATAGATGTCAAAATGGTGACTGTGCAGCATTTTTCCGATAACGCCTTTATTTCTGGAAGGTCCACGGGCGGATAAATAGCTCCTGTAATTTTGGACTTATGATGAGTTTTTTTGGATATATTGATTTTTACGCAAATAGCGCACTTTAAAAATAAAAAAGTTTAAAATTCCATGAAAAATCGTCGGAAAATTCTTAATAAAAGGGACGTATATAATAGAAAAATCCTATGTACTCCTCTAGCTATTCTTATGTGTAATCGAAAAAACTTCAGTGACTCATTATAATTCAAAAAGTATAGGAGCTGTTTGTCCGGCCGTGGACCTACCAGAAATAAATACGTCATCGGAAAAATGCTGCACATTCGCCATTTTGACATCTATCGTTTAAAAAAAATTATTTTTACAGTTAATTACAAGAATAATAAAAGCCCTATTTTATAATCTCGATTTATTCCATGGTTTCGCTGAAAATAAATCATAAAATATGCCTATTTTTGTCTGCCTCTAGGGTGACTTACCCCTTA
The DNA here is from genome assembly GCA_030998225.1 of Diplolepis rosae. Taxonomy (NCBI): domain Eukaryota; kingdom Metazoa; phylum Arthropoda; class Insecta; order Hymenoptera; family Diplolepididae; genus Diplolepis; species Diplolepis rosae. The sequence goes on along the minus strand of JAPYXD010000710.1, from coordinate 16,411,704 downwards.
AAAGCCCTGAGCGCTTGACGAAGTAAAAATTGATTCAAATCCTGAGGAATAAATAAAATATTAATGAGCCACAAACATAGTAGCGAGTCCTAAGCGCGCTGAAACTTATTTTAATAAGGGAGAAATGCAAGGATAATTCTGAAATTTCAATAAAGAATAAAAAATATTTTTAAAAAATTGTTTAAAATTTTTTTCTGTTACCTGTTTTTGGTTCTGCGTAAAGAACAACGAGCACTCCGTGATCTTGGAGGAACACTCAAAATAAAAGAACTATGGGCGCACTCAAAGTAGCGAACAAAGCTCTCTGACATCTTCGGGTCTCATTGATCACAGAAATGTTGGTGATTTTCCCGAAATCCATTTCGTAAATTTTTTTTACCATCTTTGATAAATTTTCATATTACCTTTAAAAACAATTATTTTTCTAGACCTGAAATGTTTTTTTAGATGTAATGCAAATATTTAAAAAAATTTAGTCCCATAAAAAGATATTTAAAAAAAATTTAGGCCACATAGTTTTTTCGTGGTTACTGCAAATATTTTTTTCTGGAAAATTTTTAGGTTCTGACGAGTAACAAATACTTTTTCAGTCGCGATTGAAATATAGTTTATATTTACAAAATATAATACTTGTTTTTAAAAACTTTTGTTTAGATAATCATTTTACTCAATTGAGGTGAGGGTTATTCGTATATCATTTTTGGTAGGAAATATATGAAACTTCATAGAAAACTTAAGTGCGTGAGAGACTTTGTACATTGATTTCTTACCCTAAAATTGGAAAATGTAAACCTTCATCCTATTTTGCTCACATGAGAGTAATTCGAACAGTTGACGTTGAATATTTGCATTTCTTCTAGTTTTAATTTTATATCACTAATTTTTCACAAACATTATAAAACAGTTTTTAATGTGACCGTTTGAGTCCTGTATTACTTATATACTTACAGTTCTGAACGTTTATTGAACGATGGTGAATATTTTCTTAAAAATAAAATTATTTGTTTTAAAATTTTGAATTAAAAAGTAGCGTATATTTGAAGGGTGCCAAATATAAACATAATTTTTTTTTTAAAGAAAATTTAATCATCTTTTAACAAACGTCCGAAGCTCTCTTAATTTTTATAAAAATAAAGGAAACGGGCCGGCATTTTTAATATATATTCTGCGGCGTATTGTCAGCAAATAAATATTACCGAGTAAACAAGTACGATAAACTTAAAAAAAAGAAGCTCGAAAGAAGAAAGGCAAGGGACAAAAGAATCGGTAATAAGAACGAAAATGGAGTACACAAAGAATTGAGTATGTTGTAGAAGATACGAAGTGGAACAGACGAGAATGCGGATTATATACTCGAACAAGCATGAGAGAGAACTCCGACATGAGCCATTTTCTAGCCTTTAAGAGCCATAAGACTTTCCAGAACGTTGAAGGATTTTCACAGGAAAATTCTGGTTTTCTTGTCTCTGATAGTTCTGTGCGTACGCACCAGTACGAATCCAGCGTATATGTTTCTTTCCGAGTAATTCTATAGTCTAAGGCTTCAGCTTTAGGCCACTCTGTCTCAATTCCTAAGCCGATAGACCAGCATTGTTTGTTGATGGACCAACAAAGTGCTGTTTACTTAGTAAACTTGGAAAATTACTAGAATAAATGAGAAGAAACTGTCTCCAAATGACATCGAACCTGGAATTTTATGGGAGAGTAAAAAATAAGATCTAATTAATATATTTTTCCTTTCTTACAATTTATGAGTACACTCTAAAAATAAAATCTTATTTCAAGCCGGAAAATCGATTCTTTTTCTCTATTCATAAGTAAAAATATTGAAAATCAGGTAGAACAAGTTTCAGAACTCAATTTAAAGTATTTGATGTATGAAGAAAATGTTTTCAAAACTTTAAACGCGTTTTTATAGAAATCAATTTTTTCGGACGGTGCAGGTGATTTGCATAAATCTGCTTGATGAATCTTTCTGAAATTTCAAAGGCATATTCTACATTAGTATGCGCTTCATCGTAACTACAATTACTGATCTAGGGAATAATTATTACATTTTTTAAACCCTTTTTTACCGAAAAAAATCGTAAAAATTGATATGTAAAATTTAAACGTCCGATGTTATTTTTTAACATTTAAGCATTATTTTGGTTCCAGTGACAGCAATACTTACATAGATCGATAATCGTTTCGATTTTTACATTCTCATCATGGGTGAGAAGGTATTGGTTTTATGTGAAAAATGACTTTCGAAAATTTCATCAAATCTTTACGTTTTGAGACCCCCTGGGTCCGAAAAAAGGGTTTTTACGAAAGTGTCTGTCTGTAGGTCGTGTGCGGCATAACTCTCGATAGAATTATCAGATTGAATTGAGCTTTGGTACACTTTATCGAAGCCGAAAAAGTAAGGACAAGTTCGTTAACCAGCCACATCCAATCAAAATTGAGGGATTGAGCACTACTTTTGTTTTCGAAAATAATTTTTTGAAAAAATCAAAAATTTTAATACTGGTTTTAGATAGTGCTCATAAATCTCTAAAAATTATCCTGATAACATTTTTTGATTAAATCAAAATTAGAAATTTTAAAGCATATTCAAATTCGAAAAAAGTCAATATCAAAATTCCATTTTCCAGTTAAATTACAGAGATACGAAAAAACGTTATGATTCAATATTATTTTCTACATAAAGACCTATAAATTTGAATTGTAACATTTTTTCATAAGATGCATATTTTTTTTTTTTAATTCAAAAATAATCTATTGAAAATCCAAAATTAAATTTTTTAACAATAATATGTGAAATACGAAAAAAACGTAAGAATACAAAGTTGTTCGTTTCAAAAAGATCTACAAGTTTTGTCTCACACAGTTTCTGAAAAAACATATATTTTTCGTTTCAATTCCAAAAAATACGATTAAAATTCAATAATTCCATTTTTTAGACAAAATATATGAGATACATAAAAAAAGTTTAGATGAAAAATAATTTGCCTAAATGAGGTCTACACATTCTTATTAAGAAATTTCTCGACAGGATGTAATTTTATGTTTTGATTTTTAATATTAAAAAAATTCGATTTTTTTCACCAAAATATGTGAGATACGAAATAAGCGTTGTTCTGCAAAATCGTTTCCTTAAGGTAGTACGATCACGAAAATTAGACCTGAGACAAAAATAGATAATTTTGCTTTCACGAATAGCAACATTATTATTAAAGGGCCAATTTGAATGAGAAAAGATTATTTTTCATGAAAATAATTTGAAACACAAAAAAATAATGTTATTGTTACGTCACAAGTACGTAAATACTTACTTTGATCGAAGATTCCTCGTTTTAAGTTAGGATCGAATGATCCTCTCTTAGGGATGAGGATAAGTCAATGAAAAGTACACAATGATTAGTAAAGTAATACAAATTGAATTTATTTAAATTAACACTGATATAAACAAGGTTAAAATTTTACAATGATTCAAACAATGGCACAGGGAATAGGTAAAGAATAGAGAGAATTTTCGGTACCTTTGTTGAGTTGTGAATAGTCCCTTTTTTATGAATGATCCTCACAGGTGTGAGGGAGAGAGAAAGATTCTTCCACTGGTGCGACGAAGACAGCAATAGGTATCCCACTGGTGTGAGGAAGACAGAAACAAATATCCCACTGGTGTGAGGAGGACAAGAATAGTTATTTCACTCTACACTGACTCTAAGATCCTTTCAAAGATTGAAAGTACAATCAGAGAATTTACGACACGTTTCTTCGGAAAACTGAACTAAACACGTATCTCACGCTGTGAATCCTTTTAAGATTTTAGAAATTTCCCGCACTTAATTTTGCTCACAAGACTAGTTTTCCCTTGGCGGCGTGTCCTTTTTATATTATATTTTTTGGTGACGTCACGCGTTGCGCAGTCTCCCGCTGCGTGTGACGTAGTTATACCTCTCTTTTCAATAGGTGGTTTTCTCTCTCTTTTAGTAATTTCCCCAGATTTCTCTCTAGACCTAGCCTATGCCTATAGTACATTCTAATGCGTCGCGGGACGTGACATTATTAATAAATTTTATTTTTGCCCAAACTTATTTTCTTATCGCTTCAAGTCAAATTTTTGAAAATGATGCGATTCTAATAAATTATGGTTCATTTTTTTAGAAAAAAGATTCTCTACAACTTGACCGTTTCCTATTTTTGAATTTTTTCTTGAAAGCAAAATTATCTATTTTAGCCTGAGGTCTAATTTTCGTGATCGTACTACCTTAAATAAAGTCTACGATTATTTTTTCTTTTTGAGAGATTTGGAAAAAAATAAATTATTTTAATCATGTAATTTATTAAAAAGTTACTGAAATGTATACAGAAAATCGAGCGCGAAGCGCGAGTGTCATGATGAGAATGTGTTCCTTATGGCCGATAGAGCCTTAAGTAAATTGAATTTCCTGTTTCACTTAAACTGAAAAAGAAATTTAGTGAATTTGAGAAAATGAGTAATTCACATCATCTTTAATATTATAAAATTGGTTTGAGCTTCAGTATTAAATTATAAGAAATAAACTTAAATGTATGTTGAAAGATACAATATTAAGTGTTGATTAAAATTATATTGGTTAACAATAAACTTACCATAAAAAAACCATAAGAGAGCGCTTTTTTTGGGCACAGTGGATTACCCCTTTGAGACTAAATTTTCTCTATGATATAAGACTTTCTTTTTACTGTTCAGTTAAAATGACTGAAATTTAGAAATTATGTATTAAATTCAGTTCATTAATATAATGTGAATTTTAAGCTACTACACTGAAAAAACGATATTCTTATTTTACGAATATGTGACTTTCTGTGAAGAAAGCTTTGACAAATTTTACAGGACGGGCGTTTAAAGAGACGGTCCTGCATAGGAATTCCATAGGATGGCCTCACTTTGCAAATTAATAACAACTCAAATTTTTTAGATAAAAAAATATTTCTCTTTGTCATGAAAGAGCCACTCAAAATCTATCAATAGTATTAAAAATCTTAAAATAAATTTTTTCTGCATTAGGACCTTTTTGCGGGACGTCACATATATATTCTTGGCACCTATTTAAGAATATATTTTTACTTTAAGAATATTCCACTTATGGATATATATTCTTAATTCAAGATGGTAATATACACGTTTTATTCAGTGAAAGTGTAGAAAATCCAATCTCGAATAAAATCAGTCATAAAAAGTTTGAATCAGATAAAAAGTATAAATTTTTTATTGGTGGAATCATCACAGTAAAAAGGAATCCTCAAATTTGTTACATCTTATAGAAGATTTTGTTAGATCTTAAAATCAGTTGATTTCAAAGCTTAAAATAAGTTTTTATTTTCATAGTGATATTGAAAAACAGCTAAAAACAACTAAAATTTATCTACTAATTCTGACAATATAAAATCCATAATTCTAACACTTTGACTAATCTTTTTTTCGATTATCTGTCCAACTTTTCCTTAATAATATATTTTTAATTTCAGATAGATTCAGATATATTATTGATGCTTATTTGAGTGAAATATTCTAAAAGTAATAATACAGTTTTTTAAGTGTAAAATTCTCCTTTTTGTACCAAAGTCAAGGAAAATTTTGTATATTGATAATTGCCTTTTATTTGAGATAGAATGGATGTGACCTGAAAAGCATAAATGTCTTATAAATACATCTCATCATGTTTCTACAAATACGTAATTATCAATAAATTACCGTAACCGAGAAGTCTTGATATACGCAAAGCAAATTCCCCACAGATTTATTGGACTATTTCGATGGAAAGGAGGAACTGCATCGACTGACGCCAAGAATAACCTGACTAAATGCATAATTTATTCAGTTAACCTAGATATTGATTTAAGATTGTAATAGTAGTTCTCTAAAGACATATTCTGAACACAACAAGAGTAAAATATATATTTCCTGGGGGTTTATGCAATTAAAATTTAGTAATTATTTTCTTTAAGGATACTGAAAGTTGTAAGGAATAGAAAATAACGAGTATTTGTTCGGAATTCGGTTCGAACTTTGTGAATCGACCTCAAGAAATATATACATGTATATATACCCTACAGTCTGAATATAAGAGAGGAAATAGAATAGGGCTTGGTTGTTTGTGTTTGTAGAGCACAGTGTTGCGTTTCCCAACTCCTCTAGATCCGTTTCGTCCCAAGTTGGAAAATTGAAAAACTTAGCTGACGAGGCACATTTTCTTCTATTCTTGTTCAGCCTTCTGTATTTGTTTATATTGTCATAGATATTCTTCTGGCTTGGTATGTTTTTTGAAACTATGTAGTCATTTGTGAAAAATGGGGATGTGATGATCTGTTTGGTATTTTAGTATTTCTTGCAACCTAGAGACATAAATTGTCCATTGATTGGGAACAATATTTGCATGTGATGATTTATTGAAAAAAGATGATGCATATTTATTGCAGTGGGTTTTTTGCTGTTTTTACTCGCTTGCCATCCCTTGCTATCGAAAAGATTTCAATGCTTGCTATGAAAAAGCTTTCAATCGATCTTACATTTATTATGGAAGGGGGCAGTATTTTATTGTATTAAATTTCACTTGAATTCTAAAAGTCCATAAGTGCCATTTTAGATTTATTTGCAAAGCTGATACAAATTCATTTTTAAAGACAACTGTGAATTTCACTGTTAATTGTTCTTTGATTGTGCCAGCATTTTATCTTTACAAAAAAGCAACTTGGTATCTAAGAACCTATGAAAGTTTCAATTTTGAAACATAATAAATCAAGAAAATGAGAAATAATATGTAATGCTAAAGAAAATTCTGGATTTTAAAAATGGATAAAAGTTTAGCTTTTTTTAATAGATTTTCTGAAAAGCAAAGCACATCAGACTTATATAATTTATCATCGTAAGTGTTCATTTAGAAACAAAATTATTTTTAAACAAACTTGATACTTTGATGGAAGGTATAAAAGAATTCGGAAATCTTAAAAGACGATATCCTAATGTAGAAACGACGTATACCTTTTTCTGTCCTTTGATAACTCAAAAGAGGCTTCTAGATGTGAACATAAGGGTCTGCTGGTACCAATTACCATCCCTTTGACGAAACTTGAATCGATTGAACGAACTGATTTTAAGCAAACACAGTTACAATAAACGTCACAGCAATGAAGCGCTTCGATCGCATAATTTTTTTACTTTTTTAGCAAGTTCTAAATTTGTAAGCATTACAAATTTCTATATATATATATACATATCAAATTCGATTATTTTTACCATAGAATTATACCCATAAATCAACTACAACTATTTATTCATAAATCCGGATAGAAATCGATACAATGGCTATATGTGAACAGACTGATTTGTTTAATTAATGAAAGGTGTGCTAAATAAGTAAATCAATACACGCACTATATCAAACTCGCATTCAAACAAGCGAAATTGATCTATTATAAAGTAATCCTACGTTGAATTAATTAAACATTTGTTTCGAAATTTAAAATGATAAAACGTGTCAATTAGACAATATCAAAAAATAATAAATCTACATCAATAAATCAAATTATTTATTTATCGTCAATATTGGTGTAATCATTAAATGGCTAAAGAAATTAACAAATTACAGTCTATGACTCCGAGCTGAATACAGATTAAATAATTAGTCGTGATTGAAAAAAGCTGTACTTTAATGGAAAACTCGTTATATAATAGAACTATAGACATATTTTCACATTTCTGCGTGACCTTTGAAAACCCACCTTCCCTATATAAACTATATGGTTGTCCGGCACATAAATCACCCAAGGAAGGAGACTTTACTGAGCGAAAACCAACCATTATGCAGGGAATGCTATTTACATGATAATACATAAAAAGTTGAGCAACATGTAAGCTTCCTTCAGCATTTACACCTTCAAGGAAAATCTGCTAGTCCGTCAAAAAATCATTATTCTAAACGATCACTTCAGTCATTAATAAAATTGAAGCTGCATTAACCCTTTAACGGCCGAATTTTTTCTTAGGGTTCGGTAAAGATGATACATGAAGAATGTGAATTCATGAGTAACCAATGTGAGAAAAAAAATTATTCCAGAACATTCATACTTTAGGAAACTGCCCCAAATGGAAAAACCAACCCGATCACTTGAAAATATTCTAATTTCATTCCCCATCGTTTAATTCTGCCAGAAATTGGAAAATAGTCATTCCAGAACACGTAGTGTGATTCTGAAGAACTTAAGGACTGATCAACCCTTATGAACTACCCCTCAATTGAGATCTCATTTTCTGTTATTTTATCCTGATCTGAATCAGATTTGTGTTTTGGAAAACATAAGTACACTCTAACTCACATTCATAATGCAGCCCGATTTGTGAGAGGCAAGGGGAATTACGTTAAAAAAACATCCCGATTCGTGAGAGGCAAGGGGACTCATTTTCAAAAAGCATCCCGATTTGTAAGAGGCAATGGGATTCACGTTCGAAAAGGACTTCGATTCGTGAGAGGCAAGGGGACTTACGTTCAAAAATCATCCCGATTCGTGAGAGGCAATGGGATTCACGTTCGAAAAGCACCTCGATTCGTGAGAGGCAATGGGATTCATTTTCAAAAAGCAGCCCGATTCGTGAGAGGTAATGGGATTCACGTTCGAAAAGCACTCCGATTCGTGAAAGGCAAGGAGACTCACGTTCAAAAATCACCCCGATTCGTGAGAGGCAAGGGGACTTACGTTAAAAAAACATCCCGATTTGTAAGAGGCAATGGGATTCACGTTCGAAAAGCACCTCGATTCGCGAGAGGCAAGGGGACATACGTTAAAAAAACATCCCGATTCGTGCGAGGCAATGGGACTTACGTTCAAAAAACATCACGTTTCGTTCGAGGCAATGGGATTCATTTTCAAAAAGCATCCCGATTTGTAAGAGGCAATGGGATTCACGTTCGAAAAGCACCTCGATTTGTAAGAGGCAATGGGATTCACGTTCGAAAAGCACCTCGATTCGCGAGAGGCAAGGGGACATACGTTAAAAAAACATCCCGATTCGTGCGAGGCAATGGGATTCATTTTCAAAAAGCAGCCCGATTCGTGAGAGGTAATGGGATTCACGTTCGAAAAGCACTCCGATTTGTGAGAGGCAAGGAGTCTCACTTTCAAAAATCACCCCGATTCGTGAGAGGCAAGGGGACTCACGTTCGAAAAGCACCCCGATTCGTGACCAATGAGAGTTAATTTTTAGGTTTATCACTATTCACTACTACTAGGGGTGGCTTTCAATATTCCGTTACTGTTAGGGGTGGTTTTCAATTCGGATATTTTTGCTACAAATGTTTTATATATTTAAAATATATATGAACTGAACATCAATAAAAGTGCATTTTCTGGAGCATTACCACTGCTAGGAGTGATTTTTTTATGTTTTGTTATGTTTTGTTATGTTTTGTTATGTTATGTTATCCTCATTTTTTTGCAATTTCCGCACTTTTTGGCAGAGTGTAAAACTAAAATGGTGCAACTCTTGCGTTCGCTAAATTTTTCATGATTATATACATTCTTCGTCTTCAAAATGAGAGAGTCAATATGTTTATTTTTATGAAAGTTATTATTTTTCAAAGTAGATGGTACCTATCTGGACCATAGGTCGTTAAAGGGTACTAGACAGTGAAAAAAATATGGTACCGATTACCATATGGGTTATATGTACAATATGTATGGCACTAAGTGCAATACAGATAACACGTAATTTTTCAACTAAAATATTAGTAGACGGAGAAACATGGAGATTAAGAAATCGGCATTGATTACTGAAATTTCTGTGGAAAAATTTTACGTTTGTAATAAAAAATGCTGGTTTACGATCAATGAGGGTCAAATATAAAGAAGAAAACTCTTTATAGTGTCAAAATTGTTGCGACGTTTCGTTAGTAGACAAAGTGTCGTCGACTCCATGACATCACGTAATTTTATTAAGTAAATCATGACTTTTATTATAATTTTATTTTCTCGACATTACTCATCATGAGTTAAACTTCTTTTATAAAGCCTGATGAGGTTGGCAAACCCATAGCCAACGAAACGCAACAATTTTGACACTATAAAGAGTTTTCTTCTTTATATTTGACCCTCATTGATCGTAAACCAGCATTTTTTATTATAATAATATGGAGGGTGACACTACCATTTCTACAATTTTACGTTTGGTTCTTTTTAACTGATTTTCCAATAAACAAAAGAAAGTGTGGTGCAATTTGGCAATGATTACTAAATTTCAATAATCAATCCCAATTTCCTTATGTTCATTTTTCTCCGGGTACCAAAAGTGATTTTTGAGTATACAGAACTGTAAATTATTACGCAAATATGGCTGAATTTTGTACGAGGAGATTATTGATTACGTTTGTTATTTGGCTTAGAATTGCTTTGGTTTGCATCTCGCACCCATTTTTCGTTTATCCACTGCCACGGAAGTTTGAAATCGTCCATTGGAATCTAGATCAACTCAATCGGAAACATGTTTTGAACATTCTAGTGGAATGTGCCAATACGTTCACTGCTTGTTGGAAAGGTTATATGGAACGGCATATTTTCCGGTTGCACTTGCATTTCCAGCAGAACCCGGCTTTCAACACTAGAAATTGATTATGTGGAGGAAGCTTCGGCTATTTGAGTCCTCCGAAGCAGCAAAATGGATTTCCTGTATCGCCACCTTCGTCCTTATATACATAGAAATATATGTTAATTGTTATATTTTTACTTCATTTTTATTGTGTAAGCAGCGATCTACTCTCTAAATCTACTCTACTAAATACTAAATACTACTAAATTATTGACCGAATTCTCACTAATTCAGATTTAGAGAGTCGCTCTGAAAAATATTTAGTTTATTCAACCAAAATTTAGTTGGATCAACCAAAGAATTTGTTCCATTTAACAAAAGATAGTTTGTTCGATTTGAGATTTTTACTTGAGTATAAAAAACTTTTTTCTGAGTGTAAAACTAAAACTACTCCAATATTTACAGAAATTGACCAGGAGGCCCGAGATATATAAATGTCATTAGCAGTTTTTAAAATTTTTATTGAAAATGGATATATTTGGTTTTTTCCTAAAGAGTGAAAGATTGGAAGACACTTTTTGTTCTATATTAACAATAAATAATGATGGAAGACATGTTTGAAATAAGGTAGTTAAAATTTAAAGTGCTTCATGTACAATGAGTATCACTTCAAGAATAAAGAATTAAGTATATAATGAATGAAGGTATTTACTGTTCTCGATAATTAACATTTTAACTGAAACGAAAGCATGTCTCGCATTTCATAACACCCTCGGCTTATCGAATTGAGCTCATTCTATTATTCATCAATAATTAACTTGGATGTAGTTTTAAAATTAGTTCTGAACGGTTTTTCATCAAATATCATATTTTAAAAATGAATTTGAAAAATTATAAAAATTGATAATATGAAAAAAAATTTAAATATCATTAAAAAATACAATAAAACTATTTTCAAAATTTCTCTCATAAATAATTTCACAAATTTTATGTCTTACAACTTTTTTGTTTTGAGCTCAGATTTTGTCTGCATTCAAGAAAAAATAATTGCAATTTACTTATGAATTACTGACATTCCACGTAAATCTCATTTTCAAGGTAGTTGATCCACGAAAATTAAATCTCAGGCAAAAATAGATAATTTTGCTTTCAAGAATAGCAATATTATTATTGAGGGGCTATTTTGGAAGAGAAAAAATTAATTTCCATGAAAGAAATTTGAAGTAGAGAAAAATAATTTCATTGATAAATTTTATTTTGCCCCAACTTTTTTTCTTATCGCTTCTTACCAAATTTGAACTATTATTATTATTGAAATGTTCGAAGATTTCATTGATTTTCTATGAAAGATAAATTTTTTCTGTAGATATTTTTAAGGATTTTATTGTTCAATAAATATAGCTGATATTATTATTATATAATTTAAAAAAAATTATATAATAATAATAATTTAAAATTATACCTAATATTTTGAAATTAAATATTTATTATATTTTATGTACAAATATTAAGTAATATTTTATCAAGGTAGTTTTCATCCACGAAAATTAGACCTCAGGCGAAAATAGATAATTTTGCTTTCAAGAATAGCAATATTATTATTGAAGGGCTAATTTGAAAGAGAAAAAATTATTTTTTAGAAAACAATTCCAAACACAAAAAAATAATTTTATTAATAAATTTTATTTTTGCCCTAACTTATTTTCTTATCGCTTCTCGCTAAATTTAAAAAAATTATGCGATTTTAATAAATTACAAATCACTTTTTCAAGAAAAAGAATCCCTACAACTTATCCAATTCCAATTGTCGAAAAAATTTATAAATTATTATCAAATTCAGCAATTTGTTTATAAAAAGTTCGTTTTGGAAAATGTTTTTTTAATGGTTTCAGACATTAAAGAATTTATTTTTAAAAATCAGAAACGGTGAAGTTGTGGGAAACCTTTTCTCTGAAAAAAGGATTCATGATTTATTAAAATGGCATAATTTTTTAAAATTTGGTAAGAAGCGATAAAAAAAAAGTTGGGTCGAAAATAAAATAGAATAATAAAATAAAATATTTATTATTTCAAGAGTTATTCAAAATTTAAAAAGCTTTGAATTTGGACTTTTTTTGCTATATCTTCATTAATAATTAACTAAAACACTTCATTTTGGGGTCATTAAATGCAGAATTTTGTTATCTTCCATTTTATTCTAAAAAAACAATTTTATGTTTTATAAATTAGAAGCTTTTATGTGAATGTTTAAAAACAAGTGCCCGGCGATTTTTGCACAGCAGTGTAAGTAAATTTCTTTCTTCAACAGTCAACTAATTATTCTCTTTAAATCAATAAATTTCATTTCTTTTTTCCTGATATCAATATACAAAATTGATTTTTCTTCTCTTAAAATGAAGTTGCTATACATACTCATGCCGACAGTGATGTACTACTTGTATCACAAAGAAATTCTGTGGTATTGTCACGGAAAATCCATGCACGTTCTTGGAAAATCCATTCCCACATAAACCGACGATCGAGCGAAATAATACCCCACGTAAAATCGATAAGACGGATATTTCTCGGTGAAAACTGACAGTAATATAACAGTCATCCTCTGTGAGGCTCGAGGTCTTCTAAAACGTGCGGTAAATGATTCACTCATATCTCTTTCAGCATGCATATATGTTTGGCTTAAATAATACCGTATTTTCCCGTGTGGAAATTGCCCCGGTTAGCCCCATTACAAAAAGGTTTCTGGCCGGATCCCTGCCGGGCAAACTCGGGCTGTATTGCATGCCCGGGAACTGGTTGGGAACCGTCCGGGTTGACTCGTGACCAGACCGGGTCAAGTTGGGAACCGGCAAAATCAACCCAGGATGAAGTTCATTGTCAGAAACTGACCGGGAACTAGTCGGGCACTAGTCACGTACCTTGGCGAAAGTCTCAGATTGGGAATTTATTTCAAACCAATGCGACCCATTCAGAAATCTGTTTCTGAACCAATCCGAGTTGTTCCGAATAAATCCGAAGCCAGTTTCAATCCGTATTAATCAGGGGCCCATTTAAAATCAATCCGAACTCTTAATCGGAATAAATCCGACCAATCCGAATCAGTCCAAACTTTCAATCCGAATGGATCCGGATTGATTGATTTATAGTATTGATAAATGAAATGCATTTATAAATGAAATGAAAATGGATTTGAAATTTAAAAGGCTTATATATATATATACTTGGTTTAGTTCGGAATCAGATTCCGGAATGGCTCGAAATAGTGCGAATTGATTCGAAATGAATTTCAATCCGGAACTTTCGCCAGGGTGAATCTATATGATGTTTAAAAATATTTAAAAATTTTTAAAGATGTTACGCAGTAGTTTTCCTTAAGGGCATATGTTCGGGTGCCATTTAGCGAAAGCGCGGTATTTGTCGTTTGTTTTCTTTTGTGTTCATTTACTTATCTTAGTAGGCTCTGCGCTGACCTTTAAGGTTAGCGTCGAGCAGGTATCAAAATTAATTACCCTCTCCCACGACGTTCAGTTGGGATGTTCAGTTATTTGACTTCCCTTTGGGCGTTTGTTTAGAATGGGGGAGATTTAGTCACATTTCACCCTTGGCAACGAGAGGGATCCTCGACAGGACAGTGAAACGTGCCGGTACTTTTCTCTTCTTGAAGAAAGGCTTGTGGATTACGCGTGTGCCCCTGTGGATTGTGTACGAAGTGGGTAACAGTGTTTAGTGTCCGAAGCATATTCGAAGCGGATTGAGTGAGTGCCCCTGTGGATTCCGTCAACCCTGTGATGAGGACTGCTGACTTAAGCCACGCTCTGGGAGGTCACCACTGCGGAGTAAGTGATTTTTCTTTTAGCGGCTGAACCCTTACTTCGGGGCTACTCCCCAACTTACGATAATAGCTGTACCATTGTCTCTGGGCTGGTCCCGATTGTCAGTGACGGTCGCAACAATTCACGCACTGTTCTTTGTTCTTTTAAACGGCCTCTTCCTCCACTACAAGTATGGAGGGCAATTTGTTTCATGCCAATAAATCCACTATCATGTTTACCAACAACTAAATCTGTGTCTTTACTTGAATTCCCTACCACAGTCTACTGAAGTTTATTAGTTGAACTAATTTGCCAAAACAGCATGTGATACATGAGAATCAATAAAATTTGCTAATTTTCATATAGGATTCTGTATGCGGACCTATACAGGAATTTTCAGTAAGGATCTGTCAAAATATTCGAATATATATTATGTTATTATTCAAATTTCGCGCAAATAACCTATGCACTTACTGCGCAAGTACAAAAATATATCTATAATAGTATAACCTATAATTCCTACAACGTGAATTCTTTTGTTTTAATCATTTTTCATTCTTGTGGGTTGATCTAATACGTGTTTTAAAAATCAAAATGGATGAAGAAGAACATATGTGTGAGCGAAATCGTATATGGCGTGCTAAAAAACACAGCAGAGTTCGAAAAATTGAGGAAGAATACAGTGGTGATAAGTCCAATTGTGAATTAAGTAAAATTTGAATGCTACTAAGAACCCCCCAAAAAACAGCCAGAAAACAAAAAAACAAAACAGAAAACAGCCAGCCGGTTCTCGACCAGCCTTCATGTCGGGAACATAACCAAACCAGCGTGACATTTCTGGCGCGTACCTGTTCGGATAGCCCGGCCGGTTCTCGACCAGCCTTCATGCCGGAAACATAACCAAACCAGCGTGACGTTTCTGGCGGGTTCCTGGTCGGATAGCCCGACCGGTTCTCGACCAGCCTTCATGCCGGAAACATAACCAAACCAGCGTGACGTTTCTGGCGGGTTCCTGGTCGGATAGCCCGACCGGTTCCCGGTTCCAACTAGGGCTATCCGTCCGGATCTCGATCAGTTCCCGGGTTCGATTTCCACACGGGTTACTAATTTGTGATTCATAATCTTTGCTTGTGACATAAAACTTATGCATTTATAATTCATTGTGTTTAAAATGATCCAAAACATACCTACTCTGAATATTAGAAACAATAAAATGCATCATGAAGAAATGAATAGAAGAACAGAAAAAATATTCGATTGAATAAAAGAAAATAATTTGTTTTAAAGGCTTTTTTTGATTCAAACAAAAGATTTGTTTAGATTAAATAACTTTGTTCATCTTGAACAAAATATCTTTGGGCCGAATAAATATTTGTTCAAATTAAATAAATCTTTCTTCAAAACAAACAAACAATTGCATTCGTATATGGTCGAAGATATAATTTGTTTGATTTAAGGCAGTTTATTTGATTTGAACAAATATTTGTTTGATTCAAAAAATGAAACCAGACCATTATCTCTTGCTAAAAGTAATTACAATCGGTAATAAACAAACAATTTTTTTTATATTTCAGATATTTATATTTTAAGATTTATGTTGTCTGAATCGACCAAACTTGTACTACTTCCTCTATAAGGACATACATTATATGTATTACTTAATTGGTTTATGCATAATAATCAAAATTAAAAGAATCAAAAGATACAGAGCCACATGATCCACGTATTCGAAATATTCTTCCTTCATCATTTCTTTCACTCTCATTATGCGTTGCCATCGTGATCCAGGATTCATAATCTAACAGTTTCATAAAAACTCCAGCCTCTACTGTAACAGAATTTTGTGGTGGATAACAGAGTATTCCTAAAACGCGGGTACCCTTCATTAAAATAGCTCCACGGTCCACATAAGTATCCTAGAAACATATATTTTAGGCTCCTTCGATAAGCGTGTCTTTTATTTTCAAACAAACAAAAAATGATATAAAAATATTTGAATTAGCTCCAGTAAGGTAGTTCTTTCACGAAAATTAGACCTCAGGCAAAAATAGATAATTTTGCTTTCAAGAATAGCAATATTATTATTGAAGGGCTAATTTGAAAGAGAAGAGATTATTATTCATGAAAAAAATTTGAAACACAAAAAAATAATTTTATTAATAAATTTTATTTTTGCCACAAACTTATTTTCTTATCGCTTCGAGCCAAATTTTAAAAAATGATGCTATTCTAATAAATCACGGTTCATGTTTTTAGGAAAAAGATTCTCTACAACATGATCGTTTCCTATTTTTGAAATTGAATTAATTATTATCAAATACAGCAATTTGTTTATAAAAATTTTGTTTTAAAAAATTGTTTTTTTATAATTTCAGCCATTAAAGAATTCATTTTCAAAAATTGGAAACGATCAAGTTGTGGAGAATCTTTTTCCTAAAAAAATGAACCGTGATTTATTTATTAATTAAAAATTTCAAGAATTCGAAAGTAATCGAATCCCCAAAATACAAAAAGACAACCAAATTTGGACCAAAATCACAAGTAGAAAAAAACCTTGGGAAAACAAAGAAAAAAGGAGGAAAGAATCGTATCATTTTTAAAAATTTGTCTCGAAGTGATAAGAAAATAAGTTTGGGCAAAAATAAAATTGATTAATAAAATTATTTGTTTGTGTTTCAAATTTTTTTCATGAATAATAATCTTTTCTCTTTCAAATTAGCCCTTCAATATTAATATTGCTATTGTTGAAAGCAAAATTATCTATTTTTGCCTGAGGTCTAATTTTCGTGATCTAACTACCTTAAACAAAAACATTAACTCAATACGAGTAAACTTTACGTGAGACAAATATGTTGTTTATGAATCTAGTAAATTTTATTCAGATTATGTAAATTTCTTTGTCAATAGAGCCGACTAATTATGCTCTTGGATCAAATGAATTTTATTTTTCATGTCAATTCACAGATTTATAAATTATAAATTTGCACTGATGAAAAAACTGGTAAAATAAAACAGGTGATTGGTTGGGCACGAGGATAAAGCGTTTTTTTATGTTAAATTAACCGAAAATTTAATTTATAATACCATTGTTTTAGTAGACTTTACTAGTTTTTTAGTTTATTTTACTACTCTCTAAATCTGAATCAGTCAAATTTTTACTGATTGAATGAGTGATTGGCCTTTTCACTGATTCACCAGTTAAACAATATATTTCACTGTTAAATCAGTTGATTATCACTAATTGAATCAGTGGAAAAAATATTTTAACTGTTAAATCAGTTAATTTTCACTGAAGCAATCAGTGGAATTTGACTGATTTACAGTAAACTCTTTTTAGCTATTTGAATCAGTCAAATTTCACTGATAACCAGTAGATTTTGACTGATTCATATTTAGAGAGTAGAATGTTACGAGTAATCCAATATTTTTCTTCGATGTATGTGGTGAAATACTCATTTTTAGTGAATTAGTAAATATGCTACTTACCCAGTGAATGTTATCGTTGGGATTCCATTTAATTGCACAAAACATTTTATCTTTATCCATTTTTTTGGGTTCAATAATTTGGGAACAGAAGGCATATGGAAACATTCTAAGATGAGCAGAGAATAATTCCTTTTCGGTTCTCAATGCGGAAAGTCGGTGATATCCCCAACCAATTACGTGAGCACCGATTTTGGAATCTATTCTATCATATGTGTATTGAAACGTTGATAATTTCACTTCAGAACTCAGTGAAGAATCTTCGGGCGCTACCTGGAAAGTGGATTTTGTGATTATCTCAATATTTAATTAAATGATAATTTTAGTTGATTTTCAGCAGAAAAAAATTGTATCGAGCAATCTATTCAAATGATGTAAAGGTAAGGTTCACGGGGCTTTTTTATGTTTATGTTGAATATCAGTAAAGTTATACGCAAAAAATTTGATATATTTATAACAAAAATAAAAAACAATTCATAGAATATGTTTTAACGTTAACGAAATGAAATTTTGAAAAATTGTTTCAAATAAAGCCATTTTTTATGAGATGTTATCTTGAGTCACTAAATAGAAAAGATAGTTAAGGGGGTCGTCTACCTTCGCGGTTTCAAAAAATAGAATTTTTTTTTTTTTGCTTATTTCGAATCTAGACACTATAAGGAACATGCCTTATGAAGGATTTATTCGAAAACATGTTGGTTCAAATACTACCGACCTCATCATTTATCTTTAAACGCGTTTTCTCGAAAGTAGTGTTTCTTAAAATTGTTGGAACGATTTTGACGGAACTATCGAAGATATTGGAAATCTGTAAATTGTTTCGTATTCAAAAAACGTCTCACTACGATTAGACACGAGCTTTTTAAACAAAAATTTTTTTTCAATTTTTTACAGCTTTTTTAAGCTAGAAAAACAGGGGAGAAAAATCGTGCCACAAAGTCTACTATATCACGCCGGCAGAGATCGATTCAAGGACGCGTCAAGGCCAAGATAACGAAAAAAAATAAAAAATATATTTTTTTTAAAATTTTAATAATATACTAATTAAATAAAAAAAAATTTGTGTCAATATCATGTGCAGTTTTTTCGCAATCCATCGTCAAAAATACGCCCGAAATTCAAGCGCGAAGGTAGACGACCCCCTTAATTAATCGAAATATTTAAAGATTTCAGAATAAATATTCGTTTAATATTTCGTTAAAAAATTAAAAAACCAGCCAATTATAAAATCGTAAAATTAAATTAAGTATAGAGCAAGAAATCTAGGAGAATTTTGAAAGTTAAGAAAGTATCGAAATAATAGAAGAATAACATATATGTCGTATTAAAAAGTTCATCTGCAGTCCTTGAATGCATGAGTTACAATAATTACCGTTATAACTCCTATATTGTTATAAAGAAACGTCCTATCCCGATAATTATAGTCTTTGTGAATTTCGACTTTTTCAAATTGATATCGCAACACTTCAAAAGGAGTTAACATTTTCCCAGATTGAGCATGATAATTTTCCAAAGGAAGGCCTAAATTCGTAAAAAATTTTATGAGACACAACGCTACTGTTAAAATATGAAAACGAGCTATGAAAGCTCCAGTACAAAAAAGCTCCTTATTTTCGAACAAACCAGCCATAAAAGTAACTCTCAGGTTGCAATTTTTAGTATTTGTTTTATCTTGTGGCCATATTGGATAAATGGAATCTGTAATAAAAAATAGTTTGTATGTATTAATTATTAATTCTTAGGACGCGCGATCCGATCGTTGCACTTGATTTTATGTTTTTCACATACATTCAAGTTTATTTCATGTAATTTAATACTGAAATGCAAGACAATTTTGTAATTTTGTAAATGTGAATTAAATTTTCTTAAAGTTACTTTGACTTTGAGGAATACATTCTTATCACGACACTCGATGTTCACAATAGAAAACAAGAAACTAAGATCCGTGATCTACAGGAAAAAAATTGATCAAATTTCACAATTTCGCTAATTGAAAATAAAAATTTCGGATATGCTGAATCTGTCGATTATAGTTATTTGCAATTTATCCTAATGCATTCCAAGTTAACAAAACTGTTTTGAAAAATTAATGTTGATATTCGAATTAAAAAAAAAAGAATAAGAAAGTATTTTCGAGAGATGAAAGAGTTTTACAAATCTATAAAGAAAAAAGTTGAAAAAGTTAATATTTTTCGAGAAAAAAATCATCAAAAAACTTCTGCAGTCATAACCGTATAAGTACCATCGAATTTTTTTAAAAATTGTTTTTCAAGCTGCATTTTTCACAAAACGTATCCGTGAAATACGAAGGATATATTTCAAGACAAATAGAAGCATAAAAAGTGAAAAATTAATTTCATAAAATCCTTAACGTGAAATAAAATTGGATTTTTCATTGCAAAAGTTGTGTTTTTGTAGAAAAAATAAATAAATCAATTAAATAATTGCATCAATTTGATTATAAGTACTGAATAACCTAGATAGTTTAATATTAATAATAATCTAGATTAATTCAACCAGATAAAATTGATAATGATAATAAAATTATAATAATGTTGACATTATGATAATTATTCTAATACTATAATTTAATGCATGGTTGGGTTTTTCGACATAAAAATTTTGAATTCTCAAATTTAATATTATAATTTATATTACAATGTTGTTAAATTACTACCTCAAATACGAATGCACATGAGAGTCACGCAGGTGCATTGATGGCACTTATATGGTTATCAAAACTGACACATTTACAATATCAACCTCCGGTTCGAATTCAAACGTACGCTCTAAATCTGAATCAGTCGAATTTTCACTGATTGAATCAGTAATTTGCCTTTTCACGGATTCATCAGTGGAAAAATATTTTTCACTGACAAATCAGTTAATTTTCACTGATTGAATCAGCGGAAAAAGTATTTTTCACTGTTAAATCAGTTGATTTCCACTGAAGTAATCAGTGAAATTTGACTGATTTACAGTAACCTCTTTTCAGCTATTTGAATCAGTCAAATTTCACTGATGATCAGTATATTTTGACTGATTCAGATTTAGAGCGTATCCTTTTACCACAATGTGCGGTGGAATTTCGAAGAATTTGCCAAACAATAATACGTGTTTTGAAAAAAATGACACTTATACGGTTAAACCGTAATATCCTTCACATTTCATTTTAATTTTGTACTTTTCAAAATAAATAATTATAAATAAATATTAAATATATTTCTTCAACTTTAAGTTTGCTATACACTGGAAAAACTAGGGGTCCTATCCTTTTGCGATTAGAAAATTATCAAATTTTATTGATTTCAGGTTTCTACACTTTTGTGGATAATGTACATATTTTCTTTTAGAGAAACAAGAAAGAAAGGTGGAGAAGATAAATACGGATGTGGATAGACTACTTTTGGTTTCGAAATAATAAAAAGGGTCAGTATTATTAATATATATCGGAAATTTTTCTTAATTTTTAAAACCAAAAGTAGTCTATCTACGTCCGTATTTATCTTTTCTACTATTTCCAAAATTTTGAAAAGAAAATATGTACTTTAGCCACAAACATGTAGAAACCTAAAATAAATAAAATTCCCACTTGGAAAACAGATATTCTTCCGTGATACCGTGACATATGACGTGGTGATGCGTGGCATATGACCCATTAAAGGTAAAATAAAAATATTAGACTAATATCTCCGAACCAAGTCTTGAAAAGCCAAGAAACGTAAGCTTTGACCCAATTCTGGGAGTCGCTCTTCATCCCATATGGAATGACCTGCTAGCAGACTTGAAGGAGCATTCAGTATCGATATAAATCAAATATTGATATATTTTAATGTTTTGCACTGAGATAAATCCCGTATAATAATAAAGTGACATGTAAAAGAAATGTACAAAAATTCTGGTCAAGGGAACTAGGTTTTCTATTTCTAAAAACTAGTTCATTCTAACTAAGTTATTCCAGGTTTCCTTAACAAGGTGAAATTCATCTTAGTGTAATATATAAATATATAGATTAATATTAATTTCATTATATAGTAAGATATTTTACGTACCCAATGTGTTGGAAAAAGCCACGAAAGCGTAAAGAAAAACGCCAATGACACTCCACATTTCCACGTTTTCAACCGAGAACTGATTCATGCTAATAACTTGTAGACATATGTAAGAAATCTGTCTTCGTTTAGAGTCTATTGTATTAATTTCTTTAGTATCTGGATATTCATTTTTAAATGAATGTGTGTATGTTTGTGTTTATATACTTGTTTCTTTAACATTTTCATATTAGCTGAGTTTAAGTGACGACCCAAAGGCGACGTACCTATTCACTGTACTATCTTGGTTCAAGAGTCTGATAAACTTGACATGTTAAGATAGATAACAGTAACGAGATTCGCAGTTTTCAGAATTGAGTGGAACAAAATGTTTTCTTGGTTTTCAAAAATTTCACCAAAAATTCTTACAACATTGGTTGGATGTCTATCCGTCTTTCCATCGTTTCAGCGTTGTTACATCGAGAAAAATTAGACTTTAGGCAAAAATAGATAATTTTGCTTTCAAGAATAGCACTATTATTATTGCAGGGCTAATTTGAAAGAAAAAAGATTTTTCATGAAAGAAATTTGAAACAGAAAAAAATAGTTTCAATAATAAATTTTATTTTTGTCCAAACTTATTTTCTTATCGCTTCCAGCCAAATTTTTAAAATTGATGCGCTTCTAATAAATTATATATATAAATATATAATATAATATATATATATATATATATTATATTATATATATTATACATATAATATATATAATATAATAATATAAATATATAATATATATATATATAAATTATAAAAAAAAAATTTTTGGAACAAAATTTTTATAAACAAATTGCTCTCTTTGATAATAATTAATTCAATTTGAAAAATAGGAAACGGTCATGTTGTAGAGAATCTTTTTCCTAAAAAAATGAACGGTGATTTATTAGAATTGCATCATTTTAAAAAATTTGGCTCGAAGCGATAAAAAAATAAGTTTGAGCAAAAATAACATTTATTAATAAAATTATTTTTTTGTGTTTCAAATTTTTTTCAATGAAAAATAATCTTTTTTTTTAATTAGCCATTCAATAATAATATTGCTATTCTTGAAAGCAAAATTATCTATTTTTGCCCGAGGTCTAATTTTCGTGAACGAACTACCTTAATTAGTCAAATAATTTTATGTCCTTGACGCACATTTAATTATCGAAAACTGAGATTAGGATACGAGTTCGTTATTCAGACTTATTTGGTATAAATCCAAAAAATTAGACCATTTAAGATTTTTTTTAAACTTTTTTTTTGGAAAATTCAGAACTTTCAATCTCGAATTCTAGTAGAATTCAAAAAGCTTTAAAAATTATCTCTATGAAATCTTTTATCCTTAATCAATCTATTTTATCCTAACTTAATTAAAGAGAGTTACGACTCTTGGAAAACATTAAAAATTCAACAATCAAATTTCACTATTCATCATATCACAATACTTAATTTATCCATTACAATTTTCTTTTAATGAAAAAAATGTGTTTTATTAAAACTCGACAAATCTTTCTTTTGTGGCTCGTGCTCAGTTTATTTACAAGTAATCACGGAAACAGTATTGCACTGTTAAAAAAAACTACATATGCATTATATGAAGCCATTTGCATAAATGGTATATTAAACTTAATACGAAATTTTATATAATTTCAAAAGTATATTAAAAATATAATAGCATATTAAGTTTAATATGAGTGTAATAAGTTTTAGTACGCGTGTGATAAGATTTTAATATGAATATTGGATCTATAACTTAATTCGTGCGGTTTGTTAAGAGATGGCGTAACTTGATTATTATTCCATGGTTCCAATATTCCGAACATGCGTTGGAAAGCTACTGTCATTCTGCGTCTTTTCCAGTATATGTCATTTATTTGAAGCGTAAAAAACAATAATTTTTTTTTACTCAAATATGTCGAACTTTGTGCCTGAAAAAGTGTTTTTGCGAGGAGTTCTTCTTCATTTCTTTAATATAAAGAAAACTGCTGCCGAAAGTCATCATATTTTGGTGGAAGTTTGTGGTGAACATGCTCTAGCTGAGCGAACGTGCCAAAAGTGGTTTGCACGATTTAAAAGTGGTGATTTTGGCTTGGAAGACAAAGAACGTCCTGGGCAGCCAAAAAAGTTTGAAGATGAAGAACTGGAAGCATTACTCGATGAAGATTGTTGCCAAACACAAGAAGAGCCATTTCAAAACGTTTAAAAGCATCCGGATACATTCAAAAGCAAGGAAATTGGGTTCCACATAAACTCAAGCCGAGAGACGTTGAAAGGCGGTTTTACATGTCCGAAATGCTGCTGGAACGCCACAAAAAGAAGTCATTTTTGCATCGGATTGTTACTGGTGATGAAAAATGGATCCATTACGACAACTCCAAGCGCAAAAAATGATATGTGAAACCCGGCCAACCAGCCAAATCAACGGCAAAGCCGAATATCCATGGCGCGAAGGTAATGCTCTGTATTTGGTGGGATCAGAAGGATGTGCTGTATTATGAGCTGCTAAAACCGGGTGAAACCATTAATGGAGAATGCTACCGAACACAATTAATCCGTTTGAAGAGAGCAATAGCCGAAAAACTCCCGGAATATGCGACCAGACACGAGGCAATTATTTTCCATCATGACAACGTTTGGCCCCATGTTGCTATTCCGGTTAAGAACTATTTGGAAAACAGTGGATGGGAAGTTTTACCTCACCCGCCTTATAGCCCAGACCTTGCCCCTTCTGACTACTATTTGTTCCGGTCGATGCAGAACGCCCTCACTGGAATACGGTTTACATCAGAACAGGGTATCAAAAATTGGCTTAATTCATTCTTGGCCGCCAAGCCGGCGCAGTTCTTTTGGGATGGAATCGACAAATTGCCAGAAAGATGGGAAAAAGTCATAGCTTCAGATAGGCAATACTTTGAATAATATTTCTTAAATAAACGTTCGAATTTAAAAAAAGAACCGCACGAATTAAGTTATAGATGCAACTACTTTCATGGATGTGTGCGATGGATTGAAAATTATAATCGTCAATAAATGAACAACTGGTTTTATATTTTAGATATTCATATTTCCAGATTTATGTTGTCTAAGTCGACCCAACTTGTACTACTTCCATTATAAGGACATGCATTATATCTCTTCTTTATGAGGCTACCGTATGGATAATGATAAGGTTATATTATTAATAAGCAAGTTTACAATATGGAATCAATTCAGCCATTGAATATAAAATTAATTCCTACAAAATTTCAAATACTAGTCACTAAAGTTAACAGATAGATTTTTAATGTATTCATAAAATTACCTTTAACAAAAATAAAAGTTGTTTTTGCTCATGCTTGTTTATTCGGCTGCGCGTAAATTTGGCTCTATATACTTATAGGATTAATATACAGGGTGTCTAAAAAGTCCCGGGACGGTTGGATATTTCCTCAGGTAAAATATTTTTCAAAAAAGTGAAGGTTATTTCTGAAGTGAATTTCAACGAGAAATTCAATGGTGGCCTTCATTTTGACCTTGAAGTTGACCTTCATGGGTTTTACAAGGTCAACTTTGTTTTTTTTAAATAGAAACTCCCTTTTTTTACATCTGCAATCGATAGAGCGGAAAATTCTACGTTCAGAAACGTACCCAAGTCATAGGTCAATTGTAACGTTCAAGGTCAATTAGAGGTTATTTGAAATAAACAAAGTTTTCCAAGAGGTCAGTGTAATTCCTGAAGTAAATTTCAACGAGAAATTCATTGGTGAGCTCTGTATTGATCTTGGTGATGATCTTCAAGATTTTTTCAAGGTTTTTTCCGAACAGTTTACGTTTACGTTTAGCATTAGCCAGGAACAACGATGTGGATGTAGTAAATTCTGTTCCCTTTGGGGTGCTTGATTAGCGTGAGTCCCCTTGCCTCTCACGCTTCAGTGAAGATGTTCGAACTGAAAACTTTGAGCATCTTGACAAAAAGCTATGCGATTGTGAAAATTAGTTACAGCATTACGAATCATCTCCCAATCAATCAAAGTAGCCTCTTGCAGAATCCGATTCTGCAATTCGTGTAAGCTTTGGGGTTGCGTTGAGTATACTTTGCTCTTTAAATAACCCCAAAGAAAATAGTCGAGAGGCATCAGATCAGGAGATCTAGCAGGCCACTCGATTTCACCCCTTCTTCCAATCCACCTATGAGGGAACTGAGTATCCAAATATGCTCGAACCTCCCTACCGTAATGAGCCGCTGCTCCGTCCTGCTGGAACCAAATATTTTGAAAATTATTGTCTGTAATCTCCCTTATTTTTGGTACAATTTGGTTTCTGAGAAGCTCTTCATATGCACGGGCATTGAGATTACCATCGATGAAGAAAGGGCCTATCAATGTATCATTAAAGATACCGGCCCAAACATTAATCTTTTGGATATTGTGTGTGACTCTCCAACATCCAATCAGGATTTGTGTCGGACCAATATCTACAATTTTGCCTGTTAACTTCACCTTTTAAAGTGAAAGTAGCTTCATCTGAAAATACTGTATTGTACAAGAAAAGAGGATCTCAATCAATTCTGCCCATCATAATTTCACAAAATTCAACCCGACGATCAGGATCGTCTTCATTGAGCTCTTGTACCAGATGAACTTTGTAAGGATGGAAATTAATGCTTTTTAAAATATTTCGCACTGTCTCAGGAGCAACGTCACGCTCATCACTAGCTCGACGTAAACTAAGGTGTGGGTTTTCAACAAATGCTTGGGCTATGTCCATCTGCTTCTCCTCAAATCCTGCAGATTTTGGCCGACCAGTTCTCTGAAGGTCCTTGATAGATCCATGATTCATAAAGCGCCTTACAGTTCTTTCAATTGTTGATTTTGAGACAGGATTTAACCCTTCTCCATTACGAAAAGTGCGATTAAAAAGCAAACGAACTTGATCATAAGATCGAACTCGATCTCCCCAACCACGCATCATTAATACAGATACCCTCTCTCGTTCCGAAAGTTTAGCTCGCGCCATAATAATCTTTTAGCGAAAGATAGTAAGTATGTACTCGTAATACGTAAATTTAGATTCGATTCGTGATATTCGTATGGAGATAGAAAAACGGTATAAGACTTATGGTATCGCCTTAGGTATTGACTTAGGTATCGAAAAAAGGTACTCTCACCAGAACTCCTGGAACTTTTAATGAAAAATTTCCTATACATATGATTTTACAATATTCAAAACGCTGTAATCAAGATCAATACAGAGCTCACCAATGAATTTCTCGTTGAAATTAACTTCAGGAATTACACTGACCTCTTGGAAAACTTTGTTAATTTCAAATAACCTCTAATTGCCCTTGATAGTTACAATTGACCTATGACTTGGGTACGTATCTGAACGTAGAATTTTCCGCTCTGTCGATTGCAGATGTAAAAAAAGGGGGTTTCCATTTAAAAATACAAAGTTGACCTTCAAAAAGCCATGAATGTCAACTCCAAGGTCAAAATGAAGGTCATCATTGAATTCCTCGTTGAAAAATACTTCAGGAATTGCACTGACCTCTTGGAAAACTTTGTTTATTTCAAATAACCTCTAATTGACCTTGAACGTTACAATTGACCTATGACTTGGGTACGTATCTGAACGTAGAATTTTCCGCTCTATCGATTGCAGATGTAAAAAAGGGGGTTTCCATTTAAAAAAACAAATTTGACCGTGTAAAAGCCATGAAGCTCAACTTCAAGGTCAAAATGAAGGTCACCATTGAATTCCCCGTTGAAAAATACTTCAGGAATTGCACTGAACTCTTGGAAAACTTTGTTTATTTCAAATAACCTCTAATTGACCTTGAACGTTACAATTGACCTATGACTTGGGTACGTATCTGAACGTAGAATTTTCTGCTCTATCGATTTCAGATGTAAAAAAAGGGGATTTCCATTTAAAAAAACAAATTTGACCTTCAAAAAGCCATGAAGGTCAACTCCAAGGTCAAAATGAAGGTCACCATTGAATTCCTCGTTGAAATTTACTTCAGGAATGACCTTTACTTTTTTGAAAAATATTTTACCTGAGGAAATATCCAACCGTCCCGGGTCCTTGTAGACACCCTGTATATAGATTCAGCTTAAATAATACTGTATTTTACTAAATTGTAATTGATAATCTTTATTTGTGACATAAAACTTCTGCATTTATTGTCCATTGGGTTGACAATGATTCAAACCGTATCTTCTCGAAATATTGGGAACAATGAAATGCATTATGCAAGGGATGAATAGAAAAAGAGTGTATTACCTGGAAGAAGTGGAATGATAGAGGTATAGTTTTATTGTGATATGTGAGAGTGAAAAATAGCAGGATACATAAGATTTGCATATCATTCTAAAAATTTGCAAAAATATGTCCTTTTGTACACTTTTTAGTAGAAAGCCTAAGTTTCATTAATCAAATATGAGCTGCAAAAAGGATTCAAAAAATGAAATTAGATCCTTATCTCCTGCTACACGGAAAAAAATTTGATGGCTAAATGTATGTTTGAAAATGGAAACATTGAGGCAAATTTTCATCATCAATGATAGGTACATTTCACTTTCGAGCATTTCTCATATTTCGACTACAGGAGGGCTTAGGAAATCAAACCAATAAAAGTGGATTTTACTCTCCAATGCTAATAATTCCAAATTGAAGAAAAACATTTTTTCCCATTGCATCATTTCGTAGTGCCACTGTCGAATCTTCATTGCTTCTTGTCGATTCCCTTCATTTATTTGTCAAGTGGCAAACATTTTAGCCGAATAAAACTTATTTACTGGGTCTGACCGATGGGGAATTGAACCTACTACCTATGGCTTTTGACAACTAACGCCCTAGACTACTCTTGCAATCGCGGTTCGCAATTTTGGAACTTGTATTAGAAGTTTGCTGTTCGCCAATTTACCCAACGCGCTTTTAAGGAGGAGAAAAAGTACCATTCTACCCGACTCGTTCCGAAATATCGATGTTTTTAAATCATTGTGAAAAAAAAACTTTTCAATATTTTTATTCGCAATTTTTCGTAAGTTATTCTACAGGATATGGACAATGAAATTTTTTTTTACTTTTGAAAAAATCCTTTAAAATATAGTTTTTTTGACGCCTTGAACTTGAGCCTGTCGAAAAAAGTTTCTCCCTTGCGGACACGATATCTTCCGTTCAAAGATACTGAAACCCAAATTTTAACCCATTTTGTAGCAATTACACTTCCCGCTATCGCCTGAACTAGGGAATAATAAAAATAAAAGTTTTTTCAATATTTTTTCCACTTTTAAAGAAATATGATGATTTTTTGCCCTGTTTTTGTTTGTATTTTGCATTAAAAACAATATTTAAACAAATGCTTTAGGCATAATCCTAGTTTCGGCTAAAACTATACATTTGCTAAGTAAACTCAAAAAATTTCAAGTCAATTGGATCAATAGTTTTTGAGTTATCGTGTCCGCAGTTTTTAAAAAAATGGTTTCTAGAAAAACGGGTTTAAAGATTTACAATCACCGAGCATCGCCCAATGTATAGCCTTGAAACTTGAAAAGTATTCATCCTTGAGAAAAACAATCTTGCACACACATTCCCTTTACTGTCTACGTCATAAATATTAAAAAAAAAGAAGTCGATTTTTCGGACCATCTCGGTTAAAATACCCCCTTAAGTAGCATATTTTTAGGACTAAGTAGCAGAAATTTCTAATGGTGCTGGTTTAACGTTAAAAATGGTATTTTCAACCATCAAGTTTCTATCCGTGTAATATAGTGCTAGTTTGGAAACTTTTCAATCAATATTAAGGACCATAATTTAGATGATTGGCTATTATTAGGAAAAATTGGTTGTTAGTGTGCGGTAGTTTAATAATTATAATCGGTAATAAATAAACAAATTTTTTTATATTTCAGACATTTATATTTTAAGATTTATGTTGTCTAAATCGACCAAACTTGTACTACTTCCGCCACGAGTACATACAGGATATCTTTTCTTTATGAAGCTACTGTATGTATAATGTATAATGTAAACGCGAAAGATATCCATACACATCTTTAAAGTTATATTTTGTCCAAAAGAAAGTTGGTATATGAATTTTCAATTTTTACCATCATTCTTGGTGATATTTCTCGAAACGTGTTTCTAAAACGTGCGGTAAATGATTCACTCATATCTCTTTCGGCTAACAAAAACGTTCTTTTCATAAATATATATATGTGTAAATTTTCAGAGAACTCTAATCAAGATATTTTAAATGAATATGTCTATTGCAAAGTATTATAAAAATCAAGGTCCCCAGAAGGCATCTGGATCTGAAGTTTGAAGTGAAATTGGTGGGATTGTTAAAAGTTAATTTAAACTACCAAAATATTATTACACGCTCCCTAAATCTAAAACAGTGCATATACACTGGTAATCAGTATATATGCACTATTTTTCAGTGAATTTGACTGATTCAGATTTAGGAAGCGCTGTTATAGGGCGCCACTAATTTGAAAAAGAACTTCATGTAACTTGTTAAGATGAACACAAATGTCAAGCGTAACTTTTCAAATTAGCTTCCACTGTTGCGTTTACATAAGGGAATTATCCTCGTTTCCGTATGTCGCCTCACTACAATTTTGACGGTGAAATTGTTTCATCTCCAAGTGCGTTAATGAGATTCCATGCCTTTCTTCATATTAGAGGATGTAGTGAAAACAGCATGCATATACGTTTGGCTTAAATAATACAGTATTTTACTAAATTGTAATTGATAATCTTTATTTGTGACATAAAACTTCTGCATTTATGATTCATTATGTTTGAAATGATGTAAAACATACCTACTCTGAATATTAGAAACAATGAAATGCATCATGAAGGAATGAAAAAAAGAAAAGAAAAAATATTTGATTGAACAGAAGAAAATAATTTGTTTGAAAGGCTTTTTTTGATTCAAACAAAAGATTTGTTTGGATTAAATAACATTTGTTGAACTTGAACAAAATATCTTTGGACCGAATAAATATTTCTTTAAATTAAATAAATTTTTCTTCAAAACAAACAAACGATTGCATTCGTATATGGTCGAAGATATATTTCAGATATTCTTCCGCTATAAGGACATACATTATATGTATTACTTAATTGCTTTATGCATAATGATAAGGTTATATTATAAATAACTTTAAGCTGGAACCAACCACTCGTGAAGTTTAAAGCCGGAAGGCGGTCCCGCGGGTGGTGTTTTGGTTCGTGAGAGGGGGTTTTTGGTTTTAACAGGTATGCCTAGACCCGTCCTAGGAGAGTCCTGTACAACGTCTTTAAAAGATTTTGCCATTCTTCCTCCTCACCAAAAAAAAAAAAAAGAAAAATATTGAAATAATTTAGCCATTGGATATAAAATTAATTCCTATGAAATATTCCTACAAAATTCCAATTGTTTGTTTCTAAAGTTATGTAACAGATAGATGTTTAATGTATTCATAAAATTACCTTAATAAAAAAAGTTGTTATAGCTCATGCTTTTCTATTATACTGTGCGTGAATTTGGCTCTATATATTTATAAGATTAATATATAATTTATATATATAGTAAATAATGTAATAAGAAAGACCAGACAAGTGTGTAATATAATATAAGTAAGACAGAGCAAAAATCAATCAAAAGATAAAGAGCCACTGAATCCACGTATTCGATATATTCTTCCTGGATCAAATCTTTCACTCTCATTACGCTTTGCCATCGTGATCCAGTATTCATAATCTATCAGTTTCATAAAAACTCCAGCCTCTACTGTAACAGAATTTTGTGGTGGATAACAGAGTATTCCTAAAACGCGGGTACCCTTCATTAAAATAGCTCCACGGTCGACATAAGTATCCTAGAAACATATATTTCAGGCTCCTTCGATAAGCGTGTATTTTATTTTCAAACAAACAAAAAATGATATAAAAATATTTGAATTAGTTCTATTAAACAAAAGCATTAACTTAATGCAAGTAAAATTTATGTGAGACAAATATGTTGTTTATGAATCCAGTAAATTTTACTTAGATTAAGTAAATTTCTTTGTCAATAGAGCCGACTAATTATGCTCTTGGATCAAATAAATTTTATTTTTCATGTCAATTCACAGATTTATAAATTATAAATTTGCACTGATAAAAAAACTGGTAAAACTAAAGAGTTGATTGATTGGGCACGAGGATAAAGAGTTTTTTTATGCTAAATTAACCGGAAATTTAATTTATAATGCCATTGTTTTAGTAGACTTTACTAGTTTTTTAGTTCATTTTACTAAAATGTTACTAGTAATCGAATATTTTTTTGTCGATGTATGTAGTGAAATACTCATTTTTAGTGGATTAGTAAATATGCTACTCACCCAGTGAATGTCATCGTTGGGCTCCCATTTATTTGCACAAAACATTTTAACTTGATCTATTTTTTTGGGTTTAATAATATTGGAACAATCGGCATATGGCAACATTTTAACATGAGCAGAGAATAATTCCTTTTCGGTTCTCAATGCGGAAAGTCGGTGATATCCCCAACCAATTACGTGAGCACCGTTTCGGGTAGCTATTTTATCATTTGAGTATTCAAACGGTGATAATTGCACTTCAGAAATCAGTGAAGGATATTCGGCCGCTACCTGGAAAGTGGATTTTGTGATTATCTCAATATGTAATTAAATGTTAATTTTAGTTGATTTTCAGCAGAAAAAAATTGTATCGAGCAATCTATTGATAATCTATTTTTGAACAAGGCTATTAGAAATATAAAAGGTTCAAGGAGCTTTTTTATGTTTATGTTGAATATCAGCAAAGTTATACGCAAAACATTTGATATATTTATAACAAAAATTAAAAACAATTCATAGAATATGTTTTAAGGTTAACGAAATGAAATGTTGAAAAATTGTTTAAAATAAAGCCATTTTTCATGAGATGTTATCTTGAGTCACTGAATAGAAAAGATAGTTAATTAAATAAAATATTTAAAAATTTCAGAATAAATATTTATTTAATATTTCGTTAAAAAATTAAAAAACCAGTTAATTATGAAATCGTAAAATTAAATTAAGTATAGAGCAAGAAATCTATGAGAATTTTGAAAGTTAAGAAAGTATCAAAATAATAGAAGAATAAAATATATGTCGTATTAAAAATTTCATCTGCAGTCCTTGAATGCATGAGTTACAATAATTACCGTTATAACTCCTATATTGTTATAAAGCAACTTCCTATCCCAATAACTATAGTCTTTGTGAATTTCGACTTTTTGAAATTGATATAGTATCAATTCATGAGGAGTTAAACATTTCCCAGATTGAGCATGATAATTTTCCAAAGGAAGACCTGACTTCATAAAAAATTTTATGAGACATAACGCTACTGTTATAATATGAAAAGGAGATATGAAAGCTCCAGTACAAAAAAGCTCCTTATTTTCGAATAAACCAGCCATGAAAGTAACTCTCAGGTCGCAATTTTCAGTATTTGTTTCATCTTGTGGCCATACTGGATAAATGGAATCTGTAATAAAAAATAGTTTGTATGTATTAATTATTAATTCTTAGGACGCGCGATCCTATCGTTGCGCTTGATTTTATGTTTTTCACATACATTCAAGTTTATTTCTTGTAATTTAATACTGAAACGCAAGACAATTTTTTAATTTTGTAAATGTGAATTAAATTTTCTTAAAGTTACTTTGACTTTGAGGAATACATTCTTATCACGACACTCGATTTTCACAATAGAAAACAAGAAACTAAGATTCGTGATCTATAGGAAAAAAAATTGATCAAATTTCACAATTCGCTAATTGAAAATAAGAATTTCGGATATGCTGAATCTGTTGATTGTAGTTATTTAAAATTTATCTTAAAGCATTCTAAGTTAACAAAATTGTTTCGAAAAATTAATGTTGATATTCGAATTTAAAAAAAAGAATAAGGATGTATTATCGAGAGATGATAGAGTTTTATAAATCTATCAATTATTTCGAGAAAAACATCATCAAAAAATTTTTGCAGTCATAACCGTATGATAGTTTAATATTAATAATAATCTAGATTAATTTAACCAGATAAAATTGATAAGGATAATAAAATTATAATAATGTTAATATTATGATAATTATTCTAATACTATAATTTAATGCATGGTTGGGTTTTTCGACATAAAAATTTAAATTCTCAAATTTAATATTATAATTTATATTACAATGTTGTTAAATTACTACCTTAAATACGAATGCACATAAGAGTCACGCAGGTGTATTGATGGCACTTATATGGTTATGAAAAATGTCACTTTTACAATATCAACCTCCGGTTCGAATTCGAACGTATCCTTTTACCACAATGTGCGGTGGAATTTTGAAGAATTTGCCAATCAATAATACGTGTTTTGAAAAAAATGACACTTATACGGTTAAACCATAACACCCTTCACATTTCTTTTTAATTTTGTACTTTTCAAAATAAAAAATTATAAATGAATTTTAAATATATTTTCTCAATTTTAAGTTTGCTATACACTGAAAAAACAAGGGGTCCTATCCTTTTTCGATTAGGAAATTATCAAATTTTATTGATTTCAGGTTTCCACATTTTTGTGGCTAAAGTACATATTTTATTTTAGGGAAAGAAGAAAGGAAGGTAAAGAAGATAAATAGGGACGTGGGTAGACTACTTTTGGTTTCGAAATCAAAAAAAAGTTCAGTATTATTAAAATATATCGGAAATTTTTTTTCATTTTTAAAACCAAAAGTAGTCTATTTACGTCCGTATTTATCTTCTCTACCATTTCCCAAATTTTGAAAAAAAAATATGTACTTTAGCCACAAACATGTAGAAAAATAAAATCAATAAAATTCCCACCTGGAATACAGATATATTCTTTCGTGATACCGTGACACATGACGAGGTGATGCATGGCACATGACCCATTAAAGGTAAAATAAAAATATTAGACTAATATCTTCGAAACAAGTCTTGAAAAGCCAAGAAACGCAAGCATTAACCCAATCCTGGGAGTCACTCTTCATCCCATATGGAACGATCTGCTAGCAGACTTGAAGGAGCATTCAGTATCGATATAAATCAAATATTGATATATTTTATTGTTTTGCACTGAGATAAATCCCGTATAATAATAAAGTGACATGTAAAAGAAATGTACAAAAATTCTAATCAAGGGAACTAGGTTTTCTATTTCTAAAAACTAGTTCATTCTAACTAAGTTATTCCAGGCTACCTTAACAAGGTGAAATTCATCTTAGTGTAATATATAAATATATAGATTGATTTTAATATTATTATATACTTAGTGAGATATTTTACGTACCCAATGCGTTGGAAAAAGCCACGAAGGCGTAAAGAAAAACGCCAATGACACTCCACATTTCCACGTTTTTAACCGAGAACTGATTTATGCTAACAACTTGTAGACATATTTAAGGAATCTGTCTTCGTTTAGAGTCTATTGTATTCATTTTTTTAGTATCTGGATATTCTTTTTTAAATGAATGTGTGTATGTTTGTGTTTATATAATTGTTTGTTTTACATTTTCATATTAGCTGAGTTTAGGTGACGACCCAAAGGCGACATACCTTGTTCAGACCTACGTACCTTGTTAAGCCTAATGCCGTAATTTGTAATCGACGAAAATAATGAATCGAGCGATGACAGCGATACCATTAATTAAATATATATATATATATCATAAAAATATTTCAATAAATTTTATTCTAGATTTAATAAATTGAGTCGTTCAGACGACGAATTTTATCTATTTCGCTCTGTCTCTCTCTTCAAAAATTATCTCTATGAAATTTTTTATCATCAATTAATCTATTTTATCCTGACTTAAATTAAGAGAGTTACGGCTCTTGGAAAAAATTAAAAATTCAACAATCAAATTTTACTATTCACCATATCACAATACTTAATTTATCAATTACAATTTTCTTTTAATGAAGAAAATGTGTTTAATTAAAACTCGACAAATTTTTCTTACGTGTCCTGTGCTCAGTTTGTTTACAAGTAATCACGGAAACAGTACTGCACTGTTGAAGAAACTCTATACGCATTATATGAAGTCATTTGCATAAATGGTATATTAAACTTAATACAAAATTTTATATAATTTAATACAAAAGTATATTAAAAATATAATAGCATATTGAGTTTGATATAAGTGTAATAAGTTTTAATACACGTGTGATAAGACTTTAATATAAATAAATAATTAAATAAAATAATATTTTTAACAGTGTGTTAATAGAAACACATGAATACACGTGCCGGCGCTCAATATTTTTGAAAATATCATGTTGGATTGGACAATCTAAATTTTGTCAAGAGTGTATGAAATATGAATTGCGACACTCAGTAACTATTTGCCTTGTGAAGGAGTTTTTTCTAGTTGATCCAATGATATAAAAGAAAATTATCATTTTGATTTTAAGTGAATGGCAGTAATTATAATTTGAATTAAATAAATCAGAGATTTTAATTTGGATCAACTCCCGTGTAGAAATCTCCTGATCTAGCTATTGGTTCAAAATAAAACACTGCGCCTCATCTGGGCCCGGTCTGGGAGGTTAAAAATCTAGCAGAGGGCCCCGAATCGAAAAATAAGTACATTTTTGATCCTCCATAGTCCTGAATGAATCCCCCTTTAGATCTAATTAGTCATTAATATCCTCGTTGGATTCTCTTATGTTCTATTTAGTCCGCTTTTAATTCTCGGTTAGTCTCTTTAATATTTTAAGTCATATTTTAATTCTCTGTAATAAAACAATAAATGCTTCATAGATTCCTAATAAAGATATTTCGCAACACTTTGAGATGAACACGTGTCTGAATTCAAGAAGGATAAATTGGGAGAATTGTTTAACACCACTTTATGGTTGAAAAAACATTTCGGTATTCTCAGTCAAACTGCTTTATTTGTTCGATATCTTTATAATACTTATTTTACGTTTGGACAATTATTAAGAACTATATTTCATAAAATTTAGTCCATAAGATATCTGATACCAAAAAACGTTATTTAATATTTATTAAAATATTTTTCGTATTCTTGAAAGCTGCGGCTTTACTTTGATACAAATGTTCTTAAAAATATGCGAATATTAATCGTACTATTAAATATTGAAAAATGTTAAATAATTATCCATCCATCTTCAATATTAAATGTCATATGAGAGGTTATTATAAAATGAGTTCAAAATACTTTATGTTTGAACCGTATCAAGTACTGCGCTTTTTAAATAAAATTTACCTCACAAAAATTATTTAATTTTCATTATAATACTATCGGAATATTTATAGTATTAAAAATAATTGATCGCACTTTTTGAAATAGCAAAAATTTCAATTCAAATGTTCTTAATAAATAATCACTATTAAGTATGCAAAAAATTAACATCAATCTACCTTCTTACTTAACGAATGAATTATAAACTTATAAATTCATAATCTGGTATTAATATCTTATATTCAATAAAATCGCAATATAATTATACTCTGCATTTGTTTTAAGTAAGAAGGTAGATTAATTTAAAATTTTTGCATTCTTAATAGTAATTATTTATTAAGAATATTTGAATTGAAATTTTTATATTAAAAAGAAAAGCGTGCCAAACGACGCATGTGCAATAGAATGTGTATACACTGGGAAAAAAAACATGGTGAAATCAACGGGAAGGAGTCCCGTCGCCAATTTCACGTTAGCGTAGCGTTGCTCTCCCGTTGAATCGCCGGTGCTATTCAACGTTGTACTGACGGTAGAGCCAACGTTAAATCACCCAAAAATGATCAGCTGTGGCAATACTCGCGATTGTTCTTGTCAGTTCTTTTGTTTTCCTAATGGAAGTTTTCCTAATTATATATTGTTATTTAAAAGCAAAGCACTGCCAATTTCATTATGGATATGAAATTGCGTCATCGTGTGATATTTTCAAATAACACGGCGTTCCAGCGTTAATATTCCCGGTAAATTGACGGGGCTGACATAGCTGGATTAACGTGAGTTTTCAACGCTACATTGACGGTGGCAGCACGTTAACCTAACGTTGTAAAGGCGCCGATGCTCATTCCCGTCAATGCAACGGGAATTTCCGGATAACCTAACGGTTTTTTTTTCCCAGTGTAGTAGTGAATGAAGGAGTTACGAGAATCTAATAAGGATTTAATTAAGTCCGTTTTATGTCCTCAAAACGTGTAGAAATGGAAATTTCCGCACATTTTGAGCACTTAAATAGGACTTGGATTATATTAAAATAAACCCTCATCAGATCCTCGTAAATTATCTGTGGTAGAGAATTTTAGAGTATCAAAAAAGTACCTATATTTCGACTCGGGGCGTTGCGATTATCCGTACACTAGACCTGGTCCACGTCAGGCGCAGCGTTTCATTTCGATTCAGGCTTTACCATGTCGAGAACTAGTCGAGATCATGAAAAAATTTCTTGCGCGGGCTCGGGTACTATAGATCGCATAGATTATTTATTTGAATTAAGAGGGGAGCCTCATGTGAGTTTAAATTTTTCTGCATTGTTTTTTTATTGCTTCAAAAATTCATTTACTATTTCAAGAATGTATCCCTAAAGTTTCAAACCTATGAGAAAGTTCTAAAGGTCTATGACAAGTCACTAAAGTGATGCGCTCTGAACTCTGAAGGGTAAAGTTCACGAACCAGCAACGTTTGAAAATTATTAAAAATTACTACCGAAATTCTGAGTCGGTGGTCACAACTTTAAGAGCGCTTACTCCAATTTTCGGACGTAATAATCGTCCCACTCGACAGGCTGTGCGTACTATAGTGGATAAATTCGAGACCAAATTCACACTATTGGACGTTCCGGTGCCAAAAAGACGTCATATTGCTCGAAGCGAAGAAATAATCGCAGCCGTAAGTACATCGATTCAAAATGAGCCAAATCAGTCGATTCCACCTCGTTCTCAAGAATTGGGCATCGCTCAAACGACACTGTGGCGTATTATGCGAAAAGATCATACTCAAGAAGTAAAGCCACTTGATAATTTGAAACGCCGAACATTCGATTTATTGAAAGGCAAATTCGGTAAACGTCTTATCTCGAGAAATGGTCCGGTCGAATGACCACCTCATTCATGCGATCTAACGCCATTGGATTTCTTTTTATGGGGCCATATCAAGTCACTGGTCTATGCCAACAAGCCAGCAACTTTAGACGACCTCAAAGACAACATCCAACGCGAAATTGCCAACGTTCCGGTCGAAATGTGTGCCAGAGTGGTAGAAAATTGGGTCCAAAGAATGGACCGCTGTAAACGGGCTCGTGGTGGTCATATGACCGATATCGAATTTCATTCATAAAATGTAATGCTTGCACTACACCCACAATAAATTTGAACTCAATATCTCAAAGATTTCTGTGTTTTATTCATAGATAAAATTGTTATGTCCCTATTGGAAAACTCTTTACTTTTCAAGTCCGAAAACTTTAAACGCGTTTTTCTCAAAACGTTAATTTTTTCGCGCTGGGGAATGTAGCTCAAAAAATATTGAACCGATCGACTTGGAATTTCGTACAGATATTCTTCAACTTACTGGACATCGAATGAAGCTAAATATATATTGAAAATGTTATGATAAATATTGTTTTTATCAATTTATTTATTATAAAAAAAGGTCATTTTATTTAAGTGTCCCCATATTTCGAATAATTTTTTTTTTTTGCTATATTGAAGGAGCCGCCTTTGAGCAGCTGTATCGCCGTCATTTTGAATTCTTTCAAGTATAAAAAAATTTTCAAATATTTTTTATAGTTAATATTATCACGTACTTTATTCCGATATGGAAAATGTTCTCATTTTACGGGAAAAAATTCTCAAAAAACAGTCATTTACATGAGGCTCCCCCCTTAATACCCATGTCGAAAAATCTTTTGGCGCTTGTTTCGATCCAGGATAGAGCCAACCACTAGTTAGTGGCGAGTTTTCCGTTAATTTTCCACGCCATGTTAGTTCCAACCTTATTGAATTCGTTAATTAGAACCAGAATGGAAATAGTGAAGAAATGGTAGTGTCACCCTCCATATTAATATTATAAAAGATGCTGGTTTGCGATCAATGAGGGTCAAATATATAGAAGAAAACTCTTCATAATGTCAAAATTGTTGCGACGTTTCGTTGGCTATGGGACTGGAGATGGAGCACAGGGTCTCCCTAACAAAGAGACCTTATTGAAGGAACAGAAAGGCGTATGTTCTGCTAGATGAGGCAGTGGCCTTGAATTTACTAAAGGCGGCCCACATCAAGATAGGTTGGATCTTCTGCAGGGTCCGTGGGAAAACGGAGATAAATCGGTGCTATCGCTACCTTGGCCTTGGCCACATGACAGCGGAACACCCCGGGGACAAGGCGCTGCGCAGCTTTCCAAAAGGCAGCCCCAAATACCATCTGATCAATTTTGACCCAGACTGGTTAAAAAAAAAACATTTGTATGTATTTTAATTCAAATCTTTATTATTGCCTTCAAAATAGGCTCCTTTTGAGTCAATACAAGCATGCCAACGGTTAATCCAATTTTCCATATACTTCTTATAAGCCTCGACTGGTATTTGGATATTTGAGTTTTGGAAACAGAAAGAAGTCACAGAGTGCCAAATCTGGCGAATACGGTGGCAGAACAATGACTTTTGTTTCGTGTTTAGCCAAAAATTCAGTTACAATCAGGCTTCAATTAGTCACAATTCCGGTCTTTTGATACGAGTCTGGCAGCGACGCGCTTCATACCCAAAAAAAGAACCACAATGTGTTGAGTCAATCCATAAGAGATGTTGAGAGCCTTTGCTACCTCTCTAATGCCAACACGAACATTTTCGAGCACAATTTTCTTCACTTTTTCGATGTTATCGTCGTTAACAGAGGTGAATGGACGACTCGCACGAGGCAAGTTTTCTACGACCTCACGACCCTCACTGAATACTTTATGACACTCAAATACCTGCCCTCTCGATAAAGTAGACTCCCCAAAACACTTCTGCAACATTTTCAATGACTCCGTGGCCGTGATTCCATTAGAAACACAAACTTTCAAGCAAACTTGTTCAATTTTTTTTTTCGTAGTAAAAATTGCCAGACAAACTTTTCGCGTCGTAAACCAATGGCTGCCAAACACACAATAATGGACGTTTCCCGCTCAAACTTCACACGACTGTCAAAGAAGGTGTTACTGACCTCAAACCAAAACTTTTTACCGTTTCGGTTGACGCGCGCAGTTTAACTGGACCAGCTCGATTCAAGTTTGATCAGATGGTAGGGAGCCCTGGAGAGACCGCGAATAGAGTCCACGCAGGCAAAACAGGCGGATGCCGAGGCGCGGCGTATTGTACCTATGAACAATGACCCTGAAGTAATACTAACGCGGTTCCGGGGTCATTGCCTGGCGAGAAAACAGGGGAGTTTTGAGTTTAGTGGGTGTTGCTTCGGCCGAATCCCAAACAGCGTGCGTAAATGCATTCTCTTTCTCCTTTGAAAAAAATTATTAATAAAACTACTACCACTACTACTACTAAAGACAGACAGACACTTTCATAAAAACCGTTTTTTCTGGTCTCAAAACATAAAGATTCGATAAAAATTTCAAAAGTCATTTTTCACATAAAACCAATACTTTCTTATATGATAAGAATGTAAGAAACAGTATAAAAATATTCAAATGAGCTCTGTTCTACTAGGAAATTGACTCAAAGCATGTAAACTTTACGTGGAACAAATATGTTGTTTATTAATCCAGTAAATTTTACTTGAAATAAGTCAATTTCTTTCTTGAATGGAGCCAACTTAACATACTCTTGGATCGAGTCAATTTCAGTTTCCATGTTCATTTCACAGATTCGTAAATTTTATATTTGCACCAAAGAAAAACCGATAAATTATAACTAGTTAACTGGCTGCAATAGAGGATTATGGATTTTTTCCTGTTACATAAACCGAAAATCTAGTTGATGTTACCAGTTTTTTACTTAAATTTTCTTTTTCTGATAATTCATTTTACTAGAATGTCACTAGTGATCCGAGATTTTTCCCCAATGTACGTATTGAAATACTCATTGTTAGTGAATTACTAATTGTGCTACTTACCCAACTAAAGCTGTGCATGTCCCATTTTCTACATGCGCAAAACATTTTAGTTGTATCCAATTCTCTGGGAGTAATAATTGTCTGACACGATTTAAATCCTGATACGAGAAACATAGCAGAGTATAGTTCTTTTTCTTCGCTCGGCTCGTAATTTTAGAGATTTCCCCAACCAATTACGTGACCATCGAAATGAGTGAAGAAATCATTTTCTAAAATCCGAAACTCTGATAAATGATCTATAGGCTACAGTGAAGAGTCTATGGACGCTACCTGAAAAGTGGATTTTTTTATTATTTTCTTATCAACGAAACGTAAACATAATTCTTTAATCTCATATTGATGATGAGAACATTTACAAGTGAAAAATGGTAAAAACAGTTACTCATGTATTAATTTAAGTTGATTTTTAGCAGAAAAACATGTTTCGGTCAATGTATTCAAGTAATTTATTAATATGAAAATCGTTTGTAAACCCGGAGATTAACAAGGCTATTAGAAATGTAAAAGGTTCAAGGAGTTGTGTATGTTTATGTTGAATATCGTCAAGGTAAAATCCAAAATATTTGAGATGTTTATAAAAAAATAAGTTAGTTTGAATAGACTTAAGATATAATAATGAAAAAATCTATTTGTTAATTTTTTACTTCATAAATTTTTTAAATGCATGGAATCAATTTGTCATTCTTATTATATACTACTATACTAGGCTTTTATGATTAATTTATTATTGAAAACTGTGTATTACATTGTTTACGAAATAACTATGTATATCATTTGATTTTCACTTCTTTGGAAGTGTTTTATATTTACAGCGTTAAATGCATTTTTCGATGGCAAGAATCGTATATATTAAAATCACATCGTAAATACGATCGTCACATTTTGTTTTTTTTTGTTATATCAGAAAGAATTTTCAATGAAACTGACTGAAATTAGCTGTAAACATCTTTTTAGTAGTCGTAACTTAACTTTTCTTTTATGGTTAAAAACAACTAAACTACTTCAGTCCATATTACAAAATTGTTCTCTTTGTGTATAACATGACACATTTCACAAAATGTCTACTATTTTATTAACCAAACAGTTACAACATTTTTATTTAAATTCTTGCTGTTTTAGCATAGGATTAATGTTTAAAAAGAAGAGACTGACCCTAAGTAAAAACAATAAAAACTTTTAAAAAAATAGTTAATTACATTATATATTGAAAAATTTAAGGATAAATATTTGTTTAATATTTCGTCAAAAAATGAGTACGTCAGTGAATTAGAAAATCGTAAAATTAAATTAACTGTAGAGCATAAAATTTAGGAAAATTCAAGTTTTTATAGTTGAGAAAGTATCAAAATAATTGAATAATAACATATATGTAATTGAAACTTTCATCTGCAGTCCTTGAATGCATGAGTTACAATAATCACTGTTATACCAGGGGTGTTAGTTGAAGTTTACCGGTTTTTTCAATAAAGAAAACACTTAACTCTCAAGGGAATCTGAAAAATTTTTTATTCAAAGTATTGACCATTGGATTCTATACATTTTGCCCATCTTTCAGGCAAATCATGGATACCATTCCAAAAAAACTTTTTCTCTTTCAAGGCAAACCATTCGACGAGCCATTTTTCGACTTCTTCAAAATTGGCGAAGCCCTGCTCTGCGAGTGAGTGTCCCATCGATGCGCAAAGGTGATTGTCGGAGGGGGCGAGGTCTGGAGAGTACGGCGGGTGCGATAATATTTCTCAATTCAATGCTTTTAATGTGTTCTTCACTACTTTAGCGGTATGAGACGGTGAGTTGTCATGTTGTAGGATATCTTTGCCATGTCTTCGGGCCCATTCCGGCCGTTTTTCGATCAACGCATGATTCAAATTGAGAATTTGTTGTCGGTAGCGATCCGTATTCACCGTCTCACCAGGTTTTAATAACTCGAAGTACACCACACCACACTGGTCCCACCAAACACAGAGCATTGTCTTACGGCCAAAGCGATTTGGCCTTGGAGTCGATGGGCCGACCTCAGCAGGTGAAACCCATGATTTTTTCCGCTTCGGGTTCTCGAAATAAATCCATTTTTCGTCACCCGTGACAATTCGATGCAGAAAAGATTTTCTTTCGAACCGTTGAAGCAGCATTTCACAAATGGTTTTTCGATTTTTCATTTGTCTATCGTTCAGTTGATGTGGTACCCATTTTACATACTTTTGGATTTTTCCCATGGCTTTTAAACGTTGTCAAATTTCTCCTCGGGTCACATTTAGTGTTTGTGCCAATTGTTGTTGCGATTGGGTTGGGTCTTCATCCAATAACGACTGCAATTCCTCGTCTTCGAACTTTTTCGCTGCACCAGGATGTTCATTGTCTGTTAAATCGAAATCTCCACTTTTGAATTGACGAAACCATGTCTCACATGTTCTAATCACTGGAGCATGTTCACCATAAGTTTCTACCAGCAATCGATGAGCTTCAACTGCTTTTTTCTTTCGATGAAATAAGAAAAGCAACGAATGCCGCAAATGCGATTTACTTGGAACGAAACTCGACATATTCACTGAGGTAAACAACTATGATGCTATTATTTTGGCAGAATGTAATTGTGTATTTTTGAAGGTTATTGTCCATAGAAAAATATGACATAGATGCCAAATTATAGAAATGTATACATATCTCTAGCAACATCTATGAGTAAAACCGGCAAATTTCA
Source organism: Diplolepis rosae (assembly GCA_030998225.1). Classification (NCBI taxonomy): domain Eukaryota; kingdom Metazoa; phylum Arthropoda; class Insecta; order Hymenoptera; family Diplolepididae; genus Diplolepis; species Diplolepis rosae. Next base: position 16,366,972 of record JAPYXD010000710.1, on the reverse strand, counting down.
ACTAACACCCCTGGTAAGTCCTATATTGTTTTGAAGATGCTTCCAATCATTCCAATTATAGCCATTGTGAATTTCAACATTTTCAAATTGATATCGCATCACTCCAAAAGAAGTTAACATTTTCTTACGTTTAACATGATAATTGTCAAGAGAAGTAAGTAAGTCCATAAAAAATTTTTCGATACACGACGCTACTGTTAAAATATGAAACTCAGATATGAAAGCTCCGGTACAAAAAAGCTCCTCCCATTCATGAAAACCAGCCATTTAAGTTAAAGATTTGTTCCTTAAAATGAAAGTTTAATATGTAAATTCCTAGTGTAATTGATAGTTATTTTCTAACATCTTATTATATTATATATATAATTATCGAGCACAACATTATTTTCATATAAAAAATGCCACTTTTTACAATATTTTTTAAAAAACCCTACTTTCGAGTGACTTAAGAATAGTTTGAAATTAGAATCATACAGAAATATAAATTCTTTAGATAGAAAACTGGCATCACGTTGCATCAGTCAAGTACAACAAGATTACATGGATTTAAATTCTACACTCTTCAATATTTTGCAAACTATCCCACTTTTCAATAACTCAGAAGTAATTGTTTCAAAAAACTTTAAAATATCATTATATATATAGAAATTTGAAACCTTGTTGTTTTTTATGTTATCAAATTTTGAAAATCGGTGTTTACGGTTTTTTAGGGTTGCTATTTTTAAACCCGTTATAAAATTTATATATTAAAGAATTTGAATTCATTACCATTATTTGCGATATAAGAGTTTGAAATTGTCTACGAGGATACCTGTCGGCAGCGTATCCTATGTGATACGCGACTAGTGATTCTCCGATAATGTAGGCAGTGGCAGAAATTTCAAACTCAACTAATTAAAATAAAATTTATATCACGTAGTCGTTACGTATCAATTCTGTAAAAATCCACCTATATATGTGTCAAGGCTACGTAACAAGAAACTTTTAGTAACAGTTATAAAACTAACCCTAGTAGAAATTGCTCTGGTTTTTCCTTATTTTTGGTGAGGCACTAGCCTCTACAAGTGAGAAACTAGTCAAGACCCGCCTAGGACTCAATCTGTAAAACTTGACTAGTTGTTCTTACTATCGCAAAGCGTATCACCCGCGAAGACATCGGCACATGGTAGCATTCCAAAAAAACGAAATCAAGAGTGGAAAAGAGACGCCATATTGGCCACGAGGCATTGAGTCGTGCAATTCGAAACAGAGTAGAGGCTGTGTGAAAATGGAAGAAAAAACCGAAGACGGGCCTCGTGTTTTGGAGGTGCTGTGTGCACTAAAGATTAGTTCGAGATTTTGCTGTGTGCAACCTTAGTGGATTTTTATCCAAGTGGCTTCGCTGTGTGCGAATAAATTGTGTTTCGCTGTGTGCGAACAAAGCAGTCTTCGCTGTGTGCGAACAAATCGTGTTTGCTGTGTGCGAACAAATTGTGTTTTGCTGTCTGCGAACAAAGCAGGCTTGGCTGTGTGCAAGCAACGAGACATTTTGCTGTGCAAAGTGTATTAAAAGTGTATAAATTCTGTGTGAATTGGAAAAGTGCGTGGACGTGGTCCGCCATTTTCGAACAGCGTCAGTGTGACGATATTATCCGTGTTCATAATGAAGAGTCCAAAAGATTTTCTATTTGTGCAGTTGAAAGAGATCTTAAAAGGAAGAGGTCTATCGACAGCTGGAAATAAAAGCGAATTGATCCTTCGATTGGAAGAAGCAAATCCTACAGGTGCTTGGATGGATGAAACCACAGAAGACATAACCTCTGCAGAAATTCATGCAGCGCCACCCGATGATAATGAATCCCAGCATGAAATTAGTGTCAACACACAAAGATCAACTCCGGAAGAAATGATGGCTAATGCGAACGCTATGAGACGAGAAATGGACCTGATGAGGAGGGAAAGGAATTTCTTTGCTCGTGAGATGCATCTCCTACGTCGTGAAGCCCAGGCGGAACTGACATCTCGATCAAGTGCTTCAAGTTTTCGACCGAACACGAACATCAGGGCTATTAGTGACTTGTTAAGTGAATTTGACGGCAGTAATCAAAACTTTTCCGACTGGGAGAAGCAGCTGTTGCTATTGAGTACTACGTCCGAACTAGATGAAAACCTAGTCAAAATACTGCTCACTTCGAAACTCAAAGGAAATGCCCTGGCGTGGTTTCACTCAAAATAAGACCATATCGAGATGAGTGTGGAAGACTTACTCAAAGAAATAAAGCTAATGTTCGATCACTGACCCCGAAAGATGGAACGGCGACGAATTTTCGAGAATCGAAAGTGGCAAAAGACTGAAACATTCAGTACCTATTATCACAATAAGCGGATATTGGCCAATCAAGTTCCGATAGAGGAAGATGAGATCATAGATTATCTCATAGATGGAATTCCTGATGTACAGATAAAAAATCAAGCTCGAATGAGATCATTCGAATCTGCATCAAAACTTCTGGAAGCTTTGTCCAAAATTTCACTGTCAGCCGAGCCGACGAAAGATCAAACAAAAAAGGAGACCAACCCTGCTGATTGGAAGACCACCGCTGAACCAAAGGAAGCAGGCCAGAAGAGAACCATCAAGTGCTTCAATTGCCGGAGAATAGGACACACTGCGGATCTATGCAGGCAACCGAAGGCGTGTTACTCTTGCCAAGAAACAGGCCATGTTGGAAAGGATTGCCCGAAGAAAAAAACAGTAGCTGTCAACTTCGTCGATGAAACCGTTTCAAGAGACGCAGAATTTTTCAAGGATGTCATCGTCGTAACTCAGGGTAAGCGTATCGAAATTGGCTGTGCACTCGATTCTGGCAGCCCAATAAGCTTTATAAAAATAAATTGTCTAGGTGACTGTCCTCTAGAAAAAGTCACTCAATCAGATTCAAAGTATGCCGGTATAAATAATTCCAATTTGATTGTATTAGGGATGTTAAAAGTGTCAATTGTTCTCGAGAATGAAGTCAGGGATAATATTATTTTGAGAGTTGTACCAAACAATACTATGCGAAGTCCGTTAGTATTAGGTCGAGATGTTTTGAAAAATTTTGGTTTATTTTTTAATAAAATAGAAAAATCTGTCGGGAAAGAGTCAAATGAGCTTATGAATATTGATATTTGTTTGATCGATGAAAAAAAAGATTTTGGTTTAAATATTAATCCTGAAGTACCTTATGAGAGCAAAGTAAAACTACTTAAGTACTTTAAAGAATGTTATCTAGAAGCGGAGAAACCAGAAGCTCCAGAAGTTAAGAGTGAACTGAAACTAAATTTAACTGACACGAAACCCTTTTATTTTGCACCACGACGACTCTCGTTTGACGTAAAAGAAAAACTCAATAAAATTTTGGAAAATCTGACAATTAGGGGAGTTATTCGACCAAGTAACTCTGAGTTTGCATCTCCTATCGTGCTAACTAGGAAAAAAACCGGTGAGTTGCGTTTGTGTGTGGATTATCGTACCTTAAATAAAGTAACATTGTGAGATAATTACCCGTTGCCATTAATAGATGATCAACTAGATGCATTATCAGGAAAAAAATACTTCAGTCTGCTCGACTTGAAGGACGGTTTCCATCACATAAGCGTATCCTCGGAATCAATCAAGTTCACGTCCTTCGTGACGCCGTTGGGGCAGTTTGAATACCTCAAAATGCCATTTGGCTTGAAGACGGCCCCATCGACGTTTCAACGCTTTATTAATACAGTCTTTTCAGAATTGATCAGATCAGGAGATGTTATGGTGTACTTGGATGATTTCATGATAGTGACGAAAACGCTCGACGAACAAATCGAGATGTTACGAAAAGTGTTCGATGTAATGGTAAGAAACAAAATGGAGTTAAGACTCGATAAATGTTATTTTATGTATACGTCTATTGAATATTTAGGTTATGAAGTATCAGATGAGGGAGTGCGTCCTTCCAAGAAAGGTCTGGAGGCCATAGAGAGATTCCAATTACCACGTACCTTGGTTCAGGTCCAGCGTTTTCTGGGACTATGTCAGTATTTTCGAAAATTTATAGAGGGATTTGCCCTCATGGCAAAACCACTCTATGACCTTCTGAGGTTGGATGCGGAATTTCGATTCGGTGAGAGAGAACTTCGCGCATTTGAAAGTTTAAAACGTAAACTCATTGCTAAACCATTGCTGGGAATTTACAGTCCTCGGGACAAAACTGATCTGCATTGTGATGCCAGCTCTATAGGGTTTGAAGCAGCTCTAATGCAGCAAAAAAGTGATGGAAAATTCCACCCGATCTTCTTCTTTTCAAAGAGAACCACTGAATCAGAAAGAAAATATCATAGCTGTGAGCTAGAAATGCTCTCAATTGTGTTCGCTTTAAGGAGATTCCTCATTTATCTTCAGGGGATCCCTTTCAAAATCGTAACTGACTGCAACTCCTTGAAATTGGCCTTGGATAAAAAATAAATAAATCCAAGAATTTCCAGGTGGGTCCTAGAGTTGCAGAGTTACGATTACGAGACTGAACACCGTCCGTCAAATCGAATGCAACATGTTGATACATTGAGCAGAGCTTTCGATGTTTTAGTTATCGAGGACAATCCGTTTGAATGGAATCTCTCCGTGTGCCAGAACTAGGATCCAAAGATAGTCGAAATACTATATTTTGAGAGTACGCCAGGAGTCTCGAAAAATCTCATCCCCCGATTTAAAGGACCGCACCGCATTATAAGAAAGTTACGAAGTGACAGATATTTTGTAGCCGACGTGGAGGGTTTTCAAAATTCGCAAAGACCCTATCAAGGAGACAGTTAGTCTTCGACTTGTCCCCTTGACCGAATCACTAAATAAAGTTACTATGTTTATTATTTAAATACTGCCGTTTTCTCTTGACCAAACTCCTAAAACCCCCTACATTATGAAAGAATGTTACAAATAAAATTTGTAGGACTTTATGTAGAAAATAATATTGTATCATAACGTTTTTTCGTATCTCGTATAATTTAAATGGAAAATGGAATTTTGATATTGACTTTTCTCGAATTTGAATATGCTGTAACATTTCTAATTTTGATTTAATCAAAAAATGTTATCAGGATAATTTTTAGAGATTTATGAGCACTATCTAAAACCAGTATTGAAATTTTTGATTTTGTCAAAAAATTATTTTCAAAAACACAAAAGTAGTGCTCAACCCCTCAATTTTGATTGGATGTGGCTGGTTAACGAACTTGTCCTTAATTTTTCGGTTCCGATAAAGTGTACCAAAGCTCAATTCAATCTGATAATTCTATCGAGAGTTATGCCGCACACGACCTACCACAGACAGACAGACACTTTCGTAAAAACCCTTTTTTCTGACTCAGGGGGTCTCAAAACGTAAAGATTTGATGAAAATTTCGAAAGTCATTTTTCACATAAAACCAATACCTTCTCATCCATGATGAGAATGTAAAAAGGAAGTGTTAAATGCTAAATGTCACGGTAAGTTCTAAATGTGTTACTCGATATAGAAGGATATCCTAACCTTTTTATAGAAAAACGTAATCATAATGTCAAAAATCTCGTTATTGTTGAATATCCTGAAAATATTGGATCTATAACTTAATTCGTGCGGGTTTTTTTTCAAAATTTGAACGTTTATTTAACCCGTTTCTGCCGAAAACTCCACTCCACTCATAACTAATGCTGTAGGCTTAAAAAAAAATTCAGAGAAACATATTTTTAAAGCTTAAGACCGGCCCTTTCCCATAGCGAACACAAAATTGCTTCAACATATTATCAATTATGAAAAGATGTTGTTTAAACAAAAAAAAGCATGATTTTCCCGCTCTCTTTTTTTTTTAAACTGTGTTTTCAAGAGCTTTCCTGTCAGCAATTAACCTGCAACTTTTTCAATCGGTGTAATAAATGTCTGAACTTTATGAATCCATGGTTCAAAGTTCGATTTTAGGCCTTGGTATTTTCAAAATAGCGCCCTAACCGCAAAATTTTTTTCAAATACATTAATGATTTTTTAAGTCGAAAACTATGAACTTTCGGAGAAAACACCAAGAGTGAAAAGTTCTTAAAATTACTCAAAGAATGCACTTAAAATTTTTCAACTGCTTTCGAGAAATTTTTTTATTTTTTGTAAATGGTTAATTTTAGCAAAATTAAAAAATTGTTCAAAAAATTATCTTGGATTCTTCGGCTAATTCGTGAAACATTTTATGCATTCCAGCTTTCGTTTTAAGTTTATTGCTGTCATAAAAAATTCCATATTTCAAAATACTATTATCAAAATGCTCCTATCGTCTGTCTGCCGTAAACAAAGTCTACGTTGCTTAACTATCATCATCGTGAAGGTCGACGAATATAGATATTCTTTTTCGTTGTTTTCTTTAGATTTTTTTTTATCACTCGAAAAATTATTAAAAAATTTTTTTTTGAATTAAAAAATATAAAAAAATAAAATAAAATTACTAAAATCTAAAGAAAAAAATGAAAAATACAATCTTTAATCGTCGACCTTCACGATGGTGATAGTTGGGCAACGTAAACTTCGTTTACGGCAGATATACGATAGGAGCATTTTGATAATAGTATTTTGAAATTTGGAATTTTTTTTGACAGCAATAAACTTAAAACTGGAAAGCATAAAATGTTTCACGAATTAGCCAAGGAGTCCAAGATAATTTTTTGGAAGCGTTTTGAACAATTTTTGGATTTTGCAAAAATTAACCATTTACAAAAAATAAAAAAATTTCTCGAAAGCAGTTGGAAAAATTTAAGTGCATTTTTTGAGTAATTTTAAGAACTTTTTCTCTCTTCGTGTTCTCTCCGAAAGTTCATAGTTTTTGATTGAGAAAATCATGAATGGATTTGCAAAAATTTTGCGGTTAGGGCGCCATTTTGAAAATACCAAGGCCTAAAATCGAACTTTGAACCATGGATTCATAAAGTTTAGACATTTATTCCACCGATTGAAAAGGTTGCAGGTTGTTTGCTGACAGGAAAGCTCTTGAAAACTCAGTTTTAAAAAAGAGAGAGCGGAAAAATCATGCTTTTTTTTGGTTTAACAACATTTTTTCATAATTAATAATATGTTGATGCAATTTTGAGTTCGCTATGGGAAAGGGCAGGTCTTAAACTTTAAAAATATGTCTCTTTGAATCTTTTTTAAGCCTACAATATTAGTTATGAGCTCCCGAAGACCGATGTACCGCGAGTGGCGTTTTCGGCGGAAACGGGTTAAGAAAAACATGTATAATAGTATCCGGCTGCTTTTAAACGTTTTGAAATTGCTGCTTGAGTGACTCCCAAAGATTCTGCGAGCTCTTCTTGTGTTTGGCAATAATCTTCATCAAGTAATGCTTCCAGTTCTTCATTTTCAAACTTTCTTGGCTGCCCAGGACGTTCTTCGTCTTCCAAGCCAAAATCACCACTTTTAAATCGTGCAAACCACTTTGGCACGTTCGCTCAGCTAGAGCCAGTGTTCGCAGAACGTGGACGTAAACGGCCCCCACCATGGATCCTACCAGCTCATGGCTTCTTCCTCGCTCCACTGCCATAGGTTGGTTGAATGAGGAAGACAGAATGAGCTCGAAGCATCTATGGTGGGGGCTGTTTACGTCCGCGTTCTGCGAACACTGGCTGGAGCATGTTCACTATAAACTTCCACCAAAATACGATGACTTCTGGCAGCAGTTTTCTTCATATTAAACTAATGAAGAAGAACTCCCCGCAAAAACACTTTTTCAGGCACAAAGTTCGACATATGGGGCAAAATTCGTCAAGTGTACCCGCCAAAAAACTTTTTGTCTCCGATTTCCTTGAAAGTCCGCGAAATTATTGTCCTAGTGAACCTCTTTCAATTCCCCTAAGAGAAAGTCTCTATTACGACGGGTTGTCAGTATACAGGGGCTCGAATTTTCAACCTTTTACCGCGCACGCTGATACTCAATTAACCATAACTTCTACAAAAGTTATCCAAATTAATTTTTTTATGGAGTTCCTGGGAACGTTTTTTCATCAGCTTTACGCTGAAAGCAATGGTTTTAGATAAAAAAAATTGTTTGAATTTCATTTCTTAATTTTAAACATATTTTTGAGTTTTTCTCCAAGTGGGGCCGTTAATTTTTTCTCCAAAATTATGTTTAAGAAAAAGCTTGTCTTTTTCCCTTTAAAATGAGCCATGGTCGAAAGTGGGGCAAAAGAAATTGGTGGAGATATATAACACTTCTTGCGCGCGGTTTCTGCGTCGCAGTGCAGCTAGGCGCCACGATCACGACGTACCATCCATTGGGAACTTATTTAATTGTACTTTGTATAATTTGTGTACTTGTACCCAACCTGATCTATATTTAAAGATAACGAAGAAAGTCAGGCATATTTCTTAAATAAGATTCAAATTATTAAGCAAGAATTTGAACTTGCAAGCAAACATGGAATCTGATAAGCGGAAAATTAAACACTAAACGAGTTCTAAATGTGTTACTTGATATATAAGGATATTCTAACCTTTGTATAGAAAAACGTAATCATAATGTCAACTCATTCAATTTTTTTTCCTTACAATCATGGTACAACAAAAGAACTGGGCTCGCCACATGAAGTTGTGCTATGTGACATAACAACCGGCAATGATTTAACGAATGAAATTGAAGATTCTAGACAAAATTCCCCTTCTCTAGTAAATGCCCCACCAGATTTTGAATCGGATCTTGACGACGAAGACGATTTTTACAGTCCAGATGAAGGGGACTTCGCAGACATTTTTGACAGAGAGGAAGAAACGGGAGAGGAAACCGACTTCAAAAATTGAGAATATGGGCTATTGAATGCAATACTCCACAATCGCATCTTGACTCTTGACGTTCGCTAGTTTCAAGTTAGTTTTTCCTAACAGTTTTCCACACTACTGCCTGGGAGGGGAAATCATTACGTAACTAGTCGGGAACTTGTAGGGATTCCCAGTGGGGCGCTGGTTGCACCAAGGGAAAAACTAACTAGTGCCCCACTTTTTCCCCAGTTGTAATTCTAGTTGTGAATACTTACCAGAAAGAAATTTTAAGAGAATACTTTTAACACTTCAGCAGATTCTACTGTAGTACTTTCAGAAGTTTTTCTCTCAGAGAATTTGTGAGAGTTTACTTTAGCTGGATCTCCTAAGTTAATCTTAAAGATGACAGAGCATTACAGTTAGAGCAACTCAATAAAATCTGCTAGAGTATTTGAACTTAACGTGCTCGTGTGCGTTATTCAAACAACGTTTTGTGAAGACAACAGTAGGTTTTTCCGTGTATGGGTCATTCTTTTACAAAGCGCACACCAATCTAAACTTGACATTTTAGAATAATCTGAACGTTTTTTCACAACTTACATACATAAAATTACTTACATAAAATATCCACGCATAAATTTTCGATAATTTTCTGGATTTTCTCCAATCTTCTCCTACTTGAAATTTATTATTCTCAGTTTTGCTAATCGAATCAAGGTCGGTCTCGTTTTAATTTACACTTTGTTACGTAAGCTTTGGAAGTGTTTTTTAAACAAAATTATTATTGTTGATAAATTGAAAACAATAACACTTTAATTATTTAAATAGTTTTAACAAGCAGTTGACATTTCAACATTTACTTTTGTAACAGAGACCACTCTTTTTGGATTCTGTGCATTGATTTTTATGCATGAACATAATCTAAAAATATTTTCATACTGTAATGCAACATGGTAAACATTCAAAACTGGAAAATGGGTGCGAGCATCTGAGATCTTTGACGCATGCGAAGGTGACCAGCGCTCGGAAATATTTAATATCTCTTAATCTAACAGGGAACCAACTTTTTCGTAAAACGGATTTTGTAGATAAGATAATAAACAAAAAATGGTATTTTTTAAATCGATCTAAGATGGGGGTGGGGCATGTTAAAACTATTTAAATAATTATACTGTTATTATTTTTAATTTGTTTAAGATACACTTCGAAATCTTACGTAGAAAAATATAAAATAAAGAACTGCGAGCTTTCACTGGGACATTCATCAATGTTTTTCACGATGAATCATTTACAACTTTAACTCCAATAATTTAATTTAATCTCAATACACTTTGATTCAATACTTTATTGTTAAAAAAAATTATATCCTTGACCATATATGAATACAATAATTTGTTTGTTTTGAAGAATGTATTAATATATAATACATACGGTAAAAAATTGTTTAGGAATTCACCTGATATTTTCGGGACATTTTGAAAACATTTCCTAGAACCTTTGCGGGAATATGGTTTTTAACAAAAATGTAGAATAATTTTTGAAAACTTGTAAGGAAATTTCTCAAAATTTTCTACAGGGTACGTTGGTCACACCGTCGGCATAAATAACATGTAAAAATTGTATAGTTGCAAAAATACTTACCGAGTGCATCAGCAATAAATATAAATTTACAAATCATGAATATGATAAGAGTCTTCATCTCCGATGTCACAGTTTTGCTTCTATTACAATTCAACTGAATGTTCCTCACTTGTATAAATTTTAACTCAGGTATAACTCTTATGAGGAAAAATCATAAATATTTGGTATTTAATTAGATACCAAGTTATACAGTGTGTCCTAAAAAGGTGGGTACCCCAAAAAAATTTTAAAGGATTGTAGTTTCGACAAATTTCAGGAAATTTCTGTCTTTGTTGGCTAGTTTATTTCTTTAATTTTGCTTTCCTTGACCTAATCTAAAGTAGCAGTATGAATACTTAAAAAAAAAAAAATTAGTCTCAATCTCTGACCCTGATCTTTATCTAATTGGGCCATGAATCTAACAAATGAATTCGTTAAGAAATAGTCTTTTTTGGTTATAAAAATTTTTGTTTTCTTAATTTTTTTAAAACTCAATGAATACAAGTAACTTTAAGGTATCTAACTTTTCAAACACCCTGTATAGTTTCCTTGCTTCTCAAAATCAGTCTGTACTAACAATTCGAGTATACACACTAAGAAAAAATGATATTGAATCTATAGCATTTCTGCCAAAAGCATGTAAATCATTAATTTAAAGAAATATTATATAAGAACTGATACACATGCTACCAATTCTATATAGTACCAGGGGTGTTAGTTGAAGTTTTTCGGTTTTTTCAATAAAGAAAACACTTAATTCTAAAGGGAATCTCAAAAAAATGTTATTCAAAGTATTGACCATTGAATTCTACACAATTTGACCATCTTTCAGACAAATCATGGATACCATTCCAAAAAAACTTTTTTTCTTTCATTCGACGAGCCATTTTTTGACATCTTCAAAATTGGCGAAGCGCTGCTCTGCGAGTGAGTGTCCCATCGATGCGAAAAGGTGATAGTCGGACGGGGCGAGGTCTGGAGAGTACGGCGGGTGCGATAATATTTCCTAATTCAATGCTTTTAATGTGTTCTTCACCACTTTAGCGGTATGAGACGGTGCGTTGTCATGTTGTAGGATAAATTTGCCATGGCTTCGGGCCCATTCCGGCCGTTTTTCGATCAACGCATGATTCAAATTGATAATTTGTTGTCGGTAGCGATCCGTATTCACCGTCTCACCAGGTTTTAATAACTAGAAGTACACCACACCACACTGGTCCCACCAAACACAGAGCATTGTCTTACGGCCAAAGCGATTTGGCCTTGGAGTCGATGGGCCGACCTAACCAGGTGAAAGCCATGATTTTTTCCGCTTCGGGTTCTCGAAATAAATCCATTTTTCGTCCCCCGTGACAATTCGATGCAAAATAGATTTCCTTTCGAACCGTTGAAGCAGCATTTCACAAATGGTTTTTCGATTTTCCATTTGTCTATCGTTCAGTTGGTGTGGTACCCATTTTCCATACTTTTGGATTTTTCCCTTGGCTTTTAAACGTTGGCAAATTGCTCCTCGGGTCACATTTAGTGTTTGTGCCAATTGTTGTCGCGATTGGGTTGGGTCTTCATCCAATAACGCCTGCAATACCTCGTCTTCGAACTTTTTCGCTGCACCAGGATGTTCATTGTCTGTTAAATCGAAATCCCCACTTTTAAATTAACGAAACCATGTCTCACATGTTCTAATCACTGAAGCATGTTCACCATAAGTTTGTACCAGCAATCGATGAGCTTCAACTGCTTTTTTCTTTCGATGAAATAAGAAAAGCAACGAATGCCGCAAATGCGATTTACTTGGAACGAAACTCGACATATTCGCTGAGGTAAACAACTATGATGCTATTATTTTGGCAGAATGTAATTGTGTATTTTTGAAGGTTATTGTCCATGGAAAAATATGACATAGATGCCAAATCATAGAAATGTATACATATCTCTAGCGACATCTATGAGTAAAACCGGCAAATTTCAACTAATACCCCTGGTATATTGGTTTTAAATCAATGATATAGGTGCTTTTGGCATAATTGCTATGGATTCAATAGCATTTTATTCTCAGTGTAAATGCTTAACCTTTTAGTACGCTAAATAGTTAACATAAATGATAGAGATAGATGTCAAAGCATTCGACTGCAATCGAAAGGTCCTGGGCTCGATACCCAATGGAGTTGAAGCATTCCTTTTTTATTTGAAATTTTTTTCTAAAATAATATATTGAAAATTCCATCTAGTCTTAAATGATGTATAGTTAATTCTAAATTACAGGTTGATAAGGTCGATATAGTAGAGTTCCGCTATCACAATGAGTGATACACTCTTCTAATGATCGACATAATCGACTGAAATGATTAAGACGAATTTAGTAATTAGTTCATGGTATACCCGTAGCCAGATAAGGTGTAAATAGATTCTGTGAGAAAAGTTGTGTGGAGTCTGCGTGGCTCAGATAATAAAGCATTCGACCGTCAATCAAAAAGTCTTGGGCTTGATACCCAGCGGAGTAAAAGCGTTCCTTTTTTCACAGAAAACTTTTTCAACAGCATAAATTATTTCTGAGTCAAAATTGTCGTATGTTTGAAAAAATTTTAAATAATAATTAAAATAAAAAGTCAATCCGATTTTAGGTAATATAATTCTACTAATTATTAATAAGCAACATAGACTAAATAATGATTTTAGTTTTTTTACTAATATTTTAGTTCTTCTTTCTTTAAGTTCGTTATTTTTTATTTATTCTTAAGGTTAAAGTTTTGTCACTTAATTCACTCATTTTTATTCAAAAATAAATTTTTGTGAGCAATATCACCTTGATCAAAATAAGTTCCGAAGTTTTAAGTAAAATTGGTGGGGTTGTTAAAAATTAATTTAGAGTCCAAAATATTATTATACGCTGTTATAGGGCATCAACAATTTGAAAAAGGGCTTCATGTAACTTGTTAAGATGAACACAAATGTCAACTATAACTTCTTACATTAGCTTTCACCGCTACGTTTACACAAGAGAATTATTCTCGTTTTTGTATGTAGCCTCACTAAAATTTTACCGGTGAAATGGTTTCATCTCCAAAAACAGCATATATATACATTCAGCTTAAATAATACTGTATTTTACTAAATTGTAATTGATAATCTTTATTTGTGAAAATATGTTCTTTTGTACACTTTTTAGTAGAAAGCCTAAGTTTCATTTATTAAATATGAGGTGCAAAAGGGATTCAAAAAATGAAATTAGATCCTTATCTCCTGCAACGCGGAAAACAATTTGATGGCAGTATTTCGTAATGTCACTGTCGAATTTTCATTGCTCATTGTCGATTCCCTTAATTTATTTTTCAAGTGGCAAACATTTCTGCCGAATAAAACCTATCTAAATGGCTCCGACTGAGGGAGAGTTGAACCTACTACCTATGGCTTTTGACGTACTTACGTCCTACAACTAACGCCCTAGACTACTCTCGCAATCGCGGTTCGCAATTTTGGAACTTGTATTAGAAGTCCGCTGTTCGCCAATTTACCCAACGCGCTTTTAAGGAGGAGAAAAAGTACCATTCTACCCGACTCGTTCCGAAATATCGATGTTTTTAAATCATTGTGAAAAAAAAACTTTTCAATATTTTTATCCGCAATTTTTCGTAAGTTATTCTACAGGATATGGACAATGAAATTTTTTTTTACTTTTGAAAAAATCCTTTAAAATATAGTTTTTTTGACGCCTTGAACTTGAGACTGCCGAAAAAAGTTGCTCCCTTGCGGACACGATATCTTTCGTTCAAAGATACTGAAACCCAAATTTTAACCCATTTTGTAGCAATTACACTTCCCGCTATCGCCTGAACTAGGGAATAATAAAAATAAAAGTTTTTTCAATTTTTTTTCCACTTTTAAAGAAATATGATGATTTTTTGCCCTGTTTTTGTTTGTATTTTGCATTAAAAACAATATTCAAACAAATGCTTTAGGCATAATCCTAGTTTCGGCCAAAACTATACATTTGCTAAGTAAGCTCAAAAAATTTCAAGTCAATTGGATCAATAGTTTTTGAGTTATCGTGTCCGCAGTTTCCAGAAAAATGGTTACGAGAAAAACGAGTTTTTAGATTTACAATCACCGAGCATCGCCCAATGTATAGCCTTGAAACTTGAAAAGTATTCGTCCTTGAGAAAAACGCTCTTGCACACACATTCCCTTTATTATCTACGTCATAAATATTAAAAAAAAAAAATTCGATTTTTCGGACCATCTCGGGTAGAATACCCCCTTAAGTAGCATATTTTTAGGACTAAGTGTTAGAAATTTCTAATGGTTCTGGTTTACCGTCGAAAATGGTATTTCAACCATCAAGTTTCTATCCGTGTAATATAGTGCTAGTTCGGAAACTTTTCAATCAATATTAAGGACCATAATTTAGATGATTGGCTATTATTAGGAAAAATTGGTTGTTAGTGTGCGGTAGTTTAATCATTATAATCGATAATAAATAAACAAATTTTTTTATATTTCAGACATTTATATTTCAAGATTTATGTTGTCTAAATAGAGCCAACTTGTAATATTTCCAGTATAAGAACATAGATTATATCTCTGCTTTATAAGGGTAATCCATGCATAATGATAAGGTTATATTATATGTGTAAATAAGCGAGTTTACAATATTGATTTAAGGTAGTTGTCGTGCCAAAAATCAGTTTCTGGAAAAAGAAGTTTTTCTATGATTTCAAGAATGGAAATTATATCATCAGCCATGTCATATGTAAGGAAAGACACTCTTTTTAATGAAAAAATTTAAAAATTACGAAAAATAATTTTTTAATAATGTTTTTTGTAATAGGATTTTTCCTTACTATCGCTTCTTACCAATTTTTTGAAAATGTTGAAGTTTCTTAAATCATAGCTTATTTTTTCGGGGAAAATATTCTCTACAACTTAACCGTTTTCAATTTTTAATAATTAATTAATTATTATCAAATACAGCAATTTGTTTATAAAAATTTTGTTTTGGAAAATTGATTTTTAAAAGATTTCAGCCATTAAAGAATTTATTTTCAAAAATTGGAAACGGTTAAGTTGTAGAGAATATTTTCCCCGAAAAAATAAACTATGATTTAAGAAACTTCAATCATTTTCAAAAAATTGGTAAGAAGCGATAGTAAGAAAAAATCCTATTACAAAAAACATTATTAAAAAATTATTTTTCGTAATTTTTAAATTTTTTCATTAAAAAGAGTGTCCTTCCTTACATATGACACGGTTGATGATATAATTTCCAGTCTTGAAATCATAGAAAAACTTTTTTTCCCATAGACTGATTTTTGGCACGACAACTACCTTAATTCAGTCATTGAATATAAGATTGATTCCTACGAAATTTCAATTTTAAGGCACTAAAATTATGTAGCAGATAGATTTTTAATGTACATATTCATTTCTTCAACAAAAACAAAAGTTGTTTTTTCTCATGCTTGTTTATTCTGCTGCGCGTAAATTTGGCTCTATATATTTATATGGTTAATATATATATAGTAAATAATTAAATAGGAAATACCAGACAAGTATGTAATATAAGTAAGGCAGTGCAAAAATCAACAAAACTACTGATTGGAATTCAGTAAGTTTATTTATAACTGTATATCAAACTTGTCTGACTCTCTTTTTGCCCTTTTCGCAGTAACAATTTGAATTTGGAAATACTTAATGACTCAAAATCGCATTTGTTTTTGTGGAGATTCATAACATTCAGTGCCATTGGATTCACGTATTCTAAATCTTCTTCCTTGATCAGTTCTTTTATCCTCAGGAAGCTGCGCCATCTCGATCCAGGGTTTATATTCTTTCAGTTTCATAAATACTCCAGTACTCTTTTTGTCAATTCCATGTGGTGGAAAACTAAGTATTCCTATAACGTGCATACCCTTTATAAAAGGAACTCCACGGTCGACATTCACATCCTAGAAAAATATATTCAATACAAATTTGCATTATAAAGTTAATTAATTTTGAGGCGAGTTGTCATTGATAAAGCACAATTTAGTGTATAAAGTTTTGCAAAAGTCTATTTTGCATAACTAGCATTTTTAGGGTATTTGAAATTAATTATTACTTCATTATTCAATTAAAAAGGAAAAAAATATGAATAAAAATTCGAGATTCAATTTCCGATAATACAGTCTTTGCGCAAACTTGATTTGATATAAACAAATTTTTTCCAAGGTCCTTCGATGAACATGTCTTTTATTTAAAAAAAAAAAAAAAATCTGCTCGCTTCGCGGGTATATTCTCATCGCACGTTTCGCGCGCAGCTCACAAGTTTGAGTGTACCTAGGGATCGCGTTTCGCGCTCGCTCTTATATTCTTCGCATAAATATAAGTTTATTTCTTGTAATTTAATACTGAGGCTCAAGTCAATTTTATAATATTACAGATAATGTGAATTACACATTTTCTCAAAGTCACTAAATTTGATTTTTATTTTAAATGAAAAACGAAATTCAATTTACTTAAGGCTCTATCAGCCTTGAAGAACACATTCTCATCATGACATTCGCGCTTTGCGCTCGATTTTATGTATACATTTCTGTAACTTTCTGATAATTTACATGATTAAAAAGAATCTATTATTTTTCGAATATCTTAAAAAGGAAAAAAATTCATAAACTGCTTTTGAGCAAACGATACTGTTATTTTAACGCTTATTTTATATCTCACATACTTTGGTTAAAGAATGGAATTTTTAATCTTCAATATTTAAAATCAAAACATAAAATATAAATCTTATCATGAAATGTCCTACTGAGAATTTTTAGACCCCATTTAAGCGAATAATTTTCCATCTCAGCGTTTTTTCATGTGTCATATATTTTGTTTAAATAATACAATTTTTAAATTTTAGCCGTATTTTCTGAAACTAGAATGAAAAATGTACGTTTCATCAGAAACTATATCAGGCAAAACTTGTAGATCTTATGGAAACGAACATTTTCGCAAACTTACGTATTTTTTTGTGTCACATATTATGTTATTAGGATAATCAGTATAGATTTTTGAGAACTATCAGAAACCTGTTTTGGAATTTTGGATTTTTCCAATAACGCAAAAATTGCTCTTATTTTGACAATTTTTGTCAGATATGGCCATCGGGCGCGTCCTCGGGTTGCGGATAGAGGGGCCCTTTACCGAGGGTTACTGCTGAACACGGATACAAAACTAAATAAGTAGTGTCGGGCAATGTTCCAGGGATAGTCCCGAAGGAATAATCCCCAAGCCAAGGTGTTAACTACCGTGCCAATGGCTGCATGGCACCAGGGAGTGGTGTCTTTCACGGTGTTTCTAGGAAACCAGATCACCTCCTAGAGTACCCTTGCATGCGGAGCTTTGCAGGGGTGGACTAAATATTTCCCTAGCTAAATCGTGGGAACAATAATGGAGAGCTAAAATTTAAACAAAAGTGTGTATGAGGAAATATTCGGATGAGAGTTAGACGTGGTAGAGGTGCCGGACGAGTTCGATAATGAGAAATCTCAAGCCAGACAGCATCGTGATTGGCTGCACGAGCTGCACGGCAGAGACATGGAGCAGTCAAGAAAGGTGGTCTCGGCGCTGGAGAAAATGGAGAGATTCTCCAAAACGAAAAATAGTATATTATGTGCCTAGGCGCATAATGAGGGTTATTACGCGACGAGCGACAATGCTCGCAGGGGATCGAAGCTAAGGCGTAGTCGAAGCGTAGGTGAGGCATAGTCGAGGCCTAGCCGAGACGAAGCCGAAGCAAAGCCAAGACGAAGCAGAGGCGCGATCAGTCCTGCGAGCATTTTAAGCGAGTCTCGTAATTATCCGAATTGTGTGAATTGGCACGTATTCTATTTTATGTGACTTCGGTGCGGATACGAGTTTTTATGCGTAAACTAGAATCTAATCTAGTATTGTAGTTGTTTGCGGCGCTAGTCATTACACTTGATATTTCGCGACTAGTCCCAGCCATTTTGATTTTATCGATCTTGTGTAGTAGTAGCTTGTTGTAATATAGCATGCGCAGTTCAAATGTACAAGGCTTTGTCAGTACGATGCCAACGCTGTACGAAGGAGAAGAAGAATAAGAAGAAGATTACGCTCCGTTGTATGTTTGTAGGCGCATGTGCAGTTCAATTTTAACATTACATTCATCTGTATCGTAATACACAACATTACGCTACTCTCAACTGTAGCGTAGAAACGAGTTTACGCGCCGGAGGCACATAAAAATATGTTCCTCTCTATTAGAGATTGAATAAATAAAGCGATTTTCGCGCTGAAGATGGACATGGTGAGCCGAGATAACCTTCTTGATCACTTTAAGTACCACCTGAAAACCAGGATGGCCTCAAAGATAGAGAAGGTAAAGAAACCAGAGGAAAAGGGGCCTAAAGCCTCCAACAAAGAAGATGAAACCGAAGTAGAAGGTCGCTAAATCACCGGAGAGACCTAGACGTGTACGTTTAGCGGCAGTGCTCATAAAGCCTGTTGAGGGAATGAGCTACCCTTCCATCCTGCGTGATCTTAAGAAACGCGTCAACTCTGATGAACTGGCCACTACAGTCAAGGGGATTAGCTAGACGTGCTCCAAAGACCTGCTGGTGGAACTGAGGTATTCCAAAGAAGGCAGGGGCCAGCTGGATGCCGCCTTTAAAGAGGCGATTGGAGTTAATGGGACTGTCCGCCATCTCATCCCCCCCATTGAGGTTAAGACTAAGGATCTGGAACCCAGTATTGCGGTTAAAGACGTCGAGGATGTTGTAAGGAGATTCCTCTAGCAAGGAACGGAGATGGAGCTCAGGATTTTGCTAACGAAGAGACCTTATAGAAGGAACAGAAAGGTTTATGATCTGCTAGAGGAGGCAACGACCTTGAAATTACTAAAGGCGACTCACATCAATATAGGTTGGGTCTCCTGCAGGGTCCTTAGGAAAACGGAGATAAATCGGTGCTATCGCTGCCTTGGCTTTGGCCATATGGCAACGAACTGTCGGGGCTAGACCGTAGCAGGAGCTGCTGGAAATGCGGTAAGGAGGGGCATACCGCGGGATCCTGCACAAGGAAACCGCGGTTTTTTAGTTAAATTTACCAATTCTTATAGTTCATTTTACTAGAATGTCACTAGTGATCCAAGATTTTACCTCAATGTACGTATTGAAATAATCATTGTTAATAAAATTACTAATTGTGCTTCTTACCCAACTAAAGCTGTCTGAATCCCATTTTTTACATGCGCAAAACATTTTAATTTTATCCAATTCTCTGGGTTTAATAATTGACTGACACGACTTAAATCCTGATATTTGAAACATAGCAGAGTATAGTTCCTTTTCTTCGCTCGGTTCGGAATTTTGGAGATTTCCCCAACCAATTACGTGACCAACGCAATGGTGAGAGTAATCGTTTTCGGACATCTGAAACTCTGATAATATGTGTTGAGGTTTCAGTGAAGGGTTTATGGACGTTACCTGCAGAGTGGATTTTTTTTATTATTATCTTATCAACGAAACGTCAACATAATTCTTTAATCTCATGTTGATGTTGAGAACATTTGCAAGTGAAAAATGGCGAAAACAGTTAATCAAGTGTTAATTTTAGTTGATTTTCAGCAGACAAAAATGTTTCTATCAATGTATTTAAGTAATTTATTAATATGAAAATCGTTACGCTTATCGCGTCATTCGTCACACTTGTGATGAAGACGAGAGAGCTCGATGGGCGTCGAGATCGAAACAACGGGGAGGGCCAGTAGAAATCGCATCGGGGCCTACATCCGCGGTCCTGCATCTCGGGCGGATTCGACTGTCCGCGTCGTTCGGAGGAGGATACTTTTTAGTCTTCTCCTGGCTGGTGCGGCTTGTCGGTCCACCTAGCGTGCGTGTGGCCGCGGATGAATGTCCCGGGCGAACGGATGACGGAAGAGTTGTACGCGACTTTAAGCTGGAACCAACCGTCCGTGAAGATTAAAGCCGAAAGGCGGTCCCGTGGGTGGTGTATTGGTTCGAGAGAGGGGTTTTTTTGGTTTCAACAGGTATGCCTAGACCCGTCCTCGGAGAGTCCTGTACAACGTCTATAAAAGATTTCGCCATTTTTCTTCCTCGCCAAAAAAAAAAAGAAAAAAAAATGAAAATCGTTTGGAATCCCAGAGATTAACAAGGCTTTCAGAAATCTAAAAGGTTAAAGATGTTGTGTAATTATTCTGAATTGACTTAAGATATAATAATGAAAGAATCTATTTGTTAATTTTGTACTTCATAAATTTTTCAAATGCACGAAATCTTGTTGTTTTATCATAGGGTTAGTGTTTAGAAAGAAGAAACTGACCCTAAGTCAAAACAATAAGAACTTTTAAAAAAATAGTTAATTACATTATATATTAAAAAATTTTAGAATAAATATTCGTTTAATATTTCGTCAAAAAATGAGAACGTCAGTGAATTATAAAATCGTAAAATTAAATTAACCGTATAGCATAAAATTTAGGAAAATCCAAGTTTTTATAGTTGAGAAAGTATTAAAATAATAGAAGAATAACATATTTGTAATTGAAAATTTCATCTGCAGTCCTTGAATGCATGATTTACAATAATTACTGTTATAAGTCCTATATTGTCTTGAAGAAGCTTCCAATCATTCCAATTATAGCCATTGTGTATTTCAACTTTTTCAAATTGATATCGCGACACTTCAAAAGGAGTTAACAATTTCCCACGTTTAGCATGATAATTGTCAAGAGAAGTAAGTAAGTTCATAAAAAATTTTTCGATACACGACGCTACTGTTAAAATATGAAACTCAGATATGAAAGCTCCAGTACAAAAAAGCTCCTCCAATTCATACAAACCAGCCATGTAAGTAACTTCTAGTTCGAAATATTTAGAATCTGTATTGTCTTGTGGCCATACTGGATAACCAGATTCTGTAATGAAAAATAAGTTCGTATGTATTAATTTAAGTTAAAGATTTGTTCCTTAAAATGAAAGCTTAATATGTAAATGCCTTGTGTAATTGATTGTTATTTTCTAACATCTTATTAGTTTGTATAATTATCGATCATAAAATATACATAAAATTACTTCACACGTATGTCAGGATTATGCTGCAAAAAATTTCTTTTCAAAAATATCTACACATGAATTGTTTATAATTTGCTGGATTTTCTCCAATATTCTCCTACTTGAAATTTATTATTTCCAGTTGTGTTTATTTTTTATTTGTTTACAATAAACATTTTGTTCGAATTACACTTCGAAAGCTCACGTAAAAGATATAAAATAAAAAAGGACCGACAATGACCCGATCAGTACAACTGGAGATAATAAATTTCAAGTATGAGAAGATTGGAGTAAATCCAGCAAATTATAAACAATTAATGTGTGGATATTTTCGGAAAAAGTTTTTTCAAGAGAAAGCCTGAAATACTTGTCAACTAAATCTGTTGAAACGTGAAAAACATTTTTTTTATCGCATTTGAATATATCAAGTTTATATGGCGATTACGTAAGAACTGCGAGCGTTCGCTGGGACTTTCCCCAATGTTTTTACGATGAATCTTTTTTCCGAATGTCGATCATGCGCGTTACACGCTAAACCGTTCCACGTAAATAGTTTCCAGGCTCAACAATTTCCTTTTGAAGTGAATTATTGATTTATGAAGTGCACTCACAAATCGATAACAGCATCGATCTTTGAGAAATCTGACACATTTATGTATTCTAAGAACTAATAAATATTTTGACCTCGAGCTTTGATGAAGATATGTCAGTTTTGACAATATACTAAAAATCTTACTTGAACAGGCACATATGCTTCGAGTGCAAATAAGTGCCATGCTCTGTATGGAATCAAAGCCACATGTATCAATATAAAATACATACTACGGTAACAAATTTTTGAGGAATTTCTCCTAATATTTTCGGGATATTTTGAAAAAATTTCCTAGAACCTTTGCGGAAATATGTTTTTTAACAATAATGTGGAATAATTTTTGAAAACTTGTAAGGAAATTTCGAGAAATTTTCTACAGAGCATGTTTGTTACACCGTCGGTATGAATCACATGTAAAAATGGTATAGTTGCAAAAATACTTACCGAGTGCATCGGCAATAAATATAAATTTACAAATCATGAATATGATAAGAGTCTTCATCTTCGATGTCACAGTTTTACTTCTATTACAATTCAACTGAATGTTCTCCACTAGTACAAATTTTAATTCAAGTATAACTCTTAGAAGAAACAAGCATAAATATTTGGTATTTGATTAGATACCAGTTATACAGTGTGTCCTAAAAAGGTGGGTACCCCAAAAAAATTTTAAAGGATTGCAGTTTCGACAAATTTCAAGAAATTTCTGTCTTTGTTGGCTAGTTTATTTCTATAATTTTGCTTTCCTTGACCTAATCTGAAGTAACAGTATGAATACTGAACTAACCAGTAAGAAGGTAAATTGAATTGAAAGTAGTTTGAATATGGGCGATTTTTCAACTCTTTTAATCCAAAGCAATACCGTTTTTGAACGTAAACACTTCAATTCATTCTAGCGTTCTACGTTTGTGCTCGTTTTAATCTCGTTGAATTCTGCGACGAAGAAGGAACACGTTTCATTTCTGACAAGGGTGACATATTTTAAGTCAAGTTGATTCTGTTCAATCTCGTAAATAATCTTATAATATTAAAGACATTTTAATTCGTTTTTATGAGTCAAAATGTGAAAGAAAGTAATTCAGTTTAATTACGTAAGATATCCTGAGAAGTTAATGTCATTTTAATTTCATCCTATGAGTGGATATGTAGAAGAAACTAATTTTGTTGTTTCTCGTCTAAAATTGAAGTGAATTTAATTCGTTTTGACCACTGTAATGGTAAGAGTTTGAATTCTAATTAATTATTTTGCAAATTTGTTCTAAATAATTTAGATAAATTCCCTTGAATAATGCAATAGAGAAATAATAAATATGAAATTAATATATCTTAAATAAATTTGTCAAATAATACAATGAACGTTATGTTTACTAAATATGAAAAAAATGAAAGTGAGAAACTCTTGTAAAAATTAAATGCACATTGATTTAATCAATTCAAAATTATACAAAATTGAGAATAAATTAAATTCATAAATTAAAATAACGTGTAAACTTAACATGAGTAAATAAACTTTTTTCTTTCTTTTTTGAGGCTAATTCTATTCAATTCCGTTCCACTAAAGCGGTACTTTTGATTGCGTTTTAATCCTGATTCGGTAAGTGGATTCATTTCAATCCGTTTCTTTTACTTCTTTAATACTCTTCTGGATTGAAACGTAATTTTCAAAAACGGTATTGAATTGAATAGAAACGTTTCTATCTAATTTAATCCATACCTTCTTACCGGTAGTCTCAAACTGTGCCCCTGATCTTCATGTAATCGGGTGATGAATCTAAAAAATGAATTCGTTAAGGGGTAACATCACTGTAGAATTTTCAAAAAATCATGTTTTCTTTTATTGGCTTAAAAGATGCTTTGAACCTTTTGAAATATGAGGCAAAAAGTCCAATCCCTGAAAAAAAATATGTTCCATGGAATTTTTTTTGGTCGAAAAATTAGTTTTTTTTCAAATGCTTGCCAATTACACAAAAATCAATATTTTTTAAATCCCCTAGGTGTTTCTCTAGCTATTTTCATGTAGATTAAGAAAAAAAATTCATTTTGTTCCAGATTAAATTTTGCACCCTGTGTGCTGCGTGCCGCGGAGCTCCTCCAAGAAAACACAAATTACGGAAATGTCTCCAATGCTGCCATTGTTGTTCCCGCCAATAAAAAGCAACACGGGTCTTTACATAAAGTGCCACCTACAGTGACTCTACCTTAACTTACCTTTTTATTCTTTCTAATAATGTGCATGTAAATTGGCAGACAAAAGCGATTGTATAAAACTCAAAGTTTATATTAAAATTACAGTTCACAAACATCTGTTGCATCATTGATAACCATTATCTCCAACAGCCATTTTGCAAAATTTTTATTTTAATATATAAATAATAACTTCCCAAATCATTATAATTGTATTCCCTTTCCTTCCATCAAAAAAAATTCTTGAAAAAAACGTGTTTTTTTTGGCGTTTCAGTGGTGTTACCCCGTAATAAATAGAGGCTTTTTTGGTTATAAAAATTTTTGTTTTCGTAGTTTTTTTTAAACTCAATCAATCCAAGTGACTTTAAGGCACCCAACTTCACAAACACCCTGTATACTTTTCTTATTTCTCAAAATCAGTCCGTACTAACAAGTCGAGTATATAGACCGAGAAAAAGTGCTATTAAATCTGTAGCATTTCTGTAAAAAGCATGTGGGTCATTTCATAAGAGATTTACAGTCAAAATTTTTTTTTCGAAGAAATATTTTTTTCTTGCCTTTTTACTTTGAAAATAATCGAGACGTTTTCTTTTTTCCAATGTAGTACTTGACAATTTTGAGATATAATTTTTTTAAGTTTGGCACTCCGGAAAAATTTTTTTTTTCTAACAGCTCACTGTAAAAGCAGTTTTGAATATAAAATGTAACCCTTGCACTTGAAATGCGCAAAAGAGTACAAGCTTTCAAAAAAGTTATAGCACACATTACGTTGTTTTTTTTTTGTAATAACAATATAGTACATTTTTATAAACAATTGAATTTTTTAAAAATTTGGAACGAATTTTTTTCCGATTTTTTTGTTTCTTAATTTTTGTTGAAGTTTTTTCAATATGCAGGCAAAATTTTGAAATGGAAAAATGAAAACTGTAGGTGTAATCAATTTATAAAATCTGTCCCGCCCATTGCAGCGGTTCACTGCCACACGTGCTTCGAGTCCGAGCATGCCTAAACAAGCTTAAGCGTAGTTGCAGCGTGCAAGCTCGCTCGTTGCAACGCGCAGGACAGATTTTATAAATTAATTACACCTACAGTTTTCATTTTTCCATTCCAAAATTTTGCCTGAATATTAAAAAAACTTCAACAAAAATTTAGAAACAAAAAAATCGTAAAAAAATTAATTCCAAATTTAAAAAAATTCAATTGTTTATAAAAATGTACTATATTGTTATTACAAAAAAAAACGAAATTTGTGCTATAACTTTTTTGAAAGATTGTACTCTTTTGCGCATTTCAAGTGCAAGGGTTACATTTTATATTCAAAACTGCTTTTACAGTGAGCTGTTAGAAAAAAAAAAAATTTTCCCGAGTGCCAAACTTAAAAAAATGATATCTCGAAATTTTCAAGTATCACATTGAAAAAAAAAACGTGTCGATTATTTTCGAAGTAAAAAAGAAAAAAAAAATATTTCGTCGAAAAAAAATTTTGACTGTAAATCTCTCATGAAATGACCCATGTATATAATTGATTTAAAGAAATATGCTATAAGAACTGATACACACACAGGAAAAAAATTTGGCACAGATACTGCCCCTGGCGGTAGAGCTATTGCATTTACTGGAGGAGAGTTGTGCGACTATGCATTTGGGTAAGCTGCGTTCCCTCTGTGGGTGAGCAGCTGCCCCTTTTTTGGGGAGCAGTTGACTTACGTCGAAGGAACACAGTGCTCCTTTTGGTAGAGAAAGTAGTTGCACTGCATCGTCAGGCAAATGCGAAAGCAGGCGAAACAACACATAAATAGTTATGCCTCAGTTTTTAGGATCTACACAGAAAAATTTTTGGTAATAGTCTATACGTCAGGTAACATTTGAACAACACTGTAGAAAATATTTGGTTCGAATAATAAAAAAATTAAGTCTATCAGATTATACGTTTGAAGATAAATTAACCGGTTTTCATTGTCAAAACTAAAAATAGACTAACTATATCAGTTAACATAGGTCTTAACTTCTTACTGATTTTTGTTTGATTTTTTTAATTACTTTGGATCAAAACATGTAGAAACTTAACTTCTGGATATTTCCACTAATTGGAAATTGGAGTCTAATAATCATGATAGCAGCATTCATAATATTTTACCGAATTGTAAAGTGACATGTTTGATAATATGTCTGCTATTATATTGACCCAAAATTCACAGAATTTTTGTTAATTTCTCATTTTTTTTTTTTTTTTGGCATTGGGTCAGTCTCTTTTTATTTTTTTCTATTAAAATTATCAATGCTACTTACGATAAAAAACGCAAAAAAAGAGAAGGCAAACGTTTCGGCCACATAAGGGGGCCCTCTTCAGTGCCATAAATTTAAAGATTAATTCAAGAGACTCCGGTAACAAAGTCCTCAAGGAAACTTTTCAAAATTGAAAACTGTTCGCGTTTTATTATTATCATCCGTTCTTTATAAAGGAAAAAATAAAAACAAACAAAAATTCCGGCCTGTTGTTTACAAATTTCTAAGTTTTTCGTTCAGTTTTTCGTTCTTTTTATCCGGTTTTCTATGTACAGTGATTTCTACATAATTTTTCCAATTCGTGTTGTTGCTTACTGGACTTCTTCATTTTGAATTGCAAGCGATGATATAAGTTTTTGAGTTTCATTTTTATCCTTATTTTAACTATCTTCTACATTTTTATCTTTTACGAAAATTTTGAATTAATCTTTAAATTTATGGCACTGGAGAGGGCCCCCATATGTGGCCGAAACGTTTGCCTTCTCTTTTTTTGCGTTTTTTATCGGAAGTAGCATTGGTAATTTTAATAGAAGAAAATAAAAAGAGGCTGACCCAATGCCAAAAAAAAATGAGAAATTAACAAAAATTTTACCGAATCTTCTGATGTAAATATACGTCATCGTATAGAGCGGAGTTTTGGATTCAACGCATGTTTGAAAATGGAAACATTAAGGCAAATTTTCACCATCTTTCCATTGCGTAGTGTCACTGTCGGATCTTCATTGCTTGTCGATTCTCTTCATTTATTTGTCAAGTTGCAAACATTCTGGCCGAATAAAACCTTTCTAAATGGATCCGACCTAGGGAGAATTGAACCCACTACCTACGGCTTTTAACGCACTTACGTCCTACAACTAACGCACTAGTCACTAGACTACTCTCGCAATTGCGGTTAGCAATTTTGGAACTTGTATCAGAAGTCTGCTTTGCTAGAACGTTTTTAAGGTGGAAAAAAAGTACCATCTACGATTCCAGCGTTTGAACTCTGATGGGAACTTTTTCGAACGTTACGATTATAATATTCCGTAAATGCGTGAAAGTAATATTTTAACCTATGGAATGTGAATGTCTTATACTTAATGTAAACGTGAAAGATATCCATACACATCTTTAAAAGTATGTTTTGTCCAAAAAAAAGTTGGCATATGAATTTTCAATTTTTACCATCATTTTTGGTGATATTTCTCGAAGCGTGTTATAATAAGTAGCATATTTTTAAAACTAACTGGCAGAAATTCCTAATGGTTCTGGTTTACTGTCAAAAATGGTATTTTCAACCATCAAATTTCAATCCGTGTAATATAGAATATAATCGATGTTAAGGACCCTTATCTAGATTATTGGTTATTATTAGGAAAAATTGGTAGTTAGTGTCCGGTGGATTAATCATTATAATCGGTAATAAATGAACACATGTTTTTACATTTCAGATATTTATATTTTAAGATTTATGTTGTCTAAATCGACCCAACTTGTAATATTTACGGTATAAGGACATACATTATATCTCTGCTTTATAAGTATAATCCATGCATAATGATAAGGTTATATTATAAATAAGCGAGTTTAAAATAGTGATTTAATTCAGTCATTGAATATAAAATTAATCCCTACGAAATTTCAATTGTAAGGCACTAAAATTATGTAGCAAATAGATTTTATATGTATTTATAAAATTACCTTTAACAAAAATAAAAGATGTTTTTGCTCATGATTGTTTATTCTGCTGTGCGTGAATTTGGCTCTATATTTTTATATAGGATTAATATATATAGTAAATAATGCAATAAGAAAGACCAGACAAGTATGTAATATAATATAAGTAAGATAGTGCAAAAATCAACAGAATTACTGATTGGAATTCAGTAAGATTATTTATAACTGTACATTAATCTTGTCTGACTCTCTTTTTGCCCTTTCGCAGTAATAATTTGAATTTGGAAATACTTAATGAATCAAAATCGCATTCGTTTCTGTGGAGATTCAGAACATTCAATGCCATTGGATTCACGTATTCTAAATCTTCTTCCTTGATCAGTTCTTTTATCCTCAGGAAGCTGCGCCATCTCGATCCAGCCTTGATAAAATTTTAAACTCATAAAAACTCCAGGGACATCTTTACCATTTTCTTGTGGTGGATAACAAAGTATTCCTCTAGCTCGATTACCCCTCATTAAAATAGCTCCACGATCGACAATCTTATCCTAGAAAAATATATTTCAGGCTCCTTCGATAAACGTGTCATTTATTTTCAAATAAAAAAAAATGATATATAAAAATTTTTGAATTAGCTCTATTCAACGAAAACATTAACTCAATGCAAACAAAATTTATGTAAGACAAATTTGTTGTTCATGTATCCAGTAAATTTTACTTAGATTAAGTTAATTTCTTTGTAGAATAGAGCCGACTAATTATGTTCTTGGATCGAAATTTTTTAATTTTTTATGTCAATTCACAGATTCATAAATTCGATGAAAGTATTGTTTACAGGCAGGAAACGGTGGAAAAAAAGGTGTCAAATAAAAAATAATATTAAATCGACCTGGCAAAAGTCGATATTTTTTGTTGATATAATTAATAAATCCAATTATAGATGATTTCATAAAAAGCGCTCGCCGCGCGAGCAGCTCGTCCAGCGTTTGCGCGCAACAGTAACCTAATATTACGCGTTTTCCGCAGATTTTTTTAACCCTGCGATGGTATATTGTAAAATTTATTGTTATTTAATTTTTTTAAACACTTCTATTGTTAATCATACTCACGTACCATTCTTAACGCCATTAATTATTTTCAGGCACGTGTGAAAATTAATTTTTTTTTCCATCAAAATCCACGCGAAATGATGAAAAACGCAGATTTTCTACTCAATAATTTATTTGATAAGAGACGCTAATAGATTATAATACATAAACTTTTTTTTACATATTTATTCTACAATCTCATTTTTTAAATGCTTATTAACATTCAAAAAATTCACCCACACGTTTTTCAACATTTAAAGAGTATTTTCGTAACGCATCTCATAAGAGCTAATCTATTATGCTTTGTTAATTCTTTCGTAGCTTCGATTTCGGTTTTTCTGCGCCACGTTTCTTCAGAGGCGGTTTGTGAGAAGAATTTTTCATGACTGGAACGTGTCTTTTCTAATTACGCGTTTTGATCACAACTCTTTTCTTCAACGCGTTTTTTCCACGTTTGTTGGGGTTGATTATTTATTTATTTCTTTTTTTGAGTCAAGTACTTTTAAACAGTTCAGTTCCGAATTTTCTGCCAAAATTAAATCTGAAGAGTAATTATTACTTAAATACTTTTGAACAAGCGTCAAGCGCTTCTTTATGAAATCATCCATAGTTACAATATTTATGACCCGATTACACTGAACATTTCAGAAAGTTTTCTTCGAACGTCATAAAAAAATCGGCTCTCTTAAATTTTTCTCAAAATTTAAGTTCGCCGCATACTTTTTTCCGCAAAAGTGTCCAAAACCCGGTTGCCGGTACTCCGCCATTTGTTATTAAATATAAGTGAACAAATGCAATTTTTATGTGTTTTATTGACTTTGAAGGTGTTACGTATGTATTCTGAACATACTGTAGAAATTTCAAATCATTTCACCAATTATTGAGCTAAAATCGTCGAGTTGAGTTTTAAAAAACATCGAATTTGGGCGTAATGAAAAATGTAATTTTTATTCATTATTACTTAAACTAATAACAAGATTTATTAACTATATCATTGAGAAATGTCGGCTTTTGCCAGGTTGATATTTTCATGAAATCTTTACGTTTTGAGACCCCCTGAGTCAGAAAAAAACGGTTTTTACGGAAGTGTCTGTCTGTCTGTCTGTAGGTCGTGTGCGGCATAACTCTCGATAGAATTATCAGATTGAATTGAGCTTTGGCACACTTTATCGGAGCCGAAAAAGTAAGGACAAGTTCGTTACCCATCTAATCAAAATTGAGGGATTGAGCACTTTTGTGTTTTTAAAAATAACTTTTTGAAAAAATCAAAAATTTCAATACTGGTTTTCGATAATGCTCATAAATATCTACTAATTATCTTATTAACATTTTTCGATTAAACCAAAATTAGCAATGTTACAGCATGTTAAAACTTGAAAAAAGTCAATATCAAAATTCCATTTTCTAGTAAAATTATACGAGATATGAAAAAAAGTTATCATACAAAATTATTTTCTAAATGAAGATCTACAAATTTTAATCGCAACATTTTTTCATAAGATGCATATTTTTCTTTTTACTTTCAAAAAATACTATTGAAAATCCAAAATTGAATTTTTTTAACAATAATATGTGAAATACGAAAAAAACGCAAGGGGCCGTTCACATAATACGTCACACAGTTTATGGGGGGGGGGGGGGTCAGCAAATTGTGACGTGGTGTGACATGTTGGGAGGGGGGTCTGCCCTCTGCGTTACGTCACACATTAAATGTATACCCACGAAATTTGAAAAAAAGTTCTGAAAAGATTATCTACAATAATAATTAATAGCTTCTTTTTTACTGGATTTTGTACGCGTTAACGAAAAATGTTTTATAAAATTAAGAGGTGTGACGTGACATCGAAGGGGGGTAGGGGGGCTGAGGTTTGCGACCATGTGTGACATGGGGGGACGGGGGGGTAAAAAATAGCTAAAAATCGCGTGACGTATTATGTGAACGGCCCACAAGAATGCAAAGTTGTTCGTTTCAAAAATATCTACAATTTTTATCTCACACAATTTCAATTCAACTTAAAAATTCCATTTTTTAGACAAAATATGTGAGATACAAAAAAAACGTTTCTATGGAAAATTATTTGCCTAAATGAGGTCTACAAATACTCCTTGAGACACTTCTCGACAGGATGTATATCACGGAGCACGAATCGCGACGATCAAATCGCGCGCTCTAGGCGCGGTCAAAATTGCGAGCGAAGCGAGCAGCGCGCGATGAGAATATGCCCGCGAAGGAGGGCAGATTTCTTCCATCCGCATTCTGCCTGTAGACAATAATTTTACCGAATTTCGCGCGAAGACGCACTTTTATGATCGGTCCACTCAATTATAAATTTACACCGATAAAAAAACTGGTAAGAGTAAACATTTGATTGGTTGCGTACAAGGATAAAGAGTCTTTTCTTATGTTAAATTAACCGAAAATTTAATTGATTATACTATTTTTTTAGTTGACTTTACTAGTTTTTTTAGTTCATTTAATTACTTTCTCAATCTGAATCAGCGAAATTCCGCTGATTATCAGCGATCAGTATTCACGTATTATAATCAGCGTGATGAATCAGTGAAATTCAACTGTTTTATCAGTGTATATACGCTGATTGTAATCAGTGGTATACTGATCGCTGATTCAAATTTAGAGAGTAAAATTTTACTAGTAATCGAGATTTTTCTCCATCTTACGTATCAAAATACTAATTTCTAGTGAATCAGTAAATATGCTACTTACCCACTTAAAGACATCGAGAGCCCGCTTTTTCTTTGTACAAAACATTTGCTGAAGCAGTAATGCTATGGATGGTAAAGCTCTGGTACAATCTGCAAATGAGTATATTCTAAGCAGAGCAGCGAATAATTCCATTTCATTTGTCAACTGGAAACGTTTGTCCTTTCCCCAACCAATTACGTTATCAGTCTGTTGGGAAATGATATCTTCATTTGAGTATTCAAACGATGTTAAATCCACTCCAGATCTCAGTAAAGGATCTAAGTCTGCTACCTGGAAAGTGAATTTTTGTGATTATATCAATATTTAAGGGGGGTTTCTACTTTGTTGGGTCAAAAAAATTGATTTTTTCCTTTTTGCTTCATCGGAAAGATGAAAATTCCCCATTTATCGACACCCCCCACCCCCCCTTCGAATGTAGCTCGTGAAGAAATTAGTTCATACATTAATACAATTACTTTAATACCTAGACAAAATTTCAAGTTTCAAGTTTCAAAATTCGACAAAATGGTATAGCTTTTTGACTCAACAAGGTAGAAACCCTCCTTAATCAAATGTTAATTTCAGTTGACTTTTAGCAGAGAAAAATTGTATCGATCAATGTATTCAAATAATGTATCAACACGAAAATCGTTTGATAATCCATTTTTGAACAAGACTATTAGAAATGTAGAAGGTTCAAGGAATTGTTCATATTGAATATTGGCAAAGT
This sequence comes from Diplolepis rosae, assembly GCA_030998225.1. NCBI lineage: Eukaryota > Metazoa > Arthropoda > Insecta > Hymenoptera > Diplolepididae > Diplolepis > Diplolepis rosae. The sequence goes on along the minus strand of JAPYXD010000710.1, from coordinate 16,334,295 downwards.
TAAACGTAATATATTTGGGATATTTATAATAAAAAGGAAAAACAATTAATATAATATGTTTTAAGGTTAAGGAAATAAAATTTTGAAAAATTGTTTGAAACAAAGTCATTTTTGTGAGCTGTTATCTGGAGTCACTGAATAGAAAAGATAGTTAATTACATTAAATATTAAAAAATTTCAAAATAAACATTTGAATGCATTTTGAATGAATGAGTTACAATAATTACTGTTATAAGTCCTATATTGTCTTGAAGAACATTCATATTCTCTAAGTTATATCCATTGTGAATTTCGACTTTTCGAAATTCATATTTTATCAATTCAAAAGCAGTTAAGTATTTCCCAGCTTCAGCATGATGTGTTTCAAAACGAGCATATGGTATCTTGAAAAATTTTATGAGACATATCGCTACTGTTAAAATATGTGTATGGGATATGAAAGCCCCGGTACAGAAAAGCGCCTCATTTTCAAACAAACCAGCCATGAAAGTAACTTTTTGGTCGACATTTTTAGTATTTGATCCATCTAGTGGCCATATTCGATAACTGGATTCTGTAATAAAAAATAAATTTGTATGTATTAATTATTAACTCTTAGGACGCGCGATCCGATCGTCGTGCTCGGTCTTATGTCTTTCGCATACATTCAAGTTTATTTCTTGTAATTTAATACTGAAACTGAAGACACTTTCAATATTGTAAATGTAAATTAAATTTTCTTAAAGTTACTTCGACTTTGAGAAATACATTCTCATCACGACACTTGATGTTCACAATAGAAAATAAGGAACTAATATTCGTGATCTATAGGAAAAAAATTGATCAAATTTCGCAATTCGCTAATTGAAAATAAGAATTTCGGATATACTGAATCCGACGATTATGGTTATTTAAAATTTATTTTTAACCATTCCAAGTTAACAAAATTGTTTTGTAAAATTAATGTTGATATTCGAATTGAATAAAAAAAAGTGAGAAAGTATTTTTGTGAGTTGATGGAGTTTCATAAATCTATAAAGAAAAAAGTTAATACAAGGTCTGTTCGAAAAATAAGGTGAATTTTCATTTTTTTTGAAAAATATTGATTTATTCATGAATTTCTATGTTGTGCCCTTCAAAGCAATCCCCCTCAGATATTATACACTTGTGCCAGCATTTTCTCCAATCCTCGAAGCACTTCTGATATGCACTTTTTGGTATGTCCTTGAGCTCTCTCAGCGATTCGGTTTTTATCTCCTCAATCGTGGCAAAACGCCGTCCTTTCATGGGTCTCTTCAATCTTGGGAACAGGAAAAAGTCACAGGGGGCTAAATCTGGTGAATCCGATGGCTGAGGCATGATTACGGTGTTGTTTTTGGCTAAAAAATTACGAACAAGCAATGGCGAGTGAGCAGGTGCGTTATCGTGATACAAAAGCCATGAATTGTTTTTCCACAATTCCACATGCTTCAGACCCAAAATATCCGGAAAAATTGCACGGCACGAACCAGCCGATATGCTGACATCCTTAGTAACTTCTCTAATAGTGATTCGACTATTCTCCATAACAATTTACTTCACTGCTTCAGTGTTTTCATTGGTTGTTGACGTGCTGGACCATCCAGGGCGAGCGTCGTCATTCACCTCTTCTCGACCTTCTGTAAAGAGCTTGTACCACTTGTTAACACTTTTCTGACTTACAGTACACTCACCGTATGCCACTTTCAACATTTCAAGTGTTTTTGAGCACTTAATTCGATTTCTTACACAAAATTTGATGCATATTCTTTGATCCGTTTTTTTCGACAGCAGAAAATCGCCAACATACGCGAAACACTTCTAACCTTTATGCCGCTCACAAACAAACAAAAAATGCTATATTACTGAAACTGTGGACATACATTCGGGACAAGTGTGCCATAATAGGAAAAAAAAATCGAAAATCGAATGTACATAGCCCGCGAAATTTGAAAATTCACCTTATTTTTTGAACAGACATCGTATTTTTCAAGAAAAACATCATCAAGAAACTTTTGCGGTCATATCCGTATAAGTGCCATCGAATTTTTTTTAGAATTGTTTTTTAGGCTGCATTTTTCATAAAACGTATCCGTAAAATACGAAGGATATATTTTAAGACAAATAGAAGCCTAAAAAGTGAAAAATTAATTTTATAAAGTCCTTAATATGAAATAAAATTGGATTTCCCATTGCAAAGTTGTGTTTTTGTAGAAAAAAATATATAAATTAATTAAATAATTGCATCAATTTAATTGCAAGTACTGAATAACCTAGATAGTTTAATATTAATAATAATCTAGATTAATTTAACCAGATAAAATTGATAACGATAATAAAATTATAATAATGTTGACATTATGATAATTATTCTAATACTATAATTTAATGCATGGTTGCGTTTTTCAAAATAAAAATTTTGAATTCTCAAATTTAATATTATAATTTATATTACAATGTTGTTAAATTACTACGTTAAATACGAATGCACATGGGAGTCACGCAGGTACATCGGTGGCACTTACCAGGGGTGTTACTTGAAGTTTGCCGGTTTTCTCAATAAAGAAAACACTTAATTCTCAAGGGAATCTCAAAAATTTGTTATTCAAAGTATTGACCATTGGATTCTACACATTTTGCCCATCTTTCAGGCAAATCATGGATACCATTCCAAAAAAACTTTTTCTCTTTCAAGGCAAACTGCTCTGCGAGTGAGTGTCCCATCGATGCGAAAAGGTGATAGGCGGACGGGACGAGGTCTGGAGAGTACGGCGGGTGCGATAATATTTCTCAATTCAATGCTTTTAATGTGTTCTTCACTACTTTAGCGGTATGAGACGGTGTGTTGTCATGTTGTAGGATAACTTTGCCATGTCTTCGGGCCCATTCCAGCCGTTTTTCGATCAACGCATGATTCAAATTGATAATTTGTTATCGGTAGCGATCCGTATTCACCGTCTCACCAGGTTTTAATAACTCGAAGTACACCACACCACGCTGGTCCCACCAAACACAGAGCATTGTCTTACGGCCAAAGCGATCTGGCCTTGGAGTCGATGAGCCGACCTCACCAGGTGAAAACCATGATTTTTTCCGCTTCGGGTTCTCGAAATAAATACATTTTTCGTCCCCCGTGACAATTCGATGCAGAAAAGATTTCCTTTCGAACCATTGAAGCAGCATTTCACAAATAGTTTTTCGATTTTCCATTTGTCTATCGTTCAGTTGATGTGGTGCCCATTTTCCATACTTTTGGATTTTTCCCATGGCTTTTAAACGTTGGCAAATTGCTCCTCGGGTCACATTTAGTGTTTGTGCCAATTGTTGTTGCGATTGGGTTGAGTCTTCATCAAATAACGCCTGCAATTCCTCGTCTTCGAACTTTTTCGCTGCACCAGGATGTTCATTGTCTGTTAAAACGAAATCTCCACTTTTAAATTGACGAAACCATGTCTCACATGTTCCAAACACTGGAGCATGTTCACCATAAGTTTCTACCAGCAATCGATGAGCTTCAATTGCTTTTTTCATTTGATGAAATAAGAAAAGCAACGAATGCTGCAAATGCGATTTACTTGGAACGAAACTCGATATATTCACTGAGGTAAACAACTATGATGCTATTATTTTGGCAGAATGTAATTGTGTATTTTTGAAGGTTATTGTCCATAGAAAAATATGACATAGATGCCAAATCATAGAAATGTATACATATCTCTAGCGACATCTATAAGTAAAACCGGAAAATTTCAACTAACACCCTTGGTATATGGTTTTGAAAAATGACACTTTTACATTACCAACTTCCGGTTCGAATTCGACGTATCCTTTTACTACAATGTGCGGTGGAATTTTGAAGAATTTGCCAATCAATAATATGTGTTTTGAAAAAAATGACACTTAAGCCGGACGTCTAAGGAAATGTCATTCAATTTTTTGTATTAACCGTTCTAAATGTGATGCAGAATCAAGAATTGCCACGATTATTTTTATGTATGTGTCCTCCCTACTATAACAAAATGTCCAGAGTTGTGTTAAGTCTGAATAATCCATTTTAATAATTCTCTTCATTAAATAATGCTCTGGAGCCAATTGCCGGACGGGAAAAGTGAGTTGATCCAATAGCCGGACAGCGCTGCACCAATACTCGGACAAGAGAATATTATAATTTAATTGATATGTATTTGATACTTTTTAAGCATTATAAACACTGGGGAATATTTACGGAAACATTTTTTAGGTCTACGCTTATAAAAAAAATATTGAAAAGATTTTACAAATAGAATATATTATATTCAGAGCCTGCAGCACTAATTGTCAATCGTTTTTGCCTTATATCCTTAATCGCATTAATAATATCCGTTTTGGTATAAAGCTATTTAATCTTTTTTTCTGATACTTTTTCCATGATCTATAATGAAGACACCAAATACATAAAACCCAGAAAATACATATGTTAAAATGAAAATACTTTCTCAAAATATCAGATTTTCAGCAAATCCATAGTTCATACATTATTTCTTTGAAAAATTATTCATTATTAATCATAGCTTATCATTATTATTGGAAATTATCATTCAAAAAGATCAAAAAGTGGGGAAATTTCACTCTGAAATCCATATTTTTATTGTTCTCAATGTAAAATCAACAAGAAAACAAACGTCAAATGTCAATTGAGGTTGGAATTCATATTTGACTAATTAAAATATGTTTAAAGTAATTTGCCTAATATTTTATTAGACAGATATCTTCTATGAATTTAAAACAATCAAATACTTACCACATTTCTTGAAAATATTAACAGCACGGACACGCGTTCGGTTATTAGGCAAAACGAATATTCATTGACCTAATAACCGGATTTAAAATATTTAATTAAAGGAAAATGTTTTATAATTTTGAAAAATATTATGGTTTATATAAAGCATTTGACTTTAGAGTAACACGTATTAAAATGACAAATAAAGGTAAATGTAAATGTTATTTGCCTAACAAAGACAACGCGTCAGTTAGTTTATAGAGCAGATTTCGCTACATTTCGACCAGCCTTGTGCTTCAGTAGAGAAATTTTTTTTTCTTGGCGAAGTTTTAATTTCTAATTCAACAAATTTTTCACTTTTCTAAAGTGTACGTTTCGAGGTTTGTATACGGTACACCAAAATAGCGATAAGTGATTCATAAATCTCTAATTTTGAGAAAAATCCATGGCTATGTCCGGCTATTGGGTACTGTCCGGCTATTGGTGCTTTTACCTTATACGGTTAAACCGCAACACCCTTTAAATTCTTTTTTTAATTTCGTACTTTTCAAAATAAGTAATTATTAATAAATATTAAGTATATTTTCTTAACTTTAACTTTGCTATACACTGAAAAAACTAGGTGTCCTATCCTCTTGCAATTAGGAAATTAGCAAATTCTATTGATTTTTAACTTCCTACATTCTTGTGGTTAAAGTACATATTTTCCTTTTAAAATTTGGGAAATAATAGAGAAGATTAATACGGACGTAGGTAGATAGATAGTTTTAAAATTGAAGAAGAGTTCAACTTTATTAAAATATATCAGAAATTTGTTTTCATTTTTGAAACCAAAAGTAGTCTACGTCCGTTTTTATCTTCTCTACCATTTTCCAAATTTCAACAACAAAAGTTCATGTCTTTTGGACACAAACATGTAAAATCTGGACCAAATTGTACACATCCATTTGCTACTTTTCTCAAGTATCACATGCTCTTAATAGTGAATCCTTTAGATGTTTTCATACCAAAAATGGTTTTTTTAGAGTAATTGTTGGAAAATTCCATCCGGGCACTGACTTGATTGAATTTACAACATACCTGGCTCAAGTTTACAAGGATTATTTGTTGAATAGCCAAGTGGAAGAAACAAAAATTTAAAAAAATTCTTGTTTCAAGTCTTACAATTAATCTATTGAAAATAAATGTTTTAAATATGCTGAATCTGTCAATAATGGATTGATTATGAATTGATTTGAATAATAGATACATTCAAATTTTATAATTTTTACCATTTTAAAGTAAATATTTATGTTTGTGCAGGGGGCTGAATTACAGACCAAGAGGTTCTTTTTTGTTGCAGCTTCGTTGGACCCCAAAAATAGGTTCTAACTAGCTGTGTATATGACAGTAATGCTTTCTATTTATTTTCAATTTTTTTTATCGTTAAAAACTGAAGATTAGAAATTACATACTAAAATAGAATATTATCCTTCTACCATAAAAGAAATTAAAAATGTTGGAGCCATATTGCAAATTACTAATCTCTTTTAAAATTGTTATTCAAGTTATATTAAACATTTCAGATCAGCCTTTCAGTGTTAATATTTCTTTGAATTAAAAAAATCATAATACTTGATCTAATAGACGTACACCCAGAAAAAAAATTTATTTATGTGCCTCCGGCGCATTAACGCCTTTTTATGCTTCATTTGAGAGTAGCGTAATGTTGTGTATTACGATACAGAGGAATGTAATGTAAAAATTGAACTGCGCATGCGCCTATTACGATACAGCTGAGCATAATCTTCTTCTTATTCTTCTTCTTCTTCGTACAGCGTTGGCATCGTACTAACAAAGCCTTGTACATTTGAACTGCGCATGCGTCTATTACAATACACTACTACTACACAAAATCGAGAAAATCAAAATGGCCAGAAGTATTCGCGAAATATCAAGTGAGATGGGCGATAATCATGGCAATTTCGACCTTTTCAGATTGGATTCGAGTGTATGCAGAAAAACTCGTAAATGCGCCGAAGTCACATAAAATAGAATATGCGCCAATGCACACAATTCTGATCGCGCCTCGGCTTCGTCTCGGCTTTACCTCAGCTACGCCTCGACTACGCTTTGGCTTCGATCTCCTGCGAGCAGTGTCGCTCGTCACGTAATAACCCTCGTTATGCGCCTAGGCACATAATATATTATTAAATTTAAGAACTCGTTTTTTTAACTTCAATTCGAAGTAAAACACCTTTAGAACAAATATACATAATATAAATATGAGATAGGAGGTGAGGTCTTTTACGTTAAAAAAAATGATTGTCAAATCCTTTTGGAAAATAAAATATTTAAAAATACTATAAATTATGCACTTTCAAAAAGCATTTAAATAATTTGAACACAATTTTTTTATTACAAACTTCATTCAATCAATTATGTTTGATTATACATTATTATTTTTTTTTATAGTTACGTGGATGATAATAATTATTGATTATTATTATAATATTATATAATATTTTAATTATTATAGGTGCTTTGTTGTCATGTATGTATTTTAACAATTTTGCATATGCAGTCTCATATTGTGCACGTGATTTATTAGGTAACAAATTCTTAACAATCAAATGCATTTCAGCTTCAAAATTCCTTTCAATAATTGTATTTGGATCGAAATTTTCGTCATCTGACGAATTTGACGAATCTGAAGCGTCCATTTTTTAGCAAACTGAAAGTATAGTTTGAAGGTTATGTTGCAGTAGTTTAGGAAAGTTTATTGTTTCTAACAGGATAGCACATAATAGGTAACATTCACATATTGTAAGTCAACTATGTAGATCAAATATATAACTGATATTAATACTTACAATCTACTGTCTTTGTGGAGAATTATAACCTCCCATGAAATAAACACGCCGGCCAGTACACACTGACTGGTATGCACACGAGTGTATACCTATCTCATTCAATCCAACACAATATTATACTCGCGCAGGCGTGTTGGATAGTACAAAGTGTCCTTAAATGCATAGTTTTAGACTCTGAAAAGTGTCCGTAAAGTGCGAACTTTACGATAGGGTATGATAAAAAAGAAAAAGTGTGCTAATGTTACAAAACAAAAATGGAACAACGAGCAAATATAAAATTTTGTGTTAAACTTAAAAAGAAATTCGCTGAGACATACGAATTGATGAAAAAAGTTTATGGTGATGATTGTATGAGTCATACTCAAGTTTATACGTGATTTACACGATTTAAAAATGGCCGTGACAATTTAAATGATGATCCAAGACCTGGAAGACCACAAGCATCAAATCGTGCTCAGTTAGTGGAAAAAGTTGAAAACTTTTGAAAAAAATCAGGGTTGTTTTTTCTAATAGAAGACATATTTGTAAATTTTTGCAGATATTTTGATGCATAATTCGCGATGCAAAAAATTGTGAAAATTTTTGCACGCAATATTGTTCTTGTTTGAATTGCGCGACCACTCTTTTGAATTATTCTATTCATTAGTTACCTATCGATGATTAAAACAGAATTTTTGCAGATTTTTGCAAGGTGTGGACGGGGGTAAATGAAGACAAACGAAAAATACAATTTTATTTGGTAATCAATCTCTAACACGGTTTACTGCTGACATTTTTGCAAAAATTTTGCAAAATATTTTGCGAATTTTTTTTGTTGCGAAAAATCGAAATTTTTTTCATGCATAATGAACAAATGGTTGATTGTCGTTATTCGCAAGTCGAAAGAGTGTTGCGAAAATGTAGTCCGTTCAAAAAGTTTCCGTTTTATATATAAGTGCTGTACAAAAAGTAAAATTGGTTTTCCTAAAAACTTACAGTTTTAAACGAAGACAGCGATCATGACTTATTTATAATTGAAAAACAATGTTATGCTTGGCAAATGTTCAGCCACTTATGGAGTATGAAGTATTATGAAAGTACAATCAACCGTCTATATTTGTAAAAACTCGATCGTAGAAAAATATATTATTGTAGGAAAACCAATTTTACATTTTGTATACCACTTTTATTTAAAACGGACAGTTTTTGAACGGACTAAATTTTTTAACGGGCAAAACTATAAAAAATTGTAACGAAAATGTAAGTATTGCAATGCAAAATAACTGCTAAAAATTTTTTGTTATCCAGAAATCGAAGTTAATTATTTATTTAATTTACGAGCTTTTCTTATTATTTGTGCTCATTAAAATTTCAAAAAGTAAAGTATATGGAGGACGATTTGAGGGTATTTTCGATGTCATGTATGGTAAAATGCGTATATGTTATTTTTAACAAAGAGAAATTAATTTAACCTGTATATTCGAAAATTATTCAAGATTACGAAAAGATATTTTTAGCAGCACTATTTCGACTTGCGAATAACGACAATCAACCATTTGTTCATTATGCATGAAAAAAATTTCGATTTTTCGCAACAAAAAAAATTCGCAAAATATTTTGCAAAATTTTTGCAAAAATTTCAGAAGTAAACCGTGTTAGAGGTTGATTACCAAATAAAATTGTATTTTTCATTTGTCTACTGTTATTATAAAATGTGCTTTAATAGTAAGATGTTGGAAGAATGCGTATTTTGATGGTTATTATTTTTTTTTTACCCCCGTCCACACCTTGCAAAAATCTGCAAAAATTTTGTTTTAATCATCGATAGGTAACTAATGAATAGAGTAATTCGAAAGAGTGGTCGCGCAATTCAAACATGAACAAAATTGCGTGCAAAAATTTTCACAATTTTTTGCATCGCGAATTATGCATCAAAAAATCTGCAAAAATTTACAAATGTGTCTTCTATTAGAAAAAACAACCCTGATTTTTTTCAAAAGTTTCCTATGATTAGTTTAGCTAAAAAAAGAAAAAAACGAAAATGGTAAAATCCGCCATTACTCAATTAAAATGGCAGATAATGATCTGAAAATTTGACAAAATAATCTCTTGCCCAACCCCTTCCTTCCTTTTTTCTGTACAATCTACACAATATTAACTGAAGATTTGGGTAAAAGAAAGGTCTTTGCAGGTTTTGTTCCACATCAGTTAAATGCACCACCTCACAAGATCAAAAAAGTCAATGAATTTTTGACGAAAAAACAGATTTGTGTCATGGACTACCCTCCGTATTCGCCTGAAATACTGCAATGAAAGGAGCTTTTTACGATGACGTTCCAACCATTCAATCAGCTGTGACACAGGTGCTAAAGAACATCCCAAAAACCGGGTTTAAAAAGTCTATGGATAAATTGGTTGATCGTTCCAAACGTTGTATTGCGTCTAATGGAACCTATTTTGAATAAATAATAACTTTCAAAGATAATATAATGTGTATCTTATTCTATATCCAAAAAGTTCGGTTATTTTTGGGACACACTGTGTATATCTATTTGATTTAAAAAAATCACATTTTCAGCCTTCCTCAAATAAAAGAAATGACTTTTTTAATACTATTTATTTGATTTCAAATATTTTTTTCGATCCAAATACACTACTGCAAAAAATGTAAAAAATAATTTATTTGATTTTATTACGTTGAACGAAGAACTTTTTTTCTTCAAATTAAAGAAAATATACCTGTGAATCACATTACGCATGCACTATGCGACTGCGCAGACATTCATTTTTTTAATATAATGAAAAAAAAACCAATCAAGAAACTTCTTTAAGTTAAAGAAACTTTTTTATGGCCTTATAGCAATGTACGAATTTGTTTGATTCAAAGAAATTTCGTTTGAATCAAAGAAACTTTTTTCTGGGTGTATCTTCCCATATGGAATAGAGATATATTTTTCCGTGATATCATGGCATATGACGTGGAAGGAATCGATATAAATCAAATATTGGATAAATTCCGTATAACAGTAAAGTGACATGTAAAACAAATGTCCAAAAATTCTGGTCAAGGAAACTAAGTTTTTTATTTTTTTAAACTAGTTCATTCTAATTTTGTTATTCCAGATTACCTTAACAAGGTGAAATCTATCTCAGTGTAATATATAAATATATAGATTGATTTTAATATTATTATATACTTAGTGAGATATTTTACGTACCCAATGCGCTGGAAAAAGCCACGAAGGCGTAAAGAAAAACACCAATGACACTCCACATTTCCACGTTTTTAACCGAGAACTGATTCACGCTAACAACCTGTAGACATATGTAAGGAATCTGTCTTTGTTAAGAGTCTTTTATATTCATTTGTTCAGTTACTAGATAATGATTTTTAAATGAAAGTGTGTATGTAAACGTTTATATAATTGTTTCTTTTACAGTTTCATACTAGCTGAGTTTAGGTGACTACCCATAGGCGCCGTACCTGTTCACTGTACAACCTTGGTTCAAGACTCTGATAAACTTGACCTACTAAGATAAATAACAGTAAGGAGATTCGAAGTTTTCAGAACTGAGTGGAACAAAATTTCTTCTTGGGTTTCCAAAGTTTCACCAAAAATTCTTACAACATTATTTGGATGTCCATCCGTCTGTGCATCGTTTCAGCCTTATTACATCGAGAAATAATGACCCTAATCAATATAATCACAATTTTTAAGATGGCTCCACTCTTAATTAATCAAATAGTTGGATATCTTTGATTCACATTATCGAGAGCTGAAATTAAGATACAAGTTCGTAATTCAGACTTATTTGGTACAAATTCAAAAAATTAGACCATTTAAGATTGATTTTAATCGTTTCTTTTTGGAAAATTCTGAATTTTCAATCTTGAATCCTGGTAGAATTCATAGAGCTTTAAAAATGATCTCAATTGAATTTTTCATCGTTAATCAATCTATTCTATCCTGACTTAAATTAAGAGAGTTACGGCTCTTGGAAAACATTAAAAATTCAACAATAAAATTCTACTATTTATCATATCACAATACTTAATTTATCAATCACAATTTTCTTTTAGTGAAAAAAATGTGTTTAATTAAAACTCGACAAATCTTTCATTCGTGGCCTGTGCTCAGTTTGTTTACAAGTAATCACGGAAACAGTACTGCACTGTTGAAAAAACTCCATACGCATTATATAAAGTCATTTGCATATATGGTATATTAAACTTAATACAAAATTTTATACAATTTAATACAAAAGTATATTAAAAATATGATAGCATATTAACTTTAATATACGAGGGGGGTTAGTTGAAATTTGCCGGTTTTACTCATAGATGTCGGTAGAGATATGTATACATTTCTATGAATTGGCATCTGTGTCATATTTTTCTATGGACAATAACCTTCAAAAGTACACAATTACATTCTGCCAAAACAATAGCATCATAGTTGTTTACCTCAGTGAATATGTCGAGTTGCGTCAATTTAAAAGTGGAGATTTCGATTTAACAGACAATGAACATCCTGGAACAGCGAGAAAGTTCGAAGACGAGGAATTGCAGGCGTTATTGGATGAAGACCCAACCCAATCGCAACAACAATTGGCACAAACACTAAATGTGACCCGAGGAGCAATTTGCCAACGTTTAAAAGCCATGAGAAAAATCCAAATGTATGAAAAATGGGTACCACACCAACTGAACGATAGACAAATGGGAAATCGAAAAACCATTTGTGAAATACTGCTTCAACGGTTCGAAAGGAAATCTTTTCTGCATCGAATTGTCACGGGGGACGAAGAATGGATTTATTTCGAGAACCCGAAGCTCGTCGAATGGTTTGCCTTGAAAGAGAAAAAGTTTTTTTTGGAATGGTATCCATGATTTGCCAGAAAGATGGGCAAAATGTGTAGAATCCAATAGTCAATACTTTGAATAAAAATTTTTTGAGATTCCCTTGAGAATTAAGTGTTTTTTTTATTGAAAAAACCGGCAAACTTCAACTAACACCCCTGGTAAGTGTAATAAGTTTTAATACGCGTGATAAGATTTAAATGTAAATAAATAATTAAATTAAATAATATTTATAACCGTGTGTTAATAGCGTACTTGGCGGTCAATTCTGGCCCAAACTCTGGCTGCCAGCACTTTTTTCAGCACAGCAACGGGCCAATGCTGTGCCGAACTCTGGTTTTCTCAATTCCGGAATGGTTTACCGTGGTAAAAGTGACACATGGCCCAGTAATGTTCCGTCCATGAGTCCGACTCTGGATCTTCTACTGTCAGAACTGGATGCCATAGTAAAAATGACAATCGGGTTGGTATAGGACCGATACTGGCCCAAGTTTTGGCTGAAGGTCGGTAAATTTAAACAGTCGACAAAGGCCGCCGTCGTCGGCCCAGAACTTAACCGATGCAAACAGTGATACTGGCCCATTAACAATAGCCGACTTCTTGGCTGCCGCGATTGGGTCAATATTGTACCGCATTATCACCTTCGGTAATTCGCACTTCGGCAGTCTTGCGAGCATTTTAAGCGAGTCTCGTAATTACCCGAATTGTGTGCATTGGCACATATTCTATTTTATGTGACTTCGGTGCGTATACGAGTTTTTATGCGTACACTCGAATCTAATCTAGTATTCATCATGATTCTCGTCCATTGCATTTGATATTTCGCGACTAGTTCCGGCCATTTTGATTTTCTCGATCTTGTGTAGTAGTCAGTACGGTGCCAACGCTGTACGAAGAAGAAGAAAAATAAGAAGAAGATTATGCTCCGCTGTATGGTTACAGGCACATGCGCATTTCAATTTTTACATTACATTCCTCTGTATCGTAGTACACAACATTACGCTACTCTTAACTGTTGCGTAAAAGTGAGTTTACGTGCCGGAGGCACATAAAATCATTTAGGTATTGTTGTTTGGGTATTGTTGACATTGACAGAAAGTAAGTATTTTCTGTTGACATATCAGTTAGTCACGCATTACCTTCTAATGTGAGTACATCAGAATGCGAAAATGAACGATTTTCAAGAATATTTTGATATGTTGATGGTGCTGGGGGAATGCCATAAACATTACAGAAACGCCCAAGATTTGTATGCGGCTCGTTATCCGGATAGGCAATAAAAATCGCACATGGCTTTTAAGCGATTAGCTGACCGTTTCTGTCGCTTCGGTTCAGTGAAACAAGCACGAGTCAAACGTCGACCAATTGTAAATGAAAATAATGCGGCTGCTATCTTAGCTTTTGCTACACTAAATCTACATGAGAGCTGCAGGCAAATGGGAAAAAAGCATGGAATTAATCAGCGATCTGTATTAAGAATCTTAAATCAACACAAGTTCCATGCGTATTGTATGTCATTACATCAGGATTTGAACGGCAATGATTTCCTAAAACGCGTCAATTTCTGTAATTGGATTCGTAGTAAAATGCGGTCAGATGTCGCATTTTTGAGTCATGTGCTTTTTTCTGCGGAAGCTACCTTCTCAAATAAGGGAAATGTGAATAGGCATAATATGCATTATTGGGCAAATGAGAATCCTCGATGGATGAGAACTGTACCATTTCAACATCCGTGGTCTGTTAATTGTTGGTGCGGCATTGTCGACGATCACGTCATTGGTCCATATTTTTTTGAAGGTCGCTTGACTAGGCAAGTTTACGCAAACTTTCTGCAAAACGTACTGCCTCAATTAATGGAAGACGTGTTCTTGCATGTTCGCATGCACATGTGGATACAACACGACGGTGCACCACCCCATTATGCTCTGTGTTCAAGACAAGTGATGAATGAGATTTTTGACGAAAAGTGGATAGGATGAGGCAGCTCTGTAGCTTAGCTACCTCGTTCGCCAGATCTAACATCACCAGATTACTTTTTATGGGGTTTTGTCAAAGAACGCGTAATGGCGGTAGCGCCTACCACGCCTGACGACATGAAAGAAAGAATACTCCGAGCATTTACCGAAATTACACCACAAATGTTGGCTGAAGTTAGACGGTATTTTCATCTGCGAATTAACAAGTGCTTAAAAGTCGAGGGTCATCTCTTCGAGCATCTTCTGTAGGTAAACCCAAACCAAGGTTATTGGATCCTTTGAAAGTGATTATTCCGATATATTTCGATTTTTCGACTATTTTCATACTCTGCGTGACTAGAATGACCTTGAGTTATAGATCGCTGAATACGTCTTAAAATCGGTAATAATGTCATCGAAAAAAATACATGGTTCCATTTAAAAAAGTGGAGTTGACCTTGACGTAGCTTCAGTGCCTCCACCGATAAACAAATAGGGTGGTCTAGTATGACGGCCTTCTCGAACACTGAAACTTTTGTCGGAAACATTTTTGGATATGATCAATAATTTGAGTGCTATCGCTCTGTAACACTTTATGTGCCTCACCCCGTATAGTAAATAATTTAAAAAGCAATACCAGACAAGTATGTAATATAATATAAGTAAGAAAGTGCAAAAATCAACAAAACTACTGTTTGGAATTCAGTAAGTTTATTTATAACTGTACATCAATCTTGTCTGAGTCTCTCTTTGCCCTTTTCGCAGTAACAATTTAAATTTGGAAATATTTAATGATAGTCATGTATATTTAGGTTTTATTATTGCAATGCATTGGGTAAGAAAAATGTTTTGGCCACCTTTAGGGTACCATATAGGAAGCCTAAATCCAAGTTTTTGACCATCAACCTTTTGCAGGTTGTCCGCCATCTTGAATTAAGGGGTGATTTCTTGTAAAAATTTTTTCTTACCCAATGAATTGTAATAATACCTATAGGAATCGGAGTAAATTTACTGGACTATGACTCAAACTTGAGTTCGTTTGTGCGGAGGTTCAGTATATTGATTGCTTTTAGATTCACGTATTCAAAATACTCTTCCTTCATCAGTTCTGTGACGCTCATCAAGCTTTGTCATGTTGATCTAGGAATTGAGGAGTTATATTCAATAAGGCGACAGGCGCTCGAAAACCTGTAAAAGTATTGTCCGCCTCGTGATGTCATAGTAAAAAATTGAAAATCGAAATTCGAAAAAACCAAAAACGTGGTTTTATAGCTAGTGAAAAATGAATGTTAGTTTCCTCTTACAGTTTTTTTATAACGTTGCAAATTTTCGAGTAAATTAATAAAAAATGATCAACTTGTTCACGGGAAGTTTACTGTAGCTCAAACTTCCTCGCTCACTTTTTCGGTCCGAAGCTCGAAAACCATAGTTTTTTCTTCGGATTAAAAAAAAACCATTTAACAATGAACAAAAAAATTTTTTGCAAGCACTGTCGCCTCCGCCAGATATTTTTGGAAAGAAATGCTTTTGATTCAATAGCATTTTTTCCTCAGTGCAGTGTCCATTCTAATACGTCCTGGTGGTGGAAGACAAAGTATCCCTACAACGTTCTTTCCCCTCATAAAAAGAGCTCCACGGTCGATGTTCTTGTCCTAGAAAAATATATCTAATACAACGTTGCATTATAAAGTTAATAATTTTGAGGTCAGTTGTCGTTGATAAAGCACAATTTAATGTAAAAAGTTTTTTCAAAAGTCTATTTTGCATAACTAGCATTTAAATAAAAATAAATAAAAAAAAACAATATAATAATGTCAAAATGGGCTCTATTCTACTAAGAAATCGACTCAATCCAAGTAAACCTTACGTGGAATAAATATGTTGTTTATTAATCCACACACAAAATCAAGTCCAGTTAAAAGTTAAAAGCTATTTAAAACAGATTTTCTAGTAAATTCTAAAATATCTGGTAAAAATAACCTGAATTTCTAGTTATTTTAACCATAAAATAATATTAAATATGGCCTAACCGGAATTCCGGTTGTTTTAACTGGACTTTTTTTTTAGTGCAGTAAATTTTACTTAAATTAAGTAAATTTCATTGTTGAATAGAGCCAACTTATTATGCTCTTGGATCGAGTAAATTTTACTTTCCATGTTCATTTCACAGATTTGTAAAATTTAAATTTACACTGAAACAGAAACTGGTAATATTTAACAGTTGACTGATTGGCTAAGAGAATTACGAATTTTTTCTGTTAAATCAACCGAAAATTTGACTGTTGTTACTAGTTTCTTAGTTAACTTTACTAGTTTTTAGGGTTCATTTTACTAGAATGTCATTAGTAATCCGAGATTTTTTCTCAATGTACGTAGTGAAATACTCATTTTTAGTGAATTTCTAATTATGCTACTTTCCCAAATAGTGTCTTTTGCCTATTTTTTATTTGCACAACAAATTTTAGAATCATCCATTTTTATGGGATTAATATTTGTCTGACAAGATTCTGATGGTATTATTTTAAACATAGCAGAGTATAGTTCCTTGTATTCGTCTGACTCGGATTTTACATTATTTCCCCAACCAATTACGAGAACAACGTAATTTTTATAGAGTCTATCTTCTGAGATCTCAAACGGTGATAATTGCACATCAGATTTCGCTGAAGGGTCTAAGAGCGCTACCTGCAAAGTGGATTTTTTAATTATTTTCTTATCAACGGAATGGAAACATAATTCTTCAATCTCACATTCATGTTGAAAACATTTTCCAGTAAAAACTGGTGAAAACGTTTAGTCAAATGTTAATTTTAGTCGATGTTCAACAGAAAAAAGTGTTTTTATCAGTGTATTCATATAATTTATCAATATGAAAATCGTTTGATATCCCAGAGATTAGCAAGGCCATTAGAAATGTAAAAGGTTCAAGGAGTTGTGTATGTTTATGTTGAATATAAGTTAATATAAGTTAATCAAGTTCCTCAAAATCAGTCCCTACTAACAAGTCGAGTATATAATATGCTATAAAAACTGATACATATGCTACCAATTCTGTGTAGTATATTGATTTGAATCAATGATATAGATGCTTTTGGAAGAATTGCTATGGATTCAGTAGCATTTTTTAGTACGCTAAATAGTGAACATAAATGATAGAGATAGATAATAGAGCATTCGAACGGCAATCGGAAGGTCCTGAGCTCGATACCCAGCGAAATGGAAACGTTCCTTTTTTATTTAGAAAATGTTTCAAAAATATATATATTTATTTATTTTATGTATATTTATATATATATATAGAGTTTCAAGAACATAAATTATTTCTTAGTCAAAATTGTCATATGTTTTAATAAATTTTAAATAATTATTAAAATAAAAAGTCAATCCAGTTTTAGGTGATATAATTCTACTAATTATTATTGAGCAACATACATTAAACAATTATTTCAGTTTTTTTGCTAATATTTTAATTCCACTTTCTTTAAATTCATTAATTTTTATTTATCCCTGTGTTTAAAGTTTTGTGATTTAATTCACTCACTTTTATTTAAAAATAACTTTTTGTAAGCAATATCTGATTTATCAAAATAAGTTAATGTGTAAAATAATAGTCTTATGAAAAATGAGCAGCGTTTAAGTAGTTTTTGCTTTCATCCAATTTCTTTTGTAGTAAAATTTTTATAAACAACTTCTTATTGTATATCTTGTTACTATGCTTGAAAATAAATACGAAGAACCTATCACAGAATAAAAACATCTTATGATGTAAAACAATACACAAATATTTATGCCTCAGTTTTTAGGATCTACACAGAAAAGATTTTGGTAATATTCTATACGTCTGGTAACATTTGAACAACACTGTAGAAAATGTTTGGTTCGAATAATAAAAAAATTAAGTCTATCAGATTATACGTTTGAAGATAAATTAACCGGTTTTCATTATCAAAACTAAAAATAGACTAACTATATCAGTTAACATGGGTCTTAACTTCTTACTGATTTTTGTTTGATTTTTTAAATTATTTTGGATCAAAACATGTAGAAACTTGACTTCTAGATGTGTCCACTAAAGAATATGACCTTGAATTTATCTCAGTTTTACGTAACTGTAGCTGTACTAAATTTCCATTTCGTGTTACAAAATACTCAATCAGAAATTTGTAATAGTAGCATGTATACGAATATTTCTCGGTGAAACCCGACAGTAATGTAACAGTAATCCCCTGTGAGGCTCGTGGTCTTCTAAAACGTACAGTAAATGATTTACCCATATCTCTTTCGGCTAATAAAAATCTTCTCTCCATACATATATACGTATTTTCAAAGAATTCTAATCAAGATGCTTTAATTGAATATGTCTATTCTCAAGTAGAAATTAAGGTCCCCTAAGGGCATCTGGATCCGAAGTTTTAAGTAAAATTGGTGGGGTTGTTAAAAATTAATTTAGAATTCAACATATTATCATACGCTGTTATGGGGCACCAGCAATTTAAAAAAGAGCTTCATGTAACTTGTTAAGATGAACACAAATATCAAGTACAATTTTCTACATTAGCTTTCATTATTACGATTACATAAGGGAATTATCCTCGTTTTGGTATGTAGCCTCACTAAATTTTTGCCGATGAAATGGTTTCATCTTCAAAAATGTTAATGAGATTTCATGCCTTTTCTCATATTAAAAGGATGCGGTGCAAACAGCATATATATACATTCAGCTTAAATAATACTGTATTTTACTAAATTGTAATTGATAATCTTTATTTGTGACATAAAACTTCTACATTTATCGTCCATTAGGTTGAAAATGATGCAAAATGTACCTACTCTAAATATTGGAAACAATGAAATGCATTATGCAAGGGATGAATAGAAGAAGAGTGTGTTACTTGGAAGATGTGGAATGGTAGAGAGTTAGTTTTATTGTGGCGAGTGAGAGTGGAAAATAGCAAGATACATAAGATTTGCATATAATTCTAGAAATTTCTAAAAATATCTTCTTTTGTACAGTTTTTAGTAGAAAGCTTAAGTTTCATTAATCAAATATGAGGTGCAAAAAGCATTCAAAAAATGAAATTAGACCCTTATCTCCTGATAATATAGTGCTAGTTTGAAAACTTTTTAAACGATGTTAAGAATGTAGTTTCGTGTTCGGGAAAAAATCGTTTTTTTTACATATCTCGAAAGTATACCGTAAAAATTTTATACCCAAATATGAAATAGTTACAAAGCAATAGCACATAGTCGAGGCATGCCGGGACCGCAGTCTGTGAACTTCGTGGCAACTGCAACGGTCTTACTTCTCTAATGTTGTCCTGTTACCCTTTTTATAAACGTCTAACGCTTCAAAAATGGCCAGGTCATCTCGCAGAGCAGCAAAATCAGCTGAAAACGATTTTTTCATAAGATACATATTTTTCTTTTTAATTTAAAAAAAAACTATTGAAAATCCAAAATTCAATTTTTTAACAATAATATGTGAAATACGAAAAAAAACGTAAGAATATAAAGTTGTTCGATTCAAAAAGATCTACAAATTTTGTCTCAGACAGTTTCTGAAAAAACATATATTTTTCGTTTCAATTCCAAAAAATACGATTAAAATTCAAAAATTCCATTTTTTAGACAAAATATGTGAGATACAAAAAAAACGTTTAGAAGAAAAATTGTTTGCTTAAATGAGGTCTACAATTTTTCATTAAGACATTTCGGGACAGGATGTATATTTTATGTTTTGATTTTTAATATTAAAAAAATTCGATTTTTTACACCAAAATATGTGAGATACGAAATAAGCGTTGTTCTGCAAAATCGTTTTCTTAAATAAAGTCTACGATTGTTTTTGCTTTTTGAGAGATTTGGAAGAAAATAAATTATTTTAACCATGTAATTTATTAAAAAGTTACTGAAATGTATACAGAAAATCGAGCGCGAAGCGCGAGCGTCATGATGAGAATGTGTTCCTTAAGGCTGATAGAGCCTTAAGTAAATTGAATTTCCTGTTTCACTTAAACTGAAAAAGAAATTTAGTGAATTTGAGAAAATGTGTAATTCACATCATCTGTAATATTATTATAAAATTGGTTTGGGCTTCAGTATCAAATTATATGAAATAAACTTAAATGTATGCGAAGAGCACAAGACCGAGCGCGAAGCGCGACGATCAAATCGCGCGCCCTAGGCGCGCTCAAACTTGCGAGCGAAGCGAGCTGCGCGCGATGAGAATGTGCCCGCCAAGCGGGCAGATTTTTTTACATGTTATTCCACACAACAATGGCTCCGTCGGGTACAATAATCACTTAATTATAATAATAATTTCTTTTTTTACCGATTTTCAGTGAAAAAAATCACGATTGAGTGTTGATTGAGTTAAATTCAGTAATCAACAATTTTTTTCTATAGTTTACGATGTCAATAAAAACATGTAGAAAAATTGAAATGATTGTATTCTATTTTATTATAACAAAAATCCTGAAATAAGCTTCCGAAACGGGCCTGAACACGAGACTACACCCTTAAGGACCCTAATCTAGATTATTGGCCATCATTAGGAAAAATTGGTTGTTAGTGTGGGATGAATTGATGATTATAATCGGTAATAAATGAACAAATGTTTTTATTTTTCAGATATTTATATTCTAAGTTTAATGTTGTCCAAATCGACCCAACTTGTACTACTTTCACTATAAGAACATACAGTATACTTTCTTTATAAGAGTACTTTATTCATAATGAAAAGGTAAAATTATAAATGAGTCAGTTCACACTATCGAATTAATTCAGCCATTAAATATAAAGTTAATTGCCACGACATATTCCTACAAAATTCTAATTGTTAGTCACTAAAATTATGTAACAGATAGATTTTCAATGTATTCATAAAATTATCCTAAGAAAATTAAAAGTTGTTATAGCTCATGCTTGTTTATTCCGCTACGCGTAGAGCTGCATGTATATTATAAAGAATAGATGGTTAATTTTCTTAACAATTAATTTGAAGTAAAATATAATAAGTAATATATATAGTGAATGATATAATAAGAAAAACCAGACAAGTAAGTAACGTAAAAAGTGAGATAAGTCAAAAATTAGAAAAAATAAGGGATCATTAGAAATGATCTGATTTCATAGTTATTAATCAGTTATTAATTAGATTTTGTAAAAGAAACTACTGATTGGAATTCAGTAAGTTTATTTATAATCCTACGTCAAACTTGTCTGACTCTCCTTTTGCCCTTCTTGCAATAAAAGTTTAAATTTGGGAATATTTGATGACTCAAATTCGAATTCGTTTTAATGGAGATCATAAACTTTGAATGCCAATTGATTTGCGCATTCGAAATATTCTCCCTTGATCAATTCTGTCACTTTCATTCTGCTTTGCCATTGTAATCCAAGAATCATACTTTTTAAGCTTCACATAAACTCCCATTCCTGTAGCATCAAATGGTTTTGGTAGAGCACAAAGAATTCCGTAAGCGACTTTATTGTTCATAAGAAGAGCTCCAAGGTCATAGTCATCCTAGAAAATATATTCAATGTAAATTTATATAATAAAGTATATTAGGACGATACAAACGTACACGGAGAGAAATTTAGGCGAAAAAATGCTTAAAATCGGAGGAGAAATTACCATACTCGACGGGAATGTCAAGACAAAGTATATTTACAATAAATGTTGCCAAAAGTATGGGAAAAAATACGCCACGTAAAGATTACTTTATCGCCAATCAAATTTGATGAGTGTTAAACGAGTTTTACCCTCAATATAATCTATTTTACTATAAGAGCTATGAGAAATTCCCATACTGGACGGGAAAGTGCACTGAACGTTTTAGCAATATCAGCATGCGAGCATGTAATTCCTCCCATTCATCTTGAATAAAGAAAAAAATAAATTTTCTGTCTCATTCATGTCAGCATTTTTGTTAACATTTTACCTGATAAATTTTCAATTACGGTGTTTGCTAGTATACGATTTATTCAATGAACTTAACATCCTAATTTATACAGATACATAATAAGCACGAATTTCTTAATCTAACGCATTCAATCATACAAAGTATCACACGCTATACGATCGCTACATGCTAAATTTTGTAAGTTATAAGTAAGCTACACAGTTCAATTAGTAGCGCTTGTGAGAAGATTATGCGCGACTCTAAATGATTAATTTCACGATAATTCACACGATTCCCGCCATGAAAGCAAGAATGATGCCGAACGTAAAACTGTTTTTCCCATACAGGCGGCAATATGCTTCCAAGTGTAAACCCAAGCAGAAATTAACAATCGGACCAAAGTCGGTCCAACGCTGGATACCAACTTCCGACTGTCAGTGGACAGTTGAAATGATAACGATATACTGCGTTAGTACAACACCGGTTTCCAAAGTTGTACTGATACTGGTAACCAACATATTTCCAACGCTGGCTGGCATCATTTCTAAAATACTGGTTACATACTTTCATTATTAAATCCATGTTTTACGGGTAAAGACGTACTTTAAAGAAGACTACCAGTGTCGAATCAATTTTCTACAAACACTGGTATTTTACAGCGTTAATTATCGGAGTCAATTAGACACTGGATGGACCTTGCATATTTACTGTTGGAAAATTACTTTTTCCATAGTCGGAAGAAAGTTGGGCCTGTTGTACACCCAACGTTGTACAAACGCAGGAATTTTACATTCGACTAACGGGGCTGAATAGACATTGGATAGACATTGTACATCCACTGTCGGAAAATAACTTTTTCCATAGTCGGAAAAAAGTTGGGCCTGTTGTATACCCGTAGTACAAACGCTGGAATTTTACAGTCGACTATCGGGGCTAAATAGACATTGGATAGACCTTGTATATCCACTGTCGGAAAATAACTTTTTCCATAGTCGGAAGAAAGTTGGGCCTGTTGTACACCCAACGTTGTACAAACGCTGGAATTTTACAGTCAACTACCGGGGCTGAATAGACATTGGATAGACCTTGTACATCCACTGTCGGAAAATAACTTTTTCCATAGTCAGAAGAAAGTTGGGCCTGTTGTGCACCCAACGTTGTACAAACGCTGGAATTTTACAGTCGACTACCGGGGCTGAATAGACATTGGATAGACCTTGCACATCTACTGTCGGAAAATAACTTTTTCCGTAGTCAGAAGAAAGTTGGGCCTGTTGTGCACCCAACGTTGTACAAACGCTGGAATTTTACAGTCGACTACCGGGGCTGAATAGACATTGGAGAGACCTTGTATATCCACTGTCGGAAAATAACTTTTTCCATAGTCGGAAGAAAGTTGGGCCTGTTGTATACCCAACTTTGTACAAACGCTGGAATTTTACAGTCAACTACCGGGGCTAAATAGACATTGGATAGACCTTGTATATCCACTGTCGGAAAATAACTTTTTCCATACTCGGAAGAAAGTTGGGCCTGTTGTATACCCGTTGTACAAACGCTGAAATTTTACAGTCAACTATTGGAGTTGAATAGACACTGGATAGATCTTGTACATCCACTGTCGGAAAATAACTTTTTCCGCAGTAGGAAGAAAGTTGGGCCTGTTGTACACACAACGTTGTACAAACGCTGGTATTTTACAATCAACTACTGGAGTTGAATGGACACTGGATAGGCACTTGTACATCCACTGTTGGAAAATTACTTTTCACACAGTCGGAAGAAAGTTGGGCCTGTTGTACACCCAACGTTGTACAAACGCTGGTATCTTACAATCAACTACTGGAGTTGAATGGACACTGGATGGGTACTTGTACATCCACTGTTTTGTCCATTTGTCAATTAGATTGAATTAATGAAAAACACCATTTTTTGTATTCCTTTTTGCCACTGAAATCTTTCAGAATTAATAAAAATTGACATTTTCTTTATTTACGGTGTTTTTACTTCATATTTTCCCATTTTTAGCAGATTTTTCTATGTGTCTCGTACCTGGTGCCAAAAAGTTTTTGGTCTGAAAAACATCATTTTACGAAAATGATCATAATTTTTTTTCTTTGTATGATATCAATATATTATCCCTAGATAAAAATTGCAAAAATACATTAGCTTTAATTTGATCCTTATATGAACTCAAAATGTGAACTCAGTCAAAAGATATGGCCGAAAAACAAAACCCGTCCCGTATCTGGTACATCTCCCTTATATTTTATGTTTTAGTCTTAAATAAACACTATTGAAAATAAAAAATTCTATTTTTGACCAAAATATATGAGATACAAAATAGGCGTTGAAGTAAAAAATTGTTTGATTAAAAACAGTCTACGAATTTTTTTCCTTTTTGATAACTTTGTGAAAATGTAATTCACATCAACAATATTAAAAAATTGACTTTGGGCAGATTTTTTTTTTTAAAATTAACCCAAAATCTAGTTGATTCTACTAGTTTCTCAGTTATCGTTACTAGTTTCTAGAGTTCATTTTACTAGGATGTCACTAGTAATATGAGATTTTTTAAGTGTATATAATGAAATATTTATTATTAGTGAATTAGTAAATATGCTACTAACCCATTTACTAAATTCACCAATGCATCTTTTATCTGCACAAAATATACTATCATAATTTAGTTGTTTAACTTTAAGAATACTCTGACATGTCGGAATTATTTCGGTTACTTTAAGCATGACACAGTATAGTTCCTTTTCCTTGACCGTCGACAACTCCCGATGATCTCCCCAACCAATTGCGTAAGCATGTAATAGGGGTTTAATATCATCTTTTGCAATTGAAAACGATGATTTAGGCACATAATCATACAGTGAATGTTCTAAGTCCATTACCTGCAAAGTGGGTTATTTGATTATTTTCTTATCAACGGAATAGAAATATAATTCTTTAATCTTACATTTATGTTTAGAACATTTGTCAGGGAAAACTGGTGAAAAGAATCAATTAAATGTTAATCTTAGTTTATTTTCAGCAGAAAGAAATGTATCGATCAATGTATTCAAATGATGTATCAACATGAAAATCGTCTGATAACCCATTTAACAAAAAGAAAAACAATTTTAAAAATATGTTTTAAAGTCAGGATAATCAAATGTTGACAAATTGATTAAAATAAAGCCATTTTTTATAAAGTGTTATCTCGAATCATCAAATATAAGATAGTTAATTACACTGATTTTTGGAAAATTCCAGAATAAACATTTGTTTAATACTTTATTGAAAAATTAGAATTTCAGTGATTTATAAAATCGTAAGAGTAAGTTAACTGTAGAGCGAAAAATCTATGAGAATTAAAATTTGGATAGTTGAGAAAGTATTAAAATAATTGAAGAATAACATATATGTGGGTCATTCCATATTAGATTGACAGTCGATGTCGCAAATTTGAACGAGATAATTTTTTTTCGGTTCTTTATCAACAATAAATAGACACGTATTTTTTTGTTGCGAAATTTTTTTTAAAATATCTTTTAACATACAAAAGTAAAGAAATAAACGCAAAATCGTTTTTTTCCAAATTTGGCCCCTTTCGAATTTTTTATTTTTCGTTATAAAAGACTTTAAAGAATCTAAATCCACGAAAAAAAAAATTTCGAAAGGGGCCAAATATGGAAAAGAACGATTTTGCGTTTATTTCTTTATTTTTGTATCTTAACAAATATTTAAACAATTTTTTCGCAATAATCTCTGTAGAGATGAGTCAAAACCCTAATTTTCGTAATTTGGAAAAATTCATATCATTTCTTAGAAAATTCGAAAAATCGTATACTTGTAAAAAAATTGGTTTTGGCCAAACAAAAAAATACGTGTCTATTTATTGTTGATAAAGAACCGAAAAAAAATTATCTCTTTCAAATCTGCGACATCGACTGTCAATCTAATATGGAATGACCCATGTATATCGTATTGGAAATGTTATCTGCAGTCCTTGAATGAACGAGTTAAAATAATTACCGTTATAAGTCCTAAATTGCCATGAAGAAGATCCCTATTCCACAAATTATAATCTTTGTGAATTTCGACTTTTTGAAATTGATATTGTATCAAATCAAAAGGAGTTAAAGTAATCCCAGATTCAGCATAATAATCTTCAAAACGAGCATATGGCACCGTGAAAAATTTTACGAGACACAACGCTAATGTTAAAATATGAATCTGAGATATGAAAGCTCCGCTACAAAAAAGCGTATTATTTTCGAACAAACCAGCCATGTATTTAACTTCAATGCCGCTATTTATAGCAGTTAATTGATCTTGTGACCATACTGGAACATCGGTTCCTGCATTGAAAAATAAGTTCGTATCTATTAATTTAAATTAAAGATTTGTTCCTTAAAATAAAAGCTCAATATGTAAATGCCTTGTGTATTTGATGGTTACTTTCTAACATCTGTTTATATTATATTATCATCGAGTATAACATTATTTTCTAATGAAAAATTTAACTTTCCCCCATATTTTTTATTATCCTACTTTTAAGTAAATTAGCAATATTTCGAATTCAGAATTATACAATAGAAATTCTAAAAATGGGAATCTGAGATCAAGTTGCACCAGCCAAATACAACAAGTTTATATGAATTCAAATTCTGCTCTCTTCAATATATTGTAAAATATCCAATTTTTCAATAACTCACACACATAAAAAAGTTCTTTAAAGTTTAAAGAACTAGTTCTGAATTAGCAGATGAAGACGATCATTGCGCATAGTTTTATAAATCTTCTCGAAGCCATGTCTTATGTATCCGATCCCTACCTTACCGAAACTTTGTTTTGCCCCTTCAAATTTCCACATCAACTAAGATATCGAGTTGAAAATTTAGTTAATTATGTAAAAAGCACGAAGGAACGTTCATTTCCTCTTAAACATTCATAATTATGAAAACAACAATTTCTAGAAATTTTGGACCAGATAATCGTCGAGACATATATAATTTTTCATTTAAATGAACTTTCTAAAATTTCGAGACTGCTTTTATAAAGCTTGATTTTTTGACAAACATCGAGGTTGAAAATTCACATATCATCCTGGGAAGAATAGAAATCGAAAATATTTGCCAACTTTTCCAACTTATAAAATCGCTAGCATCTGAACTACTGAACCGATCTGAAAACTTTAGGGTAAAAAGTTGTAAAAGATTGAGTTGCCTTTAATTTGAATGCTTGTTTAGGCAAAACGGTCAATTAAAGCTCAAAATATACTCAAAAACGTCGAAACAACTCTAAAAATTGAAAAAAAAAAAATTTTCGAACATTGATATCTCGAAAACGCTTCCATAAAACAATTTTTAAGTGTGACTTTCATGTTTAGTCAGCCAAAATACATAAAAACATCATATTAAGATATGGTGGACAGAAATAATTGTTAATTTTCCAGTTTTAGATTTTATATAACTATTATAATACACTACATTTTTATACATTAGCTCATTAAATCATGCAACAGACGGTTTTGACTTCTATTAAACTATCCTTTGTATCCGCTGATCTAGAACTAGTTCTCTAAACTTCAATGAACTTTTTTCTTGACCAGGAGTAATTATTTTAAAAAACTTGAAAATATCCTAAAATACCTAGGAATTTGAAATCTTGTTGTTTTTTCTACCAACTGATTTTTTTATCAGTGAAACTGGCTATTATCTTTTAAATATTAGGCCTTGACAATTCAAGAACAGTCTGTAGTAGAACATACGATTCATTAATTTTTTTCTGAATTCGTGAAATATGACGATTCAAATGTGTGACAAATTTTTTCCACTTATTTTTTAAAATAACAATAATGTTATTCAAACATTTGAGAACATATATGGTTCTATCATAAGACCCGTTACGTGGCCAATATCGTCGACGCATATGATTGGTTACCTATCACAGAGAAATTGTCTTTCATATAGTTCGGCTATGATAAGCCCAACTGAACTAAGAATCTCTTGTGAACAGGCACATATGCTTTGTGTGTAAATAAGTGCCACGTTGACTTATCAAATCAAAGTAACGTTTATCAATGTATAATACATATGGCAACAAATTTTTGAGGAATTTATCCAAAAATTTTCAAACAGTTTTTACTTCCATTGCGTAAGTGGGAAAAAGACTTCCCATATCTTTTTCTTCTTTCCGTTTCGGAAAAGTTCTCGAAACATCTGACTGTTGTCTAACATGCGGTCTAGCTTTTTTCATAAATGCAAAGGTCTATGTTGATGAAAATTCCTCAAAAATTCCGGTATTTTTACAATTTGCTAAATTTCACGACAAAATATTTAGCTTTAAGACATTTTGAAAAAATTCTCTAGATTCTATGTGCGAATATATATTTTTTAACAATAATATGGAATAATATGTGAACAATTGTACGTAAATTTCTCAAAATTTTGTACACGTATTTTATATATTTTGCACCGTCGACATAAATTACAGATAAAAATGGTTCACTTTGAAAAATATGTACTTACTGAGCGCATCAGCAATAATTATAAATTGACAGACCATAAATATAATAAATATCTTCATCTTGGATGTGACTGTTTTACTTTCATTACACTTAATCCATACACGTAAAAAATTCCAAACTAATGATTTGCGCGCGGGACATTAATGGCTAGAGCCGTACATGTATGCGCAACTCGAGGTAAACTAAGTAAATTAAAGCCCGTTTATACAGAAAAGATTCGTACGCGTGGCTGCAGGTGACGGGATATTGCTTTTGCTGAGAAAAAAATTTTTATAAGATATATAAAACATATAACCATGAATTTTCTATAGAATTCCATTTAAATATATATTCATATAATCTTCATTATGATGTACCTACGGATGAAATGTTTTCGAATTTTCCCTACTTTTTTTTTACAGTTTTAACTCTTTGCATTATACAAGAAAAAAAATTATACACTTATAATGACAATTTAGTGTCATTTTGTAGAATCATAGCTTTAAAATGAGCCTAAGAATATTAAAAAATGTTGATTATTTCGAAAGTTATTTAAAATTTAAGAAACTATTGAAATTTGGATTTTTTTTGCAATAACTTCTTCAAAATTTAACAAAAAGACTTTATTCTGAACTTATTTCAAGGATAATTTTGATGGCTTTCAATATATTAAGAGTACAAATTTCATCACTCGCAGAATTAAAATTAAGATAATTTAAGCAATCATCGAAAAACAGGTTGTCCCACAATTCTGACCAGTAGTTTATATTTAATTTAAAATACTTTCATCTTAAAAAATACAAATTTTTATTTGAATTTTAATACACATGTGTATATATTTTAATAATGTTTGTTAATTTTAATATATTTCGATTGATTATTATTATTATTATTTATGGCCATGCTGGGACCCAGAAGGGCCCCTGATGCTTGGGTATTCCCGTTGCATCACCAACTAAAACCTCATGCGCGACCCGTGAGCCCGTATGTACTTACAGTTTTGAACGTTCATTGAACGATGAAAAACTTTTGTTTTTTAAACGAAATGATTAGTATTTGGTCTAGAAAATTAAAAAATAGTGTATTGTTGATGAACGATTGTATATTTGAAGGGCCCTAAATATAAATATAATAATTAATTTATTTATGGAAAAAAAATTTTGTCATCGTCAAATGAACGTTCAAAACTGTAAGTACATTGAGTCCGTGAGAATCTGGCTTTTGTCCCTAATTTCTGGACAATCGCAAAGTATATGGATGGAAGTTTCGTTGTCTTCCCCACATAATCGACAAAGTGGACTTTCTGCAAGTCCTATCTTGAAACGTGGATCAATAAGTCCCGAGACTAACTAGAAAAAACACATTTTTTTGGCGAAACTCGACTTTATTCATCAACATAGTCTCCTTCAAAAGCAACACAATCAGTCCAGCGCTTCTCTAACACTTCAATACCTTTCTTGTAGAACGATTGATCTTTGGCCTCGAAATAAGCGTTCGTTTCGGTGATGACTTCCTCGGTGGAGTTAAATCTCTTTCCTTGGAGCATTTTTTTGAGGTCTGCAAACAGGTAGTAATCGCTGGGGGCCAGGTCCGGTGAATATTGAGACTATTAAATTAGCATGCGACACTGGCGGTCATTTCACGAACTACACAATATGGCCGCTACCACGGACAAACGTCAATGTTGTCATAAGGAGTAATAGAGTTATTTGCTTTTTTATTTTGTAATCAATTCCGTGTTGTGAATTTTTAATCGATACCGTGTCATAAATTAAATGAAATTCCCGACCGGGTATAGGAAAGCAAGCGATGGTGGACGCTGTTGCGTTCCAAATTGTGAATCCATGAAGAGAAAAAGTAACAATATTAGTTTTCACACCGTGCCAGCACGAAATAGCGTTCAAAAAGTTGAACAAAAAAATTTATTCGGTGATTCCGAATACGTCAATAAACGAGCTGAGTGGCTAAGGATTCAAAAAGTTAACGACGAGGAAAAGGAACTTTTAGTTTGTTCGCTGCACTTTGTAAAAGACGACCGCAGTTTTCCAGGTAATTAATTACATTTAAAATATAATAAATATTAATAAATATTTTTCATTTTAAAAACATATACAACACATACCGGTTACAAAACAGCAAGACAGCTATGATGTGATTGCAACAGTGGCTTGAGCCGACTTTGCAGGAGCAATCCATCTTTTTGACGAAAATGTCATTGTTTTTTAAGTAAACAAACGATTCAATTGTTAAATTCCCTGTCACAACATGTGGATCGGATGTTATTCCGCTTGTTTGCAAACATAAAGCGTATAACTGTATATTTGCATCGGTTCTTTCCGTTTACCCCGCACATAATTAAGAGGCCAGAATCTATAAATTCTTGGCCTTCGCGCATATTTCGCGTTGTAGGAGTTGCTGCAGTGTATCTGCACAACTCCTACAGCGATATCGTCAACATTTTTCGGCTTCACTAGCGTAATTGGGAAAAATCGTGATTTTACCCATACTTCCAATGATATTTTGTCCGTGGTAGCGGCCATACTTGCTTCGGCACAACAGCGCCGCCGTTCCCGCGGTGGTAGTTTTTTTCGTCAATAGTGGGTGCAGAAGCAATTCGAAGCTCAATTCATTCAATTTCGCCATGGTAGCGAGCGACTTGTGACACGGCGCATTGTCTTGGTGAAAGAGCACTTTTTTCTTCTTCATTTGGAGCCGTTTCTCACCGATTTCGTTCTTCAAACGCATCAATTGGCCAATGTAACGTTCGCTATTGTTCGTCTTACCTTTTTCAAGGTAGTCGATGAACAAAACTCCATGAGCATCCCAAAATACAGCTACATCTATTCACGCAGGAACGAATGAAAGTAATCTGCGCCTTTAGCACACATGAAAAATTTTTAATTTCAAAAACTTAAATTCTTAAAATTAAATTGATCTTATAAAAATTTAAACAAAAAAAAATCGTTAAGTGTATTACATAAAATATGAAATATCACATAAATTACTCAGGCAGAATAATAATTTGGAATTCGCAAATGTAAAATCCATATTTTGAAAATATAAAACACAGAAAATAAAAGAACCTTCTTTTAAATGTTTTTATACAAGATACTTCTTGATAATAATGCAATTTTTTAATGTACATTTGAAAATTTAGTTTCACTAAACTTCATACGTTGTTATAATAAAAATGTATACTAAATGTAATTTAATAATTATATTATATATATATCAATAATCATAGTTATAATAATTGTGTAATTATATTAATTTTTAAAAATATTTTATTAATCATTTATGAAAAAAGTTGATTTATTTTTACTTGAGTAAGGCTAAAAAATTTTATTGACGGCACTTACTCTCACAAGCTCTGAATAATTCATGCAGTCACTATATAAGAAAGTTCCAAATTTTATATCTCAGCATTGTAAGCGAGCGTGTGCGTGATTCGATGAAAGCGTATTGTACTATATATAAGTGTAGTTATTAGGTTTATATATGTAAGGTTATATGTTTAAATGTATTTGTAATTTGAAATATGATTGGCTACGTCCGTAATGGTGTGAATGTATTTGTAAGTTGTTTATGTATATACCGAATGACTATTGGCAGGCTCGAGGTAGGAATTTTTTTTATTTGAGAGAACCATACCATTGCCAGTTTAAATAATACGCCCGATGCTCATTTTACCCAACTACGGTTTGAAGCACCTCAAGCGTCGGTGATATACTTATACATTTCATGTTAACCCACTGACGCATGTTGGTGCCCTGTCGTCGATAACGTTTTACTCAATTCCTTACTATTCCCTATGTAACGCTTATTGTTATTCACTTTGGGTGAATTAGGTATATATCAAATTGATTTTACCCGCCTAAGATTTAATAGATGTTCAAATGTCCTTATGTCCCAAGTTTAATCGACAGAGTTGAGTAAAATTACTTCAACTATTTTTCTCCGTGCGCAATCTTGGTTTGGAAAACTGTGGGGTGGGGTCCCAACAGGACCACGAGGCTTGTGTCGCTGTTCTTTCCATAGACGCCAGCACCCGCGGCCACCCTGTTTTTGCAGTCGTCTGCAAACCAGTTGTCTCCATCCTCTACAAAAGGAGGTCTCAAATCTCGGCCAATTGCTGGCCGGTTCTTTGTCCAGGGCGTGCAACGTGGCCTCCCTGAAGAGTTCGAACTGTTCTGGTGACAGGACCGACTCCGGGTAACCGGCGTTCACCACTGTCACCGTCAGAGGGTTGGTCTTCTGAGCAGCCGAAAGCCCGACACCTGACAGATCTTTATTCGCTCTTTATTCTTTTTATTCCTCTTCTGAGACCCAGGGAGCCTCTTCCTATCAGAGGATAACCCAGCAGTTGGTTTATAGATACCCCCTGCTGGTTTACATCTTTTTCCAACGCAACTTGCCGAGGGACCATATTAGTACCCGACTCAGAAGAGCCAGGACCCGCAGCAACCGTCGGCATTTGCGATTCTTTAGGGGCGGTTTGCAGGGGTGGATTTGTGCTAAACCTTTGCAAGCCCATCTCCGCATCCACCTTAGCTCCTGTCTCTCCCACCTTGCTGATAATTTTTTAATTTTCATTATTTGGATTCATTTTTAATCCCACGAGAAGCTAGGGAAACATCTGGTCTGACTCTGCAGAGCCCCGCTTGGAGGGTTAAGGCTACGTACTCGGAAAGGTCACCCGGTGTTCCCGAGGCACCCTGTCTTACCCCCGGGTGTCAAGAGAGCCAATGGGCACGGTTGCGCACATCCTGGCTTAGGGGGAATTTCGATTGAAAAGTTATCAAATTTAATAAAGATGTATATTAATTTTTCATAATATACAAATCTATTAATTTTAATATACCACTTGTATATTGAAGTTTATTAAAATTAATAAGATTTTCATCAGTGCATAATGATAATTTGGGTGTTATAAACTGTAAGACCTTTAAGCGGAATTCCTCCATTATTCAAAGTAACTTTTTACATTTGCCACGTCTCGTGACGTATTTGAATGTACTATAGGCACGGGCTAGGTCTACAGAGAAATCTGGGAAAATTACTAAAAGAGAGAGAAAACCACCTATTGAAAAGAGAGGTATAACTCCGTCATACGCAGCGGGAGACTGCGCAACGCGTGACGTCACCAAAAAATATAATATAAAAAGGACACGCCGCCAAGGGAACACGTCTTGTGAGCAGAATTTAAGTGCAACAATTTCTAAAAAACTAAAAAGGATTCTCAGCGTGAGACAGTTATACCGTGCAGTTTGACAGTGCAGAGACCCGAGAGTCATAAATTTACCGTGGTCCGTTTTACTATCCTTGAAGGGATCTTGGACTCAGTGCTAAAAAGGGTGAATAGTTGTTGTGTCCTCAGTCGCACCTGTGAGTATTATACTTAGCGGAACTGAAGAAACCAGTAAGGTACATCTCTCTCTCTCTCTCTCTCTCTCTCTCTCTCTCTCTCTCTCTCTCTCTCTCTCTCTCTCTCTCTCTCTCTCTCTCTCTCTCTCTCTAAAATTAATATATTTGTCCATTTTGAAAAATTAACATACTTCCATATTTAATTTAATAACTTTTCAATTAAAATATATTCAAATTAACAAAAATTATCAGAATATATACACATATGTATTAAAATTAAATTAAAATTTGTATTTTTAAAGATGAGAGTATTTTACATTTAATATGCGATACTGAAAAAAAACTTCCATTAGATGTAAGGGAAGTCTAATACAGAAATTTCTAAAAGTGTGATTTATGCAGTAGTATCATAATATACCAGTATATTCTGAGCTATTTTTTTCTTTTGCAGAGATAGTCAGACACTTCTAAAGATCTAACTATTTTAAATGGTAATGTAATATCCGTTCTTATACTTTCGTCCAGCATTGCTTCGGTGATCCAGGGTCAATATTCGTTAATTTTCATATACACTGCAGTCTGAATCATCTCGTTGGATTTTGGCACATAACAAAGTATTCCTACAGATTTATTTAAATTATTTATCAACGGAGCTCCAATATCATGCTCTTCCTAGAAAAATATTAGAGATAAATTAATTTTCTGTTTTACCAAGTTCAGTTATGTTTTATTTCTACAGTCTTTGACAATTATCACACTGTTAGAAATTTCTGTATTAAACTTCCATTACATGTAATGGAAGTTTTTTTCAGTAAAGTATATTAAATTTAAAATACTTTCATCTTATGAAATACAAACTTTT
Source organism: Diplolepis rosae (assembly GCA_030998225.1). NCBI lineage: Eukaryota > Metazoa > Arthropoda > Insecta > Hymenoptera > Diplolepididae > Diplolepis > Diplolepis rosae. The sequence continues at coordinate 16,299,260 of JAPYXD010000710.1, read as the reverse complement.
AATTTGAGTTTCATTACACATGCGTGTATATTTTGAAAGTGTGTATTAATTTTGAAATATTTTGATTGAAAAGTTATTAAATTTTATATAAATGTATATTGATTTTTCATATAAAAAAAATATTAATTTTAATTTACCACTTCTATATTGAAGTTAATTACAATTAATAAAAATTTTAACAGTGCAGTATCGTGCCTTAAAAATTTTGAATATTAAAATATTTGTTTTTGGTGACTCAAAAAATATACGGAGAAAAATGGATATTGAAAAGTAGATATTCAAATAGGAGATATTCATCTATAATATCTAGATATTGACACGCAATATTAAAATTTTTTTTTTCAATATATAAGATTTTTCCGAGAAGTAACATTTGATATTCAGATTCAATAGTTTATATATTGAAGCATGAAGTGCGCGCACATATATATAAAGGTCATGTGATCACTTTTTCGCTCTCATCGAAATCTAAGTGAATCTAAGATTGACATGTTTGCAGTGTTCCGGAAAGATAAATTTTGAAAGTTTATTAAAGTTTCGTTAAATTCTAATAAGTGTTTCTAATAGAATAAAAGTGATCGAGTATTTAACGTGAGATGCAGTAAGTAAAACATATAAGTTATATATTTTCTCTATATGTGGTTTATTTATAGCCGAGAATGAAATCTAACCTTAGTGTTAAGGTTAAGTTTCTAACAAGAAGATTAAATTAATTTTAGACATGCCAAATAATGAAAATATGAGCGATGTATAAATCTATACTATATACTCATGTGCATAATAAAATATAATTTGACTTTTTTCTAAAAACTGAATATGTAGTTATTTTATAACCTTTAAAATAATTTTTTGAGTATCTTAGACATTGAGCTGTAACATCTATAACTTCCCTTTTCAGTATACCTGATATTGATGTTAAATATCTGAGATATTCAACTTTAGTACCTCAGACATTCAAGTTTACTAACGAGGATATTCAGAAGTTTAGTATCTTGAATATTTATTTTTAATATCTGAGATAATCAAGCTCAATATCTGAGATACTGGTGGTTAATATCTTTTTTTCAATATCTGCAGGCATTGAAGTAGAATATCTAAATGTTTGTAACATAGTTGAATGCTACTGACATTGTGCCTCAATATCTAGATATTATGGGTCAATATCCATTTTTCTCCGTATACGCTACTAACCATAGTAAACTCTTTAAGCCTTGAGTCTCTATTCGAACAAATCATTTTGACATCATCAAGTTTCTTCGGATCTAATATAAACTGACATAACCCCTTTGTTGATATTGTTTTAACTTGAGCCCATTTCAAGATTTTTTCAACATTTTGTTCAACACCGTTGTAAGTTCCCCAACCTAGCACTTTATAAAAGCCTTTTGATTTTATCTTTTCTAATGTATATTCCATGAATAATGTTATTTCTTCTGAATCGTCTGATATCATCAACTAAAAATCACGCATTTATTTTAAATGTTAAAGGTGGAGCAGAACTGACATTAAAGGAGTCGTCTACCTTTGAGGTTTCAAAAAATCTATTTTGTTGTTGCATATTTTGAATCTAGATGTTACTAGAAATGTATCCTGGCATAGCCGATTAAATCGTAAGTTTATCCAATCATGTTTTATTTCACCATATATGTTTAAACGCTTTTCCCCAAAAATCGTGTTTTTCAAAAGTTTTGGCAAGAGCCCGTCTAGAATATTTGGATCATCGGGGATTTCTTGATCTTAATATATATTTTTGGCATGAAGGTAGACGACTCCCTTAAGAAACTGGACCAAGTTATACCCATGAACTTGATACTTTTGTCAAATATCACATGTCATTGAAAAGTTTAGTACCTACTACTTGAAAAAATAAACTACTTTTATTTTAGAAAAAGTCGACTTTTTTAAGATTGTGTATTTTATTACAGTTATCAATATTGTAAAAAAATGTTGATAGTTTTATGCTAAAAAATAATTTTTTAATAGAATAAAATTTTCTCCTGAGTTAAAAATATATAAAATATAATGTGAATGTTAATTCTTTGTTATCATAAAATAATGACTCAAAAACTATCAATAGCATTGAAAATTTAAAAATCGTTTTTTTTGCCCTTAGGGTCTTTTTTAACAGAACATCAAATCTACAAATAATATATAGCTATTCAATTTCCTGATTAATAATATTAATAGAATTGTTTCTCTGAGGATTAATATTCTCCCATTTTCATTGAAAATAAATTTAATAATGTTCATTTCCTTTCGAGAAAATTTGATCTGCAATCCTTGTATATTTAAGTTATAATAAATACCGTTATAAGTCCTATATTGTTATCAAGTTCTTCACTCTCATGATCATAGTTCTTGTGAATTTCCACCCTTTCAAATGCATATTTCATTATTATGCCTCGAAACAAATACAAATAACCTATTTTAGCATGATAATTTGAAAAATGAGGTGGTGGAATAGTGAAAAAAGTTTTAAGGCATTTTGCTGCTGTCAAAATATGTCTTTTTGATATTGGAAACCCGGTACAAAAAAGAATCTCGTCTTTATACAAGCCACTTATTTTCTGAAGCCCGCTTGCAGTCTGTTCAGAAATTAGTTTACTATCCAGGGATAATAGGTCCTCGGATTCTGTAAAAAAAATGTATTAATATGCAAGCTTAATATAAGAATCATTCTTTAATATCTTCAATAGATACACAAAAACACAAAAAAATCTTAAGGTTCAAATTTTAAAGCAACATGCAGTTGAGATTTATACAAAAAAAAATTGTAATAGTCCATATCTGACGCAATATTTGAAGAAGCTTATGCGTTATAAAAAACATGATTTATTTTTCTTTTAAGCTCTATTTGCTACTAGATTATAATCAACTATACTCAAAAGAAACAGGAGAATTGTGTCTAGAACGGTCAGTTAGATAAAACGATCAATTATTCTCAAGTATTGAATATGTAAGTTGACACAATAAAATGCAATAATTTTATTTGTTAACGCTAAAAATTTAGAAAATATAATGTCTGTCCTTGAACTCTGCTAAAGGCGAATTCATGTACAACAACCAAACATTTGGTGCGCGAAATATGAAAATACAATTAAAGATTGGAAAATGCAAATTACAGTTTTTATTCATTTTCAGGCAGGTAACTTGGGAATACGAATAACGAGAAATAATTGTCATCTTTAATAACAATTTTGTTACATACAATTTAATACGTTCAGCGTTTATGAGCCCCTAGTACTAATTATACAACAGCCCATTAAAAATTTTAAAGGAAAACATAATTCTTCTGAAAATTACACATTTTTCTAAGGCATATCTAAGATTTCAACTTAAATTAGTTAGTCTATGGTGTGATCACAGAATTTTGTCATACTTGTATATTATCATAGAAAGAGCACTCTGTTTTAAGGTTCTGAATATAGTAAACTGTATTGAGTTAAAATAGGGTATGTTTCCACTAAAAATAAAATTTTTAGCCCGAAAAGTTAAAAGTTCCGTAGATTTTCCCATATATTATACTTCAAAGTAATTGTGAAAGACGCAACCTTTTAAACGCCAAAATATCTAGCATTTTCAATAAAATATTTAAATGTACTCTTAGTTTCTGTATTAATAATATATAAAAGATCCATCAATTCAAATTACACGCGATCTTCGAAAAAACAATTATTTGAATGGGATTTAAGACCAATGCACACTCACTTCGTCAAAATTTTTCTTTTCTAATCTAGTTAAGGTAGCTTTTATCAACGAAAATTAGACCTCAGGCAAAAATAGATAATTTTGCTTTCAAGAATAGCAATATTATTATTGAAGGGCTATTTTGAAAAAGAAAAGATTATTTTACATGAAAAAAATTTGAAACAGAAAAATAATTTTATTAATAAATTTTATTTTTGACCCAACTTTTTTTCTTATCGCTTCTTACCAAATTTAAAAAAATTATGCGATTCTAATAAATCATGAATAATTTTTTCAGAGAAAAGATTTCCCATAACTTCACCGTTTCTAATTTTTAAGAATAAATTCTTTAATGACTGAAACCATTAAAAAAAACATTTTTTTAAACGAAATTTTTATAAACAAATTGCTGAATTTGATAATAATTCATTCATTTCCGAAAATTGGAAATGGTTAACTTGTGGGGAATTTTTTTATTCAAAAAGTGATTTGTAATTTATTAAAATCGCATAATTTTTTAGAATTTGGTAAGAAGCGATAAGAAAAAAAGTTGGGGCAAAAATAAAATTTATTAATAAAATTATTTCTCTGTATTTCAAATTTTTTCCATAGAAATTAATCTTTTCTCTTCCAAAATAGCCCTTCAATAATAATATTGCTATTCTTGAAAGTAAAATTATCTATTTTTGCCTGAGGTCTAATTTTCGTGGGTCAACTACCTTAAGCGCTCATTGAAATTATTACCATTAGTGAAAAAGTGATCCATGATTTCAGAATTTCCAGAAAATACTAACATATGCAATATTTATTAAATTACTATTTACTACTCAAGATTTTTTATTTATTTTGAATTGCCCTATTACGATATTTTATTTTTACAATATTGAATATATGTCTGAAACTGCGTTTCGTAATTTTAAGGGGAGAGCCTCGTTTAGAGTGTCGGAAAAATGCATTTTTTGCGAATAATCTCAATCAATAGTAGGCGTATCCGAAAATATTTTTCTGAAGTTTCAGATCAAAATTCGAAATACTTCCTCAGCTATAGCCTCTGTCGCACCGAGCGTACACGAGACAAGTGAGCGCGCTCGGAATCTTTGAAGGCGATTTTCTCGAAACGGTATTTTTTGTCACTGCGGGCACAAGAAAAATAATTTTTATCAACGGATCTCAACAATTCAGAACTTTGTTTCAAGCTTATTAGTGTGGCTTCTATTTGAACTGAAAAAATTATATGAAATGTAATATTAAACAATTTTTTCTTGCACATTAATTTTTAATTTTTTCTGGAAGAACGAAATTTTTTTTCTTCATGCTGCCAAATTTTTCAATTTTCAACATTTTTATACTATTTTTAATTCAAATAGAAGGTATTTTAATGTAGTTCCTAAATTTTTCTAGTTCACATGTTTCAGATTAAAAGAGCGACCGCAATTATGCCCGCAATGGAGGTGCTGCAAACGACAACGCTTTCGTATTGTGAAACATAATTATTTGCCAATAAAAAAAAAAATTGACGTTAGTTAATATCTCTCATAATGTACCTGAAAGGTTACTTAATTAATTCATTTGATGTACTCATATGGTACATACAAAAATGTTTAAATATCGTAAATTTTGCCGTCCTAAACGAGGCTCCCCCCTTAAGGAAAAGTCCAGAAATTAAAGTGAATTTTTCTTTAATTCAAAATAAATTCAGATAAAATTAACATTAAATTCACATGATTTTCTATTGTTTTCGTAACATAAAAACCTATTTTATTCTGAAAAAAATGTATTTCCATCTTATCACAAAAAATTTGAACTATCTAGAAGTCATGATAAAATAACTACACTTGAATTTGACATTTAAAATTTAAGGTAAAAAAAGAATACAATAGAATGACAAAAGTTTCTGATTTATCGAAAAATGACGTAAGACACGAAATATCTGCATTTAGTATTTATTATATGATAGAAAAATAGGTTTCACTCATTTTTTACAATCACTCTAGATAACCACATATTTTTTCCTCTAAGTGAACATCAACTCCGAAGTTAATAAAAAAAATCCATGTACTTACAGTTCTGAACGTTCATTGAACGATGAGAAATTTTTTTTGTTTGAAAACTAATTGATCATTTTATGCCCCAGAAAATTAAAAAATAGTGAATTGTTTAAGATTAACTGCATATTTAAGGTGCCTTAAATATGAAGATATTAATTAATTTTGGTATGAAAAAAATTTTTTTGTCATCATCCAATCAACGTTCAAAACTGTAAGTACATTAAAAATCCAAACCCTTAACTTCGCAAATTTGTACATATTTAGTAAATCCAACTAAAATTTAATGAAATTAACCAAAGAATTTGTTTATTATATGGTTGACCAAAAAAATATTAATAAATATTATATTTATCATAATTTTTTTAACCAATGTAGATTTTTCATTAATTTTGGATTTTCTACACATGATATTTGATCTACACAATATTTAATATAATTGAAAAAATATTATTAAATAAAATAATTCTGCATTACTTTTAAAACGTGAAATTTTTGTCAATTACAGAAAATGTCAAACAGTGTAACAGAACTTTAATCTAAAACATAAGACAAACTATGGTGTTTCAAAAAATACTTACTTGAAGCATTTGCAAGTATTGTAAAAGTACAAAGCAGGAATGTAATAAGGATTTCCATTTTTGTAAACTCTTTTTCGATCCTAGGATTTGCCCACTCTACGACCATATTATGTGACTATTTCACGAAAACTGAAAAATGGTATGTGAATGTGTAACTTGCAGAATTATAACTTAATCTTTTGTCCACTTCTCTTTAATAAGAATGATTGTATTTAACTTTGCCAAAGCTTAAATTTCACTTCTACAAGGAGAAACATAGTTCGAGATACTTTACTTAATTAAAAATGTAGATTAAAGTTTCAAAATGAACGTCATAAATTATTACAATAATATTAAATAATCTCCCACTTGTCCATGTGTTCAACATTTGAAAATACTACTAAATTTTCATTTGAAATACATTTTTTGTGACTTGTAATTATTTCAATGAAGAAATATAAGTTTGAAATAGAAAAAAAACGGATAAATAACTTTTTTCAATAGACAGGAGGAGAAAACTGTCTTGAACTTTTCGATACGTTACTAACCGTTTTAGAAGATTTGTATTGAGTAATGAACAAACACTTCTTATGAATAAATACTGCGATAAATACTGTGAATCTTATTTATACTAAAGGTCGACTACTCGTTCCATCTTAAGTTAATTTTAACTCCTATCATATTTAAGAACAATTTTTAATTGTATGGAACGTATGATGCAATAATGAACTATGAAAAGAAAAAAGGCAGTTGAAACTGCTACGTCAAGTTGTAAAAAAGATTATTGCTAATTCATTAGTTAGCACAAGTATCTTTTTCTGTAATTTTTCTAATTAAATTCTTGAAATAATGATTTTTTGTCGATTCAAGCAAAGAATTTATTTCATTCGGCCAAAGATGGTTTGGTTGGATATGATTTGGATAAATGGAACAAATATTTTATTTAATATAAACCAATTTTATTTGAAATTTGTTTGTTGCTCGTTCAACAAAATTTCTTGGTTAGATCAACTAAATTTTTTTCCAGGTGTGTCTTTATAGTCAATATGGCATGGAAAAGGATAATGAAAATTTCTGTTTTATCAAAAAATATCGTAAATCACATTTTAAAAATGGTCTCATTTTCTTGTCTTTTGGTCTAACGAATTTGACCATTCTTTTCGCATTTTGCAAAAGTGTTAATAATCTTACATTAGATGCAGGGGGAAGTATTATGCAAAGAATGAAGAGAAAACGAGGATAGAGTAGTGTATTTGGTACATCCAGCTAAAATTTAATTGGATCAACCAAAGAATTTGTTTATTATGTGGCTGGCCAAATTATTGGTTAAAGCAAAGAATTTAGTTGACCATCCCTTAAAAATATTTCCTTTAGTGAGAAATATTTTCTGGGTGTAATAATAAAGATGGAGAAAGATGTGAAATTATAATGAGTATAATTTTAATATCGTAAGTAAAAGTAATAAATCTAGTCACCATTTCATAATGAGAAAACAAAGAAGTTTCGAGAAGACGCATTACCTATCGAATTATAAAACTCTTAACATATGTATTTTAAATTATAAATCACTCTAAGTGAAAAATAAAAAGTGAAAAAATATTGAAATAGCAGTAGCATATATTTTAGAAACAACGAGGCATAATTGGATTAGCTAGATTTATTATTTTCATGCGTAGATTATTTTCAACAATGCTATAATCTTATAAAACAAGAAGAAACTAAATAATACATTTTATGGTAGGTAGTGTCGTATTTTTACATGTTTGCATAGGAAAAATGCGATGAAATTATTTCGTGAATATCAGAAATGAATTGGCATATTCAAGATTTTCGTAAATTCCGGTAATCTTAGAGTATTAATTTCAATCCGAAAATATTCGACATTCTAACAGAAGTCAAGGTATTTATGGCTTTTTTTGTAATCTGTAAGTTTATAGTAATCTTCTAATTTCGAATAACAGAGTACTTCAATAGTGTTACCCATTTCAAAAACTATTCAAAATCGGATATGCATAATGGCAAAGCTATTCTATATGGTCCTTCCGTAGGATTTCTTTCATTTTCCTTTAACATTGCATTACTAATCCAAGAAGCATATGATGAAAGTTTCATATAAATTGCAGCTTGCCTTTCATTATGTGTTAATGGCAAATAAGATAGAATTCCTACAGCTGAATGAACGTCATCCATCAACGGAGCTCCGAGGTCATGGTTGTCCTGGAAAAATATATATTGAATCTAAATTTATCGAAACCCATGAAAGTCACCATTTCGATCCGAACGGTTTTCTAAAATTAATGCTTAACATATATTTTAATAGAAATATTCTTAAATTTTATAGTTATAGCTTATTTGCATCTTTATAAACAAGACTCCTTAAGATTTAGAAATAAAGTAAAAAGTTTAGAAAAGAAGTAAAAATATAGTATATTGTGCAACTAGGGCAAAAAAACTTTATTTTGCGAGTGTGAAGTGTGATGCCCGAACAAAGCGAGGGTAACAACCGCACGAGGAAAATTAATGTTTTTCCCGTGTCGCACACGATTTTTTTCTACTAAGGGGTGAAAAAATGACTTTTGTTGCCCCGCACGGGGCAACAAAATCCACTTTATGACCCGCTAGTCAAAAAAGCTGTTTTTATCATTACTTACAAAAGTAAATTTATCTTCCTTAAGATTATTATTTGAACAAATCATTTTGTCCTTGAGAATCTTCAGTGGGAATACTTGTCTAAGACATGAAACAAATGAGGTAATTATTCTGACTTTACTAGATTTTAATTGCTTTAAAATGCCTTTCTTTTGGCGATTGTAAGCACCCCAAGCTCTCAGTACACGACAGGATCTGACTAATAACTCCTTTGATGAAATTGAAATCCATGATTCAAATTCACGTACATCGTGCATGTCCAACTAGAAAATTTATACTTATTTAAAATTTTATAGTAATTGTGCAACTAATCTTAAGAAATGTATTGAGTGGATGTATTGTTTTAATAAGGAAAATGAAAAAACTTGAAATAACAGGAGAGATGAAAATAGAAAGTGAAAAAGCAAGCAAATACTTTCAAATTTTAAAACTGTTCCTAATTTAGTAGAAGAAAATTATTAAGATGAATATTCTTCTACAGTTTTAAAATCTTATATGATCTTGACAAGATCATATAAAATATTTTCAATTTCCTATTATATATTATATCTGAATTTTTTTTAATGTCTTAAAATGTATTGCAAAACATCGCGGAAAAAATTCTGGATAGGTATATCCTTGAAAGATTAGGATTACGGTAAATTTGAATTTTTAAGGGGGTCCACCTGTGTGAGGGCGGTATTTCGAACGCTTTTTCGGGAATCTTTGTTAGGAGAACTAATTCGAAAATGAGAATAAGTTTAACGTTATTTTGAAGGTTTGTGGTTTTATTATAATAGTACATTTTTCCAATACTGTAATCCGAAGGCTTGTATTCATTAAGGTCATTGAAAGTGACCCCTTCAAAATGGAATACCGAAATTGTGGGCAAGAAGATTCCGCTCGAACCAGTTATCTAAAACACAAAAAGTAAAAAATAATACATTGTGCAACTAGGAAAAAAAAAATTTTTTTTGCGAGTGTGAAGTTTGATGCCCGAGCAAAGCGAGGGTAACAACCACACGAGTAAAATAAATGTTTTTCCCGTCTTGCACACGATTTTTTTTCTACCAGCGGGCCAGAAAGTGGATTTGTTTGGCCCGCACGGGGCAATAAAGTCCACTTTATGGCCCGCTAGTAGAAAAAATATTATTTCTGTTTATGTTTCGTTTATATTTCGTCTATTTTGACGAAATTTTAAAAATTGAAGAAATGGCAGTACTTTTCATAAAAATTAATCATTTTCATGCTTTTTTCGATATAATATATGCTGTAAAATTAAAAAAAAAAAGATTTCAAAAAACCGCTACGTGGGTACCTTCAGTTATCTCTATAAATGAGTCAGTTAAAATTTCAAGTCAATCTGTAAAGTAGATTTTTTTCAATCCTGCCCACAAATTTCAAAAACATGGTTTCTAGAAACACAGGTGGACCCCCTTAAGAAGGAAAATTATAAAAAGCTTAAAGACGAAGGAAATGCATAATTATTTTAACTTTAAAAAAAAGTTAATTGAGTATTTTAATTGAAATTAAGGTTTTTTATATTTATTGAGAATCTGATAAAATTTTAAAAAGTTTCAAATCGTAAATTTATTTAATAATATTTCCCTACCGTGACACTTGTATACCTAATAGTAAGTTATAATAAATACCGTTATGAGTCCTATGTTGTCAGTAAGTTCTACTTTCTTCAGATTATAGTCTTTGTGAATTTCCACTTGTTCAAAGTAATACTTCCTATCCTTTGCAGTAAAAACAAGAGATTCAATCTTTGCATGATAGTTTCCAAAATAAGGAATTGGAGTGCTAAAAAATCTTTCAAGACATGCAGCTGCTGTCACAATATGTTTTGCAGATACCAAAACACCGCTACAAAAAAGATCTTCGAATGTGAAGAGGCCAGCCACGTATGTAACCGGATCGGAAGGTCTTGAAGGTGTTAATTTACTCTCTAAAGGTGACGAGTAAATGGATTCTATAAGAAAAATAAAGATTCTTTTAATAACATAAATTCAAGGAGCTATTTTGAATTTACAAAAAATTAATAAATAATAAAAATAAATTAATTCAAGATTAGTACACAGAGAGAAAATTCCACTATTAGTAACCATTGTTGTGGTTGAATTTGTTCTCAACTATTAGGTGCGCTACTAAGTTCCCGCTGTTTGTTTTATAAAAATGCAACTTAATTGTGAAAAAATGGTTACAAATTAATCATTCAAAGTATTGCTCATCGTTAGCTACAACTTTTGTCCATCTTTCTGGTAGAGCTCGAATACCGTCACGGTAAAAGTGTTCAACTTTTGAGGTTATCCACGAATCAAGCCATTTTTCGATGTCTTCATATGAGCGGAACTGCTGATCAGCCAGACCATGTGCCATCGACCGGAACAAGTAATAATCGGACGGCGCAATATCAGGGGAATACGGCGGGTGGGGTAGGACTTCCCATTTGAGCGTTTCCAGGTAGGTTTTAACGGGTTCACGGAAAAAACAGTATAGCTGTTCGACTTATACCGGCATATAGTGTCTCGACCCATGCGGTATAGGTGAGACAACTATACTGGTTTGCCGCGCGACCAATACTTTGCTTTGCATGCATGCGACTCTAACCTCGAAATGAGAAAGAAGTGTCATTTTTTCGAGGCGTTTTTTCGAAGCGTTTGTCGATTTGTTTGGTGCATTTTTTTTTCCTTTGAAAGATCATTTTTGTGTATCGCGTATTGTTTTATCACACGCGAAAATTCACAAGAGCGATAACGATGGCATAATATTTTGTTTACGATCGCTATACATGGTATTGTCATATCAACGAACTTGTATAGCTGTCTCACCTATACTCGTATAGTTCTGAGGACCATGCCGTTTCATTGCACAGTGGTCGGAAAACATAAAAATCTGGCCAAAAGTCGAAACCCAAGTTCCTTGTTTTCGAATCATTCCCAATGCATGCAATCGCTTGGAAATGGCTTGCCGGGTAACTCCTAATGCTGAAGCAAGCTCTTCTTGCATTTGGTATGGATCCTCATCGAGCAATGCCTCCAATTCAGCATCTTCGAAGGTTTTTGGCCTTCCTTCATGTGGACGGTCGTCAACATCGAATTCACCGTCTTTGAAGCGACGGAACCAATCACGGCACGTTGTTTAACTTAGAGCAGCATCACCGTAAACTTTTTGAAGCTCTCGATGCACTTCAGCCGCCGTTTTCTTCGAATGAAAGAAGAAAATAAACACTTCCCGCAAATGACGTTTATTTGGCACAAAATCAGACATTTTCACACAACCAAAAGTATATGACGCCAAAAAAAAATCACTAATGTGTCAAAACGGTTTGTTTACCTTATGTCTAAGCTTGATTCATGACGTTTTGGATAGGTCAAAATCGACCAGCACTTTCTGCTGGACCCATCTATTGACAAACAGTGGTAACTTAGTTGCGCACCTAATATATTTTTCAAGTAAGGGTAATCGAGAAAATTGTTATTTTGATCAAATTTCTCGTTACCTAACGGCCGTATAATAGGGTCAAAGTCATCAATTCCATTCGACCACTTTCTTAACACTAGGTTTACCAAAGGGTCCAAGAGTTTACCAGGGGTTACCATTATTTGACTTTTTTTTTTTTTTTTTATCAGAGGAGAAAAGAGAATGCATTTACGCTCGCCGTGTGGGACTCAGCCGAAGCAATACCCACTAAACTCAAAACTCTCCAGTTTCCTCGCCAGACAATGACCCCGGAACCGCGTTAGTTTTAAACTTCAGGGCCGTGTCTATAGGCGCAATTCGCCGAACCTCGGCGCTCTTCTCTGCTGCCAGCTAGGACTCTCTCTTCGCGGCTTCTTCAAGGCCTCCTATTTGGGGCCGCCTCTCGGAACGCCGCGCAACGTATTGTCCCCGGAATATGGTCATTCCGGGGCTTCTCCTCTCGTGCGGTGCAGAGGTAGCACCGCGGTTTCCTTAAGCAGGACGCCGCGGCGTGTCCCTCCTCGCCGCACCTCCAGCAACATCTGCTGCGATCTAGCCCCCGGCAGTTAGCCGCCATATGGCCGAAGCGGAGACAGCGGTAACACCGAATCAACTCCGTTTTCCTGCGGGCCCTACAGGAGACCCACCCGATCTTAATATGGGTCGCCTTGAGTAAAGTTAGGGCACTTGCTTCCTCCAGTCTGACGAAAGACTTTCTAGTTCCTCTGAAGGGCTTTCTGGTCAGGGACACCTTTACACACGCAGACTGTTCCTCCCGTAGGCAACTCCGCACAGCTTTTGCAACTTCTTCGTCCTCCACGGTGGGATCAACGTCCAATATCTTCACCTCAACCATAGGAACGAAATGGCGGACAGATCCGGACTCTCCGACTGCGTCACAGAAGGCAGAGTCAAGTTTCCCTCTGTCCCCTGCAGCGCATTTAATTTCAACCAGGAGATCCTTCGTCCTGCTCTCTCTAATTCCTCCAACCTTAACCCCTAACTCCTCGGGGTTTACGCGGCTTTTCAGATTCTTCAGAATTGCCGTGTAGCTAACCCCCTCCACAGGCTTTATGATGACCGCTTCAGAGCGGGCCCTTTTTGGGCGCTCTGGTTTCCGCGGAGCCGTCTTCGATTTCTTTTTGCGAGGGCCCTTCCTAAGAGGGACCTCCGCCCACTCCTGCGGATGTTTTGAGGTTTTTGGCTTCTTCTCCGCCGGCTTATTGGCGGCAGTCACCTCCGGGCTGACCGTCGGCTCCCTCAGCTGCTTATGAGGATCCGGAGTGGACCTCGGCGCGGGCTCAGGGAGAGTTTGAGTACCCTCCTCCAGGACAACTTTCGTAGGGGATCTCGCCTCCTTAATCCTCTGTATCACCTTATCCCTAAGATGGTACTCGAAGTGCTCGATGTAGTGATCGTGTCTCTTCATTCTTTCTTTGAGGATCTGCATCTCCCGCAGGGCTTCCGTGAGGTCTTCCGTGAGGTCTTCCCTGATGGGGAGGAACATGTTCTTCTTTGTCTTGCATAACTTCTCCATTTCCTTGAAGGTGTCCATCACCTTTTGCAGACTGCACCAGTCTTTTTCGTTTAGTTGGTGCAGCCAATCTTGATGCTGCCTAGCCTGAGATTTTTCAGGCATATCTTCACCGGGCTCCTCTGTCACGCCAGCTCACCACCAAACAGCTCTTCGCACATGCTTTTATTTAATTTTTGTAACTCAATTTTTATTCCCACGAATAGCTAGGGAAGTATTCGGTCCGCCCCTGCAGAGCCCCGCATGCAGGGGTAAGGCCTTAATACTCTAGGAGGTGGCCTGGTTTCCTAGAGACACCGTGTGAGACACCACTCCCTAGTGCCATGCAGCCATCAGCACGGTAGTTAACACCTTGGCTTGGGGGTTATTCCTTCGGGACCATCCCTGGAACATTGTCCGCGACTGCTTATTTAGTTTTGTATCCGTATTCAGCAGTAACCCTCGGTACCCCTCTTATAAATGCAAGTAAAAATTGATTAAAATATTCTCATAAAATACGGTAAGTTTTCTTGAATTTTTGAAGTATGAACTTTCTTGAAGAAAATTAACGGAAAGTTTTCTCAGAGGTCAACATGACCCCTTGGTAAACCTAGTGATAATTTTTAGTGGTAATTTTAACCAATTTTTCGGAGAAGACAGTAATGCGTTACATTTTTCTGCAATGTTATCTTCTCCGGAAAATGTATTCAAATTACTATTTTCACGACTATTTTATTAATGTAATGATTGTATGTAATTGGTCTGACGTCACCAATTACATACAGTCTGTTCCACAAGAAAAGGTACGCGTTTTATCAGAAAGCTTCGAATATTTTTATTCCTTTCTTTTATGTCCTGACTGTACGTTCGAAGGGCTACGGCGCAACCACCGATTCGTTTCAGTCTTGTTCGAAGTGTCAGATATTATACAACATTAAGCTATGAGTGCTATCTACGCTAAACGTTACGAAACGGTTTTTTGTGCACCCATGCACGCGGACCACATCTTTGATACTCAGCTGCTGCCAACGTGCTTAAAAAGTCTAAGCAATTCGTGCAAATGTGGGTAGAAGGTATAGGGACACAAAAACCGTCGATGACCTGCCAGGGAAAGGAGAGATGCGAGCAACGTCCAGTAAGGAGGATAAGATGATCGTTGCACTTTCCAAGCGCAACCCAACTCTCCGGCTGCGTGAAGTCAAAGCTAAGCTAGCGGAGAAGGGACTACACCTTAGTATAAACACCATAAGACGCAGATTAGCTGAGGCGAAAGTGCAGTATCGTCTCACGAGGCAGAAACCCCTGCGATTGCGATTGGACGGTTTATTAGGTGAGTACGCCCTAGTGCTTTATGGGCTCTGTTGTTCCAAAAAAGAAAAATGAGGTTTTCTTCAAAACTTTCCGAGTAAACGCGTACCTTTTCTTGTGGAACAGACTGTACGACTACTCCATTAATAAAATGGTAATTCAAATAAACTTTCCGGAAATGACAGCAATGCAGAACGATATAACGCATTACTGTCTTCTCCCAAAAATTTGTTAAGATTAATAAATTAATTATAAAGCGGTCGTACATAATTGGTGATGTCAGAGTCTATCTTACGGATTAATTAAAAACGTAATTAAGGACAAATTTAACCAGCATTCCCGAGTCGAAATATAGGTACTTTTTTGATACTCTAAAATTCTCTACCTCAGATAATTTACGAGGATCTGATGAGGGTTTATTTTAATATAATCCAAGTCGTATTTAAGTGCTCGAAATGTGCGGAAATTTCCATTTCTACACGTTTTGAGGACTTAAAACGGACTTAATTAAATCCTTATTAGATTCTCGTAACTCCTTCATTCACTACTATACATATTCTATTGCACATGTGTCGTTTGGCACGCTTTTTTTTTAATATAAAAATTTCAATTCAAATATTCTTAATAAATAATTACTATTAAGAATGCAAAAATTTAACATCAATCTACCTTCTTACTTATAACAAATGCAGAACATAATTATATTGCGATTTTATTGAATATAAGAAATTAATACTAGATTATAAATTTATAAGTTTATAATTCATTCGTTAAGTAAGAAGGTATATTGATGTTAATTTTTTGCATACTTAATAGCGATTATTTATTAAGAACATTTGAATTAAAATTTTTGCTATTTCAAAAAGTACGATCAATTATTTTTAATACTATAAATATTCCGATAATATTATAATGAAAATTAAATAATTTTTGTCAGGTAAATTTTATTTAAAAAGCGCAGTACTTGATACGGTTCAAACATAAAGTATTTTGAACTCATTTTATAATAACCTCTCATATGACATTTAATATTGAAGTTGGATAGACAATTATTTAATATTTTTCAATATTTAATAGTACGATTAATATTCGCATATTTTTAAGAACATTTGTATCAAAGTAAAGCCGCAGCTCTCAAGAATAAAAAAAATATTTTAATAAATATTAAATAACTTTTTTTGGTATCAGATATCTTATGGACTAAATTTTATGAAATATAGTTCTTAATAATTGTCCAAACGTAAAATAATTTTTAATCATAAAATGGTGTTAAACAACTCTCCCAATTTATCCTTCTTGAATTCAGACACGTGTTCATCTCAAAGTGTTGCGAAATATCTTTATTAGGAATCTATTATTATTTAAAATTACTCACCTGAAGTATCAGAAATAATTATACAAGTAAAAAACAAAATAATAATTTCGATCTTCATGTTTTTGTAGTTCTGCTTTTTATCAGACCCTTCGAATTTCATAGCTGTTCTAAAAGAGTTAAAATTTCCATACTTAAGACTTATATCATTTTTTATCTTATCAATCTAAAGTATAAAACCAGGTAATTTTTCTAGTGCGTATAGATGAATACTATATCATGTAATACGTAAAGAGAGGGGGGAACTTTTCCAGAAATCGGTAAGGGAGGTAGCAGAGTAAGTAATATCAATGACAGATGATGTCCAGACAATAGACATGATTTCCATTATGGAACTCAGATTACGATGACTTCCACTTTTAAAACTTTTAAGATGTTAAAAAAAGAGTATTAAACACAGTATATCATTCTCCAGCTAAACTTATTTGGGACAAGGTTGATCGTTATCAGCACCTCTATTTAATTTATACTCAGAGGAAGCGATTAATGAAATTGAAGAAGAAACTAAGAATATAGGTGTGAAAAAAAAGGGGAACACAATCAAAATGTTATTATTTAATTCAACATTACATATTGCAAAATCTGAAACAATAATAATAATAATGTGATTCCTTCAATACTGTCACACTTTAAGCTTCAGTCTACAAACAGATCAAACGGGGACAGAGCGTTATTGCTCTAGCTCTAGTTATGGTTATTGCATATTATCAATGATTACAATTTCAAGTTTTGAAATTATAAATGAATATTGAATTATTAATTTACGAAAGTCCTTTTTTAACACCCTGAAATTATACAATACAGATATTTATATTACATATAGCTATAAAACTTTTCCAAAACAATAATAAAAAAACAAAAATAACTAAAATTCAGTTACTATTGAACTTCGTATATTTTAGAGAACATATAATCCCATGTTTTTCAAGATGACTAAAATACTAAGGCTAAAAGTGTGAATAATTTTGTTCTTGATTTTATTCTTGGACTTCGTGGACTGATAACTTTGACAATCATGGTTATTAATATGTGAATGCTTTATTAATATTATTTATAACACCATAATGTTTATTATAATAATTTAATAATTCAAAATTTAATAAAGTTCCTGATGAGGAAACAGGGTTGGTTTCGAAACGTTGAGAACGTTTAAGAAACAATTGCTGTTCCTTACCATCCAACAACATAATGGTCTGAAATGGTTGTTTCTCTTCATCTTTAATAATAAAAATAAATGTAACAAAAACTGAAAATATCGCATGTAGAACAAAAACAGAGAAGAAGCGCTTGAACATTATAATAGGCAATGAAAAAGTAGGGGAGATTAGCGAATTATGTTACTTAGGGAGTAAAATAACAAGGAATGGCTGTTGGAATGCAGATATTCGTTCTAATATATAGTAGGGCAAGCGAAGAAGGCCTTTGCCAAAATACCACAATTATTGGTTTGAAACATTGACCTACAAATCAGAAAGAAACTGTTCCAAACATATGTATGGAGCGTGGCACTTTATGGTTGCGAATAGTATTCTAAAAGTTTTAAATGCCCGGAGAATTTCTCGAGAGCATGAGAACATGCTCGATCTTTTTGTGCTCTGAACATTTACTGAGGATTTACGAGCATTTAAAATATATTCTTTAAGTCACGTTATGTTATGTCTCCAAACGTTCTCAATCACTCTTTAGCACTTTTTCAGAGAAAATAATCTGGTTCGATGTATTTTCCTGTTAGGTCTATGGTATTTACTATCGCCAATCGCCATTTCCGTCATCTTAAGCTGTCTTCAGCTTGAAGCATTTAAGATTTAAACTCCTAACCTTTAGAAAAATGTTGCATGTTTGCCGAAGAAGAGGACACTTCAGACTATAAATCGTTTTATAGAGGTAATACAAAGCTAGTAAAAGTTGCCCCCGCACGTATCAAGTCCAAATTTATGTCGTAAGTAGGCACCAACTAGTTATTCAATTTCCTAAAATGGTAACCTTAAAACTACAGTTTTTTGGGAGTTATAGAGGGGGAAATCAAAATGAAAGAAATTAATTTCCTCGAAAACGACTTAACCGATTTTGATGATCAAAATACATATTATAAATACCAGCGAGACTAATTTATAAGAAAATTAAAAAAAAGTTTCGGACAAAAAAAGGGGGTGAACATTTTTTTTTTGAATTTTTCAAAATTTTTTTTACGTTTTATTTAAGAGGGTCACCAAAGTAAATATTATAGAAATATTCCTTGGAATCTCTATTTTTAGTATCTTATTTGAAAAAAAAATTTTAAATGGTGCAACACAGCCAAAAAAAATTCGATTTTGCAGTAGCTTCAATAACATTTAGAAAAATAATACGCAAGTGTTCCTCTCGCCTCCTACGAATCGGGGTGCTTTATTAACGTGAGTTCCCCTTGCCTCTCACGATTCAGATCACTTTTTTATACGTAATTCAGGAAATTCTTTCTTCAATCGTCATCACTATCGCTTCCAATTACTGGAATATGATTCCTTCTCGTAAAGATATCGCTGAGTATTTGCGTTGGTTTGAAAATTCTAGACAAATATCTTGTATGAGACAAATAATATATGACTGCGGCAACATAAGAGCATTCGCATGTTGAATGTGTGACACCCAAAAGACCAACGCTATTAGATTTGTACCTTATGAAACATCCATATGTTTTGCAAGAGATGTGCCTCGATTGAACTTTTACTTTTAAAACATTTGTCTCATCTTTGACATATTCAATATTTATTTTACCATCCTTATCAACCATCTCTGCTAAATATGACACAGCCTGAGATAGTTGATATGAACCCGTAAATAAAATCTTTAAATCCTGTTCCGTGACTTCAGGAAAATCCAAAATATCATCAGATGTAACCTGTGTAAAAGGTAATTTTCGACGAAGCCATCCGTTCTCTTCTACTTCAATCGCTAATGTATTCCATGCAAGTTTTTGTTTATGCATCCTATCTAGAATTTCATCAGAAATGTCGTCATCAGATTCAAACCTTTCTCAAAAAGTATTATTGATGAACGACGCAATTCTAAAATAACTTCCAATCTTTGGAATTAATTTGTTGTCAATTTTATGATCTAGAAGACAATATTTTTGTTTAAGAACGCCATGAATAGCTTCAACTACCCAACGAACTTTAGTGACGAAACGCGATTCATTTGATTCCTCTGTAGACAGTTGTTTTCTTTTTCCTTTAAGGACGTTCACTCGACAAACATTTTTCTTTAGATTTCTTTCAAACTTCGTAAATAAGTACTTTTTACCATGATCTACAAAGCGGTAAAAAGATTAGCATCAAGACCGGTACTTAAAATCGAGAAATTAAGCTCTAAAGTTGAATCTCTTAACACGTGTTAGATAGGCGTAGTTCAGTTTCGCGATACCTTTCTTTACATTAAAAGTACAATTTTCTTTAGATTCTTTTGGAAAACTAGTATATTATACTAGAGATTACAAGGAATCGTATGCCATTATAAAAAATACGTGTACCGGCACTACTTTTAAAGATATACGTTGTTGAAACTCGCAGTTGCATAAATTCTTAGCCGGCTTGCTGAAGCAAATACGGTGACTTGGCAACACCGCATCAACAGCGCGCGCGTACGCTTACATTTGACATTGCTTCCAGAGCTTTGTTTTTACGAGCAGCTGATTTTTGTGAAATAAAAATCCATTTTTGTCGCGAAATTTATTAGACATCTCTTTAGTATTTACAAACTGTCAATAAACTCATGATATAACTTCTCTCACACCATATGCTTTCGACTCGATATGAGAAAGACATGAAAGCGGTGTTGCCAAATCGCACAAATCGACGCAGAAGACACATTTTGTTATTTTTGCGCATAAACGGTGCTCAACTCATTCGGTTAGAAAGCTTAACAGTAATCCCACTACCTATAATAGAGTAGAATGAGCACATCTACGGGCAAGAGAACGTCCTTAAGAGCAGGCATCAGTACAGTAAACCCCTTCTTCCCCAAAGCATCTTTTACATCTCTAAAACCGTGATCAAGAACGAATATATCGCTGTCCTTTAGACACTTATACAAACCAGTCGGATCTTCAATAACACTTCTTAATATTTCTGCATCATTTTGGTTAGCAAGATATGGTCCAAGCATATCAATGATATACCCATTAGTTGTACAAAGAGTAAAAGGCTTACAAAGGGGGACTCTTTCCTGCCCAGAAAAAGATTTCCTTTGATATTCGTTATTAGTACTTTTCTGATGCTTTGCGTAAGTACCATCGCCAATTAAAAATAATTGATCATATATATTAAAGAGTTTTTTTGCCATTTCAGTAGTGCAATTTTCAATAAGATCATTTCTATTGAAACAGCTTAAGCCAAAATTAAATGATAGAACATCTATTTCAAAAGACTAAATTATACTGTTAGAATATTCTGAAACTTTATGTTCGCTTTCAAATTGCAAAATGGAAGCTACCATTGCGTTTGAATTTCCTGTTCATAGTTTAAAAAGAAAAACAATGAGTGATTGGACCACAGAACGTGATTCGGTATTTCTATGTGATGTAAACATATCTTTAATTTGAATTATATTTTCCCAGTTTAATCCAGTAAAAGTTTTAATTTTTTTCTCTGAAAGGCTAAATCCACCTATTTTGGCGAATAATGCTGAATCAGATTTTATTGAAAGAGTTTGCATCATTTGAGATAACTCCACGGCAGTGAGAGTTGCTGTATTAGAATGTAATTTTAAAAGGCTTAAGTCTTCTTCATAAACACGAGTTTTTATTAGGTGATTCTTGCAAAAACGATTTCCAACTGGAATATTGATTTTTTTCTTAATGTAACATTAATTGCGAGCATCTTTAGGTACTGTAGTTAGATTTTTAGTGGAAAAACAAATACAACTGTATTTGTGTGTAGATACAGTACGCTGAATAGGGATTTCAATCCTTTTGACCTCAGAAATCGCATCTTTATCTTTAATTTTAATTGTGAATTTTGGATCTTTCGAAGTCGATTCAGAGGAACAACCTCTTTCAACAGAAAATTCAGCATCTTTTTTTTGCATTCATTTCTTTTTTATAAACAGAATGTCGACATTTCTGGCACAAAATGTCGTTTATATTTATTTCTTTTTGTAACAAAAGAGCCTCTGGTTTTTCTTAAAAATGTATCTCAACCGGCACATTTTACATCTATTTTTCTAGTTTATGCATCTTTAAATTACAAAATTCTACTACATTAATATCAATGAGGATTAATTAATTTCAATTAATAAGTATGCTCAAACTCGTACAAAAAAAACAAAGGATATAAAATATTTACGTAATGTGATGCAATACTCGGTAGTACTACAATAGCGGAATAAATTGGGAAAGGAAAAGAAAATTGGAATGTGCGGAGGTACGATGGGAAAATCTAATTATGTATCGAAAATATCAATAGATATGTGATTTTATCATCAGTTAAAATCTCGTTTATATTACATATATAATCAAGACACAAGACGACACATGTATGTCCAAGTTCAGAAAGAACAGCCATATATTACTCAATGAAGATAAAGTTTTCTCATTGACTGTTTCGATGCTTGGCTTTGATTGGCTAAAATAAGCCGCGCGCTATTTAACATGCAATTTCGAATAAGTTTTTCTGATAAATTAATTACAACACAATTTATTGTTTTTGCACTTTCCTCATTATTCTACGCTTGTTATTTACACTTCACAGACCTCTATTTTTTTTAATCACGCTTTAAAATCTCAGCCAACAAAAGAGCTCAGCATTTCTTCGAATAATATGGCCGCTTCTCCATCACTTCTACGAGTTTTCCTTTACATGCCCGATTTTTATTTTTTCTGGCTGTGTTGCACCACTCAAAATTTTTTTTTCAAAATATATACTAAAAGTAGAGATTCCAAGGAATATTTCTATAATATTCACTTTGGTGACCCTCCCAAATAAAACCTAAAAAATAAATTTTGAAAAATTCAAAAAAAAAATTGTACTTCTTTTTTTAGTCCGAAACTTTTTTTAATTCCCTTATAAATTAGTCTCGCTGGTATTTATAACATATATTTTAGTCATCAAAATCGGTTGAGTCGTTTTCGAGGAAATTAATTTTTTTCATTTTGATTTCCCCCTCCATAACTCCCAAAAAACTGTAGTTTTAAGGTTACCATTTTTAGGAAATTGAATAACTAGTTAGTGCCTACTTACGGCATAAACTTGGACTTGATACGTGCGGGGGCAACTTTTACATACTTATCTCCCTAGACCCTTTAATCAAAAGTTGAGTAAAGCTGGGACATAGTGGCGTTTGGTGAAAGTTTAAATTTTTTTGTGTATTTATTCAATAACAAATTATAAAGTTTGATCAACTGTTTTAGAGTTAACTCAACAGTTGATTAAACTTTATAATTCATTATTGAATTGATATGCAAAAAAAATTAAACATTCACCAAAAGCCACTATGTCGCAGCTTCACTTAACTTTTGATTAAATTTTCACAAATGAATTTTCTCCGTGTATGGTCAATAAAATTTTTGTATCCAGCTTAACAGAAGAATATAAATTACACTTAGTTTATATGGAAATTTTGCACATTGAGTTAGTAATTTTATCATTATTAGTTTAAATTCACTTTTATTATTATTTTTATTAATATAAACATCATTTGAATGTTTCTTCAACCTTCAAAACATTAGCTAAATTTAAATGCTTTAAATGCTCATAAATGCTCTTTAAAAGCTATGTACCAGCTTAAATGCTAGGCATATTTTCAAGAGCATTCGCTCAACATAAATTCTCGGGCATTTAAGAACACAACTTGTGGAGCAAGACTGTAGATAAAGGAGAAAAAAGAAGATGAGAGGCTTTTGAAATGTAGTGTTATAGGAAACTTTCAAAAATAATTTGGTTAGATAAGGTGACAAATGAAGAAATTTAAACTTAATTATATGCTATTATAAAAAGGCGCCGCGATCAAAAAAAAAAATTTCCTTCATCTGACCAAACTATTTTGTTAAATAAACCATAATCTTTGGTTGAATTGAGAAAAATTGGATTAAATCAATTCAAATATTTGTTAGAATTGATCAAATCGTATCGAAACAAATAATATTCGGTTGAATAAAACAATTTTTTTGGTTGAATCAGCCAAAAATTTGGTCAACCCTATTTGATAGATGATCAAACTAATTTTTGCTTGAATGCATAAAATGTTTTTTTGAGTGAAAAATAGGTAATTTCATCATACACAAGAAATTTTAAAGAAAGTTTTTTAAAGAAAATTTTTCTTGGTTGAATATTGCATAATGAAATGCTAAAAGTTTGCGAAAAAGCCTGCTGTACACATTACAATTGGATTGTATTATATCTTGGCATCTTTTCCGGATTTTGTTTCACTAGTAGCAGATGATAAAACCTGGTATTGGTCGGATATTGTGAAGCACACGGGGGATTGCAACTGTTCAAACGAATCGCAGCAGTTTCGCAACTATTTTCCGTTCTTCTGTTTCTTCGACTGTTTTCTGCGCTTCAATGTACTTTTATATCCTTCGGTTGTTGGAACCTTTTCTCACCATGCCACCCTAAGTAACTGTCTCAACGGACCAGAAATGGGCTACTGAAAACTTTGCGTTATTATTGCTTTCTTCAGTCGAAGCTTGGTGAGACTGAATGACAGAAAAAGGTTAAACCTTTTTCGTGGTTTCACAGCCACGTATTTACGGATGGCTAAACACGATTCTTGGTTATCTGCCTTCGTTTTACTCTTTCTCCTCAGAGTTAAGCTTATGCTTTTTACACTCCCCCCCCCCCCCCCCTCTATTCTCAATAGAAACGTTGAACTTATTTCTTTGTAATCAGCAGTCAAGTTTTTAAACTTACAGTACAGTAAATTAAAAAGATAAGATAAGAAAAACGATTTATCATTATTATGATTATCTTCCCGAATGTTTTAATACGTGAAATGAAATTCACGTCAAGTAGGCAGAATCGATCAACTCGATTGTAAAATACGTGTGCCGCTTGTCGAGAAATCCAGACAGTCGAGCGACCTAGAATTCTTGAGAAAGAAATTACGGAGTGCAAAGCATCAGACGTTGAATTATGGTGGTTCTGCTAAGAGATAACGTCATGAGAGTCAGCTTCCCTTTCGATCAGAAACGCAAGTGAAGAATGCGATACCGAGAAACGTTTAAGGAATGGTTAAAATGAGACCTTATTCTCAGTTCGCTCTCGCGTAGAAGACATACTTTCTGTGGAAGAAATCCAATAGGTTCAGAAAAAAGCAGCTCTTATCTAATAGATTCTGACAATTTTCAACAAGATTGCTGTGCTTCTCAACATTAAATAAACGATTATTGTTCTAATTACAATAATATCGGTGATAAAATTATCCAAGACAAAATTAAATTAGTTACTTGGAATTAAAATCTATCCTGAAGGTAACCAATCAATGTCGTACACTGTAAAAAATATCGGTAAATTTTCCTACTGTGTATTAGGAAATTTTTCCTAAATCCTTAGGAAGCATAGATTTTCCTACAGAAAGTGGAAATATTTTATAGATTTGAGGAAAATTACCCGAATTTCCGGACTTAT
The DNA here is from genome assembly GCA_030998225.1 of Diplolepis rosae. Taxonomy (NCBI): domain Eukaryota; kingdom Metazoa; phylum Arthropoda; class Insecta; order Hymenoptera; family Diplolepididae; genus Diplolepis; species Diplolepis rosae. The sequence continues at coordinate 16,274,082 of JAPYXD010000710.1, read as the reverse complement.
TTCCGAACTATTATGAAATATATCAAAAAGGTGAAAACATTTCCCAAATCTCCTAAGTTGAAGGAAATTTTTCCCATGAAAAGCGGAAATTATTCCACAAAAACGGAAATTTGTTTACTTTGTTTGGTTTTTTTTCCTCTTAAATTATGAAATATATCAATTTTTCCTAATAAACTGGATATTTTTCCGACCAAACAGTAGGAACTATTTCCAGTTCTATGTCGGAAATACTTCCGACTATATCTTTGAAAAAATTTACGCCCCATTTGTATTTTAAGCTGTCCGACTATTTTCGGAAAAATTTCCGAAAAATTTTTTGCAGTGTACTTGCAAATGCCATAAAATTAGCCAGGCCAGATGTTAACAGTATTAGAAAAATAGCAAGATGGAAATATTTTTCTTGTGGCGTTTCTATCTTATTATGAAAAATAAATCACTTCGCCAAAAATAATATATTTAAAAATATTACACCATAAATTAAATGTGTGTGGATAATCAAAATAGATAGAAAATACTTACAATAAATTGAATGTATGTTAATTCAAGAAATTGTGATGAAAAATTCTTAATTAATAGTACACCGAAAAATTTTTTTTTTCGAGAGTCAACTATTACCCATAGTTAAGTCTAACCTAGTTGAAATAACACGGATTTCTGTTTAAGAGAATCACCTACATACAGTTAAACATACCAATATAAACCTTGTTATAGAGAAATAAATAATTCTAGTTCTATTAACAATTAAATTCAATTAATATTGGTATGCTGTTATTACAAAACTCCACTGTAAAAAGAATATCTTCTGTATTTATTACTTTTTCACTGTGCAAACAAAAATTTATTTTTGTCAATAATTCTTTAGGACCCACTTTTATCAATATAAATTTTGCTCTAGCAGATCATAAACGTAAAGTTGTTTTTTGGTTATGTTTAATACATGTGCCTGAAAGGATCTGTCCGTCAAATCAGCTTGCTTTCTCTGTTTTTCTTACTAAACTTGAACTTTGTCATTTCAACTAGGATTGCAAAGTTGGCGCCTGTCCTAACTAGGCAAAATAGTTGATTCCTTGTACACGGGTACAAGGAATTTTTTTCAGTGTAAAAACACTTCTTCACGTTATAATTTAAATTTTGCAGAAGTAAATTCCCACGTCTGACTGTGGCATGCATTTTCTACTTATGTGAAGATATTTTCACTTTCTGTTCGTATGAAAGTGGGTTATTTTTGTCTAAAATGATAAGATGTCATAAGATATAATTGTTTGGTGAAAAATACCTACAAACAATTTTCTAAAACGTTTTCGACATCTTTTACCGTTTCTTGACATTTTCAAAAACATAAAAAATAGTTCTAGATTAATGTTTCTTTTAAACTATATATATAAGGTACGACATAAAATCAAAAGAAAGAATCAACTTGGCAGAGAATAATCCGTAAAAGCTTGTGAATTTGTGCTTTATCATTGAATCAAGCGTAAAATCGTAGATTCGAATGACGCACGCTCTAAAATCAGATTTTTTCCTCTCGTATAAAAAAAACTATAGATATATGAATGCGTAGAATCAAGAAAGCATTTTTTATATTTTCGAATACTCCAACAGGCGTATGTCACTGAAGAAACTATAAGAATAAAAGCTTTCTAGAGAGTGAAGATATTAGTAAGTTTACCTTCGTCCTCAAAAGCACTTTTTGGAAACAATAGTTTAAGAATGGGCTATAATCCTGCTTGTCGCCCTACTATAAATCTTGCGAGTTTTCTTTTTATTTTCTACTTTGAACCTTTATCTCTTACTCCTCATTCTTCCTCACATTTTTATCGATTTAACAACGAAAATAAACGTCTTTCCTAGCACAAAGTATACTTCAATTTTATCTCAACTTAATAGCCTTTAATGAATCTAAACTTCAGTTTCGAGGAATAAAAACAGTTTTTTAAATATTTAAGAGTTAAATGACACTTCTCTCAGAATCAATTTATAGAAAATTAGAGTAAAACTACAAAAATGAATTATTTTAGTCAGGAGAGATTTTTCCTATACTTTCTAACTAGCATTGCTTATAATTCCTATAACAATTTCCTGACTAATAGTAAAAACACTACTTCACTTTATAATATTGGAGTGGATTATTTTCGTCTAAAATGATAAAATTATCTTAAACCTTAAAAGATGAATTATTTTAGTCAGGAGAGATTTTTCCTATACTTTCTAACTAGCATTGCTTATAATTCCTATAAAACGTGTGTTCTAGAAAAATTCAAAATACATATAGTTATTAGAGAAATACATAGAAAATATATTTACAATATTCAAAATATATTTTTTAATAAGTTCCATATATGTTTATTTGAGGCATTTTGAAGAAAATTTGCTAACTAATAGTAAAAGCACTACTTTACGTTATAACTTTATTTTTGCAGAAGTCATTTCCCGTGTCTGGACATAACGTGCATTTTCTACTTGCGTGGAGATTTTTTACTTTCTAACCATATGAGAGTGGATTATTTTCGTCTAAAATGATAAAATGATCTAAAACCTTTTCGACACAAAAATGAGTAACCTTTAACAGGAGAGATTTTCCTTATACACTCTAACTACCATTACACCGAAAAAAATTTTTTTCCGAGAGTCAACTATCACCCATAGTTAAGTCTAACCTAGTTGAAATAACACGGATTTCTGTTTAAGAGAATCACGTACATATAGTTGAACAAACCAATATAAACCTTGTTACAGAGAAATAAAGAATTCTAGTTCTATTAACAATTGAATTCAATTAATACTGCTATGCTGTTATTACAAAACTCCGCTGTAAAAAAAATATCTTCTGTATTTATTACTTTTTCACTGTGTAAACAAAAATTTATTTTTGTCAATAATTCTTTAAAATCCACTTTTATCAATATAAATTTTGCTCTAGTAGATCATAAACGTAAATTTGTTTTTTGGTTACGTTTAATACATGCGCCTGAAAGGATCTGTCCGTCAAATCAACTTGCTTTCTTTGTTTTTCTTACTAAACTTGAACTTTGTCATTTCAACTAGGATTGCAAAGTTGGCGCCTGTCCTAACTAGGCAAAATAGTATAGGGGTACAAGGAATTTTTTTCGGTGTACTTATAATTTCTTGAAAAAGTGTGTTTTTCAGCATTTTAGAGAAGGTTATATTTTCAAAATAAAAAAAGTTATATAATATGCTTTATCCTACAATGCAATCAAAAAATAATAAACCAGCTTTATCGACACAGTTTCCCTGTAATTTTAATTGCCAGTATCCATATTTCCGCGTCTGCCCTCAGGGGATGAAAAGTCATTTCTCGGCATCTTCACCCCTCAGACGCGCGGAAATTTAACTGATATGAGAGAGCTAGTCGGGTAAAGTAATAGGATATCATTCTATAGGTGTGAAAATAATAAAATTTTTCATAATTCATTAGTATAGAAATAAATATTATAATTGCAAATTAATTAGCAGCCTCATAATTACAAAATATACCGGCTTTGAATGTGACACAAAATTGATAACAATTCATGTTCAATTTTTGTAATTTCAAGGATTTTAATAATGCAGAAAAGGGACTGAGGCAGTTCCGAAACAAGCTGATTTCTTAGTTAAAGTAAAGAGAAACGACACCTCGCAGACTTTCTTCTTGCATTATCTTTCCCACTTTTATCTTTCTCCCATTTAAACCCGTAAAATGCACGGATTTCCGGACCAAGTGGGAAATTTACTCAGTTTCTTTTAGTTCATGCTATCATTATTATTCCCAGGATACATCCATTCAGAAGTGGCAGAAATACAACTTGCCTGAATTTTAATTAAATTATTTTTCCCGAACAAGTTGAATTCATTATTTTAATGATGAATTAAATTGAAATTTATTTGATTCAATCAATTAGAAGTCATGCAATTTTGTTTCATTCTAGGCTTAAATAAAACTGTAACAAAAGTTCATTCACATATTTATATCTTTCGCTCTCATTAGATCAAATAATTAAGTTATTCATTATTATTACCTTTACAAGTAAAATTAATGATTTAATATTTTTAAAGAATTTTGAAAATCTTTCTGTGGAAAAAATGACGCTGACAAAAATTTCAAACTCAACTAATTAAAATGAATGATTATTGATCTTTTTTAATTTTAGAATTCTCCAGCTTAGTTTATATTGATTTGATAAGAAATGTATTGGAAATATTTTGTACAGCTTTCTGAGCACTATTAGAAAAAAATATTAAACATTTTGGTTTTTTCAAAAATTAGTATTTTTTACAACTCCAAAAAACTCAAATATAAAAACTTGTTTATACTCTCCAAAGTTTTTTGTTCAATTTATAATAGTATTTACTTGTTATTTAAAAAAATATTTTTTTTATTCATAAAAAAACTGCCTCACCCTGAGGCTATTTTATCACCAACACACTTTATTCCTGGATTACAAAAATGTCTATGTTGTACTCCCTAATAGGTAACTTGAGGTCTCGTGATATCACAGCACCTGGTCTCACCTGATCCTTCCAAGTCCTTTGGGATTTGCAATACGGTGGATGGGTTCGAAAAAAGGAAGGAAATGAACGAAGGAGAGGGATAGTCTTGAGCTCAGGGAAAACACCAACATAAATCAGGTTACGCTTTCCTACTAGTTCCTTACCTACTATTGGGAAAAACATTCTAACAGCTAGATCTTCAAAACTCACGACCACTGAAACAAATCTTGTTTCCTCTCTTTCACCGGCTTCCTATGCTTTTATTTAATTCAATTCAGCTAAGATTAGATTTCCTCATTTATTTTACTTCAATTTATCTATTGATATTTACAGCATTTGACACGTTAATACTTGAAAGTAACGCATCAACGTTAACATTTGGAAAGTCACAAATCATTAAAAAAAACCTTAATCTGCAACTTGTCGATATGTCCCAACTTTGCTAAAAGTTTAGTAAAGTTTTTCAAACTATTTTTCTCCGTGAACAAACAATAGTGTCAACAAATTCAAAATACATATAGTTAGTAGAGAAATACTTAGAAAATGTATTTAAAATATTTAAAATTTAGTTTGTAATCAATTAAATGTTTGTTTATTTGAGAAATTTTGAAGGGAATTTACCAACTAATAGTGAAAACAATACTTTACGTTATAAATTTAATTTTGCAGAAGTGAATTCCTGTGTCTGGACATGACATGCATTTTCTACTCGCGTGGGGATTTTTTACTTTTTAATCATACGGGAGTGGATTATTTTTGTCTAAAATGATAAAATTTTCTAAAACCTTTTCGACATCTTCCATTCCTTTCTAGACATTTTCAAAAACAAAAAAATTGTTCAAAATTTAAGTTTCTTCTAAACTATACATAAGCTACTAAATAAAATCAATAGAAAGAATTAACTTTTGAACAAAGTTGGGACATATGGACAAGTTGAAGATTATTTAATATTATTGTAATATTTTATGATCTAAATTTTAAAACTTTACTTTACATTCTTTACGTTTATCGAACTGTGGTGCATTAATTAACATTTGGTACGTCACAAATTATTGCAATAATATTATATAATCTGCAACTTGTCGATATGTTCCAACTTTGCTAAAAGTTCAGTAAAGTTTTTCAAACTATTTTTCTCCGTGAACAAACAATAGTGTCAACAAATTCAAAATACATATACACGCAGAGAAAAGATCAGTAAAATTTACAGGAAGTTCGGTACTTATTTGGACAACATGACTTTTCAATAAGTTTTACCACAAGTTGAGTTTAATTAACAGATTTTCTGTACGTTTCACTCAGCGTCCAGTAAAATCTACTGAATACGAAAAAATCCGAGTTAAGTTGATTGTACTGTACGCTAAGCGAATTATACACAAAATCTGTTGATTCAACTCAACTTCTTGTAAAATTTACTAAAAAGTCATGTTGTCCAAATAAGTACCGAACTTCCTGTAAATTTTACGAATGTTTTTTCTACGTGTAGTTAGCAGAGAAATACATAAAAAATGTATTTAAAATATCCGAAATCTAGTTTGTAATAAATTAAATGTATGTTTATCTGGGAAATTTTGAACGGAATTCCCCAACTATTAGTGAAAACAATACTTTACGTTATAACTTTAATTTTGCAAAAGTGAATTGCCGTGTCTGATCATGACATGCATTTTCTACTCGCGTGGGAATTTTTTACTTTTTAATCATATGGGACTGGATTATTTTTGTCTAAAATGATACAATTTTCTAAAACCTTTTCGACATCTTCCACTCCTTTCTAGACATTTTCAAAAACAAAAAAATTGTTCGAAATTTAAGTTTCTTCTAAACTATACATAAGCTACTAAATAAAATCAATAGAAAGAATTAACTTTTGAACAAAGTTGGGACATATGGACAAGTTGAAGATTATATAATATTATTGTAATATTCTATTATCTAAATTTTAAATCTTTACTTTACATTCTTTACGTTTATCGAACTGTGGTGCATTCATTGACATTTGGTAAGTCACCAATTATTGCAATAATATTATATAATCTGCAACTTGTCGATATGTTCCAACTTTGCTAAAAGTTCAGTAAAGTTTTTCAAACTATTTTTCTCCGTGAACAAACAATAGTGTCAACAAATTCAAAATACATATAGTTAGTAGAGAAATACTTAGAAAATGTATTTAAAATATTTAAAATTTAGTTTGTAATCAATTAAATGTTTGTTTATTTGAGAAATTTTGAAGGGAATTTACCAACTAATAGTGAAAACAATACTTTACGTTATAAATTTAATTTTGCAGAAGTGAATTCCTGTGTCTGGACATGACATGCATTTTCTACTCGCGTGGGGATTTTTTACTTTTTAATCATACGGGAGTGGATTATTTTTGTCTAAAATGATACAATTTTCTAAAACCTTTTCGACATCTTCCACTCCTTTCTAGACATTTTCAAAAACAAAAAAATTGTTCGAAATTTAAGTTTCTTCTAAACTATACATAAGCTACTAAATAAAATCAATAGAAAGAATTAACTTTTGAACAAAGTTGGGACATATGGACAAGTTGAAGATTATATAATATTATTGTAATATTCTATTATCTAAATTTTAAATCTTTACTTTACATTCTTTACGTTTATCGAACTGTGGTGCATTCATTGACATTTGGTAAGTCACCAATTATTTGAAAAATATTACGTAATCTCCAACTTGTAACGCTTAACGTTATCGTTACTTCTTTTTCAAAGTAACGCATTACCGATATCGTTCCAAGTAATGCGTTAGTGCCAAACATTGGAGTTTTGTATTTAATATTCCGTTCGAAATATTACTACAGCTTTCTGTTTATTTGAGCAGAACGCTAAACGAACGAATGAAAAGGGTCGACTGTTTTCAGCTTTTCCGAATCTATTATAACGATTTCATCCTTCTGTGCCTGAAATTGACTTCGTAGCAATGAATCATTCGTAAGTGATGCCGTGGCTTGGCGATCGCTCCCTAACTCCTTGGTTCCTCGGTTTGGTCGGTTCTTTTTCCCAGTTTTCAGTTCTTCTTTCCAAGAACAGGAGGGAGATACTTCCTTCTCGCCACTCACAGACTTATAAATCAAACCCCCGTACAAATCGCACCGGAGATTCTTCAGCAGTTCCAAATCTTTTCTTCCCTTTTTCTTTCTAGTCTTCCTTTCATTCTTCTTCTGTACTTTATTATTTTTCACACCTTTCTACATTTCATTCAAGAATCCTAACATAAATCTGTACAGGTAAAGTAGACCTGAAATCGTAAATTTCAAGAATATTTTAGGTGGAAATTTCAAAAATAATAAGACGCATCATTGGAACGCTTGTAAGTTGATTTATTTTTGGTCTGAAGCCAACTCTTTTCCTTTCCTCCAGGCATCATTTTTTTCAAACAATAAGTCAGACAATCGTGTTGATCGAATAATCAAATCTGAAAATAATATTGAAGTTTTTATTTAAAACTTATTCATGGCAGTTGAAAAATAAATCTATTGTTTTACTTCTAGCGGATAAAATTGGTTGAAAACCATATCTTATAAAAAGGGAACTGGATCTTAATGTTTCTGTAACATTTGTGTACTTTATAATTTTTTAGCATTTTTGGAGAAGAGAAATTAGTATTGATAAATAGATCAGTAGAATTTAGAAAAGAATGAATTGGTAAAATGTCCAAACACAGTTTTTATTTTTATTAATAGTAAATTGTTTTTCAGATAAAAATCCAAACTCAGATTATAGGCTGGATTTTTCGATAAAACACATTTCGGCAAAAGCTCTTTCATACATTATTTTTATTTATTTTATATACATTATTATTATATATTTTTAATTTATCATTCATTTCATTCAATTCTTTTATCATTATTTTATTATTTATACATTATTATTATTAAAAATAATTTGCTGGGATTATTTGTGAATTTTTAATATTTTTTAACTACCAAGTGAAATTTTCAATTAATTATTTATGTTATTATTGTTTGTTATAAATCTAATTTCTTGTTTTCCTTGAATTTCTTAAAATTGAAATTTCACATTCAAAGTCTTCAGAAAATTTCATTTCACAGGAACGTGAGTATTGACACTAAGAAAAATTGATATTACTGGGCAATTTCTTGGAAGTTTAACTTTGGATATCGATCTAAGGTATTAAGGTTAAATATCTAGACATTAAGCCATACAATTAAGGTGTTAAGTTTTAATATCCAGAATATTAAAAGTTGATACCCAGATTGCGGGATTTAATGTCTAGATATTTAACCTTAATAATTTCTTAGATCGCAACCCCATAGTTAAGCTCTGAAGTTATTACCCAGTGATCCCTATTTTTCTCAGTGTATATTATAAGCCAATGTTTATTAAATTCTGAAAATATTATTTTTTGCGACATTTCATTCTTTATAAGCGGCATTGGAGTCAGTTTTCACATCATTTCCTTTTGGGAATAATTCAAGCACCTCAGAAAAATTGGTGACGAAAATTCTGATTTTTGTGAATGCAACTCAGAAAAAAACCAATTACCTTCGATTACGAATATTCAAATGTGTTATCAAAATCAAATATTAATTTTGAAAATGAATTTCAGAAGCAAAAGACTCATATTGACATTTACTGTTGCAAAGTTAAAACTTGCTGAACTTTCTCATCCGTTGACTATAAAGTGCTAATAAAATTCGATCATGGATACCACATAATCAATTCTGCGAAATTCGTGTTCAACTCAAAGTGGAAAGTTCCATACAGAAACAATGTTGCCTCGGGTTCTACCTGCGAATTACAAGTTTCGAAATTCTGTAAAGCTGGGTTGTTTCCAATTTTGGATGATGCAAATTTTCGATAACGCGATTAACTCGTGCACTCTATTGAAACTATTTTAATACACATAGCTTGAAATGTTCAGATTTTTGGGTCAGTCGTTCAAATGAAAAGTTAAGTCTATCTGCCAATATTTTCTACAAATACAATTTTATTAATAATTATTAATAAAACACAGATAAAATGGTAATAAATACATTAATAAATCAGTTTCCATTGACTTTAACATTAACTACTTTAAAAATAAATAATGAATTTAAGTCTATAAATCTCTTTTGCTTTATTTTGAAATTATACACGGAGAAAAATAGATAGTAAACCGCAATATCTTGATATTAGCAGATAATGTATTTGCGATTTAACTATGGGACAGCCATCTAGATATTGAAACAAAGTATCTGTAGATATTTAAAAAAAATATGTTATTTCGCAATATCTAAGATATTAAATTAAAGAACCCAGTATGTTAATTTGAAATATCTCAGATGTTAAATTGAAATACATTAGATATCAGGTCATACTATTTGAGATATTAAACTGTAATATCTTAGATAATTAAAGTCAATATTTATGTCATTGAATGCAATTGTCTAATAATTATGTAAAAATACTGATTGAATATTGAAAGAAAAAATGAAATTAAAAACATATAACATGATGTAAATAATGATTGATCAAGGAATTCAAAATTTTCTTATAATCTCCTTTTTTCTCGAATTCCTCGATCTAAGAGTTTTCGCAAGTCCATATTTTGTTGATTATTATTCTCAAAGTCAAGGCAACCTGTTAATAAATGGAGATTTAAAAACGTTCAACATAATTGTAAAGATTTGGAAACTATTAGGAATTCCAGTAAATAAATATCGATTCGATGTTGAATTTAAAAACGGCTACATAAAGAACGAGTTATTGAGAGGTTAGAAAATTCATTTCAAATATTGAAGGTATAATAATGATATATTTATATAGATAGATACTTACTGATTTCAGTACTGGTAATATAAAAAGTTTTCAAAAATCACACTTCAAAACTTCATATAGACACAACATTATTATTTCAGTGTCGAAACCAAAAACCATGCGATCGGCAAAACTATGGGCGCGCGCGATAGACAAATTACATGGAATTCAAAGACTCTGATCACGTCAGTTTCAGTTTCTTGAACTTTTAGTTATTCCTCAACTACTCCTACTATTCAACCCTCTCACTTTCTCCATCTCTATGTTCCTATTTTTCCTCTTTTTCGGAGATCGCGTGTTCGCACAATAGGAGAAGTACCGCTTACCTTGGCTGACTAAAGTTTTCGTAACCACAATATCCCCGGAAGGCACGCTTTCTCAGAGGATAAAGCACATATAAGAAAGAGGATCCACCCCGCCACTTGGAAGATATCATAAACCAAGATTTTTATACTGTAATTGCTCAAAATGGCCATCTTACTCGCATCAGGCACATATTTCAATTTCCTGGTTATTTATGACCTGATCATCTTGTTTCTGTCACAAAATAATAAATTCACGTCCCTGGTAAAAGTTGCGAAATGGATTTCATTTCGCGCTATTTCGTCTTATTCCGCGTCAATCTGAGCCATTTCGAACCAATTTAAAAAAGGTCCTCTATCTCAATCGATGAAAGTCCCGAACCGAGTAATATGGACCAAGTTTTCAGTCTATCTCAACCCGACTCAATTTATGGTCGGAATGATTCGTATTGCAAGTCTCGGATTGATTCGAATTGAAAACCTAGTTTGCATACATTCAAACTAGAAGTCTCGGATTAAATAGGATTGATTCTCAGTCAATTTGCACCGAGTGAGATTAAAAATCTTATCTATATTGTCTTAAATGGCACGGAATACAACGGAATGGAATCCTATCCGGAACTTTCAGCAAGTATAATCATAAAAATCAATTATCTGTCTGTTTTTTGAATATATCGAATAAACATTTTAAGATAACCATTTACATAGTTCAAGTTACTGAGATTAAAATCTGTTTCTATCATTTCTTGAATCTCAACTTTTTCTTTTATCCATCCTTTTCTATTTGATCTGTCCTGAACCTAACATAAATAAAATAGGATAGAACTGAAATTATACGAAATCCGTATCTTTTTATCTCAAACAGGATATACTAATACATATAAAATACTGAATAATTATCGTGATTTTGTCAGAAACAGCAAATATTGTCATTGGATCGTGTAATTTTACGTGTAAATTTGTTTCGAACAAGAAGCTGTGGCAAGAACTTTGACAGAATGGCATCACTCTCCTTGACGATAATTAATTCGGATTCAACTGTTTTCGGAACTGCCTTTGAATCTTGAACCACCGCTTCCACACTTCTTGTTACTTGAACAATCTGTTTACTTTGCTTTCCTGTCTAAGTTTCTTCGAGATCATTACATAGATATAGTGTTAAACGACAGCTCTGTTTTAGATGAAGGATACGACACAAGTTACATTACAATAGAGTTTCACCCTCAAGATGGTTCATCTTCTTAAACCTATTTCTCTTACATCTAAATGTATAGTATCTCATAAACTTTTCATTACAGATTTGAAAAGAATGTATTCAAGAAGAATTTTTTTGGGATCCTGACAAGGCCCTCGTAAATGGCGCTAATTAAATGTAATTTCGCGATTTTATATTTAAAGAAAGATATTCATTGATTTTTTCACCCAAAAAAGAAAATATCTAATAGGGCCATTATAAATGGCCAGTTTGCGCTCTGGAAGGCAAAATAGCAAGTAATACATTTCATTTTTGCAAGTCTTATCATTTAAATTGCACTATTTACCATTTTGCTTCATTATTTAATAGATAGAAAGGTAAACAGTGCAATTTAAAATTGTTTCGTCTTATGGAAAGAAATGTAATATTATTTTAATAAAAAGTATTCCTCAATTTTAATAAAAATTTGATGCATTTCATCTGAATTTAAATATTTAAATACTTATATTAGGAATAAAATTTCTAACGCAACGAGACTCGAGCTTAACCCTAAACGTTTGCGAAATACGTAATTGAAATTCCGATGACAAATTCACCGTTAAAAGCATCGTTGAAATTTTTGCTGAAAAATTAAGCTGAAAATTAGCAATATTATAAATCATTTACTCGATTCAAAATAATGCAGCCAAATTTATATCATTTCTTTAATTTCTTCTAGTAATTAAAAAAAAAATATATATATATGTATATATTTATTTTCAAATTAAATAAATCCTATCAAACAATCAATTTTTGCGAATCAAAAAAGAGAAATTGCTTCATTACACAGTATCGATTGAATTTCCCTTCATTTTATAAATGTTTGCATACTGAATTTAAAAAAAATGTTAAAGAAACTTTAAGTTAAAAAAGATTGTCTGCCTAGATCGTAAGATGAACCTTGTCAGTTTTTTACAGTCCAGATCATCAGGTTCAACATCAACTTCAAATAGGGAAATTTCTACATGGGTAGAAGAGCATTATTTTCTTTTCCATAATGAAACGAATTGGATAGGAAAATGATAGAGTTCATTTAAAGGCGTTGAATGAGTCACTGGAAGTGCTTGCATATTAAATGAGTTCTTTCAAGCTATCTTTCTCAAACATCCTCCATTTCAGGTCCTCCCTTGGGTTTACACTTTAAGAGAGCCGCGAAGAAAATTTACGAGACACCAGGGAAACACCCACTTAGATAGTGGAATCCTCTTTCATCCTCTTTATCCCTTATTTTACTTCCCCTCCATTTTTTTTCGTTACAACTACTGTTTTTGCACCGAACATACATAATTAATATTCAGAGGTGACAATAGTGTCAATCACAATGCATCAAGTGTTGAAATGACATTCATCAAACAGTAACAAAGCTTTGTGTCAACTTTTATTTCGGATATATGACTTGTTTGATAAACAAGACCAAAGTAGATAATAAAAGTGTTTCGTGATAAAAATACACTGAATACATAATTACAAAGCAGATCCTTTGTGCAAAGTCAGTAAATGAATGGTTTAATTGAAATTTCGTGTTTGAGCAAATTAAAGTGTCCTTCTACCCATTCCTCTCAATAAAGTTTCGGTGTTTTGGCCGATTTGTAAAACTGAGCTTGTATTACATTGATTACGTTCCTGAAAGGAACCATCGCACTATCGACCTTTTCAAACAATTGGTCAATTCTCTAGGAAATGTCGATATTTTGGAGAAAAGCCAAGGTTGTAATAGAGCGCCAGCACGTGAATGCATATTAAGCTCTTCTCATCCTCTATTTTGTGCTTTACATAAAATCTATCTGAGCCATAAAATCAATATGTGAGAAATTCGGTATGGGGAAAATATGTTCGAAGCGGTGGATTGTGTAAAGTTCACTTTCAAATTTATTTCTACACTTTCGACATTTCACCTATCACTTTTTGGAATTTGCGCGACATTTCACTGATGAATTTTTAAACGTGACTGATGATGTACAAGTTCAGAGGTTACGGAGTTTGTAACTTCGCAGAGAAACTGAGTGATTATCCGCAGCAAATTACGATCTTAGTTGGTATTTTACGTGACATGAACGTGTATCAAATGTGCGCAACTTGGTTTTATAAGTCAGAAGAAATGGTTGAACTATTTTAGTTTCCTACACCTGGAAAATGTACTTGGTCCAAATAAATTTTAGTTGAATCAACAAAATATTTTTACATTCTCATCATGGATGAGAAGGTATTGGTTTTATGTGAAAAATGACTTTAGAAATTTTCATCAAATCTTTACGTTTTGAGACCCCCTGAGTCAGAAAAAATGGTTTTTACGAAAGTGTCTGTCTGTTTGTATGTCTGTCTGTCCGTCTGTCTGTCTGTCTGTCTGTCTGTAGTAGGTCGTGTTCGTTAACCAGCCACATACAATCAAAATTGAGGGATTGAGCACTACTTTTGTGTTTTTGAAAATAACTTTTTGAAAAAATCAAAAATTTCAATACTGGTTTTTGATAGTGCTCATAAATCTCTAAAAATTATCCAGATAACATTTTTTGATTAAATCAAAATTAGAAATGTTACAGCATATTCAAATTCGAAAAAGTCAATATCAAAATTCCATTTTCCAGTTAAATTATACGAGATACGAAAAAACGTTATGATACAATATTATTTTCTACATAAAGTCCTACAAATTTTAATTGTAACATTTTTTCATAAGATGCATATTTTTCTTTTTAATTAATAAAAAAACTATTGAAAATCCAAAATTCAATTTTTTAACAATAATATGTAAAATACGAAATAAACATAACAATGCAAAGTTGTTCGTTTTGAAAAGATCAACAAATTTTGTCTCACACAGTTTCTGATAAAACATATATTTTTCGTTTCAATTCCAAAAAATACGATTAAAATTCAAAAATTCCATTTTTTAGACAAAATATGTGAGATACAAAAAAAACGTTTATATGGAAAATTATTTGCCTAAATGAGGTTTACAAATTCTTATTAAGACATTTCGGGACAGGATGTATATTTTATGTTTTCATTTTTAATATTAAAAAAATTCGATTTTTTTCACTAAAATATGTGAGATACGAAATAAGCGTTGTTCTGCAAAATCGTTTCCTTAAATAAAGTCTACGATTGTTTTTTATTTTTGAGAGATTTGGAAGAAAATAAATTATTTTAATCATGTAATTTATTAAAAAGTTACTGAAATGTATACAGAAAATCGAGCGCGAAGCGCGAGCGTCATGATGAGAATGTGTTCCTTAAGGCTGATAGAGCCTTAAGTAAATTGAATCTCCTGTTTCACTTAAATTCAAAAAGAAATAGAGTGACTTTGAGAAAATGTGTAATTCACATCATCTGTAATATTATTATAAAATTGGTTTGAGCTTCAGTACCAAATTATAAGAAATAAACTTAAATGTATGCGAAGATCTCAAGATCGAGCGCGAAGCGCGACGATCGAATCGCGCGCCCTAGGCGCGTTCAAACTTGCGAGCGAAGCGAGTTGCGCGCGATGAGAATGTGCCCGCGAAGCGGGCAGATTTTTTTGAGTTTATAACATTCTTAATTAATTTCAAAAACTTAAATGTTTCTGAATCTTCTAAAAAATTGTAAAATTATAGTAAATATTCTTAAATTATCATAAAATTATAGAATATTCTACGAGAGGCTATGTTTATAGATTGCAAAATGTATTCACAAAAATATTACCAAAGGATTTAGAATTTTTCGAAATTTCCTCATTTAGTTTATTAATGCCGTACATGCAGAGGTTTTATTCCAATTAAGGGGGTCTTCTACCTTGTGGCCTCGTTTTTGATACTGTTTTTTGAGAATGAATTGTAGGGAAACTAATAATGCAATCGAGGTGCGGTTTTTTGCATTTAACTTATTTATTTATATACTTTCAACTAAAATTCTACTGACATTTTACTACCTCCAATTTGACCGTGATTTGACCTTAAAATAACCCTTACGAAAAATGTATACCAAAACGGTTGACACGATTTAGCTCATGAAAGTCGTCTGAAACAAAAAAACCAAAATGATTCAGTTTTTTTATGCCTTTGGCTATCGTTTGACACAAGGAATTTGCAAAATTTGTAAATTTCAGGAAATAGTGAACAAACAAGAAAAAAAAATGCCTATGTTTTCAAGGTCAATAACAGCTGTAAAAATTCTTGAAATGGAAAAAATCCTAAAAGCTCGTGTCAAACGATAACGACATGTTTTTCACAAATTTTGATATATGACTTTAGTTAATTGATCAACTACTTTTCGAGATATCATATCAACCAGTTGCAAAAACGCAACTTTTGCATTTAAAGATATTCATGCATGAATCGCGGAGCGAAGCTATATTTGACGGCTCTGGAAACCCCGAAATAATAAGATTTCGGTTATACCCTTTTAAGATTATATTTCTAGCACCTTCTAGGCCACAAAAATGCAAAAAAAATCGATTTTTTTTGAACCAACAAAGTAGAAAACCCCCTTAAAGAAATCATTTTTTAACTTCATTTCTTCAATTTAAAGTAAAAACATCTTTAGAACAAATATAAATTTATTTCATTTTAAGAAATCACGTTTTTGACCTTTTTGAAATGAAAGAAATTATTTATTTGATTTAAAAAAGTATTGTTTTGATTCAAATGCATTGCTGGAAAAAATCTGAGAAATAATTTATTTAATTTTATTGCCTTTAAGGAAGAACATTTTTTCTTTAAATTAAAAAAAAATACTTCTGTGAATGACATTAGGCATATATACTATGCGAATGCGCAGACATTTATTTCTTTAATTCTAAGAAAAAAACCAATCAAGAAATTTCTTTAAATCAAAGAAACTTTTCTTTGATCGTATAGCAATGCACAAATTTGTTTGATTCAAAGGAATTTTGTCTGAATCAAAGAAACTTTTTTCTGGGTGTACAACTAAATTTAGGATATAGATAAAATTTTCTGAAAATTACGAAAGAAGCATTTGAGAACTTCCATAATTCGTCAGGAAAGTCAAAAAGAGAAGAGTTTCTGAACTCCACAGAACAAATTGCATAAGAAGATTCTGAATTATTCCAGAACATTGATTCTGAATTATTTTCGGAGCCAATTTAAAATGTGAATCAAATTTTTAAAAACTTTTAAAAATGTCTAAAATGTGCAGAATTTCCATGGAACGTCTAGATTTATAATTTGAAAATGACGAGAAAAAAATAAAAAGACATAAAAATTTGTTAAATTCCTAAATCACGGATTATTATTGTTAAATCATAGAATATCTAATTCGAAATGTAAAAAAAGTTCATGACTAATAATTCAAATTAAAGAATGCAAAAAAATCAAAACTATTCCAAATTCATTAGAAATATTTCAGCTTTCCCATTTTATAACTTGTAAATTTTCAACATAGGCTAATTTAGAAGATTTTCCTACTCCTTTTAATATATTACAACATATTTTTTTAAATCCGATTATTCAAATTTTCTTTTCAAACGCTATACCAACGTTAAACTAACAATTAAAATATTCATGGAGCCTAATATCGTTTTTTATCAGAAAGAAATTTTTTCTAACATCACTTTTCGTTAAATGCAAAGAAATATGAAAAAATCGTAAAAGTTTTTAAAGTTATGTTGTATTTTTGAAGTAATTAAAAAATATATTATTACGGATAGAAGAGAATCTGCCTGGTATATTCGTATGTGAGGGAGGAGATATGCAGCAGTCGACTGAGCTTCTATCGAGGAATCGATAAATGCTGCATTTCTCGCAGATAAATTCGACTTTTCGCTTAGCTGAGATGATTTGGTTTGCTAATTCTCTGGTCAGAGGGATGCAAAAAAGGCACGACAGGGGGCGCATTCACGTATTTCCGCAGAGTAAAAGAAGAAAGAGTGTAAGGGTAAAAGGATGACCGAAACTGGCGTCGCGACGCGTATACCGTCACTTGGCAAATCTGCCAACTTCCCCTGTTCTCTCCTTGCTTCTATTGTCATGAGAATCCATAAATTTGTTCTTATCTCCACTATGAAATAACCAAGGTGACTACCACTATTGATTACTTAATTAGCAATTGATATCCCTAAGAAAAAATATTTACCGACAGCTCAACATTTAAGCAGAGATCGACTCTACTTCTACACGCTTAGGAATGTCCTGAAAGTTACAAAATTTTGAGTTACGATTGTAATTGAAAATCGTATGAAATTAGCGATACTTTCAAGCGGGCGTTTATTAAATTTTATGAAAATTGATTGAAATTTCCGTAAAAGAATTTTCAGTTGGATGTAATTCAGTAATTTTTAAATGGAAATTTTCTTAAATCTATTTCAGTTTTAAGAAATTGTTACTATATAAAGTTTCAGTTCCGTGTTTCGAAAAATTCTAACAGAAATTTCTAACATTGCAATTAAACAAGTCACAAACGTATTTTTGTTTACTATTAATATTTTTTTACTGAATTATTATTGATTATTTTTTTTGTTTAAATGCAGACAATAAATCTCGTAATATAAATGAAATTTCCCCACGACCTATTTTTATAGTTCTATCCCAAGACGGAAAGAATTTCGGCGCACCAAACGCGCCAAGTGTAGCACAGCATCTGTACATATGGCCCAAGACAACTGTTATACCGATTTTGGCACAATAGACGCCAAGTGGAAGAACAAGATTCGTCCTAGAGTTTAGAACTGATGGTGTGCTAGTAGGTACGTCTGCTCTGCCAAAATTCTTTCCCGGAAAGGATACATATCTAATTTAATACAATTTTTTCAATTGTGCACTCACGCGTACGATCCCAGTAATAAAAGGTGGATGGAATAGCATTAAAATGTTTCAACCCAAGCAGAAATTAACAATCAGACCAACGTTGATCCAACGCTGGATACCAACTTCCGACAGTCGGAATCCGACTGCCGGCGGAAAGTCGAAATGATAACGTTGTTTTGCGTTGGTACACTCTAAAAACGGACTATTGACTGTCAAACTATTCCGTTCACTATTAACGGATTTTCTGTTCAAAATTGGCATAAGAGGAAATCTTTTAAAAGTTAAAGTATTGTCGTTTCAAGTGCTATCATTTTACTGCCAAAGTATTTCCTTTGGTCTGGAAATGAAATCCTTTGTCGTACGAAGGAAGTATAATTTCGATGTTAAAAGAAAACAAATTCTATGATATAACCTATAAGAAATGTACACAAGCCCAAATTTGACAAATGCCAATATTAAATCGATCATTTTCAATAATGTAAAAACGACCCGTCTTAGATTTCAGCTTGAAGAAATTTTGAAGATATAACTTTGCTTGCATTACAAATTTTCCAATAAGTGTAAAATTAAAAGTCCATAGTCTATCAAATATAATGTTGAAAAAGTGTTACAAAATAATTTTTAAACTTTGTTGCATTTCAAATTTCACAATAAATTCTATAGGAAACATTTCACTAATAATTTTGAATCCAGGTATTTTTTACAAATAAAAAACAACTGTATGTGTCATAAAATGAATAATTGTATAAAAAATTATACATACGAAACTGTTACACGGAAAAAAATGTGTAGCTGTCACAAGGATTTTTTAGGTTATAGCAGCCACATTTATGTTTAGTATAGTTAATAATGTAGCTGGAACAGCGATATGTTTCTTTGTAACAGCTACCTGTAATGCATTCGATCGTTTAAATAATCTTTTGAAAATAATCTAGACAGAAAGTCTGAGACAAAAAAACGAGGACACTTCCCCCTTTTCACACCCCGTTATCACCATTTCAGTTTCTACAATGCTTTCATTGACATTCTTGGGAATATTTTTGAATTTGATTTATGGACTATTTTATTCATTTCCCAAATATTTCGATAATAAGAGAATTTCTTTTCAGAGTAAAAAATAATCGTTCATCGGTAGAACTATTTTCTTTTTGCATCTAGCAGATGAGTTTTGTAACAGGGAAACGATTCTGTTGAGAGACAAAAGAAATCTGCTTAATTTCTATGGATGCATTCTGAAAGTAACGTAATTTCACTATCGATAGACTTTTTTTTAGAGTGTACAACACCAGTTTCCAACGTTGTATCAATACTGGTAACCAACATATTTTTAACGCTGGCTGTCAGGATTTCTAAAATACTGGTTATATACTTTTATTATTAAATCCATGTTTTACGGTTAAAGACATTTTTTAAAGAAGACTAGACTCTAAAAACAGACTATTGACTGTCAAACGATTCCCTTCACTATTAAAGGATTTTCTATTCAAAATTGGGATGCGAGGAAATCCTTTAGGTGTTAAACGATAATCGTTTCAAATGATAACCTTTTACTGTCAAAGTATTTCCTTTGGTCTTAAAATGAAATCCTCTCTCGTACAAAAAAATAATACTTTCGAGGATAAAAGAAAACAAATTGTATGATATAACCTATCTAATATAAATATTAAAAATGTACACAAGCCCAACTTTGGCAAATGCCAATATTAAATATTAATTTCAATGAATGCATTCGGAAAGGAACCTAACTTCACTATCAATACATTTTTTTTAGAGTGTACCAGTGTCGAATCAACTTTGTACAAACACTGGTATTTTACAATGTTGATTATCAGAGTCCATTAGACACTGGGTGGATCTTGTACAGTTACCGTCGGAAAATTACTTTTTCCACAGTCGGAATAAGGTTGGGCCAATTGTCATTGGTCATGATTTCTGCTTGGGTGGAAGGAATAGGGGAAGGCATAGTGTATATAATTTTTGTCTTGTCACCTGCTTGGCCCATGGCCTTAAAAAGATTTTTAAATTGATTATGATTTAATTTTCAAATGCATCAGGATACTTTTGGAAATAAAAACAAAATAAATAACACCTGTAGTATTTATATTTCAACTTGGATTAAGACTTTTATTTCCCCTGGAGACAATTGATTATTACAAATTAGTTTTCAACTGTTTTTGTTAATCAAAGTATCTCAAACTCTTGATATTTATCATAGGCGTGCGTTAGAATTTCAATGTTTTGCTTGAAGTGCGCATGTGCATTATGAGAAATATTATTTTTCGAGGGCGACCTGCAATCGGTCATTTACGGCACGCTCTACATCCTCGAAATGTGACACATTTTATGCATGTGTTGTAAAAAATACAATATAAATAGTGATTTGTGTGATAAACTTGATTAAAGACAATGATAAGTTTCGCCATTCATTCTCTGGTTAAAATAAATTCGTTATCCTGAAAATGTTGCTGTACTCTTATTTTGCTATCCCGCAATCCAAAGCGGATGACTCAGAAATTCGAGAAACCTTGAATGGGGATAGAGTAACAAATAAGCATTCTTTTCTTCAGAAGCAATAGCTATTATCTTTCCATTTTGAATCACAGGACTACCATAATCGCCCTAGAATATCAAGTTTGAGTAACATTATTAAATATGGCATAGACAGGAAACAAAAACTCTAATTTAAATTCCAAAACAGTATGTTTCTTATTGTTTTTAAGTATTCTCAAATACTCTGATATAACAGAATTTGCTTACAAACTGTACATTGCCTTGAGGATCCTTAAATGACAAGCTGGTCATATTCACAGGATGGAAGAAATGATGATTGATTACTTGTTTAAACTTTTTACCATCACATTGTCTACCATCTAATTGAACGTAAATATATTGTTTTTCTTTTGTAGGCTTTTTAGCATAATTCCTTAATCTCAATCCTAATACGTAAACTTCTTTCTCGTGATTGAATCCAGAAGGTACTAATGAAAAACCACAGGCCGGTGGAAGATTTACCTCTTTTGGACGATAAAACTGAAATTAGATAAAATTTTGTAATTGGAAAAAGTGAATGTGCCTTAAACGTCTTCATATAGAGAGAGAACAAAGTGATTCATTTAAAAGATTGATAGTGCTTCATAAGAGGATGCTGTTTGTTTTAACGTTGTCAAGCGTTTGTTATATACTGTACTTTATATATTTTCATGCGCTGTAACTTTTTGTACTTAAATTAAGTATGAAAATAAATTGTATTATCTGGTTTTTTATTGTCATTAAAAAGGCATGGTTATCAGCAGTGGTATCAATAGCAAGTAATAAGGTAAGAAATTTGAGGACAAAAAAAATTGAAATATTAACTATGATATTTCTAATTTTCACCAAAAAAATAGAACATTTTTGATTCAGGAATATTAAGACTTTTGATAACGTTACAAATTGAATAGTGAAAATAACTTCCTAAAAATTGGAACTCTATCGAAGCTTCTTAGCATCTTTGTGTATAAATACTAGTAATTCTTTAGATGAATATATTTTGCATACTGTGTCTTAGCATTTTTGAATTGCTAAAAAACAGAAGATAATTAGAAATTTAGAATTTATTTTTTGATTTACATGAATTTTTGTAGCGATGAGCTAACTTACTACAAAGAAGCAATGTTACGTTGCGGATCGAAAACAGGACTCAAGTTTTTCATTACTTAGTGTCGTCGAACACTCCTTGAGTTATTATACTAACAAGGATCACGTTATGAAATTGTACGAATATATGTTGGTAGATTGAGATATTTATTGATATTTAATTACAACGTTCGCGAGTGTCTAAATGGTGCGGAGTGAAGTTATCGCTTCAGATACCGCGTTAGCATCATACTGACAAAGCCTTGTACATTTGAACTGCGCATGTGTCTATTACAATCCGCTACTACTACACAAGATCGAGAAAATCAAAATGGCTGGAACTAGTCGTGAAATATCAAGTGCAATGGACGAGAATCATGATCAATACCAGATTAGATTCGAGTGTACGCATACAAAATCGTATACGTGCCGAAGTCACATAAAATAGAATATGTGCCAATGCACACAATTCGGGTAATTACGAGACTCGCTTAAAATGCTCGCAGGACTGATCGCGCCTCGGCATCATCTCGGCTTTGCCTCGGATTTCGCGTAATAACCCTCATTATGTGCTTAGGCACATAATATACTATTAAGCAGCTTACTTACGCGAGCGACTGAAATTCCACAATAAGGCGAAGCAATTATAGCGTAAACTTGAGCAATGTACTTGTCAGAAGCGACATTTGCAGGATGAAGATAGAGGTTTTTTTCTAGTGTCCTTCCTTCATAATCTTTCAAAATTTCACGAGCAACTAAAACCAGATCAAAAGATACCAAGCCCCCATTACCAATGTATACACGAGATACTTCCCCCACCACGAAATTAATTAAACAAGATGCTCTAACTGAATCATCATCAAATGAAGGAGATGAAGAAGAAGGTGCGTCTGATGAATTCTCTGGTAACTGTGTTGGCTGCGCCAAACTGGATGCTGATAAAAAATAATGAGAGAATATCAAATTTTAATAGCTGTATCTGGATATTACCGAAAAATTCAGACACAAGTTAGTAGTATCAATTGGGAAATTGCGCCCCGTATGTAAGTTAGACGTCGCGATTTGTACCCATGTATCTATTTGTGTCCATCGTACAATTCTACTGTGATTATGTTAAATAACAATCAATTAAAATGCGTAAATACTTATTTTGTCGGATTCTATCATTATCATTCAACGGATTGTGTAAAGAACCGATCGGTTGTATTACCTTATGTCATTTCAAACATCATAAATCCCACGCGTTGCGTGCTCATTGTCAGATAAAGTGCGGTACGATCGCAACGTTACTAGAAACAGCATCGGCAGACTATGTTTTGTCGTTGAAATGTATCGTTAATTTACCAGTACCTTAGAAAACAGTTTTTGTAAATTATTTATGTGCCAAAATAATGTTTTGTGCTGCAAAATAATCTTTGAAAAAGATCAGTCAAGTATAAAGTATATAGATTTATCACAAATACGTACCGAAAGATTCAGTTGACGCTATTTGTGTCCATCGTACTAAAACTTCGCAATTTGTTAAATTGTCACTGTTTATCATCCAAAAAGGCCTCATTTCGTAGTATTCAAGTTGCCACTAACCTTTAAACATTGCTTAGTTGTACGGAAGTTATAATTTATTTGCGATAATACTTCGAGAATTTCAAATGTCATTGTAAGCATCAGGTTATATCGCAAATAGGGCCAAGCGCACATTTTCTTGTATTTGTGGCCATGAGTTCGTAAATTCTTAAGAAGTAGAATTATCATCATTATTCGAAAGTTAATAAAACAATTTCAACACGTAGAAATCAATTAATTTAACATTATGCTGAAAAATTGTTTATAATTGTAATACATCATTTTCCCAACACGTCTAGTGAAAATTGTGCTTTCGCGGTCTGTTTTGAGGCGGGAAAATGGCTGATT